>JBBPBQ010020324.1:29152117-29168031 GCA_037974755.1 Cicer yamashitae | reverse complement strand
AAAAAAAAGAAATGTTGTTATCAAAAATACAGGTTTTGTCATCATCAAAAAGGGGGAGATTGTTGGAACCAAGTTGGTTTTACATTTAGAGTTTTGATGTTAACAAAAGTATTTTATGAGAACAATATATTTGACTTCAAAGAGTATGAAAGAAGATTCATGTTTTTGAAGAAAATATAAAATAAAGATTTGATTCAAATTTATAATTGAAGAAAATCTTAAATAAGATTTGATTCAATATTATAATTGATGAAAATCTAAAATAAGATTTGATTCAAATTTATAATTGAAGAAAATCTTAAATAAGATTTGATTCAAAATTATAATTGATGAAAATCTAAAATAAGATTTGATTCAAATTTATAATTGAAGAAAATCTTTGACCAAGTTGAAAAGAAAATATGGTCAAGATTTGAAGAAGATTTGAAGAATATTTGAAGAAGATTTGAAGAATATTTGAAGAAGATTTGAAGAATATTTTGAGAAGATTTGAAGAATATTTGATCAACATTTAATTGAAGATTTGAAGAATATTTGATCAACATTTAATGAAGATTTGAAGCATATTTGATCTACATCTAATGAAGATTTGAAGAATATTTGATCAACATTTTAACGAAGATTTGAAGAATATTTGATCAACATTTAATGAAGATGTGAAGAATATTTGATAGGAAGAATTTACAAAGTCAATCTACACAAAATTGGAACAGAATCATTCTGAAGAATTTACAAAGTCAATCTACACAAAATAGGAACAGAATCAATTTGATTACAAACTCAATCTAAACAAGATACAATTCATAATTAAATAAGGACTAAATTGAAGCCCAAATTTTGACTATAAATAGACACTCAAGGCTGAAGGAGAAAGGCATCGAAAAGCAGAAAAGAGTAACTCAAGCTCAAAGTTCCAAATTCATCTTAGAGTTCAAAGAGAGAAACACTTGTTCGAATGAGAAATATTTTCTGAGTGTTCTTTTCTTAAAGTGTGAGAGTTATTATTATTATCAACTTTGTTAGAAGCAACTACTCAAGTTTCAATCTCTTGTATCCAACCCGATAGTGGTTTAGTTCCTTCTTCAATCTGAGGTTGTCAGGTTGTTAGGAGAAGACTTGGCTTGTAGGGTCAAGGTGGTTAGTTCCTCAAAAGTCTGGGGTGTCAGGCTGTTTGGGAAGACTGGCTTAGAGGGTCAGGTGCTTTGTAATTCAAGGTTTTTGAATTAGTGGATTAAAGCCTTCTGAATGAGGGGACTGGATGTAGCCAAGTTAGTGGTGAACCAGGATAATTCTACGCGTCAAATTATTTATGCTTTCATTGATTGCTGCTTCTAAATTCGATTGCTTCTACTCCAAGTAAGTCACCAAAACCAAACTAATTTTTAATTATTTATAAATTATCATAAAGGTATCAACTTTGTGCAAACACAATTCAACCCCCCTTTCTCGTGTTCGCACCTTCATATTTGTCAATTTTTGATTCATCTAGCATGGTTCTAGCCATTTCTTGCAAAGTTCTATTTTTTTTTTTTCTGTCAATAACTCTATTTTGCTGAGTAGTTCTTGCACAAGATAAGTTATGCGATATGCCATTCTCATCAAAGTAGGGTTGAGATGATGAATTCTCCTCTATGATCACTCCTTAATGAGATAATAAAGTAGCATTTTTCATTTTGAACTTTTTTGCAAAAAGTTTAGAAGGCTTCAAGTGATTCATTTTTTTGTTTTAAAAACAACACCTAAGTGAATCTAAAAAAATCATCAACAATGACAAATCCATATTGTTTTCCACCTAAATTATTTGTCTTGATTGGATCAAACAAATCTATGTGAAGCAATTTCAAAGGTCTATGAGTTGACACAATTTTTTTTTGAATGAAAACTACTTTTGACTTGTTTTCCTTTTACACACGCTTCATATACCTTGTCTTTGTCATAATTTATTTTTGGTAAACTTCTTACTAATTCAAGTTTAGATAATTTAGAAATGGTTTTCATGCTAACATAATCAGTAAGTTTGTGCCAAATTCACTTATCTTTTTCAAGAGACATAAAACATGATTCAATAGGCGCCCTGTGGCAAAATTCAACAAGTGAATATCCAGATCAGTTTTATATTACTCTTCCTAGCACCCACTAGGTTATTACCCACCTGGATTGGCTAATCCCACAATAGACCTGCCATGACCTGATGCGCCTTCACCATAGGTAGTGGGTTCAACTCAACCAAGGCCAAATTTGAATTATACTAGTGAACAACCATTGGTTGCTAATCCATTTTACCAACATAATACGCCAATGATTCTATGAACTTCTGTGAAAAACACTGTATAATTTAACCAAGAGCGGCAATAGAGGAACCCTCCACTTCAGGTTCAGTTTCAACAAGGTTTCCAGAACCCCAAGATAGGCTAGACCTCTTAGACTACAATTGTTGGATCCCAACCTCATAGGCGATACAATCAAATTTAGCAATTATGGAGACATTGTCAAATTTAGTAGAAAACAATTTATGACCATGTTTTAAACAGTTTCCATAAGTTCTCCAAAACATTATGTCAAGTATTTATGCCAGTAGATAAACATAAATAATTTGCTCATAAGTTAATCCAAACGCTGCTTTTTGTTTGCAACATCCAATGTAAGTAATTAATAATGTTAATATTGATAGTATTTTGCTAAGGGTGGGGATCGAACATGCAACCTCCTTATCACTTTACTCCCCAACTCTTCCATTTCAATCACCAAGTCAACCTTATATCTCCAATCCAAATGCAACCTTAGTGAAAATATGATTAGACAATTTTTATATAGACTATAACCTATAAGCTATTTTCATAAGCTATTTGGAGACTATCAAAATTAGTAGAAAATAGTTTATGAACATATTTTAAGAAGTTCCATAAGTTCTCCAAAATATCCCGTCAAGTATTTATGCAGGTAGATATGCATAAATAATTTGTTCATAAGTTAATCCAATTTTTCATTTTTTTTAGTAATTTTATAAAAATACAATTATAAACTCTAAAAAGTCTCATAATAAAATTTGCTTTAGACCTCGTTATATTTTGGGTTGGTCCTGATAAAACATAGTACGTTTCCTGAAATATTTATATTGTGGGACCTAACAAGTATGTTTTATCTTATCTAGGTTTCATTTTATTCTCAAGTCATGGATCATAGTGTATCCTATTTTGAATTGTTACATGTACTAAATCTCTATAGTCACAAATCTTTTTTTAATTACCTATTTTGATATAAAACCATGTGAATGATCTATCATCATTAATAACACACGAATCATAATGCCAAATACATTATATAGAAAAACTCCCATGTATTAATAGATAATCATTAAAATAAATAAATAAATAAAATACAAATTACCCCATTCACTCTCCTTTTGTCTCACTTCACTTTTTCCTTTCCTCTTTCTCTCGGCTACAACTTTCCCACCTCATTTTTATTTTTTTTTCTTTTTCATCTTTTCTTCTCCCCACTTAAAGTCACAAGCTATCTTCCCTAAACTATAAACCCATAGGAAGGATATACATTTCCTAAACAAGCCTTCTCATATTTTCACAAGTTCTTTGGATATAATTTTTGGGTTAGGGTTTGCGCTCTAAGGAAGTAGAAAGGTGCCATTTCTTTGAAAGTTGGTTATTGAGACTCTTTGAGCTAAATACACAACTCTAATGTTAAGAATGAATCTCTAGAAAAATGTAGTTTTATTTAAAATATTATTTTGGTGTTTAGAGTAGATTTAAAGGATTTTTATGGTTTCTTAGAGTTAGCTAAACTTTAGAAGAATTTTTCTAAAGTCTTGAGAATATTTTTGATACTCAGATTTGTTAGCTGAGGTCCTGTCTGGTACTTTGGGAGTTGTTGGAGAACAAACTTAGTCGATTCTTCATAGTTGTGAGTAGACAACGATCATTATTACATATTTTTTATTATGTTATAATTATTATTTTACTCGTTTTCTATGTTAAAGTATTTATTTAAAAATTGGGGAACACAACCTTTGAATTTTTCTCGATTTCATCATTTATTTATTTTTAAGGTTTTTGTTATATAATATGTTTATAGTTTGATTTATTTATGAGTTATAAAGTATTTAAATATTGAATTGATATTTAAATATGCGTTTTGGAAATCGTTATTTTGAGCTATTAAATTGTTAGGAGGAGAGGGCTATCAATGAGATGAAATATGACTGAGTTAAAAGTTTGAAACAAGATTTTATAATTTGAAAACATTGAAGTTACATAGAATACTCGGTCTAAATCTCAAGAAGAATTATAGATTTTTTCGGAATTGTTATTTACAGCTATTAAATTGTTTAATTGTTAAGTTAACTGATAGACTTGTGAGGTTAAGAGTACAATCACTACGTCTGGTTTTCAGATCGTGACAATTAGGATAACACTTATGCCATCTTTACAATTATCATTATCAACAGAAATAAAAAATTGAAACCGACAAGGAACATTGCTTTTTCATAACAAAGATACAACAAGAGTAATTGTAGTGACTTTGTTAAGCTTTGACCATCCAAGTAGTTAATGGACAAAAATTTGTCATTCTTTCAAATTAGCAATGTGTTGACAACTTCAAAGGTGATGGAATAGCAAGTTGTTTCTCAATTGCACGAGTTCTACTTGTGAATTCTTTTCAGATACATTTAAACAGGGAAAGTATCAATGGATAGTTTCGTCTTCGTTTTATTGTTGTCTTTTGGATATTTCGGATTTACTTATCCATTACGAGCCTTCAATGTCATCACTATGTTTCCTTGTGAATGCAAGCACTACCATTATGTGTCTAGAGTCCAGCAGTAGGCCATGTAGAGCAATTGCAAACCGCACACTTATGTAATGTAATCACCATTAGGATGCCACCTTTATGAGATAAACGTCACTTTTGGTGGGCTCAAGCGATAGTCTAGGGGAAAGCTCGTGAGTGCATTGAAGAAGGCTTCTGCAATTTGCTAAGTCAACTTGAACAAACTACTTGTTAAGGAATTGTAGATTTTTTGAGTTTTTTAAGATAATTATATTAGTTAGTAAAAAAAAATATTTTACATTCAATTAAATAAATATCATATTAATAAGAAAATAACAAATCATTTAAAAATTCTACCTAAATATGTACTTTGCCATATCATCAAATTTAGATTTCAACTAAGACTAAATGTATAAATGTAAGATAATCTTAAATGTCAAGTGATGAAGTCTAAAACAAAAAATTACAAAGACTAATACATGATTCACCCATTATTAATAGGACTAAAACATCGTACCGTTGGTGGGATGCAATTAAAATCATAGATAGATGAATTTAATTAAAAAATTTTTATTAAAATTGTATTATAGCTTCCTATGAAAGTGTCGATCACTTAACACTGAAGATTTAGTCTAGTAATAAAAAAAAGACTTATCGGAAGTTGCATCTCTACTAATACAATTTAAAGGAGGTTAAGTTCTTAGTGAGCCATACACCCTAAATTTTTTTAATAATAAAAAAAAAAGTTTCGGTCACTTCCCCGCTTGTGAAACACTGATTGCATTCAAAATCCAATCAATCAAACTTCCAAACTCGCGTTTCCTCACATCAGCATTGCTTGCTTAGCTTCCCCCACAATAATGCATTCGCGTTTTTCTTCACAAAAGTTTCCCCCAATCGTGTGGTGAACGCGCGCTCCTTGCTTTGAGAACATTTCTCAAACAACGCAATTCAAAACCATTTAGAAATTGAAGTTGAAAAGTAATTTAGGTTTAGTATTACCAATGGATAGTAATAATAATAACGATGAACCATCTGAATCCTTTTCAACACTTCCATGGCATTGGGTCATTGAAGCCCTAGCAGGTTTCAAAGAAATCACCACATCCACTTTACAAGGTAATACCCAATCCATTCTCGCTTCAATTGCAAATCAATCAAACGTGACAACCGTTTTTTTCAGTTTGGATGAATAATTCATGATTGGTGAGTTTTTCAGGTTTGATTGATGCAGCACCTATAAGGATTGATAATTTTGGTGAAAATACAAAGGAATTGATTGCTATGAGGTGTTTGGAGGAAATTTATGCTTCTTCTTCATCTTTTTCTTCAACGACATTGGATTCTAGAGTTGGACTTGATTTTTCGCGTACTTGTGATGGTGTTCTTCAAGAAATATTGAGTGAGGTAAAACTATTTAAAATTTATAATCGTCTTTCATATATTTAATGTAAGGGAAAATTGCACTGGCCTATGCTTAGATCCGCTGAAATGTTACTCACATTACATCCCATGTAGTTTTCAAATAACCACTAACCTACCTTATTTGTGTTGATAGTTAACACAAAGGTTTTAATTAAAGGTCTGCAACTGTAAGCTGGACTGTGATGTTAGGGTCTTTGATGTCTATGCGATTGCAACATGTCTGAGATTAAGGCCCTTGACCTTGATTCTCTGCAATATCAAGGACTGTGACACGATTAATATTTAAAACTCTTCTACCTTCTTCGTAACATTCGTTTGTAACGTAAAATTTTGAACATTGTGCGCCTCACATGTAAGAAGAGGTGTCTCATACTCTCCTGTAATGAGTGGCATTTTATTTTTTATGCAAAATATCGTCGATGGTTCCATTTTTCTTGTAGCTATAAAGAATTAGACCATAGTCCTTTCTTCACCAAAAGGCTCTTATGCCAATAATAATGTACCAATCACTTAGGTTTGTTTTGGCATTCATGAATATATTAAGAAAGAACAAAGAACCTTCATTAGTAGTGATGTGGACTCTGCTTAGATTTTCTACCAAAAATGAAATATTGACAAATCTAGTAACAACAAAAATTGAGAACCCAAGAGCTATCATCACGATTGTAAATTTACCAAGACCTTTCTGATTATTGTCAAAGCTGGCGGCTTTCAAATTTTGAAGAAAAAAACAACTGATAATGGAGAAGTTTGATTCAGCTCTATTGATCTGTTAGTTGCAGTCTGCAGATATGTAATTAGAAATCTGATGTTAACTTTTCAATTATTAAGTCAATGCTTTCTACTGACTTGGCCAATTTTCAAGCAACTGCTTGATCTGGGATCGACTCAATGATACTTCGAACATGCGATGTGTTTTGTAGCAGTGCTAAAACACCATCAGCCATGGTACTTGAAGGAGAAAAAGAGGTTCAGGGTCACGAACAACACTTGTTCTTTGAAGGAACAAATGGAAGAAGACAGGTGCAAACTTAAGGATCCTTTTTTCCCTTTCTCAGAGTGTAGTCTAACAATGTCGATGCAAGGGGAGGTGAGTGTCTTTGGAAAGTTAGAGAGGGTGTAGGTGACATTTCAACATATCTCAAGCAAGGTCATTGCAACATCCCCTTAATTTAAGCAACTAATTCTTCTTGCATTGTTGTGTTAGAAAATATCATGTTCTTATTACCTTAGTGATAATTGATGATGGGAGTTTTATTTACAATGATGTATTCATAATGTATTTAATTTATCACTTTATATATTATAATGTTTTTACAATAAATGTAATGAATGCTCAAGGATGTGATTGAGCAATCTCTCCCTAATTAGTAGCTAATTTCTGATTCTACATAACTACAAGAGATATTAACATGTAAATAATTCTTATAGTTATGCTAATTGAGTTTGAAATGAAATCTTTTCTTTTTGGTGATATGTATAAGTCAGGTACCATTATCAAATCTGAGAATTTCTGGAGAACAGCTTTTAAAATGGGATGTTAAGCCATTTATCAAGTACAGAAGAACTGACAATGTGAAATGTCACTTAGAGCAGGTGATGAGAGTTTTTTTTTTTTTTCTTTTGAGTAATATAAAAGAAAGGTATCTGCTTTCCCTCTCCCTTTTGAAATTTATTCAGTTTCATTCAAATGTTTTATTTGGTTTGTGTCTTCTCATCTTGCTGAATAGCTGAAAGAATCAATATTGGAAGGTACTGTACCACTAACTGATCACTTAAAAGAAAGGAGTGGATTATTCCAAATTAACCGGGCTCATGCGGTATGTGTGAACGATGGAAAATGCAAAGATCATTCAGTAAAGGATGATGGGAACTCCGCTTATGCAGAAGACCTGGGAGCAAAAGAGAGCTCAGCGTCCTTAATATTAGGGGACGGCAACAAATCTTCGAAAGAATGTTTACCTGATAATAAACGTTTGTCCTCTAAGAGGAATATGGTTTACTCGGCTGATGAGAATTTTATGAGTTGTCTTAATGAAAAGCTAGTTTGTATAAATGAATGTGATGATTCTTTAAGAAGTACAAAAAGGACTAAACGTAATGCATCTACAAATTTTGATTCCAAGAAAGAAAAGAAACTTTCTCGACTTGGAAAGGAAGTGTCAGAAAATTTGACTGAAAAACATCTTCCAATTTTGGAGAATGTAGGGCATCACACAGAAAAGAATAAGAGGGAAACTCTGAGTGATGGACCCTTACAGGATAGTCATAATAGGTGCACTGCTTCAAATTTGTGCCAATCCAGTAGTCAAAAAGAGGTCTTTCATGATGAATCAGGTATTCCTTTTAATGCAAGTTTGATGCCACGGCAGAAGACTTCTGGAAGTAAACCCTGGTCTGAACATGAACCAGATTTGCAACTTGAAGATTCAAATGGCTATCAGCAGACAGTTAGTAGTGATAAAGCTCAAGATGGTACTGGTAATATTTGTGGGATAGAGATATCAGGTGATACAGTTGCGTATCAAGGAGAAAAAGTTAATCTCGTATTGAAAATGAACAAGAAAAGTTTTGATACAAATTGTAAAGAAGGTGGTCAAGTACTGGTTTGTGAAGCGACTACTGTCCCACTATTGGCTCCTGAAAGTTGTATTGGTATGAAGACTAACATTTATCCTCCGCATACATCTGGAGTTGAGCCTTGCGAAAATAAATTTATGGATGAAACTAATGATACTGTACATATTGAGCCCATTCCAACAAATGATGGTAATGCAAATAAAATTCAGCATATGACTAATGAAACTCAACCCAAACAGAAGGAACCAAATGTTGAATCTTTAAGTGCCTCTCAGAAGCCAGCTTCTAGTGATAAAGCTGTAGTTGATGCTGCTAAGGATTGTGGAGCAGAGTTCTCAAGTGATAGTGATGGGTATCACAACGAAAAGATTGATCTTGTAGCCAAAAAGGATGAATTCCTGAGCTCCCAGCATACTTTTGGTCAAGATTTGTCAGCAATGGCTGAATTGACTGAACAAAACCTTTGCATGAAGTGCAATGAAGCTGGACAATTACTGGTTTGCAAAACTACTACTTGCTCATTGATGGTGCATAAAAACTGCCTAAGTGCATCTGCTCAGTTGGATGCAAAGGGAAACTTTGTCTGCCCGTTTTGTGCATATTCTCACACTATTTCAGAATATCTCGAAGCCAAGAAAATAGCTTCTTTGGCAAGGAAAGAATTAGCTATCTTCATTAGTAAGGGTATAAGGAAAGAAGCTGTAGAACGTGTTCATGAATCTAGTAGACAAGAACGTAATGTTTTGAGAAAGAGTTATAAATCTGAGCATATTCCGTTAACAGAGAATGAAGAAAATAGAGAAGATCAAGCCGGTGAGCATGCAAATGAAGTTAATAATTTTCATTTTGAAAGAAGTCAGCAACGAGCTCCTAAATCTGTGGTCCACTCCTCATCATTAAGAGAAAACGAAAATGTAAATAATGGGTTAGCAGGTGATGTAAGAGAAGAGGATGAGAGTGAAATGCTGATTGCAAAGAGTTTAACTGGTGGAAGAGTTGGACAGAAAGAAAGGCCAACTGATCATGGCAATGATAAATTTTTTTGTAATAAGATAAATGTTGTGTGTGCTAATGAAAACAATGTTGGAGAAGAAGTTCCACAGAATATGACAGAGCACAATACGGATGGAACTGTAGAGCGGCCAGTTTGTGCTCACAATACTGTAAAAGAGGAGATTTCTGAAGATGAATGCAAAAAGCATAATATTTCTAGATACTCCATGAGATTCCGTATGGATGAAGTACAATAGTAAGTTCCTTAACTTTTCTTACCATATTTGATCATTGAACTTCTTATTAATTGAGCTGTTAAGGAGTTTATCTTTTTCTGGTTATGTGCAATGTTCCAAAATGTTTTGGTAAAAATATTTTCTTCAGGATGTATTGTTTGTTTCTTTTTCTGTTAGTACTCTTTTTGATGTTGGAACCTTCGATCAATTTTGAACATGAGTTTACCTTAATTTGTTTTTTTGCCTGCATAAATTACTTTTGTGGGGGGTGTAAAGGTTGGCTTTTTATTCCTGTTACTCTGAGAATGGCATGCGCAGGAATCTATCAAATCTATTTTATCTACATTTGGTATTTGGTTGACTTTGACCATTCATGGGAATGTTATGAACTATTCCTAGGATTATTCCTTTTTGGTTTGGACGGAATAACATAGTTTCACTATTCTAAAAACATTGCTAATAATTAATCTAGCAGATCCAACTAGGAGGAAAAATTGCATTGCTGCACACATACCTCAACAAAAACCAAAGGTTTTTCCAGTTGAATTCCCTTAAATTGGTTGCGCTTGGACTGAGTTCAACTCCCTTTCTTACTATATCTATGGAATCTTTCCCAATGCATTTCAATTTAGACTCGGTAAACTTTTCTATTTTATTCTAAGACATATAATGTTCCCAAAGCTAACTCTATGCTTGGTACTGGATCATATGCACCATCATTTTTTGGCCTATTACAAACAGTTTTGCGGTCAGAGTGACCGTTAATTTAAATCCTTTTAATTGCTTAAATTGCCATTTTTCTTGAAGGCAAGAAAGTCTTCTGGTAAAATAAAAACTACTCCTATGCTGGCTCTTGGAATGAATTGTTGGAAATCCTAATTAAAATCAAGTCCACAGGAATTAGTTTTTTTTTTGTGGGAATACTTTTCCATTTTTTATATCAAATGTGACATTCCCAACTGAAGATTCCAAGGAATGCAAAAGTAAATCATAAACCAAATGCCCCATCATGGTAATAATTAACTACTGGAACTATTTTGCCCATTCTTATTTGATTGGTTATTCTTTTTCACAGCAAAACTCCACCAAGCCCTAAAATAAGACGAAAGCAAATTCCATGGACAGCTGAGGAGGAAGAGCTGATAAGGGTATTAATTTTATCTCTTCATCACTTCTTGGAAGTAGTGTGACTTATAAGTAGCTAAGTTGCATTATGTATCTGTGTGACATCATATTTCTAAAATGGATTCCTTTTGTTACCATGATTCTTTGATTTAGAAACTTTCTAATACTGCATTAGAAAGTTAAATGATTTGTATCCTCTGATGTGTTTCTTTCACCTTGAGCTCTATGGCTTGATATCTTACAGTTACACATACTAGTTGTAATAATTGCCTGCTTTCGTTGTGAAGGAGGGGGTCCAGAAGTTTGGTTTCAGTGACCAACAACTGCCATGGAAGAAAATTTTGGCATTTGGTTCTCACGTGTTTGAGAAGAATTGTAGGCGTCGTACTCCGCAAGACCTAAAGGATAAATGGAAGAACATGTGCAAAGCGCACTCAAAATTGAAACAAAAGGCTTTATCTTAAAGCGGTTTTAGAGGAATCAGGCAAGTCGGTCTGCCTCAGTTCTCCAGAAGATTCATGGTCAATGTTTTCATCTCAAAATGTTTCAATCTAATCTAAAAATAGAACAAGGGCTGTGTGGGTTGCTGTTAGTTTTCCTTTTCTGTTGATATGCTTCCACTAATAATTGCAAACTGCCAGTTTGTTTGAGAACTTATGAAAGAAATGTTAAAACTATATTTTGTTCGTTTCTCTACTTCCTTGGAATTTTTGAAAATAGGAAACAAATTGAAAATAAGACTTTATTTATAATCTTTAGCTAAACATATCAGCTAAAAAATGCCAAAAAAGTTAATTAGTTGTATTCTATTGAAATACTCACCGATACTCTTACTCTTCTCTAGGTAAAATAAAAAGTTATAGTTAGTGACTCTTTAGTAGAAATTCCTGTTTTCTTCTCTTCTCGTCATTAATATTATCTGAATAATAGTAATAATAGTAATAGAGAAGCATATTGCATGTACTTGTTTCCAAATATCTGATGCATTTATTCTTCTTTCCAGGAAAATTAGCAAGTGGTCAGCTTGATCCATTTACATACAAACGTTGCAACGGGTAAAAGAACATCACAGAAGTGATGTTAACATGCCATATAAATAATTAAATAGCTTGACCATTTATTGATGTAAATTTTCATAGAACTTTTTTGTAAATTTGTCAGATAGTAGTGAAATCTTGATCAAACATATCTTCATTTGTTTAAAGTTTACATTGGCAGTTGGCACACATATAGAGCTTGGGATAAAGGTGAACTGTGTCTTGAGAATATCAGGCTGTGTATGGTAGGGACACATGTGAAATGTAGCTCATGAAATTGGAAAATGTTGGATTTTTCCGCTTACCCCTTACATGTAAATAATCAAATTAAAAATCATATTTACTAAAATAAAACAATAATCATTATATTAAAATTAAATCACTAGTAGGAAGGATGTATGTGTGGGTGTTGGGCGGGTATTGAACCCATCCTTGTCATGACATAAAACCTCGAGAAAGCTTGCACTCGATCAAAGCTCTTGTCTAAGGTAGAGCGGGTTCAAACAGATATTCACGAGTCTCAATTATGTTGATCATGTTAACTCTTAGTGTAAAATAATGTGATTTGAAAGAGATATTGTCTAGGGATTTAAATTTGGACTAACTAGTTATTTGTAAATATATTGTTATTAATTATATCGTTCCTTAATGATATTATATATTATATTATATATATATATATATATATATAATTTGTGATAACATACATTAGAATATTAAACATCGTTATAAAAAAACTCAATTTTCATATTGTTAGATTAAGGACTAATATAATCAAAAATAAATTTGTAATGCAATTGTATTTGGTAAAGTATAGTTGTGGCACTCACTTGGTGTTACGTTAGGTTTTTTTAACTTAATTTAAAGTTGAGGAAATAATCAATTTAGTCCTAAAATTTTTAACAGTTTGTCATTTTTCTCCTTAATATTTTTAAAATAGCAAAAAACATCAATGAAATTAAATTGCTTCCATCAAAAAAGTTTTTTCGTTTATCTTTATCCATTAAAGGATATGACATGACATGTTAACGGTTTACACGACACTTTATAGTTCAACTTAATAGAGATCATTTTGCCAAAAATAATTATTAGTTCAATTATGTTTTGGACCATTATGAACCATTTTAACTTTAAGTGACAATTTTCAACGGCGATTTTAAATTTTTTATAAACTTTCATTTTTTTTTTTAATTTCTCTGTTTCTCTTTTAATCCTTTTTACTTCTATATTTTCGTATTAAATCTCTCTTTTTCCCATCTCTCCTTCCTTTCTAATTTTCATCTCTCTCTATCTCTCCTTTTCTGGCCTTCTCGCTATGTTTGTCTTCCTTTCTCTTCCCTTCTCTCTATGTGTCTCTTTCTTTTTCTATTTACTCTTCATTTCCCATCACTCCCTCTTTTTTTTTAAAAGAAAATAAGGTGACATGTTAATCGTTTACATGACACTCCATTCAAATCTCACATCAATTCCAAGTAATAGACATCATTATGCCTAAAATAATTATGAGTTCAATGACTATTTTTTTGGACCATTTTGATATTAAGTGACTATTTTCAATGACCATTTTGAAATTTGTCTCTTTTTCCTTCCTTCCTTTCTATTTTATCCCTTTTTCCTTTTTCTTATCCCCTTTTGCATCTTCTTCTTCTTCGATTTTTTTTTCCACCTCTCCCTCCTTCCTAATCTTATTATCTCTCTCCCGCCTTCTCTCTATGTCTATCTTCCTTTCTCTCTCCTTCTCTCTATGCCTCTCTTCTTTTTTCTACTTACTCTTCATTTTCCATTACTCACTCTCTATTTTCTTCTATTAGAAATGAGGGAGGTAACACAATCAAAAGTGGAACCCAAGAAGAGACTAAAAATATTGAGAAGATAGAAATGAGGGAGGTGCACAGTCAAGATTCTCTGGAGAAGATGAATGATAAGTCTTTTGAGAATGGGCGCCACTAGAAAATTAGTTTCTTCAAATGATCAAAAAGGTTGGAACAGTCCAAAGCAAAGAGACGTAATCTCCCGAATACCCAAAGTGTATTTTTTTTAACAAAATTCTTCTAATTCTCTTTACTTTGGAAGTGAATCATATAGGAGTCTGAGAACAACTTGTTTTTTAAAATTTAATGTAGAATTATTATTTGTTTCAAAATGTAGTGCCTTCTTGAATGTTGTTTTCTGCATTGTCTACTCCCTTAGATGTCTTTGTCGCCTCATAAATTCTTGTCTAATCTTAATGATATTTTTTTCTTCCAAAATATGAAGGATTTCGTTGAACTCTTAAAGAACCCAAGGCAGATTGCTTATACACATCATAAGAGCTTTTGAACTTTCTCTTTGAAGCCTCTTGGGCGCGAGCTATGATGTAATTTTTAGACTACACCACGCCCTTTAAATTTATTGAAGAATTTTTCATTACTGTTTTCTCACTTTTTCAGAGAATGTTTTATGCCAGTTAATTTATTTTTATTGTTAGGTTTTTAGTCAATACCACTCTTCTACATCATTGAAGAATGAAAAAAAAAATTATACTATAACTGCATTTTTTTAGTTAAAATTACAATAAACTACTCATGTTTTATTTTTGTTTATTTTAATCGCAACAAAGTATAACAATTATTTAATATACTTTTTTTAACTCAAAATGTAAGTGTCGTAAATTTATTAGCTATATTTTGATAAATGTTGTTACATTTAAAATAGAGCAACTATCATCTTTTTTTTGTTCTAGATTCCACACTTATATGTGTAATTACATTTTAAAGGTGATGAAACGGTTTCTGCAACGCATGTTCCTTGGCCGTTATATTTAGCAATGTTGCACCATTTGTCATAGGTATGACTGTGAAAAATAAAACTCATTAATAAAAAAAAAAATACATAGCATTGAACTATTTTAAATAAGGACCTATAAAAGATTAGAGTCGTGTGATTAAAATGTTAAAATAATTGAGACAAAGTCTTAATTAAGTATTAAGTTGTAAAATATATAGTTTTGAAAACATACAATTTTTAAAAATAAAATGCGGGGTAATTAGATCACATATTTAGATTTTGAGATAATATCTAAAATTAAGAATACTATATCTACAACAATGATAATTGATTTCTATAGAATTTAATTTGAAATGTGTATCATTTAAAATGACTATATCCAATTAACATTGCAAAGTTTCAATTTGTTAAGTTAACCTATTGAACACTACACGTATATGCTAATAAATAAAGGCAGGGACGATAGTTAGCAAGGCGGAATTCTAATAAAGATAATTTTCAAGTGGCCCCTTTGTATACCTGTAAATTAATATCCATCAATTTCAAAATTTTTATTAACTGTAATAAATAATTGTAATTATAATAAAAATATATTAATTTATTTTAGGAAACTTTTATATGGTAATTTGTGTTAGAAAATCTTTAAATTAATCTGGACTGACAAAATGTAATATTTATAAAATAAAATAAAATAAAATGTATTGTATATGATAAAGTAAGGAAATTTCAATTAAGAAAATTTCCTCGTGACCCCTTCATATACCAATTTTCTTTTCATTTCCACTTTTTTATTTTCGAATTTCAATTCAAATAAATAATAACAATAATTAAAATATACTAATTAATTTTAACAGTTATTCTGTAAGAAAATTTGTTATCACAAGATCTCTATATTGTCAAATAAAATCTAATATTTTAAAATAATATTTTTAATAATTAATTGAAAATAGAATATGTCACATTAATA
>JBBPBQ010020324.1:29054130-29143168 GCA_037974755.1 Cicer yamashitae | reverse complement strand
ACTTTTTTTTTTAATTTTAAGTGACAATTTGATTTTTTATGTTTTAAAATGTCAACAATGTTATCATTTTTTTACAAAAATTCAAAAAATTCATCTAAAATTTCAAACAAAACCCATAAAATTAATTATATTCTTCAATATAAAACAAATTTCATCAAATTTGTAACTTAAATCTTCAAATAAACTCATATTTTCATTCTTTATTTGATGTTGTTAGAGATGAAAATATGAGTTTATTTAAAGATTTAAGTTATGAATTTGATGAAATTTGCATTATATTGAGGATGATAATTAATTTTATGGGTTTTGTTTCAAATTTTTTGATGATTTTTTTGAATTTTGGCAAAAAAAAGGATAACATTGTTGACATTTTAAAACATAAAAGATCAAATTGTCACTTAAAATTAAAATAAATGACCAAATCATGAAAGATCAAATTGTCACTTATCATCTCCTATAGGATGCTCCGCAAATCACCTACTGCACCTTTTATGTTGCTCTTTTTTCCCTCTATGAGGTCAGTTCTTTCCTTTAAGAGATCGTGTGATTGAAAATGTAAGGAAAATGAAGTTGATTTCATCTCTTACAGAGCCAATAGGTACGGTATATAACTGGTTCGGTTTGGTTTCCATGTAACCAAATTTATTTTTAGCTATTTTCTGAGTAGTGTCTAATCTAAAATAAATAAATTTTGTTTTAAATGCACTTTTGGTCTCTCTATTTCGCATAAAATGAACTTTTAGTCTCTTTAATTCTAAAATTCATTTTTATTGCTTGTTCTACTAACTAATTCTTGGGACTTTTTTGTCTTCAACCATTTTTAAATGACGTAACATCTAGATAACATTTATGAGTTAAATAAAACAGTTTCATGTCATTATTGTTGTTATTAATTTTATTTATATATTAAATATTAAAAATCAATTTATTTTATTTATTAATATATTAAATATTTAAATAAAACTTTTAATTTTTTAAAAATATTTTTAAAAATTTAAAATATTAATACAAAGTTCAAAATTTTATTTATTTTAATATTGAGTTTAATATTTAAATTTATTATATTTTTAGTATTTATTTTATTTGTATATTAAAATATTAAAATATTTAATTTAAATTTATTTTTATAAAAAATTATTCATTTTATTTTAATATATAAATGAAATAAATAATAAAATTATTTACAACAATAATGACATAGAAATTATTTTAACTAAGTCACAATCACTTATTTGTCACATCATTAATGAGATTGTGATATAATAAAAAAAATAGTGAAAAATAAAAAAAAAAATCTATAGAATTTGTTAATAGCAGACCAAAACATTGATTGTAAAATGGAGAAACTAAAAATTCATTTTTGACAAAATAGAAAGATGAAAAATATATTTAAACCATAAATTCTTTATTAAAAAAAAAAAGAAAAAATACTTCTATACTAGTTTTCTAAGGAAATGCTATGAAAAAGCATATTTAAAGACGCTTGTTTACATTCTGGGTTTTGCACCGTGCACCCCCCATATGCACCTCCCACCCCCCCTTCCAATGGAAAAGACCATATTGCCTCTTGTTTTATCTATAAAAACTCCTAAAAAATTTACCTTTCTTTTTTTTACCCATTTCATTCGAAACTTTCATTTGTCCGAATCAGCAAATTGCAAACATTCAAACATTTCAAATCTTCGAAATTCAAAAGTAAGAAAAAAGTTGAAACCTTCGAAATTTTCAGCAACTTCAAATTTTTGAAATGAAATCATTCGAAAGTTTCCAGCAATCCCAAACCTTCCAAATGCTAAAATTCGAAAGTTTCTAGCAACTTCAAAGTTTCGAAATGCAAACATTCGAAACTTTCATACAATATGAAAGTTTCGAAATGAAAAAATCTGAAACACATGAAGTATGAAGTTTCGAAACTTTGGAATTGATGGAAAGTTTCGAAGCTGTTTCGAAAGTTTGGCATTCAACGAAACTTCCGAAAATAAGTTTCGAAGGTTTGGGGTTGAAGGAAAGTTTCGAAATGTATTTTTTTTAATATTGATATATTGTTGTGCCTAGAATGAGAGGTGCATTTGGCCAAATTGTTTGCAACATTGCCCGAAGCGTGGGAGCTGATAGTGGTGATAGCGCAGAGAGAACTCCACCAACAGCTTCAAACAGACGACAGAATGAAGTAAACCGTCCAATTAGGCAGCGTCGTCGTAGACAGGATGATGTCGCTGAGCCTGCACATATGGACGAGGATGTCCTCGAGCCTGCACACATGGAGCAGGTTGAGGAGTAGTATGCTGAGCTTGCACATGATGATGTTGATGATGCTGTTGATGCTGATAATACTGAGCCTGAGCAGGATCAACAGCTCGGATTCTCCGGAGGACCGTTGGTGACATCTGTGTTGACACAATATGAACACCACGTGGCTCGGAGGATATGAGAAGGAGAGGTATATTTTAATTAATTAATTTAGAATAAGTATTTATGATATTTAGTATATATTTTTATGATATTTAGTATATATTTTCATTATATTTAATTAATTATTTATTTAAGTAAGAATAAATATTTATTTTTATGTTCTTTAATTACTCGCAGGATCGTGGGTCGTTAAAGGTTATTACTCGTTGATTGAAGCTGAAGAAGTTTTCTGAAGTTCCTGTGTCAGATCCTGTATTGCATTAGATTCGGGAATCTGAAATGCTACATCTCTCTTCAGCTTATGTCACTATGACTGATGCTGGTTTGATATCTACATTTGTTGAAAGGTGGCATAGAGAGACCATCTCATTTCACATGCCATTTGGAGAGATGACAATCACATTGGACGACGTGGCGACTCTTCTTCATATCTCACCTCGTGGTAAATTTTTTTGATGCACATGAGTACTTAGGTGCAACATGAGAGGAAGCACTAGCAGAGATTACTTATAATAAATGTGTCCGATATAGACTGCAAGGTTGCGTGATTTATATAGTGGTCTCATTCAGACTAACCAGTTTGAGTGTGCGGCTAGAACGTACCTGTTGCATTTAGTTGGCAGCACTATTTTCGCTGATAAAACACATACACGTGTGGAGGCGAAATATGTTAGTTTGTTTATTGAGTTAGGTAATTGTTGGACTATTCGTAGGGTACCACGGCATTGGTTTTCCTGTATGACAATCTGTGAGGTGGAACTGTCCACGACACTCGATAATTGGGAGGTTACATGACCCTATTACAGGTATATATATATCTATATATATATATATATATATATATGTATGTATATATTTATTTATTTATTAAGTTGTGTTATATATGCCTTTATTTATGGTGCAGTGCTGGATTTACGAGCACTTCCCTAGCATCTGTAAGCGGGGCGATAGATGAGCGGTTCCTGCACATCTTCCAAGAGCATGTAGGTGGACTGCGAAACATGCTATTGGAGGCAGATTGATGACATATCATCGGAGACTTGATGCTTTGTCGCTCGAGGATGTACTATTTACACCATATGATGATGATCGAGTTAATTATCCGTTTGTCAAGATTTCGATGTTCTCCGGATACCTTCAATGTGGTGGAGTCTCAGTCACGTATCTGTCAGAGCGATGTCTTCGACAGTTTGGTCGTATTCAGTGCATTCCGCGTGACGTTCCTCGGGTGTCGAACAGTATAGATTGGGAGTGGCAGTCTACTATGAGATCATCTCTAGCTGCCTTTCGGAGCCTATATCCTGTTGCGACTTTTCTTGGAGAGGTCACTGCAGACTATTATGCATGGTACTTAAATGTATCACATCCTCTGATCATCCCTCCACCTACTACTGCACCTTTGAGTCCACCTACTGCTGCTGCACATGCTGGTCCATCATCTTCTGTACATGCTGGTAAAGACCGTAGAGCAGCTGAGCTTGCACGTAGGGCCTTAGATTTGGTAGCTCCATTTAGTGAGGTTCATGACATATTAAGAGAATTATGCCGCTTGTACGACGATTAGTTATTGTGTTATGTTATGAATTTTTATGATTTTTTATGTATCATCTTCTGTAATTATTGAATTTTTATTGAGTTAAAACATAAATGATAAAACGATAAATGATAAAACGTAAATGATAAAATGTTCAAACATAATTTCTAATCTTCAGTTAATGAAATACAAAATGATTTGATAAATAATGGATCAATGTGTTCCCAATGTTTCATACGTCCTGCATAAGCTATTTCCCATGCCTTTGCACACTCACTACAAAAGTCTCTTCATTTTTGTGAGATAGGTAGCAAAGGACAATTAGACTTCAATTTGATCTGAACAAGAAAATATTAAACATTAATTTATTAAACAATACTACCAATCATAAATTTTACCTGTACCCAATGATTTTCATTACGAATCAAATTGCTAGTAAATTGATAAGAGAAGACTGTTTGGATGGTGCTTTGTTTAGCGGAAAAAATGTCATATTCAGATTACGAGACAACGACACCAATATGACATTATATAGTGTTGCTATCACGTAACCCAAGTCTGGTATAGTCATCCACTTATCTTTTCCTTGAGCACGCAATCCTAAAATTTTCAATGAGTTCCGCACTGATTCAATACTGCCATCAAACACATTGGCATAAAGGTCTTGATGTAGATGGATCTCTTTATCCAATTGTGTTCGAAATATAACATCAAATATATATATATATATATATATATATATATATATATATATATATATATATATATCTATAATCAAAATTGGATCAGTAGTGGATTATGGGTAATAATACCTGATCGGTGGTGAATTATTCTGTAGAATCGATAATCGTTGTTGAAGCAAGAACCTCAACTCTACTCATACCTAATTTCAAAAAGACTAACAAATTTAATTAATAATAATATTATAAATCTATTTTTTAAAATAAAATTTTAATTATTGTAAAAAAAAATTTGTACATTTCGAAACTTTCACAGCAAATCAAACTTTTGAAACTGATTTGGTTCGAAAAAATGAAACTTTCGAAATTGCTGAATTTCGAATATTTGAAAGATTCGAATATTGTGTTTCGAATATTTCAAGTTCAACAAAAGTTTCGAAGGTTTTGATGAATTCTGGAAAAACACGTTTCGAAGATTTAGAATTCATCCAAACTTTCGAAATTTTGTATGAATTCTGGAAAACCTTGTTTCGAATGTTTCAACTTTATCCAAAGTTTGGAAACACACATAAATTCTAGAATATTTCATTTCGAACCTTTCATGTTTAACCAAAGTTTCGAAATAATCTGGAAATGAAAGTATCGAAACTTTTATGTTTAACCAAATTTTCGAAAATGTCAATAAATCTTACTTTTTATTATTTTGAATATCTAAATTTTTTGAATCTTATGATATATTTTGTAATTTTCGATTGGGGGTGTGGAATGGAGTGGTAAATTTTTTTGATTGTTTTATACATTGTAAAAAAGGACAACAGGTAAAAGGGTGCACGGTACAAAACTCTTACATTCTTGGCGTTTACAGTCCCAAAGCTATTTGGGGCTTTTTGTCATGTCATTTTTTTCACTACTCTCTTAGTCTTTTTTGGAGGAATTTGCATTTGTGATTTGTTTTTGACACTACTCTCTTGTATTCTTAAATTTTCCGTACATCTTATGCTTTAAATTTCTATTATTATATATATTATTTAGTCGATTCAAAGAAAAAAATAGTGTTAAACTCAATATTGATGTACGATTATTTCTTATTTTAAAAGATCGATGAACGGTAGTTAAATTTTTAGATATATTTATTTGTTCCTTATCTTTATATACATGTATTATATTTGATAGTTTACCATAAATGCTTATAAAAATTGTTTATCCAAACTGGATTATAGGCCTATTTATCAATTCTCCTAACTACTTTATTAACAAGAGTATTTTAGTCATTGAAGCTAATTTTTTCATACAAATTAGCACACTCAATAATCTTTCTATGAAGTGTACATAACCTTAAATGACACTTAGCATGACACGAAGGGATTAATTAATTGGTTATTGCACATGATAGCATTCAAGGTGCTTTAACTAAAAGCTCGTTTAAATAAATTTCTCAACAAACACTTATTTGAAAGATTTTATAGTAGTTTTAGTCTATTTATTTTTACCAATTCATAGAACGAGTCTCTATTTTAAAAGTCAACAGTTTTAGTCATTTTTTCAAATTTTTGTACTAAAAAAATGATAATTTTACCTAATTTAAATGATATAAAATTATTTAGATGAATTAATTATTCATATGTTATTAATTATATTTCAAAAATGAAAATTTTCCAAAGTTTGTTAACTTATATGGGGTTTTATTGTAATTTTATGGATATTAATCATTGATTTAAATATGTATTTGATCCTTGCAAATATGTCATTTTTTTATTTTATTTTAGTCCCTGTAATTTTTTTTTGATTTAGTTCCTGTAAAATCAGAGAAGATTGACTTTGGTCCCTAACGTCAGATCAATATTAAGAGAATGACGAGTTTTCTAAAAAACCCTTAAATCATGCAGAATTCCAAAAAGATGAATATCAATTAGGTTTGTCTAAGGGTGATACATTGATTACGTTGTCAGTTTTAAATGAAAAACTTTTAAAAATATGAATACTAATTGATTCATTGCATGTTGTTCCTCTAAAAAAAAGGATTTTACGAATTCTCCTTCGTTTCTAGCAGCAATTTGTAAAGTGTTTGAACAATTGAAACTTAGAATTTGAAACTAGGTATTCTTTTTATTTTCTTTTGGACGAAAGATTTCAATCCACATTTTGTATCTATAATCTATCTTAGGAATATTAGAGACCAAAGATCATCTTCTGAATCGCTTCAAATATAGGCACCCCTTTATCTATTGATGAAGCAACCAAATAAAAAAACATTGGGACATTTTGCTCGAGTTTTAGTTGATTTAGACATGACACAAGAAATAAGATCGTATTCTTATTGAATGTGTTGCTTACATGTCTTCTTCTTCCTTCTTTTCTTCTCCGTCCTCTTCATCTCCTTCCATTCTTCCTTCATTGCTCTCGAAGTCCAAATACTTCGAATTCGAACTAAACCGTTCGAACTGGTCGTCCTATGAAATCAAAACCTAAACATAAGTCTGAATTAGAATCACTGCTATATCACCTACATGATTTTCTCTCCCTCATCCTCTTCTCATTCCTATCAGAATATAAGCTCTTTCAAAATTTCCTCCTCAAATCGTTGTGCTTTTAATTGGTTTCTAGGTATCTGCGTCGAAATCTTACGTTTTTCTTGAATCTCTTTTGGACGGAGCTTCAAAGTTGTCTTTTTAGTGAATGACAATAGTGTAGCGGCAGAAATAGTTGAAGAATATGTAGAAATCTAAAAAATAAGGAAAAATGAACCAAGACTGATATTAAGGATTCTAATTTTAGTTTTTTTAATTAAGTAAATATAATTTTGCTTTGTTTAATTAAAACAATTCTTTTTTGTAAAAAATTAATTTTAAAAAAATAATTTCCATCGTGTCATGCCAAGTCATTAAAAAGTCCACCCTATCATGCCACATCATCAAAAATAAGGAAAAACAAGTAGGATCATGCAAAATAAGAAAATGAGGTAAATGTGAGGGGGCAAAATTGCAGACCAAATTGGATGATTTGATACCCAATTTTGTGTTTTTAGTTCAGATATATCAACGAATTGAAGTAAATCCTCAAAATTTGCAGGACCAATATGTGAAAAATAGTAAGTATAACATCCTAAATAATTGATGAAGATGAATTCAGAATTGATGACACCACATTAGTGTCTGATATTAATATGAGCTGCAATAAGGGGTCCAATATTCCCATCCAAAATAGTATTTAGGTCTGACATCTCAATGCCAGTCTTTACATCATGTACTAACTTGTATGGATGAGATACATACCTCCTAGTTTCTTCTTCCCAAAGATTGACAATATTACCCTTAACTATATTATCTATACTACCAATTCCTTGCTCCCTTGCTATCACTTCAAGTTTAGCTTTCAATCTGTTTAGTGCTTTCATCTTATTTGCAAACTGGCTTCTCTCACCTCACAGAGATAAGATAAAATTAATTAAAATGTAGTTTAGTAAAATCCTCATTTTTTTGAAAATGATGATGAAAAATGGATTGGTAGTTATTTTGTTCTATGAATTGATCTGCCAGGGAATGTAGTTTATTTCATCGACTTGCAATTGCTAGTCTTTCTCCATGTGAGAAAAAAGTTCATTTTTTTTTCAAATAAAATAACCACTTCTTTTCATCCATTCGATACATATCTCGATAAAAAAATTCAGTGGTTACATTTTTAAAAAAAATTGAGAATCTAAAGAAAAAAATCTAAAACTTTATAACTATTTTTTATAGATAACACTTTAAAAAAATAGTTTTCATTACAGTGTAAACAAACACAATAACTTACACAACGGCCTAGAACTACTAGTAGGTCTGGGAATTTACAACTGCTTATATATCCTGTCATAGATGAAATTAATTCACTCAAATGGCTAAAAAAAGTAGAAAAGAAGAGATATCATCATGTAGTAGTACAGTAATCTCTACCAAAACACCAGTTCAATCAGTAATTTGATTTCACCTAAGAAGGAATGTCCATCCATATCTTCTTCAATTTTCAGATGTGAATTAGGCCCAATGACTGGGTCATCAAACCTAACTGAGTCCTAAAAAGGGCATGACATGTCTGTGTATTTAGAAATCTTGCAAGCAGAATAGCACAACACAATGGCCAAAAAATAAATAGTAGCACATAAATAATATAAGGTATAGCAATTTCATTTGAAAATTCATTTGGAGAACCCCTTCTGAGGTGGTGAACTCCTTTTTCCCCCAAAACATATCCATAAGCACATTCAAATTCAAACTCTATAGTTGCCGAATTAATTCCTCCATTCTTGATCGAACACGTGTCAACAATCCTTCCTTCGTAACCTTGTCTTTTGGCCCATCCAAGATACATTTGTAGGAGTTGTTCTGCCCAGAGCTTGATTCATGTAAAATTTAGTCAGAGACAAAAGGATAAATTGTATATATAGTTTGAGAACAAAGTTATTAAGTCAGAGACAATTATTTGGGAATTGGATATTGGTTGGGAGAGACCAAGCTCTCGAACTCTTGGAAGGGAGAGACCCAAGACTCTCGAATTTCTTGGGTTCAGACTCTCGAATTTCTTGGGAACCTATTGTGTAATTCTATTGTATCATCAATAAAGCTTGTTTATTTCCCTTAAATCTCTATGTTTGGTACCGGTTTCTATTACATTCTTTTCATAAATATGAAAAGGAAAAGAAGAAAGAATATAATTTGGCATGACATGCATTATATGCTTTTAATGGTGAATTTCTTCAAAAATTTTGTACAATAGAAATTACTTAAGCTAACAATCATTATCACTTCAAAGAAGTGTGGTTCACCAAAGGCAACAGGAGGGCTCAATTGCACAAGTGCCATTTACAACTTCTAGAAGTAATATAATCAGTGTTGTGAATCGCAGATCACTGAAAATAGCAGTTTGTTTAAATTCCACAATGCCACAGTGCTATAGCTACGATTGGACAACACTATGTACTATATCGTGTATCGCAGAAAAATAGTGGTTTGTTAAAATTCCACAAGGCTATAGTGCTGTAGGGCCGCTATATCTGCTATTTGAATACTCTGAATATAATGTAATTCTGATTGAATGAAAGAAGCCATTTGCAAATCTAGGACTATCTTTGAGATCTAATGGACAACTATCTAACTAAATATCATAACAATAATTATCTTATACAGAGAAGTATTATTTTGTATTCTTCTTTCTCTGATGTAATTGCTGCACTTGGTTTTGTTTATCATCAAACAAATCAAATTTTATATTAAAGAGAAAAACAAATAATATTGTGAAAGTTTAGTTGAAAGTGATGGGAACAGAACAAAACCTTGTATCTCATGTCCTTTAGAGAATCAACCACTTTGGCACTGTTAGCCAACTTGACAAGAATGTCATTGGATTTAGATGGGTCATCCCACATATCCGAATCGCGTACCATTTCTTCCTGTTTAATCCACCTTGCTTCTTCCTTTCCAAAGCTGTTGATGCATACATCTCAGCACGAATAACTGCGTCGTCAATTTTCCTTCTTAGTGAAAATAAACCTGGTCATATTAGAATGATTGACATGATTGAATGAATTAATAAGTGAGATCAAGAAATTCAGAAAGGAAAAAAATCATTCATGATCCTAATCATCATTGATGCAATTAGCATGAAATACATATGTTAACTACAACTACAAAGAGCAAAATGTCCCAAGAAATTAACATTAATTCTATTTATAGATAACATTACATAATATAATTAGGTTTCTCTTACTTTAAGATTAAATCAAGTCTAATATGCCCATATTTATACCACATCATATATCAGCAGTTCTTTAGACCTTATCTTAATGTTTTGTTGAAATTAAACATAGAATTATTCAACATTACAAAGCTTGAAGCTACCACTATTTGTGACATTGGTATAACATGATTCTATAGGGGGCAAAAATACAATTTTTTTAACCAATAAAAGTGATGTTATCTACCTTAAAAGCCCTGTTGGACAATTTGGATAAAGAAACTAATGAAGCGTTTATCTTGTAAGTGCTTATGTATAAATTATTTATATAACAAAAGATAAAATAAAGTCAAAATGTTATCATATAATCTAAAAACTGCTTTCATAAGCTATCTAGAGAGAGTTTATAGAAATAAGTTGAAAACAATTTATAAACATATCATAAACCGTGTCAATTAGCATTTTCAAATAATCTCACAAGTGTTCATATCACTATATAAACTCAAATCAGTCAATTTGAACATATTGTGTTATAATTCTGAATCCATAAGCAAAAAACTCTTCAAACCCCACTCCTCTTTACCCACCTTCCCATTTTCATTCCTGTAAAACAAAAGAGTATAAACATATATAAGAGATAAAAGCCACACCCACAGAAGCAAACCCCACTAACATCACTTCATTCAACAAGACATAAACAACAGAAACACTAAGCAAAACCAAAAGTAATTGGTCTTACACAAAAAACAAAACCAAAAATACTTGGTCTTACACAAAGAAGACAGCATTTTGGAACAGACCCACTTGTTTGTAGATACCCTTATTGTTAGTCATGGATTGACAAGCTCTAATTCTGAAAGAACATAGAAGCTTCTTCCTCGCAAGAGATGAATACCATTTTGAGTCATGTCATTTGACCAGCTCAATAATTATTGGCCCCAGCCCACATGTTGGAGGGGTCAAAAATTTCATAATTAAAAAGACCAAAAAAAAAATCCACCAACACTAAAAAACCTCTAAAATTTTGTGGGCTTAGTGAGCCTATCCAACCACTATTTCAAAAAAAAAAAAATTTTGACAAGTTTTGTTTAATTTTTTTCTTAAAATTTTTGAATAAAAAATGATTTATAATTTGTTTAATTCGAAAAAAATTTTTAAAAATTTTTCTCATAATTTTTTGAAAAAAAATGATTTAAAATTTTTCTAAAAAACAAGTATTTTTAATTTTTTTTCGATAATTTTTCAAGAAAAATAAATTTCAAAAATTTTTGAAGAAATTTTTTTCAAAATTAACAAAATATTGGGGGCCTATGAGCCCCCTTCCTAAAGCCCACAAAAAATAATAAAATTATTGGTCGGAACTTTAAAAAAATTATTTTAATATTAGGGGCTTAGTAAAAAAAAATTTTAAAGGGAGTTTTAGAGTTTGAGGCTTTTTTTACGGCTCTAGTCATGAGTAGTTCTTGCAGAAGCACTTTTAGAGACTATAGTTGCCATAACGCCTTCAAGATCTTAGTATTGAATCTTAAGAGGCAAGAATAAACAAATAATGAATCTTAAGTGATTGAATCCTCACATTATATCATAAAATTCACTCAAACTCTTAAGTGTTAAGGTTAGTGTTTACTCTCAAAACACATCATGAGAGCTAGCACTACTATAGTCTTGACAAGCCTCTAACATCCATACTTTAAACACATCCATATAAAGATCAAAAGGACTTTATTAGGGTTGTAGTGGGCCAAGGTGAAGGCGGGATGATCCTAGAGAGACTAAAGCTTAAAATCAAAAAGGATAGAATAATAATAGGAATATAATTGTAAAAAGATGAGGGCTAACTCAACATAATTTCATTAACTTCCATTTTCTTGCTTTTTTTCCTTCACTTTCATTAACTTTCATTAACTCAAAAGGATGATAGGCAGATAATTGTTCACAATGTAAGGAACAAGTAAAAAATAAGAGTAAGCAAAGAAAAACTCCCTAGTCAAGGTGGGGAAGCATCGAGATAGATAGGCTTTTCCAACAATAGCTCTTCTCATTTCCAAGTGCGGGTGTAACAGCCCGCTTATTTAAAATTTGGTTAAAATGAGATTTATTTAACTATTAACATGTTAATTTTGAAATAATGAATTTTAGTTAAAATTGGAATTGACATAAGGTAAAATGGGAAATGTCCAAGAGTCAAAAACGGAAATTGCCACTCATTTCCCTCACTTATTTCCCTTCACAGGAAAAAATCGGGGATAATCATTTTCTTTCCCTCATTTCCTTCCATCACGCAGATGAACTTGAAAGAACACCCAAAAATAGTATTGTTCATCGTCCCTTCTAATCCTCCATTTTTTCATTATCTTCAAAATCTTCTAAAAAGTAAAAGCTTACCTAAGTCCCTTAAACCTGTCCAAAAGCATTGCATGAAAGATCCTACCTCTCCATCTTAGAGAATCATCCAAGAGTAGTGGATTCAGGAAAGAACGAACAAGAAAGGGGAATTTCCAAGCTTGGAAAAGAGGACACAACTTAAAGAAAAACCAAGAACTACTAGAACCAACTCATTCTCCAATTAGTGAAAATTTCAAAGGAAAACTCTTAGAAAAGTGAATTCTTTTATATTAAAATTTATTTAGCATGAAGGTTCTTGGGTTAATTCAATTAAAATTCTTCATTAATTATGAAATTGTTTTCTAGGTTAAATCGGGTTTATTGTAAATCAAAGAATGAGAGGGAAGTGATCTTTTAAGCATATAGGAATTTTGTGAAATATGCACTCAAAGTTTTATTTAAAAGTCATGCATGTTGTTTGTTTTTAATTGTGTGATGATTGTGTTGATAGTAAATTGGAATCTATGAAATGGTGATGAATGAATCATAGTTTATATATGCAGATCCCACACCCAAGGCTAGTACGCATGCCTCTGATTCTCCTGTTCCTTGCCTTTGTTGTTTCTCTTCTGTTTGCTCTATTGTTTTTCTTTTGTGTGCCTCTGTTGTTTTTCTTATGTGTGCTATGTTGTTTTTCTTTTATTTGCCTCTGTTGTTTCTCTTCTGACTCACCTCTACTGATTCCCTTTCTAATCTAACTCTGATCATGTTGCCTTTGATCAGAATATGTATCTGATCATGCTACCTCTAATCCAAGCATCCTCTCATCATGCTGCCTCTAAGCCAAGCATCATTTGATCATGCTGCCTCTGATCAAAAACTGCCATTGATCATGTTGCCTCTGATAAAAAACTGCCTCTAATCATGCTGCCTCTGATCCAAACATCCTCTATTCATTCTGCCTTTGTTCAGAATTTGCCTCTAATCATGTTGTCTCTGATCCAAGCATCATCTGATCCTGTTGCCTCTGATCATGCTACCTCAAATTAGCAACCTACTTCTAGTCATGTTGTCCCTCTGATCATGGTACCTCAAATTAGCAACCTACTTCTAGTCATGTTGTCCTGATTTAAGCTTCCTCTGATCAGGTTGCCGCTGGCCGAGCCTGCCTTTAGTCTAAGCTTCTTGATTTGAATGTGGAATTTAAAGTACAGATTCACAATTTAAACAAACAACTAGCTAAACTTTTTAGAATTGATTTAGAATTAATGTTTCCCTTGAATGTAATGTATTACTAAGTTTATGAAACAGTTGTGTGGGTGAATGGTGCATTACATACATAACATTAAAAATGCATTGCATTCATCAAGTCATAGCATGCATGGGCCAAGTAAACAGTGGGAAATTTGAGGATTATTCTAGGTATGGAACAATGAGTAAAGGAAGAACAATCGGGACGTTGATTTAGGTCATGGTCAAACCAACTTTACTAAGAGGTCTCAATTATCTTGGTGGACCACATCAAGATAATTGGGAAACTTTTCCATATTCTAAGGGAAAGAAAGAGGACATGCATTTTTCCAAATTTTTAAATAAAAGAAAGAAATGTTAATTGCCATATTTTATGAAAAGTTAAAGTTAACGTGTAGTATAAATTGCCTATAACTTGCATATTTCATGATTTATGTGCATCTGTGAAAAGAAAATTTTTAAACTACCCATCCCCTTTGTAGAATTCACTGAGATTATCATATCCCTTATTTTCTTATATTATAGCAGATTGAAGTGGTTGATGCTTAGTTCCAACACTAGAGGATAGTCCTACCAGACTTGTTTTGGATTAGTTTTTATTTCAATTATGTGAATTGATGTATCAAGGAAACATTGTCATGATCTTTTGTTATTGAAGTTGAAATTTTATTTTTAATAATTCATTAAACAAGAGTTGTAAACTATATATTAAATGTAGTTACAAATTATGTTAATGATGATATTTTTGTTGAGACAAAATCTCTCTCAATTGATTTTAATGATAACAAAATTACTTAAGAGATTATGATTGTGTTTAAGGACTAATTTGTGCTCTTGAGTGGATTTATAGTAGAAAACAGGTTATTAATCATAAAGACAAAAAGGATGAACATATGACTCAAAACCATCATATTTGCAAGCTAGAGGATGGGCTGAACCTACGTGAGGATGGCCTCATAAAAGCTTTGTATACATCCAGCAATGTAACCATGATTCTCAATCAGGTTAAGATGTCAAGATTGTAACCAGGAATGACCAAATAAAGCATATTATCTAAAGAGGTCAGAAAGCACACTTGACTAGTACGAGGATAGGCTGTTCTAGGTAGAGGACGGCTAGTACTAGGTAAAAGGTTGAACAATTTGTCACATCATTCTTCAAAAGTTGAATTCAAACCTGGTACTACACGAAATCAGATGGCTGTAGCTCACACAGTCAAAGAAATAGCCTTTTCATGTCTTGGAGAAAGAAAGAGAAAAAGGCTACAAAGGACCAAGTACCTAGGAGGTTTGAACCTCAAGGCTGAGGATGGACTGGACAGCTGGATGGCAGTTCTGTAATTTCAGCTCAAAGACCATTGGACTATTTGATGCATCCTCCTCAACGGTCATGAAGTTGTTTAACACATGAAAGAGCTGTACAAGGACTCTATAAAAGGCAGCAAGCTCTTCTTCATTAAACACACAACAATATTGCAGAAAAAGATCAAGAATCTTAAGTTTATCAAGAGCAATATTCATCCTCTCTTCAAACTTTCTACATCCATACACTAGATCTTTGAAATATCCTTTTAGAAAGTGCTTAAGAAAAGAGAGAGCAATCATACACATATCATTCTGTAATTTTCAAGTAAGTTGTACTTGAAAATATTTGAAAATTGATTGTAAGCTTGGTGAAGCTTGAAAATACACAAAGTGTAATCATCCTCGGTAAGAGGTTGATCTGTTTGATTGTTAGTGAAATCTCACAAGAGTGTGAGGACTGGACGTAGCCATATTTGGGTGAACCAGTATAAAAGTTGTGTGTCTATCTCGTTATACTCTTCCTGCATTTATTTTGTTCTTGTTTAAAGAGTTTGAATTTCCATCCTCCATCGCGTCCTCTCAAAGAGGACAGAAATTCATAAGCTCGTTAAAATATTTTTAAACGCCAAAATCCCTATTCAACCCCCCCTTCTAGTGATATTTAGCTCCATCAATTTTAAGGTCTTATAATGATTGCCTCTATTTTTATTAAGATGTATGAATTTATTGCCATATTCTAGATAATTGGTAATGGGTTTTATAGCAGAGGTCTCATGGAATAGTTTTAGGCAGTGACCATTGACATTGAAAATCTTATTGGTGCCTTTGCTTTTTACTAACATTTTTTCTCATGGCCTAGTGGAAAAGTGTCAGTAATAACAAAAGGGTCAATCCACTTAGAGCAAAGTTTACCAATCATGATTAAGGTGAGAGTTGAACAATAGCACTTTTTGTCTTATAGAGAACTCATTCCTAGAAATAAATTTATCATGAAAGTGTTTGGTTTTTCCTCTATAGATCTTGGAGTTCTTATAGGCCTCTAGTTGAAGCTCTTTAAGTTGGTGCAATTGAAGCTTCCTCTCTAAGCTTTCCTGATCAAATTCAAGGTTGCAACTCTTTACTGCCCAATAAGTACGATGCTCTATCTCCACAAGAAGGTGACATGCCTTTCGAACACAAGGCGATAGGGAAACATCCCTATTGGTGTTTTATAAGCAGTTATATGAGCTCAGAGAGCTTCCTCTAGTTAGTTGCTCCAATCCTTTCTATTTGGCTTTACCATCGTTTCTAGAAAATGTTTGATTTCCTTATTTCAGATTTAAGTTTGCCCATTAGTTTGGGGGTGGTAAGGTGTAGAAACACTATGCACAACCCCATACTTCCCAATTAACGTCCATGGTGGGGTTAAGAAATGAGAGCCCTGATCATTGATGATTGCTCTGGGTATTCCAGATTTGCAAAAAATATTAGACCTGACAAAATCCACAACAACTCGAGAATCATTAGTCTGAGTCGCCTTGTTGGGGCATTCACTCATACAAGTGATTGTTGTACCTGTTCTGTAACACTGCTCCGAAATGCAAAAAGTTTCAAATGCATCTTTGAAAATAATGGGCCAAAAGAAACCTGTGTATAAAACTTTCCTTGTTGTTTGTTGTGATCCAAAGTGGCCCCCTATCTGAGAAGCATGTCATAAGTTTAGAATATATGGAACCTCATGGTTGGGAACACATCTCCGAATTACTTGGTCATTACAAAATTTCCAAATATATGGATAATCCTGCACATAATACTTGGCATCACTTTTAAGTTTATGAATATGTGCTCTAGATGCGTGGGTGGTTTGAACTCCAACAACCAAATAATTAACTAACTCAGCAAACCACATAGTAACATCATGCAACTGTAGAAGCTGCTCATTGGGAAAATCATTCTGAATGGGGAGGAAATCCTCAAACCTATCTATTTTGCTCAGATGATCCGCAATTAGTGATTTGCCCAACTTTTATCTCTAATTTCCAAATCAAACTCTTGGAGAAGCAACATGCACTAAATCAATCTCGGCTTTTCCTCTATTTTATTTAAAAATAACTTCAAAGCTGCATGGTCAACAAAAAAAACTACCTTGGAACCAAGAAAATATTGTCTAAATTTTATCAAAAACAATAGCTGAAAGTTCTTTTTCAGTGGTAGTGCAATTAGATTGTGTAGAATCCAAAGTCCTAGAAGCATAATAAATAACATGGGCAGCACTGCCGACTCTCAAAGCAAGGACAACACCCAAGGCATGGTTAGATGCATCACACATAATCTCAAATGGGAGAGACCAATTAGGTAGTTGGATGATAGTGGTGATAGTTACAGCTTTCTTGAGGCAATCGAATGCATGTTTTCACTTATCATCAAATATGAAGTTAGCATCCTTTTGCAACAAGTTTGAAAGCGGAAAAGCTATGTTGCTGAAATTCTTTATAAAGTGCCTGTAGAAACGTTGCAAGAAACGAACAAATCTCGTAAATGCAAGACAGGTAATGTAAATAGGAAATCACAAAATTTTTAGCATGATGTACTTCCATTCCTTTTTTGGAGATCACATGCCCTAAAACTATACCTTGTTCAACCACGAAGTGACAATTTTCATAAATGAAAACACGGTTAGTTTCAATGCATCTACGCAAAACTTTCTCAAGATTATTCAAATAGGTATCAAATGAAGAACCATAAATAGTAAAATCATTCATAAATACCTCTATGAAGTTTTCTATAAAATCAACAAAAATACTAATCATGCACCACTAGAAAGTACCAGGTCTATTACATAGGCCAAAAGGAATCCTCCGATAGGCAAAACTGTCAAAGGGGCAAGTAAAGTGGTCTTTTTTGGGTCTTCTAGTGCAATATGAATCTGAAAGTATCCTGAAAAACAATTAAGAAAACAACTACGAGAGTTACCACCCAACCACTCAAGCAATTAATGAACGGTAAGAAAAAGTGATATTTTCTAGTTTCTTAGTTGAGTCTTCGTTAATCAATCCAGAGTCTCCAACTATTCTGCACCCAAGTGGGTATAAGTGTTATTGGAATGGTAAAAAACAATGATATTGTTCTCATTCTTGACCATTGTGAGGCAAGTTTTCTTCGAAACAACTTGGATAAGGATAACTCACTAACTTAAAGGTGCAAACACGACAAGGGGATTGAATTGTGTTTGTCTAAGTTGGATTCTTTTTAATTATTTATTCAAGAACTAGTTCGGGTTGGTGATTTTAACTAAAACAAAGGCAATAGTAATCAGACTTAAGTAATCAAAGGCAACATTAAAGTAAAGTGACACAAGCAGATTTATCCTGGTTTACACCAACTTGGTAGCTACATCTAATCCCTTCACTTATAAGGATTTAACCACTAATTTAAATCCTTGAATTACATAGCATCTGACCCTTCAAGTCAGTCTTCTCAAAACAACCTTTGAGGAAAACAAACACCTTGACCCTACAAGTCAAGTCTTCTTCACACAACCTGAAAACCAAAGATTGTTGAAGACCACTACCCCATGACCACACAAGTTAAGTCTTCTAAACACAACTTAAAAACAACAGATTGCTAGAGGAACACTAAAGCCACTATCAGGGCTGGGTTACATAAGTTTGGAACGGATTGTGTTTTTCTTCTACTAAGAAAATGGTTATAATTGATTTCTCACACTAAAACACTTAGAAAATATTTCTTTGAGCAAGTGCTTCTCTAGAACTTAAACCTGTGAACTTCGAATACTTAGGAAATTTGAGGTCTCAAAAGTTTTTCTTAATTTTATGGATTTCCGAGTTTATAAGTTCGTGCTTTCTTCTTTAGCCTTGAGTATCTATTTATAGAATAGATTAGGGTTTCACTTTTGTCCTTGTAAAATTTGGATCATATCTTTCTTGTGAACAAATTTTGAATGTATCTTCTTGTGAACAAATTACGAGTGTATCTTCAATGTGAATAAGTCTGAGTGTTTCTTCATATGAATAACTGAGACTGTATCATCTTGTAAATGATTCGGAGTGTATCTTCTTGTGAAAAAATTACGAGTGTATCTTCAATGTGAATAATTATGAGTGTTTCTTCAATCCGCCTTGATCTTATCGTGTTGGTTGACATTTTGCAACTACCCTCTAAAGGACTAACCATCTTTGGAAAAGATTGGTTTTCAGCTCTCAACATCTCCAAAGAAGAGGTATTTCAAGAATTATTTATTGATGGCTCCACAAAAAATATTTCTGGTGAGTTGAAACCACTGCAAAAAATCTTCAACAACATCAGTCAAAACTGCATTCTCCCTCACTGTGGTAGTCACGAGTTCGTATCTGATAATGATATTCTCATCATTTATCACCTTCTCCATCGCAAGAAGCTCAACCTGCCTTATTTAATCATTCAACATATGATTGCTGCTGCACAGAAAGATTACAAAAGGAACACTGTCCCCTACGACATGGTTCTTTCAAAAATCTTCAGACATTTTCAAATTCCTCTTTCAAGTGAAACTTCCAAACTCAAAATCTCCAGATTCACATCCAAAAATATCTCACACATGAAACAACTTCCATCCCAATCTGCTTCAGCTCCACCAACCAAATGAAAAAGGACTGATAGAATTCCAATTGATCTAGATTCTCCTGCCCTTCAAGATCGATCTTCCCCTTCTCCAAATCCTGAAGAACGATCTTTGTTTCAGGAAGTTCCCCCAAATGTGAATTCCCCAGCTTCTCCAAATCCACCTATCTTCCAAGGAAGCCTCTGTCCTACTCTTCCAATTCAACAAACTTCCATCATGTCTCCTATTTTTGTCTCACCACAAAAAACAACTACATCATCCATCTTTGGAATCAGTCAATTTTTGACTTTTCCTGATGAAGACAGTACTGGCTCTTCCATTCCACCTTATTCCGCTCCATCATCTGTTCCACACATCATCACCAATTTTGCTTCGTTGTCTACCTTCTGCACATCTGCTTCCCCATCACACAACACTCCAATTGATGCTGAACAACGTCCTTCAAAAAAGACAAAACTAGAAAAAGATTCATCAAAGGCTTGCAGGGATATTCCAAAAATCTTTGCTGCTCTCCAATCCATTGCTGCCAGGCAAGCACATCACGACAAAGAACAAGTTATTTTACGGGATTGGATGACCAATCAACTTGCTCCCAAACTAGGAGTTGATCCACCTATGCAGAATCTTGTTCCAGTGTTTCCAGAAATGCCACAGCCGTCCTTGTCTCCTTCATCAGAAGGGTCTTCACCCTCTTTATCACTTTAATTCTCTGTTTGAGCTGTACTCTCCTGTGCCTTTTTGCTATGACAAAGGGGGAGAAGTATATTTAGATTTTAATGTCTGATTTGTAGTTTTTTTTTCATATCATGCTGCTTGAATTTTTTTTGGTTTGAACCATCTTTGTAATGATTTTTTTTGATATTAATGAAATCATTATTAGGTTCAAAAACGTAGCACATATTGAGGGGGAGTCTTTTATTAAAAAACTCTCTGAATTATTATTTAGAATCAAAATTAAAAATCTAAATTAACATGTTTTGTCATCATCAAAAAGGGGGAGATTGTTAAGACAAAATCTCTAATTAATTGTTTTGATGATAATTAAACAAAAGGTTAATTAAGAATTATAATTATGATTATAAGTGTTTTGGTATTTAACTTGTGTATTTGAGTGTGTTAAACAAGATAGGTACCAAGCAATTCAAAACAAATATCATTAAAATCAAAACAAGCAAAAACAGCAAATCGAAGATCAATCATGCCATACTTCTGCAAAACGAAGATTTATCTTCACTTCCATCAGAATCAAGTATGATCAATCCTGTGCAGAAGATTGCATTCTAGAAGATGTATCAATCTTATCTCTTTATCAAAAGTAAACAAGGAAAAGATTAAAACAGAATCAGCCCAGAATTTGAAGAATCAAGACAAGCTTCATGAAGGAATATAAAGAGCAAGATCATTCTTCATTTGGTACAAATGCAAGTACAAAAGTACAGGCTGTAAAAGTACATCACAGTTGTACTATCAAATCAAGACTGCACACTGACTCAAAGCAAGCAAGCAACCTCAGAAAAGGTACTGGATCGAGTATAAGTCAGATCACACTTAACTAATCTGAGGACGATCCTAGTCTACAAGAATGCTCCTGGATTCAGCTTCTTCACTCTTGCTTTTGGCCTACTTCAGTACACTTACTGTCTTATGACAGCTGGCTTCATCTCAACGGTTATGTGAGCTGTCCTAACCTCTTGGAGCTTATAAATATAGCATCAAGATGAAGAACAAAACACAACTCAAAGTGCCAAGCAAAACATCAATCTATATTCATATTCAAAGCTCTCTCAAATATCATTCTTTAGCTTGCAAATCTTTTTCTTTGTGTTGTGTTGCAATCAGTAACAACTAAGTCTTAAGTTACATAATCTATTTCTCAAACAAGGGTTGAGTAATATTCAGATTCTAAACATCTTCATCATCATTACTTTGTAACTCAAAGCTAGTGTATCATCATAGCTTGAGAAGTGTGTGGAAATCCTTTTATGTTGTAAAAGGTAATTTGTGAAATCCTTACTGGAATAGGCTAAGGTAAATCTGGAAATCCTTTCTAAGGTAGGAAGGTGGAAGTTGTGTAAAGATCAAGATTGATCTATGAAAGTTGTGTAACAACCAAGAACAATCTTGCCTTGAGCAATTAGTGGAAAATCTCATATTTGTGAGGACTGGACGTAGCCTAAGTTGGGTGAACCAGGATATATGCTTGAGTAATCTTTCTATCTCTATCTCTATTTACTACTTGCTTTGCAATCAGTTTTTTCATTAATAAAATCAATATTGCTGTTTTTACACTAACCAAGATCGTTCTTCGTATTACCAAGATCAATCTTGAGTAAAAACTTTTAGTTTCAAACAAGCAATTTTTAAAAGGGGCAATTATAATTCAAACCCCCTTCCTTATAATTGACATTGTTACTTCAATTGGTATCAGAGCTAGTCTCTAAAGAATTAAAACACTCAAAAAGTGTTAGAGCAAAAAATTCAGGAAGATAATGTCAAAAGCTAAATACATTGCTGAAGGAGGGTCTTCAAACAGACCACCATACTTTGATGGATCAGATTATTACTTCTGGAAATGCAAAATGCAATTGTTCCTAAAGTCACAAGACACTGGTATGTGGAGAATCATCACAGATGGAGACTTCATACCAAGAGTGGATCAAAACGACTCAACATCGGCTGAAAAGAAAGAAGTCGAATGGACAGCAGATGAAAAATCTAAGGTACTCCTAAACTCAAAAGCTCAATTATATTTATCATGTGCTTTAAGCAGGGAAGAAAGTGAAAGAGTAGATGAATGCAATACGGCCATAAAAGTTTGGGACACATTGCAAACTCATCATGAGGGAACAAGTCATGTTAAGGAAACAAGAATCGATATTGGCATTCGAAAATTTGAATTGTTTGAAATGAATGATGGAGAAACAATTGATGAAATGTATTCAAGATTCACAACCATAGTGAATGAAATGCGCTCACTTGGCAAAGCTTATTCAGTACAAGACAGGGTACAAAAAATCATGAGATGTGTTCCAATCATATGGAGACCAATGGTGACATCCATAAGCCAAGCAAAGAATCTTGAAGTTCTGGGATTGGAAGAACTGATTGGTACACTAAGGGCGCTTGAGGTACTGTTGCTGGAAGATAAACCAATAAAGAAAGGCAAGGTAATAGCCTTAAAAACATCTCAAAGCTTACCAAGTGTTCAACAAACAATTGAGAAAAGTGATTCAGAAGATGGTCAAGAAGATGCTGATGAAGAGATTGATCTTCTCACAAGAAAGATACAAAGAATGATGAGGAGAAGAGATCAGATCAAAAGAGGATCCCCAGACAGAAAGGATTTCAAAGCTGGAATAGATAAAAGCAAAATCACTTGCTTTGGATGCAACAAGCAAGGACATTACAAAAATGAATTTCCATTAAACAAGAAGGTGCCAAAGAAATTCCCTTTCAAGAAAAAATCAATGATGGCAACCTGGGATAATTCTGATGAATCAGATGCGGATGAACCTGAAGAAGCAAACATGTGTTTGATGGCCAACAATGAAGATACAAAGGTAACAGATTCTGAACCATGTCTTGTATGCAAACAAATGGAAATCGAATTTGATAATTTGTTAAATGATTCAAACTTTCTCATTTAAAAATGTAGTTCCTTTAAAGAAAAATTTCATAAAGAAAAAGAAGAAAAAGAGAAAGTACAGGTTATGAATGATGAACTTAAGGAAATCATTCAAAACTTGAAAAAATCTCAATTCAAAGGTTCTGAATTTGAAGGTTCTGAAAACCAGTGTCAATCCTCATCTCAAACGAAGAACGATATTCTCAAGGCTGAAATTGAAATTCTTAAAAATGATTTAATGAATTTCATTCAAGCTACTGAGACATTTCAGAAAATCATGGGATCTCAAGTAGGGATATTTGATAAAGCTGGGATTGGTTTTGATAAAACTCAAAAATAAAAAATGTATGAAAATTTATTTGTTCCTGAAAGAAAAGAGGTAAATTGCAAAATCAAATGTTCATACTGTAACAAAATTGGACACTTGGAATTTGCATGCTATTTTAAAAAAAGGGATAAAAATATTACGAACAAAAAGAATTTTAAAAAAGAAGAACAGTTTAGAGCAAAGGCAAAATTTTCTCAAAATCTGAAAAAATTGGATCAATCTTCAACTGATGTTAAAAACGAAGATCAATCTGAAGCTTTATCAAAACCTGCTGAAACTCGTTTTTCCAAATCCTTTCAAAAACAAACAACTAGTCATTCATCCTGGTCCAAGATAAGTCACTCCAAGACTACTTTAAACACCAAGAAAGAATCAGATTTTAAAACTAACTCCTCAGGACCCAAAATCAAGTGGGTACCTAAAAACGATACAAAACATCATGCAGGATGGATCTCAAGATGTCAAGAAAAGGCCATGGTTTTTGGACAGTGGCTGTTCAAGGCATATGACGGGTGACAAGAACTGCTTCATCTCATTCATCAAGAAAGATGGAGGATCCGTAACCTTTGGAAACAATGATCAAGCCAAAATCAAAGGAAATGGAACTATAGGTAAAATAAATTCTGCCAAAATCAATGATGTTCAATATGTTGAAGGAGTAAAACATAACCTTCTCAGCATTAGTCAACACTGTGATAATGGCTTTGAAGTTGTTTTTAAACCCAACATATGTGAAGTGAGAATGGCAACTTCTGGAGAAATCATTTTTTCTGCATCTAGAAAGAAAAATCTTTACATTTTATACATTGAAGAATTACCAGTTGAATCTTGCCTCATGTCCATGAATAAAGACAAATGGATATGGCATAAAAGAACTTGACATATAAGTATGAAAACAATTTCAAATCTGTCAAAATTAGATCTTGTTAGAGGACTTCCTAAAATTAGTTTTGAAAAAGATAAAGTATGTGAAGCATGTGCAAAAGGAAAACAAGTTAAGAGTAGTTTTCATTCAAAAGAGTTTATATCAACTACAAAACCTCTTGAATTACTTCACATTGATCTGTTTGGTCCCATCAAAATCACTAGCTTGGGAGGCATGAAATATGGATTTGTAATTGTTGATGATTTTTCTAGATACACATGGGTGTTATTCTTAAAACAAAAAGATGATGCATTTGATGCCTTCAAAATTTTTTGTAAAAAGGTTCAAAATGAAAAAGAATCAAATATAATCACTGTAAGAAGTGATCATGGAGGTGAATTTATAAATGCATCTTTTAAAACATTTTTTGAAGAACTTGGCATCTCTCACAATCTATCTTGTGCAAGAACCCCTCAACAAAATGGGGTTGTTGAAAGAAAGAATAGAACATTGCAAGAGATGGCAAGAACGATCTTGGAAGAATCCAATGTGGAAAAACATTTTTGGGCTGAAGCCATAAACACCTCTTGTTACATTTTGAATCGTGTTTCAATTAGAAAAATTATAAATAAAACACCATATGAAATCTAGAAAAATAGAAAACCAAACATTTCATAATTTCATATCTTTGGTTGTTATTGCTACATTTTAAACAATAAAGACAACTTGGGAAAATTTGATGCGAATTCAGACAAAGCCATATTTTTAGGATACTCAACGGAATCTAAAGGATATTGTGTCTTTAATTTGAGAAATAAAATTGTTGAAATCAGTATGCACATTTTATTTGATGAGTTTGATGATCTTGAGCTGGAAAAGAAAGATGAGGATGAGGAAGATCAATTGGGCCAACGCAGAAGATTGATCTTCAGGAAAACGAGATCGATAAACAGTCTCCGTTTCAAACGCCTCCGAAAAGTTGGAGACTTGTAGATGATCATCCTACAAATCAAATAATTGGGGATACAGCTGTTGGCATTAGAACTAGGAGATCATTCAAAGACGATGCAAACAGCAACATGGAAATGATTTCTCAAGTTGAGCCAAAATCAATCAAAGAGGCAATAATTGATCAATCTTCGATTGATGCGATGAGGAATGAACTTCTTAACAAAATCATTTTATGAGAACAATATATTCGACTTCAAAGAGTATGAAAGAAGATTCATGTTTTTGAAGAAAATATAAAATAAGATTTGATTCAAATTTATAATTGAAGAAAATCTAAAATAAGATTTTATTCAAATTTTTAATTGATGAAAATCTAAAATAAGATTTGATTCATATTTATAATCATTGACTAAGTTCAAAAGAAGATATTGTCAAGATTTCAAGAATATTTGAAAAAGATTTGATCAAGATTTGATCAAGATTTATCTACAACAAAATACGAACACAATCAATTTGAGGAATTTACAAACGCAATCTGAACAAAAATAAAACAGAATCAATCTGAAGAGTTTACAAACTCAAACTAAACAAAATAGAAATAGAATCAATTTGAAGAGTATAAGAACTCAATATTCCGAATTCATCTTCAGTTAAAACAGAGAAACACTTATTCGAATGAGAAATATTTTCTGGGTGTTCTTTTCTTAGAGTGTGAGAGTTATTATTATTATCAGCTTTGTTAGAAGCAACTACTCAATTTCCAATCTTTTGTATCCAACCCGATAGTGGTTTAGTTACTTCCTCAATCTGGGGTTGTCAGGTTGTTAGGAGAAGACTTGGCTTGTAGGGTCAAGGTGGTTATTTCCTCAAAAGTTTGGGGTTGTCAGACTGTTTGGGAAGACTGGCTTGGAGGGTTAGGTGCTTTGTAATTCAAGGTATTTGAATTAGTGTATTAAAGCCTTATGAATGAAGGGACTGAATGTAACCAAGTTAGTGGTGAACCAGGATAAATATATGTGTCAAATTATTTATGCTTTCATTGTTTGCTGATTCTGAATCCGATTGCTTCTTATCTAAGTAATTTATAAAATCCAACCAACCTTCATCAAATTAGCAAAAAGTTATCAACTTTGGAAAACACAATTCAACTCTCCCTTCTCGTGTTTGCACCTTCAATTGGTATCAGAGTTCGGTCACAAGGCTGAGCACTTTACAGTGTTTGAGGAAAGATCCAAGGGTTTAACATGTCTAGTTATAGTGAATCAACAGATGAAGAAATTGAGGTATTTTTTGAATTTACTCGATCCAATTTAATTACTATTTTAAATGATTTTTTAAATAAGAATCACAAATTGACTTTAAAATTGAAAACACTTAGGAAAGAAAATACAAATCTAACTGGAAAAGTTAATGTTTTAAAGAATCAAAGTGCTGAATTTAAAACAGAAAATGCAAATCTAAAAACTGATATTACTAAACTTAAAATAGAGAATGCAAATCTGAAAACTTATATTAATGAACTTAAGACAGATAATGCAACTCTAAAAACTGATATTATTGAACTTAAAACATAAAATGCAAATCTGAAAACTGATATTGTTGAACTTAAGGCTGAAAATCTAACTCTAAAAAGTAATTATAGTTCAACATCAATTGAAAATACCACATGTAACTCAGATAAGCATGAAGAAGTATTTCAAGATTTTATTGATAATGGTATGGAAAGAAGCAAGTATGCATCTATGATTTATAGGGTTAGTAGGAATGGAAAAAGAGGAATATGACTTCAAGAAAAAGTAACTAAATCTAAGTTTATTCCCTCTGATGATTTATGTACTTTTTTCTATAAGAAAGGTCACACTAAAATATCTTGTCCAATGTTAACCACACAAAAAGACAAGAAATCTTTAAGATCTAACAAATTAGGACCCAACCAAATTTGGGTACCAAAGGATAAAATTGTTTATGTTGCAGATGTTTTAAGCGACCAAATTGAAACACCAACCATGGTGTCTAGTAAATGGAAGCTTGCAATATATGAAGGCAAAAAGGTTTATGTTCCAAGACCTACCAAATAGGAGCCAACTGACTCTGGTGGAAGAAGGACTGGTCAACACAATACCTATCAGAACCAGAACCATACGATGAACTAGAAATATCATAAAAATCTGGAGTATCAACATAATCAACTGGCAGAGAAGTCACACATATCAACAAAATCAAAACTGGCAGAGAAATCACACATATCAACAGAACCAGAGCTACCAAAAGAATCAGAATTACCATTAGTTCTAAAATTACCAGAGGAACCCGATACATTAGAGAAATAGAAGTGTCAGATGAACAATCAGAATTAGGAGATTTCTTAGAACACTCCAATCAAATTCATTAAGACTACAAACCTGGATGGGAATTCAAATCCCTTCATCCAGACTCTCTAAAAAGAGAATATGCAAACTCGGAATTTGTGAACCAGAAAAGAAGAACTAAGAGGGTTTTTAGAGTGCAACTGAAACTTTTAACATATAGGTGATATCTTTCTTTAAATTATTGTCGGATATTATGTTTACTGTGATAACAAGAAGCTTGATCTTAAAAATCAAAGCTAGATAAGTATTTTGCAGGTTCTCACAAATTTAGAGGAATAAGGAGATCCACGTAATCTGAATACTTCAGCAGATGTAGCATACAAGTTTGGTTTTCAGAAACAAGTAGAAACCACCAGAAACATCACTGATGTTTTGGCTGTATTGATTTCGTTCTTCAATTATCTGATTTATATAATGTTATATGACAAAAAGCTTGACCTTAAAAAAGTCAAAGCAACTGGAGGATACTGCTGGTTTACTGTATCAAGAGGAAGCAGATGTAGACAAATCAGAAGATGACAAATCTTCAAAGGATGAATCTGATCAAGTTAGAATTAGTCAAGATAATTCAGAAGGAAGATCTGGATTGAAGTTCAAGACATCTAATCTCATTGGAAGTTCAAGTGATCATTTGAGGACCAGATCATCATTAAAAGATACCACTTTGTTTGGCTCACTCTCGTCAATTGAGCCTACCATTGTTGAGGAAGCATTGGCAGATGATGGACAGATTCTTGCAATTCAAGAAAAGTTAAATGAATTTAAGATGAATGATGTTTGGGATCTAGTACCTAGGTCAAAGAAGAACATTATTGGAACCAAGTGGGTTTTCAGAAACAAGCTAAATGAAAAAGTTGAAGTGGTAAGAAACAAGGCAAGACTTGTCGCACAAGTTGAAGTAGTTAGGTTAGAAGCTATTCGTATCCTACTTTCTTTTGTTTCAAATAATAACGTTACATTATTTCAAATGGATGTTAAAAGTGTTTTTCTAAATGGTTATATAAGTGAAGAAGTCTATGTTAAACAATCCTCAAGTTTTGAAAGTTCTGAATTTCCAAATCATGTTTTTAAACTTAGGAAATCTCTGTATGGTCTAAAATAAGCACCCAGGGCATGGTATGATAGACTTAGTAACTTCTTGCTTAAAATAACTTTGAAAAAGGACAAGTAGATAATACAATTTTTGGAAAATCAATTGGAGATGACATCCTTATTATTCAAATTTATGTTGATGATGTTATTTTTGGATCTACTAATGGCACTCTTTGCTAAGAATTTTCTAAATTGATGCAGTTTCAAATGAGAATGATGGGAGAACTTAAGTTCTTCTTAGAGATAAAAATTCAGCAAAGTCAAAAAAGTATATACATTCATCAAACTAAATATACAAAAGAGCTTCTTAGGAAGTTTAAGATGAGTGATTGCAGACCTATGGCTACACAAAAACACCTAACTTGTTCACTTGTAAAAGATGATTCAGGCGAAAAAGTTGTCCAAAAACCTATAGAGGAATGATTAGATCCCTATTTTACCTTACCGTTTCCAGACCTGACATCATGTTTAGTGTATGTCCAAGATTTCAAGCTGACCTTAGGGAATCACATTTAACTACTGTTAAAAGAATCCTTAGATACCTAAAAGGCACTACCAATCTTACCTTGTTCTACAAGAAATCTCCTAAGTACAAACTGAGTGGATACTTTGATTCTGATTATGCTGGAGATAAACTTGATAGAAAGAGCACTAGTGGCAACTGCACTTTTTCTAGGTGTCAACTAAATATCTTGGTCAAGTAAGAGACAAAACAACATTGCAATGTCAACAGCAGAGGCTGAGTATATTTTAGCAGCTGGCTGTAGTTCTCAACTACTTTAGATGAAACATCAACTTGAAGACTACAAAATCCTAGAATTCAACATTCTCATCTATTGTGATAACACTTCTGCCATTTGTCTAACCAAAAACTCTATCCTACATTCTAGAGCTAAAAACATAGAGATGAAACACCACTTCATTAGGGACTTTGTTCACAAAAGGATACTAAACATTCAGTTTGTAGACACTGAGCACCAATGGGTTGACATACTCACCAAACCACTACTTGAAGATAGGTTTAACTTCATCAAGAAAAACCTAAACCTTACCTTCATATATGACTGATGTTGTGATCACTTCAAAGTATCTTTAGTTTTACACTAGTTATTATATTAAAAAAAGGGGGAGAAAGATTATTCAAAAAAGAAAAAAAGAAATGAAAAGGCAAAAAAAACAAAAAATTCAGTTTCAAGTCTTTTTGTCTGATGACAAAAGGGGGAGAAATATATTTTATAAAGTTGAGAGAAAATGATACTTAAACTTAGGGGGACCCCTAAGTTAGGGGGAGTCAAAGAAATATAAAGTTAGGGGGAGTGAAAGAAATATAAAGAAAAGTTATTATAAAAAAAATACAAGTTTGTTTAACTAAATCTTCCAATTCATAACTGGAAGCTTGTTTTTTGCTTTTTTGTTGGGTTGACTGCTTGGCAAATTGTTGTTGTTGTAAAGATGCATTTCCCCATCTCTGATTTGGATTCTTTCTCCAACCGGGGTTGTACTTGTTAGAGGACAAATCATTGTTGAATATGTTTGTTGCATAGACTTGAGGGGTATCTTCATCTTCTTCATCTTCCTTTTGAAATTTATAACATGAATCTATAGGGTGCTCTACGAAGGTACAAAAATCCAAAAACTCTTGTTTGAGTCTCCTTTTCTTTATCTACCTCATCCATCTTCTTGGTTTTCACAGCTCTTTGAGGGAAGGGAAGTGGTATTGATGATGTTTCACCATCCTCTTTTGTGGCATGAACAAGGGCATAATTCGATTTATTAATTTTTTATCCACCTGAAGCAGGGGCAGTAATTTCTAAAACTTTTGGACAGTCAACAACCTTGTCGGATCAGAGAATGATTGCACTGATGTTTGGTTTTGTGATTTGTTGAGCATGCAATCTGTTAGAACCTTGAGTTTGTATCTGAATTATGGAGGTTGCTAACTTTCCAATCATGGCCTCCAAATTTTGAAGCAGGCAATCTGTTCTTTGCTGGAATTGAAGATTTTGGACTGTCATTTGTTTAACTAAATCTTCCAATTCATAACTGGAAGCTTGTTTTTTGCTTTTATGTTGGGTTGACTGCTTGGCAAATTGTTGTTGTTGTGAAGATGCATTTCCCCATCTCTGATTTGGATTATTTCTCCAACTAGGGTTGTACCTTTTAGAGGACAAATCATTGTTGAATATGTTTGTTGTATAGGCTTGAGGGGTATCTTCATCTTCCTTTTTCAATTTATAACATGAATCTATAGGGTGCACTGCGAAGGTACAAACTCCAAAAACTCTTGTTGTTTGAGTCTTGCGTACTGCCAATTTCTTCACCAATTTAGTGCGTTCATCAAGACTGCTCTCCAATTTGGAATGAACACCAACATATATCTCGTTGACATCTTTTTTCAGTACCACCAAATTGCTTTTAGTAGTGAATTGTTGAGAATTAATAGACATGTTTTCAATAAGACTTCCTGTTGCTTATGGGGTCTTATCCACAAGTGCACTTCCATGGAAGCATCCACAATGTTCTAATCCATAGGTAACAAAAGCCTTCATAAAAATATTGGATGAGAAGTTGTTTATAAATCTAATGGTGAGGACAAGTTGCACAAAGTTTATTGAATCTTTCTTAGTATTTGTGCAAGGATTCTTTATCAAACTCCTTGATGCCATAAATATCTTTTTTGATCGATGCAGGGAAAAATTTCTCAAGAATTTTTTTTTAGATCATTCCAACTTGTGAAAGGTAGTACGACCAATCTTTGACGACATCTTGTAGAGAAAAAGGGAATGCCCTCAGTTTGATGTGTTCTTCTGAACTCCTTGTGGCTTCATGGTGGTGCATACAATGTGGAACTCCATCATATGTTTGTGGGGATTTTCACCTGCAAGGCCATTAAACTTGGGTAGTAAATGAATTAATCCAAATTTAAGTTCAAATGTTACATCTCAATCAAGATATTTGATACACAAAGAATTATAAGTAACATCAGGTGTAGCAAGCTCTCTAAGTGTTCTTGCAGCCATATTCTCAACAGAGAAATCAGACTTAGAATCAAAGAATGTATGACTGAAAATGCTACAACTATCACTATCAATATCACGTTATGATTACTAGTTCTAGCCTTATTAAAAGATTGTAGAATGCTAGAGTTGGACCTAGTCATGCATCATAAGAGCTAGTAAGGTAATATGAATACAACTTTTGAATGAACTTTGATCAAGATCCTGAGTTGTATGGTGCAAGAGATGAGTCTCAATTGTTGAAATTCCATAATGAAAGCATCATTGAGAATGTCCTCCATTTGTCATTTATTAAAAATGATTTGGTTGACCAAACACAAATTCCCACTATGTTGAGAACCATCCTTTTTCCAATAGGAACCAACAATGAACATTTCTTGCAGAGTTAACTGATTCTGCATATGTGACTTTTCCTCAATTTGGAAACACATTACACACTTTGGTAATGTTGTTTGTGAAAATTTTCATTAACTTTATGAGTGGTTATCACTTATCAAAAAGGGGGACATTGTTGAGACAAAATCTCTCTCAAACAGTTTTAATGATAACAAAATTATTTAAATGATTATGATTGTGTTTAATGACTAATATGTGCTCTTGAGTGTATTCTAATTAAGAATCAGGTTTCTCATCATCTTGACAAAAAGAAGAAGAATTAGATTTAATCCAACATGTTTGCTAAACGGGGGGATAGACATTCAAGAGGATGAATCATCAATAAGGATGAACCTTTTTTTTTAGAAGAGAATATACGGTATCACAGAAACAATGAATCCAAGTCAAAATAAAGAGAAGCTAATATTGAGGACAAACAGTTATGAGGGAAACAATTCAAGAAAAAGAGGATACAAGACTGAAGTTAATGATAAGAGGATGATAAGCAGACCAATATTCATCCTCTTGCCTAGGGAATAGTCAAAAAGGAAAAAGGTGGTACCTAACCTAAAAAGACGGACCCTAAAAGCCTTGAAAAAGCAAAAGGGAAAAAGACATCTCATATTCAAATTTCGAGGGAGGTTGAACCTCCTATCTAAAGATGAACTGCAAACTCATCTTCCCGAGGTCATATTGTCAAGGACAGCTGGATGGCATTATCGTAAATCAGACCAAGAACCTTGGAAATTTGCTCAAGTCTCCAACGGTCATCAAAATCCTTTTGCTCATGGATAGAGGTTCATAAACTCTATAAAAGGAAGTGATCTCTTCAACTCAAAACACAACAACTACTTACAAAGAATAATTTTCTCAAAGCTAAGAAGATCATTCCCATCATCTCTTTACACTTTCTATAGTCCTAAACTATATTTTTAAGAATATCCTCTTAGAAAGTTCTTGTAAAGAGAAAGATCATAGTATCATCACTAATCATTTATTCTGTAATTTCCAAGTTGTTCTACACTTGGTAATTTTCGTAATCTGAAAGAAAAAGGAATTGTAAACCTGGTGATGCTAGGAATATACACTTTGAAAAGAGGTCCATAAAGAGGACAGGCCTGTTTGAGCCATAGTGGAAACTGACAAGTTTGTGAGGACTGAACGTAGCCTTCATTGAGTGAACCAGTATAAAGTTTGGTGTGTCATTCTCTATGCTCTCTTCTCTATATTTAATTGTTTATTAAAGGTTTTAAATTACCATTCTTTGACTTCCATCCTCTCGTAAAGGATACATCTTTAAAAGAAAATTTAAAAACTTAAATATCTCTATTCAACCCCCTTCTAGTGATATTTTAGCTACTTCAGTTGGCATCAGAGCAAGGTTCTCTAGAAAACTACATCTAACCGTGTAAGAGAAAAAGATTAAAAAAAAAAATAGAAATGTCAAAAGCTAATTATACCCAAAGGAGGATCATCCAGCCGACCTCCCTACTTTGATGGCACAGACTACTACCATTGGAATGGAAAAATGAGATTGTTTCTCATATCACAAGATAATAACATGTGGTCTGTGGTTGTAAATGGGAATCATGCTTAAGCACTATTTCTAAACTATCAAAATTAGAATGAGTGAAAGGTCTTCCAAAAACTAATTTTGAGAAAGACAAAATATGTGAAGCTTGTACCAAAGGAAAACAAGTTAAAAGTAGTTTTAAATCAAAAAATAATTATCTCAACAAATCATCATCTCGAACTACTTCATATTGACCTCTTTGGTCCTATCCAAACTCCAAGTCTTAGTGGAAAAAGATATGGATTTGTAATTGTTGATGATTTCTCACGATTTACTTGGGTTCTATTTTTAAAACATAAAGATGAAGCCTTTGAAGTGTTTCACTGTTTTTGTAAAATGATTCAAAATGAAAAAAGAACAAATGTTATCTATATGAGAAGTGATCATGGAGGAGAATTTGAAAATGAATCTTTCAAATTTTTTTTTGATGAAAATGGGATATCCCACAATTTTTCTTGTCCAAGAACTCCTCAACAAAATGGAGTTGTTGAAAGTAAAAATAGAACTCTCCAAGAAATGGCTAGAACAATTTTAAATGAAGCCAACATCGAAAAATATTTTTGGGCCGAAGCTATCAAAACAGCATGCTATGTTTCAAATCGAGTATCCATCAGGAAAATTTTGAACAAAACTCCATACGAATTATGGAAAGGCAGAAAACCCAATATATCTTACTTTCATATGTTTGGATGTTATTGTTACATCCTACACAATAAAGATCATTTGGGAAAGTTTGATCCAAAATCTGATAAAGGTATCTTTTTAGGATACTCCACATCGTCAAAAGGTTAAAGATCATTTAGGACTCAAAATGTGGAGGAATCCATGCATGTTATTTTTGATGAGTTTGATGACTTGTGTTTAGATAATTTGGATAAGTATGAAGAAGATGAACATTCATCCTCTAGAACTCAAGGTCCTAATGAAGAGGACAATCCTGATCCAACCTCTCAGCAACCTACAAGAGGATGGAGGATAGTAACCTATCATCTTCCAGATCTGATCATTGGAAATACCGAGGATGGAGTCGAGACCAGGCAATCATTAAATAGAAATCTCAACAACATGGTCATGATATCTCAAGTTGAACCTAAAACTATTGATATGGAAATAAGTGACAAATCATGGGTTGACGCTATGATGGAAGAATTGTCTCAATTTGAAATAAACAAAGTCTGGGACCTTGTGCCCAATCCTCTAGACAAATCTATCATTGGAACTAAATGGATTTTCAGAAATAAAATAAAAGAGGATGGAGAAGTCATAAGAAATAAAGCAAGACTAGTGGCTCAAGGTTACAACCAACAAGAGGGAATTGATTACGATGAAACTTTTGCTCTTGTTGCTAGACTTGAGGCCATCAGAATACTTCTGGCCTATGCCACTCATAAAGGTATCAAACTCTTCCAAATGGATGTCAAAAGTGTCTTTTTGAATGGTTTCTTAAATGAGGAGGTTTATGTTCACCAACCTCCTAGCTTTGTAAACAAAAAGAAACCTAACCATGTGTTCAAACTATCTAAAGCTCTTTACGGATTAAAGCAAGCTCTTAGAGCTTGGTGTGAGAGGTTGAGTTCCTTTTTAAAAGACAATGGATTTTCAAGAGGTCAGATCGATACAACACTTTTCAAGAAAAATCTTAAAGAAGAATTACTAATTGTTCAGATTTATGTTGATGATATAATCTTTGGGTCCACAAATGAAATGATGTGTGAAGATTTTTCTAACCTCATGCAAAGTGAATTCGAAATGAGCATGATGGGGGAACTAAAATTCTTTCTTGGTTTAGAAATCAAGCAATTAAAAACTGGCATCTTCATTTCTCAAGAAAAATACACCAAAGATCTGCTCAAAAAATACAACATGGGTTCAGCAAAAACTATGGCAACTCCTATGCATCCATCCTCAATGTTACACAAAGATGATGAAGGAACTCCCATATCAGAAAAGGAGTACAGAGGAATGATTGGATCATTACTATACTTAACAGCTAGCAGACTTGACATAATATTTGCAGTTGGTTTGTGTGCCAGATTTCAATCCTCACCAAAAGAATCACACCTCATAGCTGTAAAAAGAATTCTTAGATATCTTGCTGGCTTAATAGATATGGGTTTATGGTATAAAAAATATCAAGACATTGATCTCACAACATACTGCGATGCTGACTATGCAAGAGACAAAGTGGAAAGAAAAAGTACAAGTGGAGCTTGTCAATTTCTTGGAAAATCTCTCATAAGTTGGTCATGCAAGAAACAAAGCACCATTGCCATATCAACTATAGAGGCTGAATATGTATCAACTGCACAATGTTGTTCTCATATACTATGGGTAAAAAATCAACTTGAAGATTATTCGCTAAGGTACACCAAAATACCCATCCTCTGTGACAATACTAGTGCTATTAATCTTTAAAAAAATCCCATACAGCGTTCTAGATCTAAGCATATTGAAATAAAACATCATTTCATACGAGATCATGTTCAAAAGGGGGATATTGAATTAATTTTCATTGAAACTGAAAATCAATTAGCTGATATTTTTACCAAACCTCTTCAAGAGGATTGTTTTAAAAAGATTTTGGAAAAACTCTCAATCATCAACATGTCAAAAATTGTCTAAATGCATTAAATAGGTTGTAAATATTTATTGTTTAAATTGCATTTAATGCATGAAAATTAAAATTTGTTTAAAATTGTCAAAACACTTATGACTGAAAATCATAACATGCTCTTCTAAAAATTAGAGGATAAGCAACTCTGATCAATATCCATCCTCCTTCGTGGTAAAGCCCAAAGTCAACTTTGGAAACCACTCCCTGTTGCATGCTCACATTTCCCACTGTTGAGAGCACGCCTCCGCCTTACCTCCCGTTAATCATAAATGCGCAACTGCTACATCATGGGAGCGTGCCACAACTGCTACTTGCACGTCAGCCTAGTCAATCATAACCGTATACTACCTCCTCCTTCTCTAACGGTTACTTGTCTAACCTCTTCATTAAATTTCAAAAATTCATTCTTTGTCTCAGACAACTTATCCTCATCCAAATTCTAAAAACGGCAAGAACCAAACTCGCTACTAAACGCAAAACCACTCATACTGATCCAGAAAGCGGTGAAAATTATTCAACAGATGAGTTCAAATCTCAGGAGGATGAACAACCTCAAGAGATCCCTCAACATGAACCAGCAACCATCACTCATCCTCCACAGCAAACCTCCAATATTCCCGTCCTTACTTCCTCCTCCTCATTCAAAAATCAATAATTCTTCTTCATCAAAAACTTCTTCATTTGCTCTTGTGAGACGGTCATCCAGGATAATGTCTGGAGTTCTATCATCCAAAACTTCCACACAAGATGACACTGTTCTGAAATAGCAATGTCAAGTTACAAGGAAGGGGGTTTGAATTGTAATCTTGCCTAATTAAAATTTCATGTTAAAAACTTAAGAAAAACAACTAAAGAATGATCTTAGTTATGAAAACAGAAACGGAGAACGTTCTTGGTTCTGGAAACGGAAAATGGAGAACGTTCTTGATTAGTTAAAATCACAGTTTTTTTTTGTTTCTCTATTTAAGTTGATAATAAAAATAACTAAATGTAAATAAAGATAAGGAAGAGATACCACACAAAGATATATTCTGGTTCACCCAACTCGGGCTACGTCCAGTCCTCACAACTGTGAGATTTTCACTAAGTGTTCAAAAACATAGAACAATCTTTTGTTTACACAGTTTAAGATCAACCTTTATCTGTAACTTCAATTCCTTTCCACCCAGAAAGGATTCAATTAAGTCACCTAACAATTCTGATAGGATTTTACAATTTACTCTTTTAATCACACTCAAACTATAAACAATCGTTATAGTTATGAGTTTGCACAATAATGATTTAAAAGATTTGGTTAAATCTGATTATGCTCAACTCTTGTTTGAGAATTGGTTCAGGATAAAAAGAACTCAGTAAAATAAGCTGGAAGTGTATGGCAATTTCAGACTGATTCTTTTTGTGAATGAGATTGCTTCAAGAATGCAAGTGAATATGATTTGATTAGAATACTTGGCATTTGAAGTTCTGAATGTTGCTGAGTATTTGCCTTCCTTTGGTAGACGATTTGAGTATTTAATTATGGTTAGAAAGAGCTGTTGGTAGTGCTCTGTTACTTTTGATCAAAACAATATAAATGAATAAAAATAATCCATTCATGTAAACAGTTCTGGGCCTTGCTGAACTAGGCTGTTTTGCTCAAACTTGATCAGATTTTATGCGCATTTTATGATCCCTTAAGCTCCGAAAATATTTGTTGATTATTGGGCTTTGATCTGGATACTTGATTTAGTCCAAAACTATTTGGAAAGAAGTAAACAACTTCTGTAGAATTCAGAAGTCTGTTTCTGCAGAAACGAAGATTGTTCTTTCAGAAACGGAGAATGATGAGCAGAGATGGAGTTTGATGATCAATCTGGTTTGATAGTCTTCTGAACAGTCTGGGGATTGATAATCAATCTTGAAGTTCTGTTTTGTTTCAACTTTCTTGACAGTTCCAGACTGGAGAAAGTTGCAATCCATTTTAGACTTGCTTTGATTCATGACGTTTTATCTCAGTGATTCGGAAGTCTCTTTAAACAAGAATGATTCCTACTTGTTCCTTGCCATATACTGATGAACTTAGTATAAAGAATTAAGGCAGAAGCTTTGCCAAAATAGTGGAGAATGATTGGTGAAGTGGATGCGACAATCAATCTTGATTCTGCAGAACATTTTTTGTTTTGCTTGGTTCCTATCTTTAATAAAAAATTCAAGAGCACATATTAAATTAACATAACATTTAGAATTATAATTAACATTCTTAATTAACCTTTGTTTATTTTCATCAAAACTTAATTTGAGAGTTTGTCTTAACAATCTCCCCTTTTTTGATGATGACAAACATGTTAATTTAGATTTTAATTTTGATTCTAATTTTAATTTTGAAGAGCGTAGAAGTTCCCCCTCAATTGATGCACTAGATGTTTTTATTACAGTGAAATATATAATGTAATCAGATTTTCAGCATAATGAATATTTCATTGATTTTCAAAATAATACAATCGCAAATTACAAAATAAAAGATCCTGATTACCAAAAGGACTTCTTAATTATCAGAATATAAAAATTAAAATTAATTCTCCTCCTTTGTCATACAAAAAGGAAAGAGAAAAAGATTCCTATTTAGCTAAATAAGGAGAGGATCCTTCTGAAGATGCAGACTTGGAAGGATCAGGAATCGATTCAGGAGCAGGAATAGGTTGAACAGGAGGAGGAGGCACACCGAGCTTGGGGGCAAGCGTTTCTGTGAGCAAAGGACGCAACATGGAAAACTCTAAATCCTGCTGAGTCTGTCGGGCCAGAAGGAGTTGCAGTGTTGCCATTAGTTCCGAGTTTGTGGGTTCCTTTGGAGGAGTCATGATTGGAGGAGGGACAGGAGCAGCACTGCTTGAAGGAACAGAGATGGTAGGTAGAAAGGCAGGTAGAAGCTGAGGGTTAGGTTGGGAGGAGGAAGTTTGGTTAATGGAAGGACCAGGAGTGGCTGGAGAAGTCAAAAATTGACTAATTCCAAATATGGAAGAAGTGGTTGTCTGTGGGGAAATATATGCAAGGGACATGGCTAACACATTTTGATGGGGAAGTAGTGTGGTCATGAGATCAGGTGGAGAATGGAAGTATTGGGAAAAGGATATAAAGTCAATGGAGGATAAGGTGGATGGTGGTGGAAAAACGGAGAAAGTTAGAAATTCTGGAGGAAGGTCTGGAGAACGCTCTCGATTTACAGGAGAACGTTGTTGAGCATTCTCAGCTGCTCTGTTTGGGGATGGGGAGGCTGAGGCTGGGTCAGGGGCTGTAGCTCTTCTTCTTGCAGAGCAATTTCTTTTGAGAGGGGATGGAAAAGAAGAGGTGATGGGGGCCGACCTTCTAGTTGTTGGAGGGACAGGCTAACATGATGGTGTGGGGGAAGGCTGTTTTGTGACGATTATCTTCATATGAGCAATGTTTTTTGTGGAGAATTTGGATAGTTTCAAGAGGGATTTTTCTTTGGACAGAGGGATTTTAAAATAGTTAAAGACTCTGGTTAAAATCATACCGTAAGGAACGGTATTTTTCTTGTAGTCTTTAGTTGCGGCAACAATCATATGATGAAGGATGAGATGTGGAAGATTGAGGCGCTGACAGTTGATGAGATGATAGATGATCAGTGCGTCGTTGTCAGAGATATACTCATGGCTTCCACAGTGGGGAAGAAGAGTATGCTGACTCATATTATTAATGATCTTAAGGAGGGGTTTGAGGTATGTGGAGAGGTACCGAGTGGAGTTTTCTTGAAATAGCTCAGAGAAAACATCGGTTTGTTTCAGGTTGAGAGCAGCATACCATGTGTTCCCAAAAACAGCAGGTCCTTTAGTAGGACGGTCCAAGATTGATGCCAGAATATCAAGAGTCAGCCTTATCTCGATTCCCTTAATGGTGGAAATCAGAAGAGATTTATCAGGAAGTGTTTGGGCCTGACTGTAGAAAGCCCTAACAACATCTGGATAGTAGTGCTCAGATGTTTGCAGAAAGGCAGTCCATCCTAAAGCATCCGTAAAATGCTGGACAACATTGCCATCTACTACGAGGTTGTCAAAGACAAAGACTCATCCAATGCCAATGGGTCGTTAAGCCCATTTGGCTTTAAACAGTTTGGTGGTTGAGGGAGGGATTAGAGGACTGGATTGAGTTTTGGATTTCTTGGAAGTTGGAGAAGGTTGTGCAGGGGAATCAGAGTGTGATGAAGAGTCAGAGGTGGGAGAGGAAGGGTGTTCAGGTGAAAAAGGTCGTTTGGTGGGTTGTGAAGAAGGGGAAGTCTGAGAGGAAGAACGTTCTTTGGCAGGAGAACGTTCTTGAATGGAAGAGGGAGACTTCTGAGGAACAGGAGAACGTTCTTGGAGAGGAGAACGTTTTGTAGAAGGTGAATGGGTGTTTTGAGGAATAGGAGATGTGGGAGGGACAGGAGAACGTTCTGTGATAGGGGAACGTTCTTGTTTTGGGTGGGTGATGGTTCACTGGGTGGGCAACGTTCTTGTTCTGGAGAGGAAGATGGAGTGTGTGTGAATTTTTTAAATTTTTAAATTGTTGAATCTGTGGTTTTGAATCTCTGGGGAATTTTTAAATTTTTTCTTGCCAGGAATTTAGAGATGGTCATGGTGGTTTTTGTTTTTAGGGGACGAGTTGTTGGATGGCTGGGTTTGGGAGAAGAGAAAAGTTCATTAATCACTCTCCGTTTTTGATTTGGAGGAGTTGATTGAGAAGATTCAAACGAGAATGGAGATTTTGATGGAGTGACAGGTTTTGTGGATTGTGTTGGGTTTATGTGAGCAGGGGTATCAGATGATTCATCTGAATCAGAGTCTGAAATGATAAAGTAAGCAGGTTTAGTGATTGGGGTTCTTGAAGTCCCAATTCCTGCCAAGACTCTCATTGAGCGTTGTTTTGGTGTTGGGGGATTGACACATTTCTTTGGTGGTGATGGATTTATGAAAGGTTTGCACAAGTGAGGGGGAACTTGAGCAATGTTAGTAGGAGGGCAAAAGTAAAGAGGGGGAAGAACAATAGACAAAGGTTCAGGAATAGAGGAGTTAGGGTTAGTTTCAGGTGAGGATGAGAGATAATCTGAGAAGGAGGTGTCAGACAAGTGTTTTGGAGGAGTTGGTCTGGGTGGTGGAGATGGTGAACGACTGAAGGATGTTGACGGTGAAGATGAAGATGATGGTGTATTTGTGCATGCATTTTTGCGCGCAGATTGTTTGGTTTGAGCCATTGTTTTTTTTTGGAGGATGATGGTTGAGGAAGATGAAGATGTTTCTAAAATTGAAAGGTTTAATAACTATAGCACGTTTTTGCCGTTTTTTAAGAAAAAGAACAATGATGATTTGAACCTAGGGAAGTGAAAGACGTTTGGGGGCGGGAAACGAAGTGACAGCTTGTCAGAGTGACCTTTGAAAACAAGGGGACACATGCATTAAATGCCAGGACATGCCTTTTCTGCGCAAAAGGAGAATGATGACTCATGGTAGAATGTTAGTTGAAAAACGGAGAAATTGTGAGGAGTTCTTGCACAAGACAAATTGTGAGAAATGCCAAGTTCTTCAAGAAAGGTTTTAAAAGAGGCATTTATGAATTCTCCTCCATGATCATTTCTTATAGAAATGATACTGGATTCTATTTCATTTTGTACCTTTTTACAAAAGATTTTAAAAGCATCATCTTTTTGTTTTAGAAGTAGTACCAGAGTGTATCGTGAGAAATCATCAACAATAACAAATCCATACTTCATTCCTCCTAAACTTGTTGTTTTAACAGGACCAAACAAATCTATGTGAAGCAATTCAAGAATTCTGTTTGTGGAAATGAATTCTTTTGAGTGAAAACTGCTTTTTACTTGTTTTCCCTTAACACATGCTTCACATATTTTATCTTTTTCAAAATTCAGTTTTCGTAATCCTCTAACGAGTTCTAATTTTGAAATTTTTGAAATGGTTTTCATGCTGACATGCCCTACCCTTTTATGCCAAATCCATTTATCTTTATCGATAGACATGAAGCGGGATTCATCAGGCAGTTCTTCACGATATAAGACATAAAGATTTTTCTTTCTGGTTCCAGAAAACAGTATTTCTCCAGATTTTGTTTTTATGATTTCACATAGGTTGGGTTTGAAAATAACTTCAAAGCCATTTTCACATAGTTGACTTATACTTAAAAGATTATGTTTCAGACCTTCAACATACTGAACATCAGTTATTTGAGCAGAGTTTTTCTTACAAATTGTTCCTTTACCTTTGATTCGAGCTTGATTGTCATTTCCAAAAGTGACTGATCCTCCATCTTTCTTGACGAAGGACATGAAGTAGTTTTTATCACCTGTCATATGTCTTGAAAAGCCACTGTCCAAGAACCATGGCTTTTTCTTGACACCTTGAAATCCAACCTACATTTTTTGTTTCATTAACTTTTGGTACCCATTTTGTCTTGGGTCCTTGTTGATTAGTTCTAGATTTTGATTCTCTCTTAATATGACATGTTGATTCAGAGTGTCCAATCTTAGAATAGGAGGAACATTTGATCACTTGATTTTGAAATAATTTCGAAGACTATTTTTAACTAGTTTTGACAAATTTCCAGAACATTCTCCTTTTTCTACTTTAGTTGGAGAACGTTCTCCCTTTTTCAGAAAAGAATTTTTTTTTGTTACAGACTATTCTCCCTTCTGTTTATTCTTAATTTTCTCATCTATTTTCTTAAAATAACATGCAAATTCAAGATGTCCAATTTTGCTGCAGTATGAACATTTGATCTTGCATTTACTTTCTTTTCTTTCCGGAATAAATTTGTTTTCATATATTTTGTTTTTCTGAGTTTGATTAAAACCAAGACCAGCTTTATCAAATATTCCTACTTGAGATTCCATGATATTTTGAAAAGTTTCAGTAGCTTTAATGAAATTTGACAGATCATTTTTAAAAAGTTCAGCTTTAGGTTTAAGGAGAACGTTCTCCTTTTGAAGTGCAAAATGTTCTTGGCTTTCTTGTTTTTCAGTGTGAAAGTCTTTGATCTCATATTCTTTTAGATTTTGAATTACTTTTTTCAGCTTATCATTCAGAGCCTGAGTTTTCTCTTTTTCTTTATAAAATTTTTCTTTTAATGAACTACACATTTGAATGAGTAAGTTTGAATCATTCAGTAAGTTGTCAAATTCTTTCTCCATTTGTTCACACAAAAAACAGGGTTCATAATTTGATACCTCATTTTCTTTAGTGTTTGACATTAAGCATATGTTAGCTTCTTCATCTTCTTCTTCATCAGATTCATCTGAGTTATCCCATGTGGCCATCATTGATTTCTTTTTGAAGGGAAATTTGTTTGGTGTTCTTTTGTTTAAGGGACACTCGGATTTGTAATGCCCAACTTGTTACATCCAAAACATGTGATTTGACTTTTGTCTATTTCTGTTTTGGGATTTTCTCTTTTGTTTGGAAATCCCTTCTTGATCTGGTCACTTCTTCTCATCATTATTTGAATTCTTCTGGTGAGAAAAGTAATTTCTTCATCAGCATCTTCTTGTCCAGCTTCTTCTGTTTCTTCTTCTATTTGGACTGGTATGCTTTCTTGAGATGCTTTTAAGGCTATTGCTTTTCCTTTCTTGACAGGTTTATCTTCTTGTAGCAATACCTCATGTGCTCTTAAGGTTCCAATTAGTTCTTCTAATGCAAGCACTTCAAGATTTTTGGCTTGGCTTATAACTGTCACCATTGGTCTCCATATGACTAGAAGACATCTCATGATCTTTCTTACTCTGTCTTGTACTGAGTAAGCCTTTCCCAAGGACCGCATTTCATTTACTATAGTTGTGAACCTTGAATACATTTCATCAATGGTTTCTCCTTCATTCATTTCGAACAACTCAAATTTTCTTATGCCGATGTCTATTCTTGTTTCTTTGACATGATTTGTTCCTTCATGATGAATTTGCAGTGTATCCCAGATTTCTTTAGCAGTTGTGCATTCATCAACTTTTTCACTTTCTTCCCTGCTCAAAGCACACGATAAGAATAATTGAGCTTTAGAGTTTAGGAGTACCTTAGTTTTGTCTTCAGATGTCCAGTCGATTTCTTTCTTCTCAGCAGAGTTTGAATCATTTTGGTCAACTCTTGGTATGAAATCTCCATCTGTAATGATGCGCCACATTCCTGTGTCTTGAGATTTTAGGAACAGTTGCATCTTGTTTTTCCAGAAGTAGTAATCAGTTCCATCAAAATATGGTGGCCTGTTTGAAGATCCTCCTTCAACAATGTATTTTGCTTTTGACATTTTTCCTTCTTGATCTTTTTCTCTAGCACTTGGTTAAAGTGTTTCTTTAGAGACCTTGCTCTGATGCCAATTGAAGTAGCAATGTCAAGTTACAAGGAAGGGGGTTTGAATTGTAATCTTGCCTAATTAAAATTTCCTGTTAAAAACTTAAGAAAAACAACTCAAGAATGATCTTGGTTATGAAAATAGAAACGGAGAACGTTCTTGGTTCTGGAAACATAAAACGGAGAACGTTCTTGATTAGTTAAAATCACTGTTTTTTTTTTGTTTCTCTATTTAAATTGATAATAAAAATAACTGAATGTAATTAGAGATAAGGAAGTGATACCACACAAAGGTATATCCTGGTTCACCCAACTCGGGCAATGTCCAGTCCTCACAACTGTGAGATTTTCACTAAGTGTTCAAAAACAGAGAACAATCTTTTGTTTACACAGTTTAAGGTCAACCTTGATCTGTAACTTCAATTCCTTTCCACCCAAAAAGGATTCAATCAAGTCACCTAACAATTCTGATAGGATGTTACAACTTACTCTTTTAATCACACTCAAACTATAAACAATCCTTATAGTTATGAGTTTACACAATAATGATTTAAAAGATTTGGTTGAATCTGATTATGCTCAACTCTTGTTTGAGAATAGATTCAGGATAAAAAGAACTCAGTAAAATAAGCTGGAAGTGTATGGCAGTTTCAGACTGATTCTTTTTGTGAATGAGATTGCTTCAAGAATGCAAGTGAATATGATTTGATGAGAATACTTGGCACTTGAAGTTCTGAATGTTGCTAAGTATTTGCCTTCCTTTTATAGACGATTTGAGTATTTAACTATGGTCAGAAAGAGCTGTTGGTAGTGCTCTTCAGAAAGAGCTGTGAAGTGGCTGCGACAATCAATCTTGATTCTACCGAACATTTTCTGTTTTGTGCAGCTTATGGTCAAGAATGTTTTGTTTAGTTTTTTCATCTAATTTCTTTGCTTTGCTTGGTTCCTATCTTTAATAAAAACACTCAAAAGCACAGATTAAATTAACATAACATTTAGAATCATAATTAACATTCTTAATTAACCTTTGTTTATTTTCATCAAAACTTAATTTGAGAGTTTGTCTTAACATGTTCATATTATTGTTTCTGATGACTCAGAACAAACATTGTCTGAGGACTCCATACCCAAAAAATGCACCTCCAAATCATCTCCCAAATCCGTTTCATCCAAAAAATCCCCAGTCTCACTACCTAAAAAACCCTTTATCTCACCTTCTTTAAAAACATCAAAAACTCCATTTTTTGAATCCCAAGAAATAGAAACCTGTTGCTTTTAGAAATGGCAGGACAAATCAATTGTCAATGGCAAGACAATTGATCTTGAAGAAAGGAGGATTCAATGTTGAAGAAATTTTTATCAACTTGGATGGACCTCTTTCTTTAAAGTTGATGAACCTCAATATCCAAGGCTAGTGAAAGCCTTGTATGCTGCTGCCAATGTATCTAAGAGAGATACCTGCATCAATGTGGTACTCAAATGAGTTCGTCTGGACATTCGTGATGAAGGCTCATACTGCTTCACTAAAGCTTAGTATTCTGAGTGTATGATTGCTTCCAATCTCCTCCCTATATGTCGTATTCTACATAACATATGTGTTCACTCTATTGTGCCTCGAGCTGGGAGTTTTGAGAAGGTCACTGAACTTGACCTCTTGCTGATTCACCACCTCATATCAGGAAATCCTATTCACCTGGGTAAGATTCTTTTTTATTTTATGCTGAATGCTGCAAGGTTGTGTAGGTCTGCTCCCTATGGAATGATCCTCACTAGGATCTTTAAATTCCTCAAAGTTCCTCTGGACGATGAAAATTTTGTTTATCTAAAAAATATTTTTTCTTTAAGAAATGTCAACTAGATGAAACTCAAAATCTCAAAGGAACCCACCATAGATAGTTCAGTACCCACACCAACCAAAAAACGATCCTCTATTGCTCAATCCTCCACCAAAAAGAAAATCCAGAAATTATCTCAAAAAATTTCAAAGTTATCAACTCCGCATCCTCCTTTAGAGGATGAAAACTCTACCCCTGTTCAGGAGCAACAACTTCATGAAAAACAAATTGATACTCCACTATCTGATGATCCAGTGACAACTCCACAAAGTCACACTGATGATTCTGCATCACATCACTCTCCAAATATCAATGACTCTCCAACTCTCCCAAGAGTCAGTCTTCCCTCATTAGAAGTCATCCCTCCCAATAAGGAAGCTTGTCCTCCCAATGGGGAAGTATTTCCTCCATCTGAGGTTGCCCCACTTGATATACCCCTACAAATCATGGAGGATGGTGAAGAACTATACTTTGACCTAAATCTCTCTAATCATCAGTCTGCACCACTATAGTCACCTCAAGCTGGAGAACATGCATAGACTTCTCAAAATCTACAAGCTACCTTTTTCTCTCCACCTTATCCTCCTGTCAGCACCCAACAACATCCTCAACATTCCTTCACTATGCTCCTCGAACTCGTCCTCCTCTAATAATTCCACTTGTTCCCATAACTACTAATGAGGCTCCTTCAAGAACTACACTTCTAGAGGTTACGGGAAGGTTTAGTTCTATTGATTCGTTCTTGGCAAAAACTAGTGACCACTCCTCTCAGGATAAAGAACTAAGCTCTCACATCAAAAGTTCTAGTGTCAACGATATGCCTGAAGACCAGCCTCGTCCGACATCTGCCAGGAGGACAGGAAAGCCAATCGAACTGAAAAAGAATTAAGGCTTCTCAAAACAATCAGGAAAGATCAGAAGAAACTCTTTAAGAGTTTTACAACTTTTCAGCAATCAATAGCTTAGTTTGGTCTTCTATTGGAATGGGTCACTAAACATCTCATCACCACTATTGCACCTGGAAACCATCCTCTTATGCTTTCTGTCCAACCTCCTCTACCGGACCTCCCTCGGCCTTCAACCTCGTCCTCCTCTGATGACTCTTCCCTGTACAAATAGATGCATGAATTATTCTGTTTTTTTATGGTTGACAAATTTAGAGGGTGATAGATTATGATCATCCTGTTGTCAACTTTTTGTTCAAGAGGATACTTTTTGAAACCTTCATTTCAATCTTCTTGTTTATGCCTGTTAATATTTATGTCTTTGAACTACTTTTTTTTTTTGTAATATCAGTCTCATTGGTTCAAATTTGTTATTTCAAAATCTTTGGCATATGTTTAGGGGGAGTAATTATTTTTAACTAAAACTTACACATATGATTAAGAGGGAGCATAAACATCTTATCACATAAACTCTCATATTTAAAATCATAATCTAAAGAATTTTGTCATCATCAAAACGAGGGAGATTGTTGAGACAAAATCTCTCTCAAAAAGTTTTAATGCTAACAAAATTATTTAAATGATTACGATTATGTTTAATGACTAATCTGTGCTCTTGAGTGTATTCTAATTAAGAATCAAGTTTCTCATCATCTTGACAAAAAGAAGAAGAATTTGATTTAATCCAACATGTTTTCTAAACTGGAGGATAGACATTCAGGAGGATGAATCATCAATGAGGATGAACCTTTTTTTTTAGAAGAGAATAGACGGTATCACAGAAACAATGAATCCAAGTCAAAATAAAGAAAAGATAATATTGAGGACAAACAGTTATGAGAGAAACAATTCAAGAAAAGGAGGATACAAGACTAAAGTTAATGATAAGAGGATGATAAGCAGATCAATATTAATCTTCTTGCCTAGGGAGTAGTCAAAAAGGAAAAAGGTGGTATCTAACCTAAAAAGACGGACCCTAAAAGCCTTGAAAAAGCAAAAGGAAAAAGACAACTCATGTCCGAATTTCGAGGGAGGTTGAACCTCCTATCTGAGGATGAACTGCAAACTCATCCTCTTGAGGTCATATTGTCAAGGACAACTGGATGACATTATTGTAAATCAAACCAAGAACCTTGGACATATGCTCAAGTCTCCAACGGTCATCAAAATCCTTTTGCTCATGGATAGAGGTTCATAAACTCTATAAAAGGAAGTGATCTCTTCAGCTCAAAATACAACAACTACTTACAAAGAATAATTTTCTCAAAGCTAAGAAGATCATTCCCATTCTCTCTTTACACTTTCTACAGTCCTAAACTATATTTTTAAGAATATCCTCTTAGAAAGTTCTTGTAAGGAGAAAGATCATACTATCATCACTAATCATTTATTCTGTAATTTCCAAGTTGTTCTACACTTGGTAATTTTTGTAATCTGAAAGAAAAAGGAATTGTAAGCCTGGTGAGGCTAGAAATATACACTTTGAAAAGAGGTCCGTAAAGAGGACATACCAGTTTGACCCATAGTGGAAACTCACAAGTCTGTGAGGAATATACGTAGCCTTCATTGGGTGAACTAGTATAAAATTTGGTGTGTCATTCTCTATATTTAACTGTCTATTAAAGTTTTTAAATTACCATACTCTTACTTCCATCCTCTCGTAGAGGATACATTTTTATAAAAAAATTTAAAAACTTAAATATCTCTATTCAACCCCCTTCTAGTAATATTTTAGCTACTTCAGAAGCAACATCCTATTCCTCATCCTTCGTTGAGGGAAATCCTCTGTTTGTAGGACTCACCCTTATCCACAATGCAGCTGCTAAAGGAGCAGGTACTAACTACATAAAACTTTTGTCATTTCCTCTCTCAAATTTGGGTTACTAAGTTTACTTTCTTTGTTTCTAGCTCTCCAAGTATGTTTGGATGGAACATTACTAGGTTACCATTTGCATTGAGTATATGGATCAGGTGCAAATAGTTGGCTAGTTAATTTAGAGGTATCAATTCATCTTTCTAATTCTTTTTTGCTTCCTTTTATTTTTACATCTCAAAATTATCCAGAGTTGTGGTTAATAAAGTTACCTTATTGTTGGTTAATGAATTCTGCGTTAACCACTTAAAAAATTGTTGTGAAATATATTTTCTTAAAAAACTATAGTATATTAAGAGAAAATAGTATGTTAGGGAGGAGGGTGGTGTAACAATGTTAGAACATGCATTTATCGCAAGAAAACATGGTGTGGATCGTCATCATTCATGGAAAAGGAGATACCATTCACGGGAATACTGAGCAATAAAGCTGAATAAAATCAGGTTTTCATTCAATTCATTTATCATATTCATATTCTGTTTTTTTATTTTATTTTAAAATTAAAAAAAAATTGTTATAGGTGTTGGGTATTCCACTCATGTTATTGTTTGCAGATTTTTTCAATTGGAATAGAGTAAAGCTTTGTTATTGTGATGGTGGTTCATTTACTGGGGATGCTGAAGATCAGGTACAGCTTCATATCTTGAAATGTTATTTCTTTTATTTCACTTTGTAATTTGTTTTCATGAACTTTGCCAACTCCCTCCTTATGATTTTATCAATTTCGCATCACAAAAATTAGTTTTAGAAACACAATTTTATAACAGAAAAGTGAATGAGTGAGTAGCACTGTTGAGATAGATGACTTACATTCATATGATGCAAGGAGAGTTTACTGTTTTACCTGCATATGTTGTCTGGTGAGATAGATTGCAGAACTTCAATTCAGAGGACATCGTATTTGGGAAGCTGCAATGGAAGATTTGATGTCAAAGGGAATGCATTTTACTAACCAGGTTATACTTATAGACACATTCTATAATTCTATTTTAATAATCTTTCTTCTAATTTTAAATACAACTAATTTTGCATCAAGCTCTTCTTTCCAGATGTTCTGCAGGCGGCCTAGCGACTATTATACACTGCAATTAATTTAGAGGTCTCTTTCCAAGGACTACTAAAGTGAAATGTCTAAGTGATGCAGGCTTGTTCCTTGATTCGTAAGCGACAAACTGCAGGATTGATATAGAACTTTTTTACCATCATTATAGAACATTTTTGTTCTTTAGTTAGTTCTTAATTGTTGTTTGCTTTCAAATTATAGAATTGATATATCTGGCGAGCGTACCCTCAGGAATATGTACAATGGTGCTGTAGGTTTGCAGGTATTGCACTAATCATGAAACTACCAATTTATTGCAAATATTTTATATGCTTTTATAAATTTGAATCTCACATATACTAAACTTTGTATATTTTATTGACATTTACAGGTGCAATGTTGTGGTCATGGTAAACTTTATGTAGTAGTCAAATTATCATATTTGCAGAATTTTGTGGAGTGTAAGTCATTAATTTAGTCCACCAAAGATTAGGATGTTATGACATTTGATATGAGAATGTAGCCATCAGAAAGATTTGTCTCTAAATTAGTCCTTAAAGATCTGACCTTCGTGACAGTTTTTTATCTTTGTAGGGCTAATATGATGAGATTGTAATCTTTGCAGAATTAACTTCAAACATAATGAGTCCTCCTTTGCCGAAAAGACCACATTGACCTCCCTCTTCTTGACAAAATTGTATAAGCGCCCTCAACACCACAGCCACAACGACATTTGTAAAGAATGTGCGCTATAGAAGAGCACTCCTCCACCATGAAGTTGCTTCTTCCAGTGCGAAAAGGACACCACCAATTGGGGCACGAAAGGGAGCAGCAACACCTGCAGCTTGTTGGGTGGGCTCACTCCCCAAGTGGAACCCATTAATTTTATTAATATTATTATTATTATTGAAATAAAAGAAAAAGAAAAAAAAAATGGTTTATTGGGCTTGACCCATGTAAAGGAAAATAAAAGGAAGGAAAGGGATCTCAAATCCCTAATGCAAATGCAAACAACCAAAACAGCAACAGTAACCGCACACACGCACGACAGCCAGAGAAAAGGAAAGGAATTCAGTTCCGGTGGTGGTAACAGCTGAGTAGTTTTACTTTCTCTGAGAGTTACTTTGGTATATCCAGTTTAGTGGAAGGTTGTTATAAGGTTGTTGTTGTTGATTGATATTCCCCATTGTTATTAGGAAGAGTGATTGAGATTCCCTATTGTTATTAGGAAGACTTTGGTGTACCCATTAATTATTATAGTGGAAGTTTTTATTGGACTAGGTCCCGTGGTTTTTATTCTCTCAACTTGTGGGAAGTTTTCCACGTTAAAATTATGTTTGTCTCATATCTAACTTTCTGCCAATTATTATTGCTCTTGGAATTGTATTTTCTGTTTGGCCATTTATCTGCACAAGTGGGGAAAAAATATTCCGCATTATTGAGATAATTATCTCTAATTATCTCTGGTTTTTCCCAACAAAGTGGTATCTAGAGCTCAGTTGATTTGATTTGTGCATTTAAATGGAGGAGGAAAACAAAGGTCCGAATATGATTAAACTCAACTCTTCTAATTACACACTTTGGAAGACTCTCATGGAAGACATGCTATACAGTAAAGATTTGTATGATCCTATTGAGGGTGACACTACTAAACCCATAGATAAATCTGATGCTGACTGGAAGAAGATGAATAGAAAGGCAGTGGCGTTGATCAGACAGTGGTTGGATCTGAGTGTATATCCACATGTTGAAACTGAAATAGATGCTAACAAGATGTGGGAAAAATTAAAAGAGTTGTATGAACGAAAGAATGTGCAAAATAAAGCATTCTTGATTCGGAAGTTGGTGAATATGAAATACAAGATGGGGATTCAATGGCAAAGCATATGAGTATTTTTCATAATACAGTGAATCAGTTGACAACCGCTGAAATTAAATTTGATGATGAGTTGCAAGCGTTGTTATTGTTGAGTTCCTTACCTGATAATTGGGAAGTCCTTGTTGTGACATTGACCAATTCAGCTCCAAGTGGAAAGCTGAAAATGTCAACAGTTAAAGAAAGTATGTTGAATGAAGAAGCTCGAAGAAAGGAACGTGGTTTGATTGGTTCTTCCTCAAAGTCAGAAGCACTAGTTATAGAGTCACGAAGGAGAAGTCAATCTAGAAAATTCCATAGACGCGGCAACTCTGAAAGTCGTAGCAAGTCAAGAAGCAAGTCAAGGACTAGAAAAGAAGTGATATGCTATCATTGTGGCAAAGCAGGTCACATAAAAAGAAATTGCAAGTTCCTTAAGAGAGATCAATCAAGGGAAAGAGATGAAGACAAAGAGAAGAAAAATGATAAAGATACAACAGTAGTTGCATCTGTTAGTAATGTCTACATTGTTTGTGATGATAATTCTATAAACCTTGCATGTCAGGATTCAACTTGGATTATGGATTCGGGTGCCTCATATCATGTTACTCCTAGGCGTGATTTCTTCTCATTTTACAGTGTTGGTGATTTTAGCATGGTAAAAATGGGAGATGAAGGAGTACATAAAATTATTAGTATGAGAGATGTTTGGGTTGAAACTAGGATTGGCTACAAGCTTCAGTTGAAGAATGTTAGACATGTTCCTAATATTCGTCTCAATTTGATTTCAGTGAAAGCCTTGGATATTGAGGGTTATCACACTTACTTTGGTGGTGGTGGTATATGTAAAATCACCAAAGGATCCCTAGTGGTTGCAAAGGAGCAAAGTTCCACTTCTCTCTATAGGATGCCTACGAAGCTATGCAAGGAAGAAGTGAATGCAATTGAAGATGCATCTTCTGAATTATGGCCTATGCGCCTTGGTCACTTGAGTGAGAAAGGACTCAATATACTTGCGAAGAAAAATTTTCTTCCTGTGAAAGGTACGTCTCTAAAAACTTGCACTCATTGTTTTGCTGGGAAACAACATAAAGTTTCTTTTCATAATATTGGTCCTCATAGGAGGCAAAATATTCTTGATTTAGTTCATACTGATGTTTGTATGATGGATAGTAAATCTCTTGGTGGTGCATCGTATTTTGTTACTTTTATTGACGACCACTCTAGAAAAGTGTGGGCCTTTCCTTTGAAATCTAAATTCCAAGTACTTGGAGTCTTCAAGCATTTTCATGCAAGTGTTGAAAGAGAAAAGGGAAGGAAATTGAAATGTGTTCGATCAGATAACGGTGGTGAATATAGAGGTCCGTTTGAAGAATATCGTAGAGAACATGGAATCAGGTTTGAGAAAACAGTTCCAAAGACACCTTAGCATAATGGTGTTGCAGAGAGAATGAATCGTACGATTAATGACAGAATCAGATGTATGCTCTCTCATGCAAAATTATCGAAATCTTTTTGGGGTGAAGCAATGAAAACTGCAGTGGATTTGATCAATCATTCTCCTTCTATTCCACTTGATGGTGATGTTCCAAATAGAGTGTGGACAAGGAAAAATGTCTCTTACCGTCATTTTAGAGTGTTTGGCTACAGATGTTTTGTTCACGTTCCAAGAGATGAGAGGTCCAAACTTGATAGTAAATCCAAACAGTGTATATTCGTCGGTTATGGTGATGAAGAATTTGGTTATAGATTGTGGGATCCGGTTGACAAGAAAATTATCAGAAGCCGAGATGTGATATTTCTTGAAGACCAGACTATAAGATTTTGATAAAGCTGAGAAACATAAACCAAATTCCAGAAGTTACATTGATGTTGCGCCTATGCCCCTGTAGAAACTTTTGTTGGTGGGGGAGATATACAGGTAGATGGTGAGAATGTAACTGATGGTCATGTGCCTCACCAAGACGAGCAGGTACCAGTTGAGCCACCAGACGAGTTTGAGTTGAGAAGATCTACCAGAGAACGTAAACCTTCTCAAAGATATCCTCCACACGAGTATGTGATGATCACTGATAGTGGAGAGCCAGAGTACTATCAAGAAGCTATTAAAAATGTTGATAAAGAAAAGTGGTTGAAGGCCATGCAAGAAGAGATGAATTCCTTGCATGAGAATCACACATTTGATTTGGTAAAGTTGCCTAATGGCAGAAAAGCACTCAAGAACAAATGGGTATACAAGATAAAGGCATAAGAGAATAGTTCTCAACCAAGATACAAAGCAAGATTGGTTGTGAAAGGTTTTAATCAGAGAAAAGGTATTGACTTTGATGAAATTTTTTCACCTGTGGTGAAGATGTCCTCTATCCGAGTTGTGCTTGGGTTAACAGCTAACTTGAACCTAGAAGTTGAACAACTTGATGTGAAAACTGCATTCCTTCATGGTGATTTGGAGGAAGAGATCTATATGGAGCCACCAGAGGGTTTCGAAGTCAAAGGTAAAGAGCAGCTTGTGTGTAAATTGAAGAAAAGCTTGTATGGGCTCAAGCAAGCACCCCGACAATGGTACAAGAAATTTTATTCTTTCATGGAGAAACATGGGTACGGTAAAAATACTTCTGACCATTGTGTGTTTGTCAAGAAATTCTCTGATGGTGATTATATTATTCTCCTATTATATGTGGATGACATGTTGATTGTTGGTCATAACACTAAACAGATTCAATCTTTAAAGAAAGATTTGAACAAGTCTTTTGCAATGAAAGCCTTGGGTCCTGCAAAGCAAATTCTGGGGATGAGAATTACTCGTGATAGGAAGAATAATAAATTGTGGTTGTCTCAACACAATTACATTGAGAAAGTGTTAGAGAGGTTTAACATGAGCAATTGTAAACCTGTTACTTCTCCACTTGCTACTCATTTTAAATTGAATTCTGATCAATGTCCTACAAGTGAGAAAGACAAAGAAGAGATGAAGAAGGTTCCTTATGCATCCGCAGTTGGTAGTTTGATGTATGCTATGGTATGCACAAGGCCATATATTGCTCATGCAGTTGGAGTTGTTAGTCGGTTTCTCTCTAATCTTGGCAAAGATCATTGGCAAGCTGTGAAGTGGATTCTCAGATACCTCAGAGACACGTCCAAAGTGTGTTTATGCTATGGAGGTGGTGAACCTGTGTTGGATGGCTACACAGATGCAGATATGGCAGGTGATCTTGATTCTAGAAAATCTACTTCTGGATATATGACAACGTTTGCAGGGGGAGCTGTGTCTTGGCAATCAAGATTACAAAAGTGTGTTGCTTTATCCAATACTGAAGCTGAGTACATTGCAGCAACTGAAGCTTCCAAAGAACTCTTGTGGATGAAGAAATTCCTACATGAGTTAGGCCTCAAGCAAGACAAGTTTGTGTTATTCTGCGACAGTCAGAGTGCGATCCATCTTAGCAAGAATCCGACTTTTCATGCAAAGTCGAAGCATATTGAGGTACGGTATCATTGGATACGGGATGCATTGGAAATGAAGTCATTTACAATTGAAAAGATTTATACCGATGAAAATGGCTCAGATATGATGACAAGGACTTTGCCTGTGTCGAAGATGATATACTGCAGAAAGAAGACCGGCATGGTTGAGCAGTACCTTCCTACTTGAGTCGTGAGGGGGAGATTTGTTGGGTGGGCTCACTCCCCAAGTGGAACCCACTAATTTTATTAGTACTATTATTATTATTGAAATAAAAGAAAAAGAAAAAAAAATATATGGTTTATTGGGCTTGACCCATGTAAAGGAAAATAAAAGGAAGGAAAGGGATCTCAAATCCCTAATGCAAATGCAAACAACCAAAACAACAACAGTAACCGCACGCACGCACGGCAGCCAGAGAAAATGAAAGGAATTCAGTTCCGGTGGTGGTAACAGTTGAGTAGTTTTACTTTCTCTAAGAGTTACTTTGGTATATCCACTTTATTGGAAGGTTGTTATAAGGTTGTTGTTGTTGATTGATATTCCCTATTGTTATTAGGAAGAGTGATTGATATTCCTTATTGTTATTAGGAAGAGTGATTGATATTCCCTATTGTTATTAGGAAGACTCTAGTGTACCCATAAATTATTATAGTGGAAGTTTTTACTGGACTAGGTCCCGTGGTTTTTATTCTCTCAATTCGAGAGAAGTTTTCCACGTTAAAATTGTGTTTGTCTCATATCTAACTTTCTGCCAATTATTATTGCTCTTGGAATTGTATTTTCTGTTTGGCCATTTATCTACAAAGGTGGGGGAAAAATATTCCGCATTATTGAGATAATTATCTCTAATTATCTCTGGTTTTTTCCAACACAACTGCTCCGCACGTGATCAAATCCCTCCTATCTCTATCATTTTTGAAGTATCTAAGACATTTCTAGGTCAGTCCATAATTTCTAGAACCACCTTGTCCTAGTAGATTAGCGATGCAAGCGCCTGTATGCACCATTGGTCCTTCTTTCCCCACAACAAATCCCGCACCAACACCTAAAATTGAACCAAATATCTGCTCCATTTCAAATTAATTATATATAAAAATCAAACAATTTATTACAACCTACCTAACTTTACAAAGAGTGTAGATGGAGCCAATATAGAATGTGCATCTATCCCATTAAGGTATGCCTTCACCTCTGGTATGCCAGACCCTGTTGCTGCATACCTGTTTTTTCATTATCCATGCTCAGAAATACGATCATGCCTAATATGATAGGTTTTTTGGATGTAGACAATAACTTGGTATTATAAATGTCAAAATTATGATTTATCCAGGTCTGGTATTTTTCATTGTTGTTAATGCCCTAAGTGAGTATCTGATTAATAATTATTGTTTTGAACAAAAGGATTGCTGCTAGTGAAGTTGAAAAGGAGCGATCAAGAAGACTGGGTACTTCTATATTGAATCAAGTAGTGTGGAAACAGTAACTTTTAAGCTTTCTCCCAAGACACGAGGTGGTAAAAGAGGGTGTGTTTACTATTGCACTCGGGTATTTACATCTTGCAACTTTGGTACAATACCCATGAGCTCCTTTGATTGAACTTTATAGGCACTTATAAATTATCATATAACTACTCAGAATCTTATATATTCTTACTAGATGTCCTCTTGCAGGCTGCTATAAGGCCTCCTACATTTGTGTTCTTTGTCAATGATGCAAAACTTTTTCCTAAGACTTATCGTCGCTTTATGGAGAAGCAACTGCGGACAAATGCGGGATTTCCTGGTACCCCCATTCAGATTTTGTGGCGCAACAGAAGAAAAATGGAAAAAGATGAAGGTCAGTATTTGCTTGAAGTGTTTTGTAATATAAGTATTTTTAATACTATATTCTCTGCTTTTGGCTTTCATTTTTTTTTTACTTTGCTGATGCCTTCCCTGGGACAATTATTAATGAGTATGTATATATGACTTGCTCACAAGAAAAATGGTGACAAGGACCAAAGAAAATAATATGTCACGCCGTCGAAAGTTTCTGCTTCTGGCTTCAAAATTGTTTGTTGTTTGTTTTTATTTTTTGAGTTATTATGATAATTTTTGATTATTCATTGTGTTTTGTAAATGTTAATTATTGGTTTGAGTTTTGAATAGGTGTTTCATTCAGCTTTGAGATGATTTCTTGGGCGCTAATTCGTTAAATTGTTGTGCTGATTTCGTGTTTGAAGCAGACAATGAAATCTTTGGTCAGGGACGACGAATAATAGTAATCATTCAAGTGATTTGGTTGTGTTAATTCATATGAATCTTTTTGTGTTAATCCTGATTATTAATATTATTACTATCTTTTATGTATACTCAGACTTGTGATTTATTTGTGTTTTCATGTTAAGTATAATGTATTGTCAACATATTAGTTGGTGCCATCATGTGACTCCATGGGTTAGAGCATGTTTAATTCGATTTTGTCTATAATTACATTAGTGTTCTGGTTCTACTTATTTGCTGTGACAATGCTACGATGCAATTGATATTTAGTTGATTTATTGATTGCTATAATGAACGAAATATGAAATTTTGTTAAATTTTGAATATAACTTGTTAGATTGGTTCAAATTTAACCGATGTAATAAATCAACTTTGAATTTGACTTGTTAGATTGGTTCAAATTTAACCGATGTAATAAATCAATTTTGAATTGACTTGTTAGATTGGTTCAAATTTAACCGATCTAATAAATTATTTTTGAATTTTGACTTGTTACATCTGTCATTTTAGCCGATTTTATAATTAACTATTTATTACAACGCTTGATGTTAGATCTAACATGTACATAGGAACCGATGTAACAAGGTTTAATTGCACTACTGTTGAAAGCCATCGTATTGAATCTTAAAATATATTTAATAGATAGATTATTGATTGAATTGATACTTGAATAAGATAGTAAAATAATTAAATGGTTATTTTTATTTAAAAATGGGAAAAATAATGGGTAGCTTGTTATGTGCAATTGCTTTTAGTTTGTTATTTTAGAAAACTATAATTTTTTAGTGTATATGTGTCATTATTATTATATAATAGTTATTAGATATTTTATTCTCTATTTGTTTGTGAAACTCTGATTATTAATTAAGAAAAAAACAGTTAAAAAATTTAAATTTTTATATGAGAATTTTATTATTTTGAAAAAATAGTAATAAATATATAGTATTTTATAAAAAAATATGAAACAGAGCATTTTCATCATTATGTGTACACTATTGATATTTATTTTTTTGGTTCCCATTTTTTTAATAATTACAAAATATTAATTGATTTGAGTAATTCATAAATTTTAAAATTTTTTGTTTTTGAGGTTTTTTGTTATATTTGAAAAATGTAGTAGCATATTTGTGCAATTTTTTCCTTCTAAATTTAGAATAGAATCTTCCTATTAATAATTAAGAGATAATTGAATTACATGATTGGATGATGATATTGTATAGATATACGTGAGTGTCAAGTGGAATGTAGGTTATTGAGATAATGTCAAGTGGAATTTGAGATATTGAGAGAGTGACACAAGAGTTCATTAAAAATTATTACTCTATATATATTATTGATTAATTAAAAAAATAGTTAAAAAAATTTAAATTTGTTATATAGGAGAATTTTATTATTTTGAAAAATTAGTAGTAAATATATAGACTATTTTTTTATATATAAATTTGAAACAGATTGTTTTCAATTTTTCAATTTTTGTCCATTTTTTAGCAATTACAAAATATTGATTGATTTGAATAATTTATAAATTTTAACAATTTAATTTTTTATTACGAGAAGTTTTTGTTATATTGTACAATTTTTATCTTCTAAATTTAGAATAGAATATTTTTATTAATAATTAAGAGAAAATTGAATTGCATGATTGTATTAATATTGTATAGATCTATATGAGAGTGTCAAGTAGAATATGAGTTATTGAGAGAGTGCCAAGTAGATTTGAATTATTGATTTCCTTTGCTATATCAGTACACCGGTGTATCGGCAAATTTGTTGGCTGTTATTTGACTAGCTGCAGCGGTTGTGGTTCTCATCCTCTCTCATAAATTGTACCAATATTTCAAATCAATGTTCATAAATTGTACATCTTTTAATTGTCCTTCATAAACATTTTTCTATGATTTGCTGTTCATTAAATGAAAAGAATAAACTATCAAGTTGGTTCTCAAAAACATCCATGACTTTGACAATATTTTAAAATAGTAGTTGACTCTGTCAAATGTTACTCAATTAATTTTCTTTATATACACCTGTTTGATGATATCATTAACGACGTTAATATGGCGAGTTAAGTGTTCAAGTTGGTATTTGACTTTAAAAATTCTAAAAAACGTCTTTAACTATATTAATATTTCAAAGTAATCGCCGACTCAATCAAACGTTACTCAATTAAATCATTCTGTTAACAACATTTTTTAATTGATATTATGTTAGTCCAAAAAGCTGAAATAAGACACAAAATAACATTTGACTCTCTAACAGGTGTTTGTTTGTACTTTACTCGAGCTTAAAACTGGTAATAAGTTCATCTTTGTTATTGCTCTTAAAACATCTGTTGATTTAATGGATGTAAACAAAGGGAGACAAGACAAGTTCATGCAATGATTTATGAAATGGGTTTTCATAATGAAGTTTCCACTGCCAATGTTTGTCAGTGGAAGTACTCTTATTTGTTAAAGATAATTCAAAATGTAATATTAGAAATTAGTTAGGATGATTGAAAGTTAATTAGGATGGTTAGAAGTTGGTCGAGATTCAGTTTTGTAACACACTATAAAGGGTGTAAAAACTGTTTGATTTTAAGATGTAATGCTAGACAGGTCATTCTCCAGACTGTCAAGATTGATAATCAATCTCCGTTTTCTGAACTTTATGTTTTCTTCTATTTTCTTCTCAATTTCAATTCCTCTCAATTATACAACCTATTCCAACAATTTGCATCAAGAGCTTGGGTTATAATTCTTGGGAAACACGAGTGCAAGTATGAGGGGAAATCAAAAATTGGGAAACACAAGTGTGAGTGAAAGAAAGAAAGAAGACATGAATGGAGGATGATTTCCATCGTATTTGCCAATCCTTGATGGGAAGAATTGGGAGAGATGGTCTGCATCCATTAGATCGTTGCTGGGATCTCAAGAAGTGTTTGAGATTGTTCAAGATGGTTATGAACAACTTGGTGTGAATCCAACGGAAAGACAACAAACAACTTTCAAAGATTGCAAGGCATTGTTTTACATCCAGCAAAGTATGGATTCAAACAACTTTGAGAGGATCTCGAAGGCATCTACATCAAAGGAGGCATGGGAGATCTTGGTCAAGTACTATACACGTGGGCAAAAGGCCAAGAAAGTGAAGCTCCAAATGCTCAGAAGGCAATACGAACTATTGCAGATGGAAGAAGATGAAGCTGTGGCAGATTACTTCAATCGTGTGGAGGTTTTTGTTAATCAGATGAGAACAAATGGTGAATCAGTAACACGTGTGGTGGTTATTGAAAAGATCCTCAGAACATTAACACAAAGGTATGATCACATAGTGGTGGCAATTAAATAATCAAAGGATCTTGATAAGATGAAGTTGGAGGATTTGCAATGCTCTCTTGAAGCTCATGAACTGAGAGTAAGAGAAAGGTGTGCAGCAACCTCAACATCTCAAGTGCAGGCCCTACAGGCCCAAGTTAGCAAGAAGACCAACCAAGGTGATGTGAAGCACAAGAAAGGCAAAGGTAAATTCAAGTGGTACAAGAAATATGATTATGATGAACAGACTGATGATTCTGATGAAGAGGCTGAAAGTTCAAGAAATCAGAACATAAGTGATAACAACAGCAAAAATTCGAATGGTAAGAAGAAATTCAACAAGAAAGAAATCCAATGTTACAATTGTCAAAAATGGGAGCATTTTGCAAATGAATGCAAATCCAAGAAAGTCCAAAGAGATGATGATGAAGTTCAAATGGAAGCTGAGGATTCAGATTCAGATGATGTGTTATTGATGGCCACCATGAACGGAGAACGTTCTCCGTTTATGGCAACTACAAACCAAGAATGTTCTAGAAAAAGTGTTAAAAACGAAGAACGTTCTTCGTCCCAGTTTTGGTTTCTTGATACTGGTTGTTCAAATCACATGACTGGCCACAAAGATTGGTTTGTAAGCATTGACAAAAAGCTAAAAAGAGAGATCACATTTGCAGATAATAGCAAAGTAACTGCATAAGGTGTAGGAAAGGTGCTGATTCAAAGGAGAGATGGCAAGCAATATTTCATATGTGATGTGTTGTATGTGCCAAGAATGAAGAACAATCTGCTAAGTCTTGGACAACTTCTTGAAAAGGGATATTCAATGAAGATGAAGCATTGTGAAATAAAGACATTTGATAGTGAAATAGGTTTGTATTGAAGGCACCATTGTCCAGAAACAGAACCTTCAAAACAGAACTGCCAACTGGATCCTCAAGAATGATGTAGGTTGAAGGATTGGATGAGATGTTGAATCCAAGGGAAAGTGATGTTAGTACCCTAGCTGTTCAACCTCGTACAGTTTGTAAAACTACAACTCAAAGGAAAACAGTCAACCGTGGAGTAAGAGCAGGAGTTGTTGTAGGCGGTGTTGAGCAAGAGAACAAAGATGTTAATGTTCTAGTCACTCCTGCTATTGTGCCAAGAAGCAGGAAAAGGGTTCCTACAGTTCCTACTCGCAGAAAGAAGGAAGTGATTGATGGGCTGGATAGAGCTGTAATGACCATGAAGAAGGGTGAGGTAGCATTATTGACCATTACGCCCGAGTATGCTTTTGGTTCATCAGAGTCTCAGCAGGAATTGGCAAGGATAAGAAGAAAAGATAAGGAGTCCAGGGACATGAACAGTGAAGAAAAGATAGAAGCTTCTGGTAAGAAGAAAAAAGAAGGGAATGCATTGTTTAAAACAGGGAAATATGCCAAGGTTCTAAAAGATATGAGAAGGTTGTGAAGTACATAGAGTATGATACTTTCTTTGGTGAAGAGCAGAAGAAGAGTGCCAAGGCCTTGAAGGTTGCTTGCAATCTGAACGATGTAGCATGCAAGCTGAAGTTGAAAGACTATAAACAGGCAGAGAAATTGTGCACAAAGATTCTGAAGCTTGAGAGCACTAGCGTGAAGGCCTTCTATAGAAGGGCTCAGGCATTTATTCAATTGGCTGACTTGGAATTGGCTGAATTTGATATCAAGAAAGCCCTTCAGATCGATCCTGATAACATGGATGTGAAGCTGGAGTACAAGTTTTTGAAGAAAAAGATGAAGGAGATTAATAAGAAAGATACAAAATGTTATGGGAATATGTTCAACAAAATGAAAAAGTTGGATTCACTTGACAGTAGCAAATCTAAGGGATCTAATGTGGAAATAGTTGGTTGTAAGGTTGTTGATGGTTTTGTGAACAGATCAGCAATCTTAACCAAAAGCTTGAAGAGGGTGAAGTTCCAAGAGATGAGGAACAAACTTGGATTAACATCAAATTTAAACACTTTGAATTAGGGTGCATGTTAAAGATAATTCAAAATGTAATATTAGAAGTTAGTTAGGATGGTTAGAAGTTAGTTAGGATGGTTAGAAGTTGGCTGAGATTCAGTTTTGTAACACACTATAAAAGGGTGTAAAAACTGTTTGATTTTAAGATGTAATGCTAGACTGATCATTCTCTAGACTGTCAAGATTGATAATCAATCTCCGTTTTCTAAACTTTCTGTTTTCTTCTATTTTTTTCTCAATTTCAATTCCTCTCAATTGTACAACCTGTTCCAACATTATTGAGATGTATTCCAACTGTCGTAGTTTAAAACAAAGTCACTATGGTTCCCAATATGCTACATGTGAAGAATTTGATACGTCCGATAAAGGTTCAGATATATAGTGTTGGTTCGCATAATAATGTCATTTAATAGTACCTAATACTACCTATTATGTTGTTAATAGTTTTTTTAGTAAAAGTTAAAAATTATTAATTACAAAATATTTATAAAAGTTTATTGTTTGTCTTTTCTAAAGCCAACATTGGTCCAATACCAAAAAAAAACTCTTATTAGTTATTATGTAAAAAAACCTCTTAATAGTTATTATGTAAAAAAAAACCATTTAATAGTTCATTTTTCATCTGTAAAATTGTACTAACCCTTAATAGTTTCAATATTTTTATTAAAAGAAATAATAGTAGTCAGCTGTAACTACTACCTAATACCCACTTTTCAAACTTTTTTATTTTTCAATCATTTTTATTTTTATTTTATTTTATTATGAGTGACTATGTTCCTTCTCTCACTAAAGAGTTTCAAACTGATTCTCCTTCTCTCAAATTTTTCTACTCGGAAGTTTCATAGCTTCACTTTGATTCTCTTTCCCCTTCTCTAAAATTTTTTGATTCGTGAGTTTCTGCGAATTCGAGGAGAATTTATGAGAACTAATTCGTTAAAGTAATGCAAACTCGTACAGATGAACCAATTCGTGGTTCGCATCTTCTCAAACGAATTATGTTACTATGGTTTAAAAGATGCTCGAAATGTAAAATTCGTTGTAAGAATGTTGCATCATCGAATGCAATGATTCATTGATATGGGAAGTGTGGCATGGTTTATTCCTCTGTAGCTTTTTACAAAAGTGCAGGAAGAAGGACTAAAGCCAAATGAAGTTACTTTTACATCTATTCTATCAGCCAGCCATAGGCCTATAGTGGTTCACAAAAGTCAAAGACCAAGTTGGTGATTAAATTCTTTTAAAATTAACTTTCAATTGCATAGAAGTAAAGGAGCGGTTTCCCATCAAATTTCTTTTAGCAATAATTGAAGTTTCAATAATTAAAGTACAAAAGCTTTCAAAATCCTTGACTGATGATGATCAAGTAAATAGTAATATGCAATAAAGCTACACTTTATGACAGCTTTCTTAATCCATAATTTAACAAATTTCATATCACAGATTTTTTTTTAATGAGTGACAATAATTAAAGTTATTCATAGTGCTAATAAAGTTATTCATAGGACTCGTGATGAAGTAAATAATATGGAATAAAACTACACTCTATGAGAAGGGCTAATAAAGTTATTCATAGTGTATAATAATATGAGAAGGGCTAATGTTGGTAAGTGATGAGTTGTCCACAAAACTGTAGCCATTGACCCACACAAACATGAGACGACAATGCAAGCAATGAAAGAAAAAAGAGAACAATTATTTGCAAGTTGGTAGGGTATCTTATTAGTCATCTCATTGTGAATTGTGTGGTGTGTACATCGCCTTAATTCAGAATTATCTATCTCATTACCCAAAATTGCAGTCAATTTCCATGGCAGAATCACTTCTCTTCAGTCTCGCTGAGTCCTTCATCGGAAAACTTGGTTCTCGTGCTATTGAAGAAGCTTCTCTTGCACTTGGCGTCTACGACAATCTACTAGAGATAAAAACCACAGTTTCCCTCATCAAAGCTGTGTTGCTGGATGCCGAGCTAAAGCAGCGGGAGAACCATGAACTGAAGGAATGGCTTAGACAGATCAAGCGTGTCTTCTCTGATGCAGAAGATATAATCGACGATTTCGAATGTGAGGCTTTGCGGAAGCACGTCGTCAACACTTCAGGTAGCATCAAAAGGAAGGTACGACGCTTCTTCTCGAGTTCTAATTCTCTTGTTTATCGCCTTAGAATGGCTCATCAAATCAAACATATTAAAGAGAGATTCAATAAGGTTGCTGCTGATAGGCATAACTTTGGCCTTCAAATCAACGAAACTGATAATCGTGTTGTTCGAACGCGCGAAATGACTCATTCCCATGTAAATGATTCAAATGTGATAGGAAGGGATTTTGATAAACAAAATATCATTGAACTCTTATTGAAAGATGCTAGTGATAAAAGTCTCTCTGTTATTCCTATTGTGGGAATTGGAGGATTGGGAAAGACTACACTTGCAAAATGTGTGTTCAATGATAAGAGTGTAGTTGAGTCTTTTCCATTGAAGATGTGGGTCTGTGTCTCTGATGATTTTACACTTAAGCATGTACTTCTTAAAATTCTCATTTCAGCTACTGATGCTAACCCAATTCTCCAAGACAGCTTTAAAGACTTTGGTACGGAGCAACTACAAATTCATATCAGAAAAAAACTTGCTAGTCAAAAGTTCTTGCTCGTCTTGGACGACGTATGGAATGAGGATCGTGCCAAATGGGAGGAGTTGAAAGATATAATACAAGTAGATGTAGGTGCTCAAGAGAGTAAAATCATAGTGACGACACGCAGCCACACGATAGCCAACATGATGGGTACTTGTTCTTCTTACATTTTGCAAGGGCTTTCTAGGGAGGATTCCTTGTCTGTATTTGTCAAATGGGCCTTTAGAGAAGGAGAAGAGAAAAATCATCCAGAGTTGATAGAGATTGGTGAAGAAATTGTGCAAAAATGTGGAGGGCTTCCTTTGGCCCTAAGAACATTGGGGAGTTCTCTATTTTTAAAATTTGATATTGATGATTTGAAGTTTGTTAAGGACAATGAAATTTGGAATTTACCCCAAAAAAGGGATGATATATTGCCTGCTATCAAATTAAGTTATGATCAGTTACCTTCCTATTTGAAACGATGTTTTGCTTGCTTCTCCCTTTTTGAAAAAGACTTTCAATTTGATAGTTATAGGGTTAGTGCATTTTGGGAGGCACTTGGCTTCCTTCCATCACCAAAGATGGATAAAGAAGTAGAAGAAGTTGGCAACCAGATTTTGCGTGAGCTACAGTCCATATCTTTTCTCCAAGATTTTGTTGATTATGGCAATTCTTGCGAGTTCAAGTTACATGATTTAGTGCATGATCTCTCATTGTATGTTGCAGTTGATGAGTTTCAAACGTTGAAGTCTCGTAGTGAAAGTGTTTTTGAAAACGTCCTCCATTTGTCATTTATTACAAATAATGATGATTTGCTTGGTCAAACACCGATCCCCACTAGACTGAGATGCATATTTTTTCCTCCAGGAGCCAACAATGAAGCTTTCTTGAATACTTTGTTATCAACCTGTAAATTCTTACGGGTTTTGCAAATAAATGATTCTACATATGAGAGTTTGCCCCGCTCCATTGGCCTATTAAAACATTTAAGATATCTCAATCTTGAGCGTAATAAAGAACTAAAGAGCCTCCCTGATTCAGTGTGCAAACTCCAAAATTTGCACACATTGAATTTCCATGGGTGCAAAAAGCTTCAATTATTACCTAATGGAATAGGAAACTTGATTAGCCTTCGACGACTGCTTATAACCACAAAGCAAACCAATATTCCAAACAACGAGATAGAAAAACTGACTTCTTTAGAAATTTTCTCTGTCAATAATTGTCCCAATTTGGAGGAGTTGTTGGAAGGAATTCAACTTCCTAATCTCAAATCGTTGCTAATTGCATCTTGTAAGAATCTAAAGTCTTTGCCATTTCATGTTGTTCTGAACTTAAAGGGTTTGTGGATTTATAATTGCAAAAAGATGAACTTATCATTGGACCATGACAACGACATCCCCAATTTAAGGCTAGAGTCGCTAGATCTTGGACTTTTGCCTCAGTTGGTGACTTTTCCTCAATGGTTGCAAGGATGTGCGAGCAGATTAAAGTCCTTGGATCTAAAATCCTGTGAAAATCTTGAAGTACTTCCTAAGTGGTTTTCAACTTTGATTTATCTCAAAGAATTTTCAATTAAAAATTGTCCAAAATTGCTTTTGCTCCCTGATGACATGCATTGCCTCAAAAGCCTTGAATATTTGAGAATTGAAGGTTGCGTTGAATTATGTAGAAGATACTATCCAAGAGTTGGACAAGATTGGTTCAAGATATCACACATCAAAAAAGTTGTCATTGAATTACCAGAACTTGATAATTAAGAGGAATTCATGGATTCAGAGTCAAATAGGAAGGTATCTCTTTTATTTGTTTTTCTTTTTTTTTTGATTGATTATGTAATAAACGATTGTTTATATGACTTTGTTTGTCGAAGGTTCCTTACATTTTTTTGTATAACAAATTTGAGCATGTATATTATTTTGAAAAATCAAGTATTTTCTTACATTTTAATTCTGTTTGACTTATTCTATCGTCCATTATACGAAAATAATCTTTTTTTTGTTTGTTTGTTATGCATGTTGGTAAATTGTTTGTGCCTCTTTTTGTCTTACAGTTCTAGAAAACAAGAGGTGCAAAGAGAAATAACCATTATGAAATTCTGCTTTTATGAATTTGATGATTGTGTTTTGCACGATTGTAGTGACTTCATCTTTTCGGCAAAATTTCAGATATATTAACCACCAATGTAGGTTGGAATGGAGACAAAGAAAATGAAGTTAAAACAAAACTAATTCTATCTGAAATTGCATTAGAATTAATAATAACAATAATAATAATAATAATAATAATAATAATAATAATAATAATAATAATAATAATAATAATAATAATAATAATAATGCTTAAACTAATTTCCAAGCTTCCATCAATCTGGAATATGTTTAATTATGTGTTGCATTATCTTACCGAACTTGAATGAGATAAACTTCTTGCCAGTTTCATAATAGTATAGTTAAGATTTGGTTATAAAAATAGAGGTGCAGTGTATTAATACATGCAAAATTGTTTCTCGTTAAATTAATTATTTCTTGTGGAGTCTGAACTCAAAAATTATCAACCACAACCAATACTAAAAATAATAAGAATAAAAGGAGTAAAAATAGTTATAAGTTTCCCATTTTAAATTTTAACGTAAAAAATCGCTCAAACTAAGGGTAAGACCACAAGTCATTCTAACCAAAAAAAAAACTTTACTATATTAAATGATGACTATAACCAAAAGTTCACATGGTAACACTAGAGAACAACAATTATCACTCTGATGGAAACTAAACAATGACAGAACACCTCCACAAAAGTGGGTAACACAAACTAACTCTAAAAGAAGACAAAACTACTAATAAAAATTATTAGAATAACAAACTGAATGAACAACATACTAAAATTTTAGTCAAAACGGAGAACGTTTGCCGAACTAACATCCACCACCAAACAATTCTCCCCTCACGACTTAAGTGGAGCAAACTGTTGTCATTCCAACAACCATGTCGCAAGTCTCAACTTTATTCTTCAATGATGGTTTTATAAATAAATCAATACCATCATCATTTGTATATTCAACTAACACAGAAGCTTTAACATTATTCACAATAGCATACTCTTCAGCAATATACCTTTTTAAAAGATTTCTTTCTATGATGGCTTTTCTCTGTGCATCAGGCTTAACATCTGATTGCATTCGTTCGCTGCAACAATTTTCATCTTTAGTTAGATCATTACCATTAACTTCATTTGGTTGATCAAAAACCTCAAGTTTTTCTAATTTTTGTCTAGACTCACATGAGACATTTGCACTAATAATGTTTTTCAACTATTAGTCTTCTAAAAACTTAGCATCACAACTTCAGACAAGTTTCTTCGTAATAGAATCATAAAACATGCACCCAACTCCATCTAGACCATAGTCAATGAACATGCAATGCTTACCTTTAACATCCTCTTTAAGGGTATGCACAAATACTTTACATCCAAAATCACGTAGGTGAACATAAGAAATATTCTTACTTGACCAAATCATCTCTGGTACTTCATATTGCAAAGACACACATGGTGAAAGGTTTAGGATATGCACAATTTGAAGTAGAAATGTCAATTTACAACAAAGGGGGTTTGAATTGTAAATTCACCTATTTAAAATTTCCTGTTAAAACTTAAGAAAATAATTCAAGATTGATATTGGTTGTGAAAACAGAAAACAGAGAACGTTCTTGGTTCTGGAAACAGAAAACAGAGAACGTTCTTGGTTAGTTAAAATCACAGTTTTAACTTATCTATTTAACTTGATAATCAAAATGACTGAAATTAAATAGAGATAAGAGAAGAGATACAACACAATGATATATCTTGGTTCACCCAACTTGGGATACGTCAAGTCCTCACAACTGTGAGATTTTCCACTAAGTGTTCAAACGGAGAACGTTATTGGTTTTACACAGTTTTTGTTAAGATCAGCCTTGATCTGTAACAGCAATTCCTTTCCACCCAGAAAGGATTCAATCAAGTCACCTATCAATCTTTAGAGAGGGTTTTACAATTCACCTTTTAACCATAAAAGGATTTTTTACAAAACTACTCAAACTATAAACAACCCTTATAGTTTTGAGTTTACACAATAATGATTTAAAGAGATTGGAAGAATCTGAGTATGCTCACCTCGTGTTTGTGAATAGATTTTTGATAAAATAATTCAGTAGTATGATCTTGATATATGAAGAGGAAATCAGAACTGATTCTCTTGCAATTGAGAAGCTTTCAAGTATGTAAGTGCATGTGATTGATGGATTTTCTTAGCACTTGAAGTTCTACTTCTTCCTTGAGCTTGGGGTTCCTTTTATAGGCTTCAAGGAGGTTGATGACAGCTCTTATGACCGTTGAAAAGGTGCCAAGCTGTCATATGTCAGACTTGACCAAAGACTAGACTTTTTAAACCTTGAATGTTCTTGACTTGAACATTCTGCGTTTCTGCTTCTGTGATAATAATGTCTGATATGTAGCTTCTCATTCTTGATTATGATGATCCTTTGTTTATGCACACAAACATCTCAGAGATGTGCTTAATCGATTCAGATTAAGACTGCCTTTTGATTCGTGCAAAACAGGATGGAGAATGATGTAACAGAGCTGAAAATGATTGTCAATATGTTGGAGAATGTTGTTATCATGCTGAAGACAGTTGTTAATCATGATAGAGATTGATGTTTGTTGCTGAAGATTAGTTGTAACATGCTGGAGAATGTTTATCATTCTAGAGACTGATGTTATCATGCTGGAGAATGATCATTTGTCACTTTTGCTTTGAGTTGTGCCTTTTAATCTTTGATCTTTTTTAGTGTTTCTTTTGCTCATATGAGAGCTGTATATTCCTGGTAGAGGAACTGGAAATCCATTTGTATTTAGCAGAAGCTTTTCTTGCATTAAAATTTGATTTGATCTTGCTTGATGAAAATGACAAAAACGTGGAGAACGTTCTTGGTTTTCCAGATTTTATCAAGAGCGTTCTTGGTTATGTTTTGTTCATTTTTGGCTCTTTCTTTAAACTTATTTGGCTTGCATTTTCTTAGTACCTATCTTGGATTATTACACTCAAAATCACATGTTAATTTAACACATAATTTAGGATCATAATTGGAGTCTTTAATTAATCTTTATTTGTTTATATCAAAACATTAATTTGGGATTTTTCCTCAATACAATTGTGCTCAATGCTTCACCCAAAATGACTACGGAAGATTTGCTTGCGACAACAAACAAATTAACTCTTTCAACCAATGTCTTATTCATCCTCTTAGCAACATCATTCATCTGTGGAGACTTTTGATATCTAATCCACCTCTATGCAATAAGCGTCAAATGGTTTCGAATATTCACTTTCATCATTTGTGCGTTTGCACTTCAACTTCTTTTTAGTTTCACGCTTAACTGAGATCTTAAATTTCTTGAACAACCTCAAAACATCATATTTACTCTACAAAGTGTAGAACCAAGTCTTTCTTGAATTGACATCAATAAACGTCATAAAACATGTACTTCCCTTAGCATTATGTCTTCAAAGGACTGCAAGTGTGGATTTCTCATGTCCGACAACACATCTCATTTAACTAACTTAATCATATCTTTCTCACTCATGTGACACAACCTCTTATGCCATAACTCAACTTTTACAAGTAGTTCAACTTCATGAACATTTTTAATTAATTTTTGCATGTGTCATGTAAAGAGTAGAAGATTTCGTACCTCTAGTAACAATCATAGAACTCTTGGTAAGTTTTAAAGTGTCCCGCGAGAACTGAATATCTTAGCCTTTATCACAAAGCTTAGCCACTGAAATTAAATTCAATCGAATATCCAGAACATGTTTCACACCCTTGAGAGTTAACTTGGTACCATTAGTCATCTCCAAATCAAACTCTCCAAGACCAACACACTTTAACACACCTTCATAAGCCAATTTCACATCATAAAATTCACCTTAAGTATAAGAGCGAAAAATATCTCTTTTGAAAGTGACATGTACTGAAGTATCACTATCAATTACCCAACTGGATGAACTATCAATAATACTAATTGTATCATGCTCTTCAATAAGAAGCAAGTCGTCATGGGATGTAACATTAGTATTGTCTTTTTCATCATCTTCTTTCTTTTTTCCTTTACCTTTGTCCTCATTCTTCTTTTTAAACAACCAACACTTTTTTTCAATATGTCACTTTTTACCATATTTGTAACACTCAACAACTTTGTACCCGTTTCTAGAGTTGCTTCTACTTTGGTCTCTATTTCTATATCGGTTATTACTTCTCTCCTTTGATTTAGTAACCAATATCTATGAATGTGACGGAAATTCATGAGACTTTGTTCTCATCTCCTCATTCAACACAATAATTTTAACAATGTCCATTGACAACACATCATAAGAAGTTGAATTAGACAATGACATTCTAAAAAATTTCCACGAGTCAAGCAAGGAATCAAGAATAAATAACCCCTAAATTTCATCATCAAATTTAGTTCCCATACCAGACAACTGATTATAACTCCTTGAAAAGTATTCAAATGACGAGCAACCGAAGTCCCTTATTGAAGTTTCAAGGCTAACAACTTCTTAATCAAACACATCTTATTACTACTTGTTTATTTTGCATATAGTTGCTTAAGCTTAACCCATAAGGATTTAGCATATGTCTCCCGACTAATGTGGTTCAACACGTTATAACCAACCCACTAACGAATGTATCCACACGCCTATCTATGTAGTAGAGTCCAATGATCAACAGTCTTATTGTCCGACTTTGTTGCATCGAATACAGGTTGGTGAAAACTCTTCACATAAAGCAGATAATACGTCTTACTTTTCTATAGTTTATCACAAAATATTACCACAAGAGAACCGAAGCTATGATGCCAGCTGTTGGGACCAGAGTGCACAATAGAAGCTCGTTAAATAAATTATTTCTTGTGGAGGAACCTGAACTCAGAAATTATTAACCCCAACGAATACGAAAAATAATAACAATAAAAGGAGTAAAATAAGTATAAATAAGACATAGTAAATTTTATCATTGAAAATCCCTCAAACCAAAGTTAAACCAAAGTTAAAATTTTAAATATGTCACCGTGAAATGAAAATGACTTTTTTTTTCATAAATATCATTTATTTATTTATACACTTTAAATTTTGGTTTACTTGTAGCATTGTTGCTCTTCAACGATTTTAAGTTGAAGAATTAGCCATAATTGTTTTTGATGAAGAATCATTTAACATTTGTAACTAACAATATTATATCGTTTGTTAATGTGATACAATCAAATGTATTTTAAATTTGAAATTAGAGAGTTGAGATCGAATAACATTTTTTAAAGCAAAATCGAACGTGCAAAGACACCATCGTGATTAATTGACATCTCAACTGTATTGACACTTCCATTTACCTATAAATATATAGGCACCCTAAAAATATTATTAATAAAATATAAAGACCGATAACAAAAAAAATAGAGGGGCAAAAAGAACTGGAATCATCTAAGATCGAATAATCTATTTATTTATATTGCTAAAATGAAGTTAAGTTATAAATAGTAAGAGATTGAATCATTATAATAACATTTTTTAAATATAATTAATTAAGTTGTGAGTTTTTGTTTGCCGACATATGTTAACATTAACACATCAAAAAATTAAAATCAATTATATAGTTTATTTAAATTGTAAATATAGAAATGTGTTATAGTATATATTTCTTTTTATGGGAATACAATAATGTTAAATCTTTTGATGGAGAGTTTTGTCGTCTATTGTGGTCCAACTTGATTTCAAAAGATTAATCTTGCAATTGTGCATGGATATTCACATGATAAAAGATATTGCTTTTGAATGATAGGTGTATGATTTCTTAAATGTACCATACACAACCACTTTCAAAAACGACTTGTGCTTTATCAATTTTTGTAGCAAAGATAAAGCAATCGTAATATTTTTGTAGCAAACGACTTGTAATGATTTTTAGAGTTCTTTTTTTAGAGATGTAACATTTCGTTTACTCTAATGTTTTATTGAAAATTTATTAATTTTTTTGTTAGTGCAATTTAAGTGAGGGACACCGAAAAGAGTTTTAAGAAGGAGTTTTCGAGTCCAAAATCTGATAAAACTAATATAAGAGTTTTAAGAAGGAGTTTTTTTTGTGAAGGAAGATTAAGGTAAACTTCTCGAGTCCAAAATCTGATAAAAACTAATATGACCACTAATTTACTAATATTTACTATAAAAATATATGTTTCATCTATTAATAATGATATTGCATATGTCATTGTTATTTTTTTGCGAAGGAAATTAAAAGTAAAATAGTAGCTTTAAGGATAACTGAATTTTCCAATTAATTTTAGTATTAGTGTGTATTTACTTGTTGAAACTTGAAACATTTTGTTTAAGGTAAACTTCAATTACAATTATTTATGACATAACTATATCAAAAATTGTTTATTAACTATTAAAAAAATTAAAATTGCAATCTTTTGTATTAAAGAGTAAACTGTTGTTGATCAATTTTTTTTATTAAAATTAAAAATATAATAAGTTCACATTATTTTAAAAGTCTATATTTTATCATGGTTGAGTGAGATGGAGATGAATTTGGATTCTCAAATATTAAATTGATTAAACATGAAAGGTTCATGTTTGAAAGTCGTATCAAATTTGTAGATGAAAATATTTGTTTAAAAAATATTTGATGACATAAGCTACATCTTTTTAACACGACATAAACTACAAATTGAGATAGAGAATACCAAATGGGTGATAAAATTCTAATAGAATGAAAGAGAACTGCAGATACTTGAATTCTTTCTTACATATTAATCCAATTTTTCAAACTCTATAAGTACTTTGAAATGTGTCAAGATATTTCAGTTCCAATTTGTCTTTTCTTTTTTTTATGGAATTTTCTATTAACTTTAGAGATATAACATTTTCGTTGAAAGTTTATTAATTTTTTGTTGTTGCAATTAAACGATACTTTATTTGTATTTATATATAATGAATTACAATGAAAACATATGGATTTGTATGTAATGAATTACCATGAATACATATTTGAATTAAGTTGTAGCTTGGTTGCTGAGGAACACTCAAGAGTTTCTATGAGGTTTTGGGTCCAAAATCAGATAAAACTAATGTAATTGTTAATTTACTTACATTTATTTATAAAAGAAATATGTTTTCAGTTATTATGAATGATGTTGAATGTGTCATTATTATTTTGTGAAAGAAGATTAAAAATAAAATAATAATTTAAAGGATAACTAAATGTTCAAATTAAATTTAGTATTAATATGTATTTATTTGTTGAAACTTCAAATGTTTTGTTTAAAGTAAATTTCAATTTTTTTTAAATAATTTTATCATTTTTTTTTATTAACTATTAAAAGAGTAAAATGTCATTGATTAAATTTTATTATTAAAATTAAAAAATTAAGATCACATAATTTTAAAAGTTTATATTTTATCATGGTTGAGTGAGATGCAAGATGAATTTGAACACTCTAATATTGAATCCGTTAAACATGAAAGAGGTTATGTTTGAGTGTCATATCAATTTTGTAGATGAAAAGAGTTTTATTTTATTTTATTTGAGAACATAACCTACAATCTTTTTAATAGAGAATACCAAAGATGCCATGAAAATCTAATAGAATGAAAGAGAAATGCAAATAACCGAATTCTTTCTGACATATAAATTCAATTTTTCAAACTTAAAGTATGTACCTTTGAAATGTATCAGAATGCTCCAGTTCCAATTTTTTGTCTTTCAATACCCGATAAAATATCTTAGAATACAAAACAACATATAAATATATATTTATAAAAGTGTTTTGTCTAGTTGTGTGGACAATTTATAGTTAGTTACATAGGCGAAGATAAGTGTATAGATGACACAAATTTTCCAAGAAATGAATGGAAATGGCTTCGTGTATTTTGTTACCAATTAATGTGCATGATATGTAAAGTTAGAATTGGAGGAGCCGCAAAAGTTGATTGGAGTGAGAAGATGGTAAAATTATTTTTTTGGTGAGCTTTTTTGAAAGAGTTTTTAACTTATGTATATGATGTATGAGATGCAAAAACTAAATTGAGGAATAGAAGATGTGAGATAAATAGTAGAGACATATGAAGGGTGCCACATAAGAATATAAACGATGTGGCGTAAATGTTATGATGTGGCACATAAATGTGTGACGTGTCATTCAATAGAGTTGAGATTCAATTTTAATATATTATAATAGATACCTCGAGTTATTTAGACTAAAGGTATCACTTCACTGTATCAAATAATGAGTACAACCAAAAGTTCACTTAGTAATACTAGAGAACAACTATTATTACCCTATAATGAAAACTAAACAATAATAGAGCACCTCCACAAAAGTGGGTATCACAAACTGACTCTCAAAAAAGACAACACTACTAATAAAAATTATTAAAATAACAAATTCAGTGGGATGAACAACATACTAAAATTTCAACCGAAACGTTCTGGGATGAACAACATACTAAAATTTCAACCGAAACGAAGAACGTTTTTCGAATCAATATCCACCATCAGTATCCAAAAAAATATATCTCTCTTGGTCGCTACTCTAATATTTGGTCGCCTCTCAATTTTCACTCACGACTACTCTTGCTGACAATTATGTAACAATTTTTGTAACAGCCCGACCCTCCAGCGATATCGGCACTGTTATCTCACAATTTTCTCGCCCCCTTTCCCATAAGTGAAAATTAGCGAGTTTTTGCCTTCCGTGGGAATCGAACCCGGTATGTAACAATTTTCATGGCAACTCTGCCAACTCACAAACCCTGCTTGGTTTCCTCACCTTCTTCATCTAGTATTTTATTACTAACACATATTCATGCATATTTTATTCAATAGTTATAAGAAAACTCACTCTTTTTATCAACATTAATTCTACTTGTTCTATATGGTCAAAATAAAAACTCTACTTATTCATATATTTTTTATATACTAACACAATTCTTTTTACTAAAAGGTGCTTATAGCATTTCATTGATAATAATGTGCTCAATACAATGTGTCATTTCTACCAAAATATGGTATTTCTACCAAACTCCACACATGATGTTCTATAGTAAGAGTGAAAAAAAATTTACATTGCTTAATGATATCCCTAAAGTTAGTAATATCAATATTTGTATAATGGAAATTATCAAACCCCGTTTTTTAGTTCAACTCAAAGTCCACCAGTCCCAACTGCAGTCCACCGGTCCCAACTATCAACATTTTTTATGTAGGTTTTCTTGCGCGGTTTTCTTGCGCAAAATTTCCACTAGTAATAGATAAAGATTTTCTTGCATATTACATTTATATTATGAACATTCCTGCGGTGTCAGATTCCGTAGGTAAAATCGTAGGTAAATTATTATTTTGTTGCGCAACAATAATTTCGTAGAAAAATCTATCCCTTTTCTTGAGGATTTACATGTAGGTAAGTTTCCAAAGAAAACTTCCAACACAAATTTATATGCAAAGTTTTATGTTTGTCAGATCCTTGGGTAATTCCGAAGGTAAATTTCATGCATAATTTCATGCCAATTTCTATTTTATAATAAAAAAAAGTGAAATTGTTTCTCGCTTATAGACATAAGACACTTGACTTCTTGTTTGTTTAATTCAGATAAGTTTATTTTGTAAATATTATTTTTCCTTTGGCTAGTAAATAGTATATCCATATGTCTGACTTATTGCCTTACAAGACTTTTGATTGAAGACTACATCATAACCAATATCGCTTAATTGACTTATGTTCTGTAGATTATGCATTAGTCCTTTTACTAATAAAACATTCTTAATAGAGGGAAGAGAACCATTACCTATTGGGTCGTCCCCAATGATCTTACCCTTCTGATCACCTCTAAATCCTACAAATCCTCTGTTCTTGAGGGTCAAGTCTTGGAACACTGACTTTTCTTTGTCATGTGTCGTGAGCATCCACTGTCTAGGTACCATGCCTAGTGTTTCAACTTTGTTGCTAAAGATATATGCAAGATAAATTATTTTATTATTAGGTACCCAAATTTGGTTGGGTCTTGGTTTGTTAGTTTGAAAGGTATATTTGTCTTTCCATGTTTTCAGCATAGGACAAGTTATTTTGTTGTGACCTTTCTTATAGCAGTATACCACGTTTATTGTTTCTGTTGACAACATAGATAATATAAGCTTTATGCCATTTGCAAGAAATTCTTGAAAAACTATTTCATACTTAATAGAATTGCAAACTTTATCCTCTAAAGTTGTTAAAACCTTTTCTTTTAGAATTAGATTTTCCCCTTTTGGGTTTTCAAAATATTTTTCAAGGGAACTGCATTTTTTTTGTTAAGATGTCATGAGCTTTTATGAGAGACTTAAGTTTTGAATAAACCTTATTGACAAACCCATTTAACATATCTATGAGTTCACTACGAGATAGGTCAAATAATATCTCAATTTCTTCATCAGCAGATTCAGAGTTAGACTCATGTTTGCATGCTCCTCATCATTATCAGATGATTCATTAGAGTCATCCAAAATAGCCATAAGACATTTCTTCTTAGTCTTGAAGTCTTTCCTCTAGGATATTCCTTTCTCATGTTTGGGACATTCTAATTTGAAATGACATGGTTCCTTGCATTCATAGCATATGAGCTTCTTTTTGTTTAGTTTTTCACTTCCTTCTTTGCTATTTTGGGACCGTCTGAAACCTCTTTTGGGAAAGGATTTCTTTCTGTTGTTCCACATGCACTGGATTTTGCTTGAGATAAAAGAAAACTCTTCATCATCTGAGTCTTCACTCTGATTTTCCCATTCGTTTTCCTCTGAATCTTTAGTTGCTTGTAGAGCCTTATAATTCATCTTATTTCCTTGGGATTTTAGAGCCAAGGACTTTGAGTCTTACCAGCACTCAAATGTCTCTCACTACAAGAAAACACTAAATTTGTGGCCAACTTAACAAAAAATTTGTAGCCGAAAGAAACCTCACAAATTACTAATCGAAAAAGCCCTCACAAATACTAAAATTCAAATTGGTTGTTATTTGTGGCTGAAAAAGCCCTCACAAATCAAAAATATTTTATTTGGCTAATTATAAAATTTATGGCGGCAAAAAACAGTCACAAAGTTGTTGGAGGGAAAAGTTATTTGAATTTGTGGCGGTCAATACCCTCACAACAGACTTGATTGATTGAAAATATTAGCATGATTTTGTGGCAGCATATACCCTCACAAAATCAGAACGTTGGAGCATTGTGAAGGATTAGGCCGCCACAAAGTATGACCATTGCAGCTTTGTGAGGGTTTTGGCTGCCACAAAGGTAACCATTTCTGACCGCCTAGGCTGCCACAAAAGTAATAGCACCGTTGACATTTTCTAGCCGCTTTGACTACCACAAATGCCCTATTTTCTACCTATATATATATATATATCACTTTTCTTCTCATTTCTTATTTCTACCTTCTCTCTACAAATATTTTTCCTCAACTTATATTTTTCTCCAACTTTTCTCTTTACCTTCTCTGTTGAGTTTCATTAAGTCTTTATTTTATGTTTTATTTTTAAATGTTATTTTTTTATTTGAAGTTAGTTATTTAGTCAATATTATTTAATTTTTATTTTAACAGTGGTGTTATTGTGTTGATTGCGAAGAGTTGTTATTTGTTCGTAAACTTCAAGTTAGACACTACCCTACATCATATTAGTATGTAATGCATTTTAAATATAGATTAATAATTTTTATAATTATTATTAAAAAGAGATATGTGGTTATAAATTATTTTTAGAGCGTTAATATTTTATTTTATAATGTAGAATATATTATTGTTAAAATTGGTTATAATATTATTTTAAAACTTTAATGTTAGTAATATTTCTTAAAAAAAGTACTAGTAAAATATTTAAATTGTAAAATTTATATTCAAATTAAAATGTAATTATTTTTTAAAATGTTGATGAAGTGTTATTTTTTTTTTATTGTAGTTATGGCTCCGTCGACTAGTGGTGGTGTACTTGAAGATAAAATGTAATTTTAAACCATGTTGTCTTCAACACCAATTAATAATACTTTTGAGGGACTTTTTTCGGATAATATTTCATCAAATAATTATGGAGGGAGTGGAGCTATCGATAAGAGGAATTATTATGATGATTGATGTATTCGAATAATATTTTCTATTTTTATTTTGGGTTTGTATGAATATATTATACATTATTATTTAATTTTGGTGTGTTTTATTTTTACTCTGCATGATATAATTTATTAATTTTGGAATATTTTATTTTGTTTGGTAGTAATAATTTAATTAATATTTAAATTATATTTTTTATTTTTATATATAATATTTTATTTATATTTATATTTTCAATTTTCAAATTATATTAATATTAATTTTTTTATATATAATATATGTTTTTAATATTAATTTCGAATGTTATAAAATTATTTTTGATTAATAAAGTTACACATTTGTGGCGGCATAAGTCTTCACAAATTGTATTTTTCTATCAATTTCATCTTTTGTGGCGGTGTAACCATCACAAAAGTGACAATTGCATTTATGGCGACCTTAACCCCCACAAACTTTGACTTTAATTAGCTTTATCATTTGTTGCGGCCTAAATGCTCACAAATTTGTGGTGGATTTTTTCGTCACAAATACAAACAAAAAAATCAACTTTTGTGGCCGTTTTTGCCGCCACAAAACTGTGACTGAGTTATTTGTGGCTGCCTTAGGTCGCCACAAATGTGTCTGTTGTGACTATTTTTCGCTTTGGTGGGGGTTTTGGCCGCCACAAATGAAGGGTTTTCTTGTAGTGTCTCCATCAAACAAGGAAGGCATGTTAACGTTTTCACCTGTAACTTCTTCACCAAATTTAGCCATAAAAAAAAGATATTTACTCAAACACAGTTAAGTACTCAGCTTTGAGACCGAACTGTGATACCATTTGTAGAATGAAAAACACAAGAAAAAGGATTTTGAATTGTGATTTTTGATTGAAAAACTTTTTGTGTGGCTATACTAAATTAAAGAAAGCAAAATAGGCAAATGAAAATAGAGTAGAGAAACACAAACGATATATCCTGGTTCACCACCAACACAGTAGCTACGTCCAGTCCCATCAACCTAGAGGATTTAATCAACTAGTTTACCACAGAATCAAACTTACACTTGAATACCTACTAGTCACACTGACTGTGTTCAATCTCCTCAACCTTCTAGTTTAGTACAGTCAAGTTCTTGAGGAAGACAACCACTACTGGGCAAGGTTATAAATGAAAGGTTTTGGGTGTTTTTGAATTAGCTCTCAAATAGAATGTTTACAAATAGGTTACTTCAGAACTTTTTCTTAACACTAAAGTGAAAAAAATGATAATTTGCAAGAATGCAGATGTGCTTATAGCTTATATGTTTCTTGTTTTTTCTGTAAGGGATGCATATCCTTTTATAGATTACGATTAGAGTTTCTAGTCGTTGTCCTGATTGCAAGAAATCAACATAATATATGAAATTTTGTATCGTATCATTTTTAGATTTATTTGCCATTGAAACTTTCCAAAACTGATCTTGTAATTGATTGAGCGTTTCCTGTTTAAAATAGTTGGGAAGCAGAGGATACGATGGTCAGAGCATGTCTTAAGATCTACAGACAAGTAGCAGATTTTGGATGTTCATCAGAGGTTACAGAAATGCTTTGTCTTCTTATGGGTGTTGACTTTTATCAGATCTTTGACTTCTTTAGAGCATTAACTTTTTTTGAGCATTGACTATCTTTAGAGGATACAGAGTGACTCAGAGTCAGACAATCAGACACTTGATTTGATTAATCAGAGGCATAGTCAATCACGTCCTTGTGACGCTTATCAGAGGAAGACGAACAAACGCTTACTGAACTCATAAGAGGCAAACGATTAAGCATTTTTTGAATTCATCAGAGGCAAACGATCGAGTGTGGATTGTAGTCATTGGAGGAAGACGATCCATAACATATTTGCATTCATTAGAGGCAACTGAACTGCGACATTGCTTGCGTTTCCAAAGGCAACCAAGACACAACATCGCTTGCGTATCAGACTTAGAGAAACAGAGTCAAGCAAAGTCCTGTTGTTCCTTTTTCTTTGTCTAGTTATCAGAGGATACAACATAAGAATCTATAAAGTTCACTTGATCTAAGACCTGCACACTTAATCAAAATGTTAGTGCATTAAATTGTTCCGACAAAACCATTTTGTTATCACCAAAGCAAATGTGGGGCATATATCTCCAAACCAACTTGGTTTTAACAATACCTTTAGAGATGATATCATGAGCTATCTTTTGATTTCATGGGATTGAGCCTCCACAGATTTTCATCAGTCATTTGATACTTGAGGTAGCGGCTCATAGCATACTTTTTAGCCTTAGTTTCCTTGGTATCATATTTCTTATTCAGAGCATACCAAACATCTCTAGTAGTATTGTAGAACTCTAGTAATCATACAGATCATCAGCAAGTCCATTAAAAATATAATTCTTACAAAGGTAATCATTATGTTGCCATTGGGTTGATTCAGCATCTTTCTTATCCTTTTCTGTTTGTTTAGCTATTTCTGGAACAATCGGAATGTCATCTTTTAGAACATTGACAACTTCTTTTATAGTTAATAAAAATAGCATCATTTTTTGCCATCATTTGAAGTGACATCCGTCAAACTGAAACGATTTATTGAAATCAGAAGCAGCGGAACTAGATTCAGTAATCTCTTCGGTTGACATGACAGAGAGAAACATCTTAAAAATGTTGTTTTTGAGTTTTGAAACTGTTTTTAAAATAATTTTCAGCCACAGAAGATCTTACTTAATTAAGTCGCGGATTAGGTCACTCTCTTTAAGACGTTTCGTGGCACCGCGCAAAATTATGCAAGGAAGTTAAAACTGTATCATTATTCTACTTCACCTTAGAAAACAGTTCTAAAATTACACCCTCAATATGGCTATAAAGGTCACTCTCAAAATACAATACTTAAGACCACTCATAAATCGAAGGGACTACAACACAAAACCGCTCTAAAATCAAAAGGACACTCATAAATTGAAGGGACTACGACACAAAAATCGCTCTAAAACCGAAAGGATAGTGGTATTAGGATCACTAAAAAAATGGAAGGGACAGAAAGAAATAGGAGAAGTGACTCAAAAGTGCATTAAGCAAAAGAGAGAGAAGAGAGAAAATTTGAGAATTGCATCCAACTTTGTTGTACTTTTCACAAGAGCTTGACACTTTTTATACAGTGATGGAGGCAATCTCACATCTATAAACTGTTCAATGTGAGATTTTAGTATTTATAGAGTTAAAACTATTCAATGTATGAGAGTTTTCAATGTGGGACTTTATCAATTTTTTAATTTATACACTAACATATTTTCTATGTTCCATCGGTTAGTATCCATAATGGTACCTCTTCCATTGAGATTCAAAACTTCCTTGACTAAAAGGAGGTGAGGAAATTGGACATGTTTGAAGGTGTTACTATTATTCAATCGATCTGAAAAGGTGAAGGGGGAGTTGATTTTGAATAGAAACGACATTAAGCTTCTTTGGAAATCTTGTGCTCTCAATAACCATAAATGACACGAGTGATTTATGGGTTTGGCATTATAATTTGTGGGTTTAATTTTTTAGATATGATTTCTAGAACCAACAACAAAAATGTTGTCCATCAATTTGGGGATTTTTGAATAGAAGTATGGTTACGTTTGAATTTGGGGATTTTGATGTGATGAGTAGATCTAGAGGTTTACTTTTTAATTTGGGAATTTTGATTTTTAATTTTTCTTGGTTTTAGAAATAAGATGGTGAAAATGGTGATGAAGAAGGTGATTAAGGTTGTTCTCGGTTTCTTAATTTTTTTAAATTCAAATAAATAAATAAATATAAAATATTGAAAAATACTATTGTGACTTGCCATCTCAATATTCTTTAATAAAAACTAAAAAATGGTTAACTTGTCCAAATTTTAAGAGATAAATGATCGATTTAAGAAGAAAAAGCCAATAAAGGATCAAAATGTTACAACTAAATGAGATGAAAGACAAAAAAAAAAATATAATTTTGCCTATAAAATACTAACTAATAATATTCAAATAAATTTTTAATAACGGCGACATTTTAATATAATTTTAATTGTTTTTTTTTTCAATTATGTCATCTATTTAATATTGAATATTATGTGTACACTAGTATTTTTAAGTTCTAATTCAACGGACAAATGTTGATATAGTTAGGTTTGACATATTATCACGAATTCAAAATTGAGACTTAACAATTGTGTGTGAGTTTATGGTGGTATTTACCATCTATTAAAAAAAAATACACTAGTGATTAATAAAAATAATTTAATAAAATCATCATTCTCTTTCTTACAATTTATTATTAATTTTTCTTAATTTGAGTGAAATAATCAAATACAAAACATATTTTAAAATATAGAATTTATTATAATGTAAGAAAATGACTAAACTGTTGAGTACGACAATATTTATTATTATTATTATTATTATTATTATTATTATTATTATTATGTAAAAACTTAAGATAAAAATAACAAAATTTATCCAATAAGCCATTTTAGTCTGAATAATTGTTCTGAGTCCATTTTAGTCTGAGTACGACAACATTTATTATTATTATTATAACAAAATCTCTTAGTACATGTATAATTGTTCTTCAAATTTAAAAATTCTGAATAATTTTTGCAAGCATTTCTATAACATTATAAAAAATTAATCCACAAAAATTTAGAGTTTTTTAATTTTGGATGAACTAAATATGAATTTTATAAATGTAAAAACTCAACATAAAAATGACTAAAATATGGACATATTAATCGAATTTTGAAATCATTTTTTGTGGAATAATTTTTTATATTGTTATAAACATTCTTGCAAAAATTCATTAAAAGTATATGTTGACTTAACAAGAGGAACTAAAACTACATGCATAATAATTTTGTAAGGACTAAAAATTGTATTTTTTATTTTACGGAATCTAAATTTAAAAAGTTAAAATTTTATAAGAACTATAAATATATTTAATTTTTTTAATTACATTGATTAAAACTAAAATGACTCGTATTTAAACATATGATTGATATGTTTAAACCTTAACAATTTAGTACGTGAAAACGATATTGGTATAAACTTTATTAGCGCATGTTAACGAATTAAAAATAGAAATTTTGAGTTAAATATTAAATATACGATCTTGGTTTTTATCAAATTATCATGATGAGTAAAAAAAATCAAATTATCTTGATCAGAAATAATGTTCAACTAGTGTTGATATTATGGAATTTAATAACCATTCAAGCAACATAATTTTCACATACATGCAATAATATTACTAGCTCATTACCAAAAAATTATATTACCAGATGAAACATCTACCACAATGAAAAACATGTGCATCATACCTAGCACACACACACTCTAGTTTTTTTACAAATCTAGTGTGACAGCCTGTGAGACAAACACACTGGAAATAAAAAAGTCAAAATTCACTTATACATGCACACATTTTCTGTAGTAGAGATGGTAACATCTTTTAGGAACTTTACCTTCACCTTGTTTTACACATTTAACCTTGACTCCTTCAATTAATTCCCTTACTCATCCTCAGTTGGTGTTTACCACACATTGGTTAGGTAATCCAAACTTCTTGTTGTGGCCAACTTGTTTCCTCCAAGGATCATTATGTAACTTGTAATGCAAAACCTTGTTCAATACAAAAACTATGGTCAAAAGGTGAAATATAGACAAATACACCAATATATTTTATAGTATACTATTTCCACTTTGCACATAATGTTAATGACACAACATCAATTTTATGTTGTCCTATTAGGGTGTTATTATAAGCATATATAACTAGTTAAAATGAAATTTTCTCTATATAAATAATATTTCTTCTCTTCTCACTTTGTATCCAATAAAACAAAAGGAAAATTTCTCTCTCTCTCTCTCTTTTGTTTCTTTTTATACTAAACAATACATTAAATTTTATTTATTTTTCATTTTTGTCTCTTTTCACACTCTTTCTCACAATTTTTTCTTCTTACTTTCTCCTCACAATCAAACACATGCTTTATGTCTTCAAAGTTTGAGAATCATGACATCTAGTTGCTAATACTTGAAAATTAGAGACGGAAAAATGAAATCCATAGTTTTCCATCGCAACTAGTAAAAGTGCACCATTAGTTGAAGAATATATTTTTTTTTTTACAAAGGAAGAAAATACTTGTATTAAAGTTGTGGTGACATCGTTCTCCATCAATTTTAAGAATTCGACTTCCCAATCATCAAGATGTCCAAAAGCAGCTTTTTGCCTTTCAGCTTCAAGTATTACACAATCACGATACAAGAATCTTTGCCAGATTTTTTGAACATTTGCTTGCATCAAATCAATTTCTGTATCATTGATTCCCTGCATATGACCAACCACTCATACAATCTTCTTCCCTAAGATGATAACTATATATGCAATAGCTGGATATCAACTACTACATCCGATTTTAAATATAATCAAAAGTGGATTAACAAAAATTAATGTATTTAATACAAAATTTAGACTAAATACATTAATTTTCATTGACCACACTTTTTTATTTATAGTTGAGGTTGGAGAGGGTACGCAGTAAACAATAGCGTGGCGAAATGAGTACCCGAAGAATGTTTATCATGTTGGGAAGTTCTTCTTCTGGTATTCGAACAACAACATTATCATAATTGAGTACATTTTCGTATGGTAAGAAAATGCCATCCTACAGAAGAAGGAAAAAAAACGGCAAAAAGCATATAATACCTAATTAATTTTGAAAAACAGAGAAGACTATATCAATATGAAGAAGATAGCTTCAATCACCAATTTAAAATCATGGTTTATAGATGAATTAAAAGAACATGACTTATTATTACCTGGATGACCACAGGAATGCATCCTTGCAAAACACTGTCTTCCATGCGTCCACTCCAACCATCACCGGGAAATACTCCACAGAAAACAGAGTTACCTAACTCTATATGATAATCATCAGTTCTTACTGAGGTCACAATGACATCTTCTGCTTGTTGTTTCCCTAGTTTTCCATCCTTGGTAGGGCTTGATCCAAATTCTTCTGCCAATTTCTGTCTTATACCCATACTATACCTACATCATTTTTTAAACCATATCTTCTATAACTTCACAAAATATCAACAACCGGGCATTTGCTCTAGTCCTATGATTCTTGCTTTGTGCCCTAAGTGTCACTTTAGTGGTAATAGATTTTTATTTTTAGAAGAGATAATAAATTCCATTATAATTAACTTATGAGTTCCTGGATTCGAATTCAGAATAATACGTCCAACTTAACAATATCAATATTTTTCAATTAAGTTAAGATTTCAGAACAATATAATTATAATTTTAATATAATTTTTGTATATTAGTTATCTATCGTTTCTAAATGGTTATTATGATGGAAACTATCAAATTGTTTAAGGTTACTTATTAACCTTTGGAAGAAAGTGAAGGGTAAAATGAGAAAGAAAATTGGCCACATTAAAATGAGGTATTGTCTTTACTATAGGTATAGAAGATTATTATTATTTTTGTTTAAGTTTATACGTATAGAAGGTTACAAGTATAAAAGAAACATCAATCGACAAAAATTCGACAAAAATACAAAAGGTTAAATCATTCAAAAATTAGAATAATATTCATAAGATAATACATACGATGACTTAAAATAGAAATTAAAATTGTGAATACAAAATAATTGAAGAATGAAATTTCTTAAAGAAATTAAAAACAATAAAATAGTATAAATAGAGACTAAAAAGTATGTTTATTCTTAAGAAGAGATGGAAGTTATGCAATTTCATAAAAACTTTGGGCAACAAAATTTTAAAGTTACTACTAATTGGACACAATGTGATTATTCTTTGAACAAATAATTTTCTAATAAACTTACAAGGGTTCTGGTCTTCCATTAAGGTAAGCTGATCCCAAATTTCCATTGAAGTAGAACAGTGTCTTCCGCTTTTCACGGGGCCTGACAACAAATCATATCATAATTGCATTATTCGATTTCAATAATCAATAATATTATATAGGTTTAAATATGTTTTTGATTTTTATAAATATAACTTTTTTTTATTTTGGTCCTCGTAATTTTTTTTTTGGTTTACATCCCTGTAATATCAAAAAAATTTATTTTTGGTCCTTAACGTTAAGTGGACGTTACAAAAACGTTAACTGACAAACGAAAACAGTTTTTGGTCCATGTAAATATAACACTTTTCAGTTTTAGTCCCTGAAAAATATTTTTTTGAATTTCATCCCTACAATATTCAAAAATCTCCTTAAATATAAAATAACATACAATTTGATCTTTATTAATAATAAACTTATGCCAAAGTAATGTTTAAAATATTTTCACTTCAATAATTTAAAATTTATTAATCTTCTATTTTATTTAATTATTATTATTAAAATAATTATTTTAGTATAAAATAATGATTAAAATAACTTTAGATTTAAGCTTTATAATTTTAACTAAAATCTCCTTTTACGCTTTAGATTTGTTTCATTATAACTTAGAATAAATAAAATATATATTAAGTGATAGATTTATTTTAATCATTAACTTATACTAATATAATTGTAGTTAATATTATATTAATTTTATTTTAATTATAGTATTATATTATATGTTTATTTTAATTATATTATATTATATTAAATTAATTATATTATATTATATGTTTATTTTAATTATATTATATAATTAATATACAATTATATTAATATACAATTATACAATTATATTAGTATAATTGTATAATTTTAGTCATTATTTTATACTAATATA
>JBBPBQ010020324.1:29023956-29053777 GCA_037974755.1 Cicer yamashitae | reverse complement strand
ATATATCTTATTTATTTTAAGTTATAATAAACAAATCTAAAGCGTAAAAGGTGATTTTAGTTAAAATTATAAAACTTAAATCTAAAGTTATTTTAATTATTATTTTATACTAATATAATTAATTTAATAATAATAATTAAATAAAACAGAAGATTTTAGTGATTATTTTGAAATAGGAAATGAAAATTAATTTAATAATAAATAAATAAATAAGAAGATTAATAAATTTTAAATTATTGAAGTGAAAATATTTTAAACATTACTTGGCATAGGTTTATTATTAATAAAGATCAAATTGTATGTTATTTTATATTTAAAGAGATTTTTGAATATTGCAGGGATGAAATTCAAAAAAATATTTTTCAGGGACTAAAACTGAAAAGTATTATATTTACAGGGACCAAAAATAATTTTTTTTTGATATAACAGGGATGTAAACCAAAAAAAAAAAATTACGAGGACCAAAATCAAAAAATATTATATTTACAAGGACTAAAAACATATTTAAACCTATTATATATTATTAAAAAAAAATAGAGTATTAAATTCATGACTATCACGTGCACCCTAAACTTTCATTTTAAAAATAGGGTATTAAATTCATGACTATAGCACACTCATATAAATAAGAAAAAGTAAAAATAAAAAATTTAAATAATATTTCTTTTTAAATGAGTAAATAATGTGTATTTTTAGTATGTAGTTAAACATGTGTCTAAATATGTTGTGACTATGACAATGAAAAACAAGTAAATTTTGATACCGAGTCCAAAGTTTCAATCTCAAGACGTGAGCATCATTAACTTTCCAAGCAGGAAGCACAAGATCTTTGTGAGGGTCAAAGCATGGATGAATGCCTCTTATATTAGAAGAAATTTTATCCCAATTATCAGCCCAATAGGATGTGGTTGAATGCTTATGTTTCGTATTCGTATTTCCCCAATGTACTAACATCATGCTGTTCCATATTTCCTTAGGAGCATAACAAGCACCTTCATCCCATGAAAAAAACTGTCTTCAAACACAAAAATGGAACAATTAGTAACCACCTTCTTTCAAGTACATACAATATAAATATTATTATATTTGTCTCTAATATAAGATTCACTTACGGAAACGGAGGTTAAAAAAGTTGAATGAAATATTAAATTTGTTGAAAATTGATTTTGTTCTTTTTTTCAGCGATAATATTTAAATATAATATTGATTGTTGAATGTAGAAAAAAAATGTAAAATAGTTACAGATATATTAATAAATAAATAATTAATATTATTGAAAATTCAAAAAAAATTCTTGTAAAAAAGATAATATTATTTATTAAGAGAGTCTTCTATTTAAAATTGAAAGTAGTAATTTGAAGAAAAATATTTTAGACATAGAAAAAACTATTTTCCTTGCCCATACCCATATGTGGTCCCTTCCTGATGAGCGATTCCAATAAGGATATTGCTTAACAATGTGATTAAATGCATTTTTATAATACTCCAAAGCAAGCGAGCTTCTTAACCCCTTATGCTCCTGAACTTGTTCAATACAATGCAGGAAATGGTGAGAAATACTATTATTTACTCAACTAAAAATACCTACTTTTATATTTATGGATGATAGTTAAGTATATTTAATTTTTTTTTTATTTTATGTAAAAAAGAAAATGTATTTATGATCTATCTCTAATTGTAAATTTGTTTTTTTGAATACTAACATTAAATATCAATAGATTAGTTGACAATTGCTCATATTTGATTTTGATAAATGTAGATTTATTTTCAAGTTTGTTTATAAGCAAAAGCAGTGACAAAACTAAGAAAAATTTAATAGGGTGGTCAAATATAAAAAAAAAATTAAAAAACTAATATATTAAACTTAACCGATAAACAAACACATTCACAATTATATTAAAACTCACAAAAAAATAAAAATACTTAACCAATAAAAAAAATCAATATTAATACTTTTAAAAAATGTAAATTATATCTGCAACAAAAAAAAAATATAAACTAAAAATTAACTATTTAAAAATATTGAGTTCCACGATGTTTCAAGGAGTTAAATTCATCTCTATATAATTGATTATGTGCTAACCATACTCACAACGTCTCTTTTAATGTAATATTTTTTATTCCTTTTCAAATTTTAAAAAAATAATATTTTCTTCTCTTTATTATGTTAATAATTTCAATATTAAAATAGATTATGTGTACTATCTGTTCGGACTAATAATAAATCAACAAACTAATTATTTTTGTTGTAAAGAGATGATAAATTTCATTATAATTAAATTACACAACAATCACACAATTGCGACATGCCGAATTCGAACTCGAGATAAGACATACAACCTAACAATATCGACATTTGTTAATTGAACTAAAAATTAAAGACATTTTTATTGTATTTTATCGGACCAATAACTTTGTATTTGAGATAACTAAATATATATTATTAGAGGTAACTAAATATAAACATATATTTACTTTTTATTTTGTACAAAAAGATATACCTACTTAATAAAACAAAACAAAAAAATTGAGGCACTCAAAGCTACTTCATCAACATAATTACGTAAGACCCTCCGGTAACTAATTGCACATAATAATAATAATAATAATAATAATAATAATAATAATAATAATAATAATAATAATAATAATAATAATAATTATAATAATTATAATAATAATAATAATTATAATAATTATAATAATTATAATTATAATAATTATAATAATTATAATAACAACAACAACAATAATAATAATAACAACAACAACAACAACAACAACAACAACAACAACAACAGCAACAACAACAACAGCAACAACAACAACAACAGCAACAACAACAGCAACAGCAACAACAACAACAACAGCAACAACAGCAACAACAGCAACAACAGCAACAACAACAGCAACAACAACAACAACAACAGCAACAACAGTAACAACAACAACAACAACATTGTATATGGGTTGGTCCAACCTAATCAACGTTAAGCCAACTCAGACTGATTAAAAAATGATCATAGTTTTACAAAATAACAAATTATTAAAAAAAAAAAGGGTATCCGGTAAAATTAAACCCAACCTATTTTAGCCATCTTAATCAAGTGATTCAATTTCTAAAAATTATTTGGTTACTTTAGAATGTTGCACTTTATTTATTTTGATGTTTGCAAGCATTTTATGCAATTTTAAAAATTTTGTAACTTTAGTTATATTGATGCTTGCAATGAAAATATTTTATAATTTCACAAGCTTACTAATTATTGTCTCCAGCCCACATGTTGGAGGGGCAAAAAATTTCATAGTTTAAAAAGTCCAAAACAAGAAAACCCCAAAAACTAAAAAACCCCTAAGTTTTTTGGGCTTAGGTGAGCCTTTGGGCCCACTATTTCAAAAAACAAAAATTGATATTTTTCCAAGAAATAAATTTTTTTCTCAAAATTTTTCAATAAAAAAACTTCGATTTTTTTCAGATAAAAAAAGATTTACAATTTTTTTTCCTTGAAATTTTTTTATTCGAAAAAAAAATGATTTAAGACTTTTTTGAGAAATTTTTCCAATATTTTTTCGAGAAAAATAAATATCGAAAAATTTTCAAAAAAAAATTTAATTTAACAAAATATTGGGTCTATGAGCCCCTCACTTAAGCCCACAAAAAATAATGAAATAATAGGTTGGATCTTTAAAAAAATTATTTCAATAGAAGCCCTAATATTAGAGATTTAGTATGAGATTTTTGAGAGGGGACTTGAGACTTTAGGACTTTATTTGATAGCTATATGTATATCACTATCAATAGATAGTCATGGCTGCCCAGATTATTATTATAATTTTTAAATAATTTTATATATTTATATTTAATTATCCTAATAATATACATTTAAATATGACTGCCCAAATTAACTTTTAAATAGTTTTTATATTTTGTAATTAATTATTCTAATAATATATATTTAAATATGTCTATTTGAAACGTAGAGCTTTAATTTTCCTTATAATTATTTTCATTTATTTTTTATTTTCTTTGTACTACTTTAATAGTTAATTTAATTTTTCTTTCGTCAACGTTGGTTTCTTAAATTACCCTTTCTTTAACTTGTTTTATTTTTGTTTATTTATTAGTTCGCTAAATATTTCTACTTTCTAGATGCCAACACTACCGTCTAAGTATATATTCTAAAGAGTTTAATTTTTATGTATTGTCACTGCAAAATATTTTATATGATCAGCACGTCACAAATATTTATGAGAATGACTTTAAATTTAGTTTTAGTAAAAGTCAAATATCTCTATTGATCTAACTGTCTTATTTCAAAATAGATCTACAATTCAAGAGTAACATATTCAGCACATGCATTTACAAAAGGTAGAACAAATGAGTAAAAAATGACCGAAAGTATTTTTATCCATCCAATTTGTTTACACTTAAAAATAAATAATTGGTTAGGAGAGAACGACAAACACATTAGCTCTCTCATTAATGTCATCATTATTTCCAATAATATTCTATTAATTCGTCATCATTTCCAACAGTTTAAAGCAAACGAGGAGCAGACACTACTAGAAATTTCGCCTATATATAGTGACCGATTTAGAGACTGAATATTTTCAGTCACACTAGCGACCGAATTAGAGACTGTAATTATGAACCTAGAAACTAAATATTTTTTAGTCACTAAATCGGTCGCTAATGAAATTTAGAAATTGAAATAGCAACTGAATTTTAGCGACCAAAAATTCAGTTGCTAATTATCACTAATAGAAAATTTGCCTTTTCAATTATTTAGTTTGCTCAATGTATTATCTTCATTTGGAGTTTCTTAGATCTTAGATTGAAGACAATAAGAAGGCATGTCGTAGAGATTAAACTTAGACATCGATAATAATAGTAGACAAATATATCCTTTTATGTAGTGTGCAATTTGTTTATCATCTATATATTGGCTCTCCTTTTTCCTTATTCGATGCATTCATAATTATTCTTTCCAAGTCCACATATCAATGAAGATGCAGAAGATTAGAATCTAATTTATCTTGACGGAGTAAATTTTAAAAGTGGATATGATCCAATTTCTTTGTATGTTTTAAATACAATATGTTGTTATTAGGTTGGCATTTGAAACTATATTGTAGTTTGACTTTTTTTAACATTTTTATGAGTAATATGATCTATGTTGAATTGTGTTATTAATCATGTGCTCTTTTTATTGCTTGTAGGTGAAAACTAGAAGCTAATATGTTCTTGAAGATGACAATATGGCAATTAAGTTGATACATTCTTTAAATTTTTTGATATTTTTGTAAAATACTTTGTATTTCTATTATATATTAGTAAGACAATGTTTTTAGTATTAGTAAATACTCAAGTACTCTAAGGTGTACTTGATTGAACTATTGTTAATTTAATTTGATATGTTTGTAAGACTTTATGTTAATTTTTAATATAATTTCATTTTGATTAATAAATATATATTTATATATTTTATTGTATAATTACTTTGTATCGTGGTTATTTTGCCGTCGAGTTTCTAAAGGTTTGGAAATGTGTTTGCTTGATGATTGGTTTTATTGATGGTGGTTTGATTCTAACGATATGGTTTTGTGTTTCTGTTGCTAAAGAAAAGAGTTCGTATTAGGTTTCAATCGCATGAAAGTAAGTGTTGGTGGAATTTAAAAGTTGTCATATTTTGTTTTTTATGGTTTATTTATTTATTTATTTATTTATTGTTTCTCTTTATTTGTTGTTCTATTTAGTTGCTTATTTCTCTATGAGTTTTTCTATTTAATTGTTTCTCTCTCTATTGACTTTTCTGATTGGTTGTTCCTCTCTCTATTAGTTTTTCTATTTAGTTGTTATTCTCTCCCTTGGTTTTTATGTTTGGTTTGCTTTAGTTTATTTGATTTGGTTAGTTTTTCTCTCTCTATCGGTTCATCATCTCTATAGCTACTATTCATTCTTTAATTGCTCGTCTCTATTCATTATGATATTAAGTTGTTTGATTTGATCTCTTATTTTTGGAATTAATTTGTAACAAACTTAAAGCTTAATAAGCTTTAATTTGAGAGATATGGTTAATATATTAAAAATATATATTTAGTATGTTTCATATTATAAAAAAAGTATATTATAGTATTTTTAGGATTATATTTTATATTACTTATATTATTATAATTTATTCTTGATTTATGATTTAAGTCATTATTCAACAATTGTATTTTAATAAAACTCTTGTCTTGTTCTTTTCTTCTTTCTAATTCTATATATTGTTAAGTGTTCTCCAAAACACTCACAGAAAATTTTCTGTTCTCCCTCCTTCATTCATGAAACACACACCTTCTTCGTCACTCAATCAAGTCCCCTTTTTATCATCAAAGCTAGGATACAAGAAGTAGGAGAAAGTGGGAGCTTAGAGTAGTAAGAATTTAGGTTAGAGGTCAAAGAGGGCTCAACACAAAATTTAACTTGGGAAGAACCCTTCAATTTGGAAAAAGAGTGTGAATTCATTTCCCTTATTAGAGTGTTTTTACCATGATGTTTGTGGGAATGTGGATTTACAATTTTGTTTTCGACATTTGAGATTTTGTTTAAACTTTTGAATTTTGGTTGAAGAGGGAATTTGAAAGAAAATGAGAGAAATTATGCTTTTGCATGTTATGCATTATGCAATTCTTCTCTATTTTTTAGTTTTGATGATGATTGATAACATAATCTGTATTGTGACTGTTGTTGGTATGTTTTGAGCTAGTTTCTTGATATATTTTTTTGTGTGAAATTTACTCATTTCTGCTATTTTTTTTTTTTAGTTAATCCGAATGGACCCTCAAAATTAATTCGAATTATGTGCTGGTAAATGTGAAGTTCTGTTTAAAATTCAACACTTTTTATGGTGATTCGAATCATACCACATGTAATTCGAATCACACAACTTTGATGTTGGAAAATTTCATAATATTCTTTTGATTATTCAAATCTTTTAGTCAAATCACACAACTTTGAGTTGAAACAATCCCACAATTTTTTTTAGTGATTTGAATCAACCTTCGGGATAGTTTGAATCATGTAGATAAAAATTTAAAAATTCTATTTAAATTTTTTATACATGCTTCCTAGAGTTTTTTTTTTTTTTCTTCCGAATGATCCTATATTTTTCTTTTGTTAAAATTACATTCTATTTATATATCTTCTCTTAAATAATTAAAAGTTATATGTGTTTCACTGGCCAAATATTTGTAAGGAAAAAACAATTGAAACATCTATTGCGGTCATGATCCAAACCTACCTTACAAAATAATCACAATTATCTTGGTGGTTCGCATTGAGATTATTGGGATATACTAACAATGCTCTATGAAAAATCGACTTAAATAAAATGTCTTTAAAGTTCTACTTTATCTTAAAATTGTATTGAAATGGAAATTTTCAAACTATTTCATTTTATGGAACTCAATGAGATTATCATCTGCCCTTATTTTTAGTATTATAGCATGGAGATTTTCAAACTACTTCATTTTATGAATCTCAATGAGATTATCATCTTGCCCTTATTTTTATATATTATAACAGATAAGAAGGTTTGACCTTTGAACTTAAAGCAAATAAAAGTTATTGATGCTTAGTTTATGTTGCTTTGAATATTTTGTAGTATTGAATACTTCTTGGAATGCATTGTAAACTATTGTCTAGTTATAATGACAGTTTCATATTGTTTCTTTTGGATGTTTTAAATCCCCTATATAATATTATTATGTATCACTCTATTATCGTTTTCTAGATAAACTATAATAGTTGTAACATAATGATTCTTTTATTGATGGATTACAAAAAATATACTAGAAATAATATTAGAAATTAAATTATCTATGATTATAAATGGTTGTCTCTAAAGATTTTTCCTTTTTAAGAATTCGAGAGTTCGGCCTCTCAGTTCTCTTTTGCAATAACTTTTCTATTTTTTCTACTTACATAAATATAACTATCATAAATTTAAATATAACTAACTATTAGAAGTGTAACAATACTCTCCCTCAAGAATCACCTTACTTCCTCTAGTCATTAACTTCTAATATTTACTAATAAGAGGTCTAACAATGTATTGCAAATATAATATAATCAATATAATAGTTAATAAAATATACCTGCAAAGACAAATGAGGAGAAAAACCAGCACGACTTATGATGCATGAATCAAGAACAGGAACAAAGAAAAAATCTGCTTCTTCACCGTTTAGAGTCCGATGAGGACTAGCTAACAAACTCTCATAAATTGCCAACTGCAACCATACAACGGGGTGACATAAATACATAGCAAAAATTTATAAATTTTGCCCGTTGGAATGCTCTTTTAAAAAATTCATGGAATACCTGGGCTCCGTACAAGTATTGTTTCCATATTGTTGCATTATTGTCGTTGTAAATTCTATTTACACAGTCTGATTTATGTTGGCGTCCCTAAAAAATACAAAAAGAATAAAGTAAAAAGAAAATAGAAAAATATTAAAAAAAATTCTTAAATTCAAATATAATTTTTGTCATTTATCTTTTATCTAATTTTTGTTTTGAACCTTTATTTATTTATTTTTTTGTATCTTTTGTTAGTGATAAACATTAATCTTTTTTACGATAAAACAATAGTCTTTTTTACAATAAACCATACAAACAGTTGTATGACTACTAATGAACTATTGAGATATAATCGTGATTCAATTGTAAAGTTAAGTGTGAAATCCTGACAAAGAGGAGATAAAGATTCAGACAACTCTGATAAGTATCTTTTATTTCAAAGATTTTACCTATGTTTCAAAACGTGCAATAAGAGTTTTCTTTAAGTGCATGCCTATTATTGAGTGTTATGGATATTTTTTGGAATGATATTATAGTGCGAAAATATTAACAGTTATTTGAAGGGATTCTATTGATTATATACTATAACTTTTGTTATGGTTAACAGTTTTTGTGAAAAAAGAATAAAGTTCATCATTTATAAAAGATAAAAGACGAAAATAAAAATAAAAAACCAAAACGAAAAATTAGATAAGAGATATAATCAATATAGTTGACATATAGATTATCCTCACCTCCAATAGTAGACTGTTGAACTCGGGGGGTAAATCATAAATATATATAAGAGGCCTTTTCTTTGCCACAACAACATTAAGATTGAATAATTTTTCACTGAAATCAATGTTATCAGGAACATCAACCCGAGCAGGACGAAGCCAACTAGGCCATTCTCCTATAGAAGATCTCACTGATGGAGTGCTGCAATCTGCTCCATACCAACCATTATCACACTGAAAATAAAACATTTTTCAATTTATCTATTGATATTGGAAGGAAATGAACTGCGACACATCGAACATATATAACATTTAACTTATCTACATAAATTAGAATGAAACAAAATAGGATTTATGTTGTACAAAATGAGAGAGTAGTTTTATTTTATCCTATTGTTGTCGTTAGAGGTATGCACAAACCTCGGCCAACATGTACTTTAAGGGGACAAGAAATGGAAAAGGAAATTCAATTCCTCACTAGTTTGAATTTAGATTAGAGGATCATGTAATTCAATTCCTCACTAGTTTGAATGAACATTTTTCAATTGCTGTTAGAACCTTTTTCATCCCTTAATTGTGTATACTCCATGGTCTTATAAGAAGAAAGTAAGACCTCCTTAAAACTAGTGATTGAAGGTCAAAATACTAGTGAATGTTGCAGACATAAGAAAGTTCTGAGGCAAAGGCAAAGGAGGTAACAACAACTATTGTGTCAAAGGGAAAATGTGTATCTATTGCGGTAAGTCAAGTCATACCATATGATTAAACCTGTAGGAGTAAAACTTCTAAATGGTAACCTTGTAATAGCAAATTTTTCTAGCCATGTTTGTATTTCACCATATGTTAACCTTGTTAATGTCCTTTACTTTCCAGATTTCTCTTTCAATTTAATTTTAATCTCTCAGTTATGCTTGTAGTAAAACTTAACATTTTAATTTTCTGAAACCAAATGCATCATGCAGGATCTCAAGTCCAAGAAGATGATTGGATTGGCTGATCAACAAGTAGGAATATTGCAAACTAGTGGTGGAAGTTAAGCAACCTTAGGTTTTCACAGTTTACACTGATAGCATTATAATCATCCTTGAAACAACCCTATGGCATTTTAAATTGGGGCATCTTTCACATGGAAGGATGTCCTTTGTGCTCATAATTTACCTTTACTTACCTACACATTGTTTGTGACACTTGTCACTATGCTAAATAGAGAAAGCTTCCATGTACACCTAGTAGTAGTAGAGCCAAAAATAATTTTGAAATTGTTCATTTTGACATTTAGGGACCATTGTCTATTAATTCCATTCATGGACATAGATATATTCTGATAGTTTTAGATGATTTTACTCATTTCATATGGATTATTTTGCTTAAAATTAAATCTGAAGTTCAACAAAATGTGAAAGGTTTTAATCAAATGGCAGAAACACAATTTAGTGCCAAAATCAAAATTGTAAGGCCAGATACTGGACCTGAATTTAATCTTCCCCAATTTTATGCCTCAAAAGGAATCATACATCATAAATCTTGTGTTGAGTCCCTTCAAACAGAATGGAAGAGTTGAGAGAAAACACCAACATAATTTAAATGTTGGGAGAGCTCTCCTTTACCATTTCAAACTCCCTAAATTTTTTTGGTCATATGCTTTGATTCATGCTACTTGTATCATCAATAGAGTGTCTACTCCCTTATTGAAAAACAAATAACTTTATTATTTGCTTTATATAACATATTACCAAACTTACATGAATTAAAGGTTTTTGGTTCTCTGTGTTATTCAACAACCCTTGCTGCTCATAGAACTAAGTTGCAACCTAGAGTTAGAAAATGAATTTTTCTTGGCTTCAAACTTGGGATCAAAGGTTTTTTTTTTTTTTTTTTTGATATTCGTTCTATGGAAATTCTAGTTTCTAGGAATGTTACATTCCATGACAATATTCTTCCTTATAAAGTTTATCTAGGAGTATCAAACACTTTACCTTAAGTTTCTTTTGGGGACACTCCGACTAATGTCAGAGCTAACCATTTTCATGTTGAGTCGTTTCCTTTTGATGGCCAACATTTCCCAAACCATCCATATCAACAAGTCATTTTACCTAGTGATACACTCAACCCACTTGATCTAAAACAAACTGAGCTTAGCTCTTCACCTAAACCCAAAGATTCACCCAAATTCAGTCCTTCACCTAACAGTTCATTACCTGAGCACCATCTTCCATCTGACTTACTGAATAACAATGGCACCTCAATCACTTTAAAAGATTGCGTGTGCAATTCTCTTACAGTTGCAGCACTTAAATCATCCTCAAGTATCAGTCTCTACCCCTTATCTTCATATGTGTCTTACGCTAACATTTCACAAAATTAGTGTCGTCTTTCTTTGTTTGTTTCCACCCACATTGAGCCCAAAACATATGTTGAAGGTATTACACAAGATTATTGGGTTAAAGCCATGGACTCTGAGCTAACTGCACTTAAAAAAAATGGGACTTGAATAGTAATTAACCTTCCTCCCAATGTGAAAACTATAGGAAACAAATGGGCCTATAAGGTCAAGCACAAAGCTGATGGGTTAGTTGAAAGGTTCAATATGCAATGTTGAAGAATAAAGGAAAATTAGATTTGATTCTCTTTTATTTTATATTATTCTGTTTATTTTTATTTTATCATTCAGTCATTATTACTCATTATTACCATTGTAATTTATTTTTATATAAACACCCTAAGGTTGTAGTAATAAAATATGAAAGTATTTTGTCTATTATATTATTCATGGTATTTAGAGCTCTAGGTTTAGTGTGTAGGGTTTAGAAATCCTAAACCCGATTTGTGATCTGACCCGTTTTTGGTCTACCTAATGGCACACAATATCCCATGAAAGACGTTCCTTAGGGGTAGCATGCGGCAGGGGCAATGGTTTTGGTAAAAAAATAGAAGTAGTCAACAATGTTGGCAACGACGGTCTAGGAGGGAGCGACCCATGTAGTGGTGGTCTAGGTGGTAGCGGTTGGAACAATTTTCTCCAACAATGGTTTTTTCAATGTTTTTAGCCATGAGGGAACTTCTAATGCACTCAAAGTTGAAGTCCAGAAACTTAATGGAAAAAATTATGTCGAATGGTCTCAAACCACAAGATTGGTACTAGATGGTAAGGAAAAATATGATTTCCTCACAGGGGAGGTGCAAATGACTAAAATAAAGGTTGTGCCCTCATAGGGAAGAGGCAAACTTCCATGGAACACATGTGATACATGTTGGAAGCTCCATGGAAAACCTCCAAACTAGAAGAAAAAGTGAAGAAATGAAGGTCATGCCCTCCAAGCTGATACCTCTAATCAAGAGAAACAGTCTCCTTCAAGTCCATATCCTTTCACCAAGGAACAATAAGACCAACTGTACAAACTCCTTTAGTCTCAAACTCCTTCTTGCTCTATAGCTCATAGAGGTAACTTTCCAAATAGTTTTCTACTTAGTGTCAATCTTAATCATACCTGGATTATCGATTTTGGTGTTGCCGATCAAATGCCTGAGGAGTCAACTCTATTTTCTTCTTACAGTCCTTGTGCAAGTAACCACAAAATTTTGTAGAGGCTCTCTTTTAGCCATTGTAGGGAAAAGTTTTATTATTCTACCATCTTTGTTAACCTTAAAAGATGTCTTACATGTTCCTAATTTATCAAGGTAACTTCTTTTATTCTCATTGTATTTTTAAGGATTTGAACACGGGGAAAATGGTTGGCAATGCTAAGGAGAGTAGAGGACTTTACGATCTTGACAATGATGATATTATGATATTTATGATTAGGACATCCTAATTTTCCATAGAAGCATTTATTTCCTAAATTATTTTCTAAGAATGACTCGTCTTTATTTCATTGTGAAGCTAGCAAATTTGCTAAACATCATCGTTCCTATTTTTCTACACAACCATATATATAAACAATCAAAATCATTTGCAATTATTCAAAGTGATGTTTGGGGTCCCAATAGAATAAACACTTTTTATAATATTTATAATAAGTGTTTTATAACTTTTATCGATGATCATACTAGAATTTATTGGGTTTATTTATTGAAAGAAAAATCAGAAGTTGGACAGGTTGCCAAAAACTTCTTTAAAATGATGCAAACTCAATATCAGACAAATATTCATGTCTTCATAAGTGACAATGCTAAAGAATATTTCAATATGCTTTTGTCAAATTTTTTCTTTGAAAATGAGGGTTGTTCATCAAAGTTCTTGCTAATACACCTCAACAAAGTTCATCAAGGTTCCAATGTATTTGTGGGGTGAAGCTGTTTTGACTGCCTGATATTTAATCAATCGTATGTTATCTAAAGTTTTAGATTTTAAAACCCCTCTTGATGTTTTTAGAAATTGTTTTCCTTTGACTCGCTTATCTATTGATTTACCACTAAAAGATTTTGGTTGCACTACTTTTGTTTATGAACATAAACAACTTCGCAAACTCGATCCGCAATCAATAAAATTTGTTTTTATTGGTTGCTCTCCAACTCAAAAGGGATATAAGTTATTTGAACCAAAATAATAAAAAAGTTTTTGTAACCATGGATGTTACTTTTGTCAAAAATCAATCTCTTTTTAATGACATTCATCTTCAGGGGGGATTTTAAGGAAGATTCAAGTTTTGAAAATATCACTACTTTATGTGATGTAGCGTTGTCACAAAATTTGGAGACATATTTGGATGCACAAAAAGAATATGACCAAATTCGCTTATGAATGATGTTCCCACATATTCTAGGGCAACAATTTCAAATCAAAACCACAGTGAAAAAGTTCTTGATCTCGATAATAATAAAGGACTATATGAAATGCCACAACATAACGAATCAGATAAAGAGACACAAAACAGGTTTACTACCAGTGACCTTACATGGAAATGAAATATCTTTGAAAGAAGAAACCATAAAGAGTGAAATGAAGGACCCATTAATCTCTGATCATTCCATGAATTGGAACCAATAGATAATCCAACACATCGTCCTGATACAAGTAAGTCTTTTTCTGGTCTTAAGAGTCATGTTGAGTATCCTAATATAGACCTTCCTATAGATATTAGGAAACCTGTTAGATAATGCACTAAGCATTATTTGTCTAATTATGTGTCATAATCAAAATTGTCTTCTTCATTTGCTATGGTTACCTCTTAGTTGCAGAAATTCCAAAAAATGTACAGAAGGCTCTAAAAATTCCAAAGTGGAAGAAATTTGTTCTTGAAGAGATGAGAGCTCTTCAGAATATCCAACTTGGATAGTCGTGACTTTACCTAGAAACAATATTGTTGGCTGTAAATGAGTATTTACTTTAAAATATAATTATGATAATGCAAGTGAAAAATACAAGGAACACTTGGTTGCTAAATGGTTTACTCAGACATATGTCATTGATTACTCAAAGACTTTTTCTCATGTTGCCAAATTAAACACTATTAGAGTTCTCTTGTCCTTGGCGATGAACTTAGATTGGTCTCTTTAACCAACTTGATGTAAAAAAATTATTTTCTTAATAGTGATTTGGAGGAGGAAGTATAGATGGATAGCCATACAAGTTTTGAAGAAAAGTTTGGTTCAAATGTCTACAAACTACAAAAGTCTCTTTATGGTCTCAAGTAATCCCCAAAGACTTGGTTCGAAAAATTATTCGGTCAATTAAAAGAAAAGGATATATGCAGGGACAATTTGACCATACTTTGTTCATGAAGTTCCCCAATATAGGTAAAATTGCAATTCTAATTGTATATGTGGATGCTATTATTCTCACATGAGATGACATTGTTGAGATGGAATGATTGAAGAAAAATTTATCAAAAGAATTTGAGATCAAAGATTTAGGTGCACTTAAATATTTTCTTGGTATGAAGGTTGCTTGCTCAAATAAGGAAACTGTTGTTTCTCAAAGAAAATATATCTTAGACCTTATGGAGTGGGTGTAGACTAGTAGATACTCCTATGAAATTAAATGCAACACTTTAGGAAGTAGTGTCTCTATTGATATGAAAAGATACCAGAGGTTGTTGGAAAACTTATTCATCTAGCCCACACTAGACCGGATAATGCTTTCTTTGTGAGTGAGATAAGCCAATTCATGTATTTTCCCTATGAAGAACAGCTTTAGGAAGCTTATTGAATCTATAGGTACTTAAAATCCAATCTCGAAAAAGGTTTGTACTTCAAGAAAATCAATGACAGAAAAGTCTATATACTTAAAGATGTTATTAGGCATGATTTATTACTAGTAGAAAATCAAATACTTAATATTGTGCCTATGTTTGGGGAAATCTAGTCACTTGGAGAAGTAAGAAACAAGGCATTGCTGCTCGAAGCAGTGCATAAGCTAAATTCAGAGCAATGGCTCAAGGAATATGTGAATTTTTGTGGATTAATAAACTCTTAGAAGAACTGAAAATGAATGTTGACTCACCCTTAAAATTGTTCTGTGATAGCAAAGCAACAATATGTATAGCCCACAATCTTGTTCAACATGATAAAACCAAACATAATATTGACCACCATTTTATAAAAGAAAAAATTGATGCTAGAATTATATGCCTACCATCTTGACATCTAAAAAAAATGTTGATATCCTAACAAAAAGGTTGGCAAGACCCAATTTTGAGCGTCCTATAGCCATGTTGGGCATGACAGATATCTATGTCCAAACTTGAGGGGGGGTGTTGAAGAATCAAGAGAAATTAGATTTGATTCTCTTTTATTTTATATTATTCTATTTATTTTTATTTTTTGATTATGTCATTATTACCATTGTAATTTCTTTTCCTGTATAAACATTCTAAGGCTGTAGTAATAAAATATGAAAGTATTTTATCTATTACTTTCTTCATGCAAGTTGCTTAAGTCTCTTTATGGACTCAAGCAAGCAAGTAGAAAGTGGTACGAAAAGCTTACATTCTTACTCTTAAGTCATGGATAATCATAGATCCATTTTGGTCACTCTCTCTTTGTCAAGTCTGATCCTCAATCCTTCACTGCACTCTTGGTGTAAGTAAATGATATAATACCGACAACAAATTCGTTAACTAAATTTGGTCTTATTAAGTCAGCTTTTGACAAATCCTTTAAGATCAAGGATCTTGGGATACTAAAATATTTTTTAGGAATTGAAGTAGCAAATTCCAAGAAATAAATTGTCATCTGTCAAATAAATTATTGTATTGATCTTGTTACTAACAGTGGTCATCTCAATTCCAAGCCTATTTGAACCCCTTTAGATGCTTCGATCAAATTGCATCAGGATTACATCGTTGGATACATTGACATCCCCTTTTATCGTAGACTGATTGGCAGACTTCTATATTTGATCACAACATATCCTGACATCACATACACAGTGAAACAACTTAGTCAGTTTCTTTTACAACCTACACAAGTTCATTTTCAGACTGCTTGTCGTGTTCTGCATTATCTTAAGTGTTCTCCAACTCGTGGTATGTTTTTTCCTCATTCATTAGCTCTGCAAATCATGGTTTTGTCTGGTGCAAATTGGGCGTGTTGTTATGATTCTTGTTGTTCATTTCAGGAATGTGTTTCTTACTATGCACCTCATTGATCTCTTTGTTGAGGTAAAAACCTTTTTGATATATGTTTTAATGACAACTGTTGAATAAGAAAAAATGAGAGACATATGGTGAAACCGTGTGTCTGAACTACACAACGGAGCTGGTTTTACATAGGCTCAAGGAAATAAATACAAAAATAAATATGGGAGATATTATCTCTATTTACATGATATGTAATAAATATAAATATATTTTCAACACTCCCGCTCAAGCTGGAGCATATAAATCATATGCACCAAGCATGTTACATATATAACTAATTTGAGGACCTCTCAGGGACTTAGTGAATACATCTGCCAATTGATCATTGGAATTAACAAAGCTAGTGGTGATGTCGCCTGATTCGATCTTCTCCCTTACAAAGTGACAATCTATCTCAATATGCTTGGTCCTCTCATGAAAAACCGGATTAGAGGCAATGTGCAATGCTGCTTGATTATCACAGATTAATGTCATTTTTGTTGCCTCTTCAAATTGAAGCTCTTTGAGTAATTGTTTCAGCCAAAGAGCTTCAGCGCTAGATCTTTCAACTACACTTTGTTTCTTACTCTTCCAAGATATTAAGTTTCCTCCAACAAGTATACAATACCCAGAAGTAGATCGCCTATCAATGGGTGAGCCTGCCCAATCGGCATCTGAATAACCAACTATCTGAGTATGTCCTCTATTTTCATAAATTAGACCTTTTCCTAGAGCACCTTTAATGTATTTCAAGATTCGTATCACAGCATCCCAGTGTTCTAGATAAGGAGAGTTTAAGAATTGGCTTACCACAGTGACTGCAAAAGAAATGTCTGGACGAGTAACTGTGAGGTAGTTTAATTTACCAACCAATCTTCTGTATCTCCCTGAATCTGAAAATGGGTCCCCATGATTAGGTAGAAGTTTGACATTCGGATCCATAGGAGTGTCAACCGACTTGGCATTTAGTAAACCTGTCTCTTCAAGAATATCCATGGCATATTTCCTTTGTGAAATTACTAAGTCGTCCTTAGATTGGGCTACCTCAATACTCAAGAAGTAGCGGAGCTTGCCAAGATCTTTAGTTTGAAACTGATGAGATAAATGTTGTTTCAACTGGAGTATGCATTGCTGATCACTACCAGTTATGACAATATCATCTACATAGACAATCAAGTAAATGCACCCTTGGGTTGAGTGGCGATAGAAAAGAGACTGATCAGCTTCACTTCGAATCATACCAAATTGTTGCACTGTTGTACTAAATCTGCCAAACCAAGCTCGAGGAGACTGTTTAAGACCATAGAGAGACCTCTGAAGTCGACAAACCATGGTAGAAGACTCCCCCTGAGCAACAAACCCAGGTGGTTGCTCCATATACACTTATTCTTCAAGGTTACCATGCAAAAAAGCATTTTTAATGTCAAGTTGGTGTAAAGACCAATGTCTGATGGCTGCAATAGAGAGAAGTAGTCTAACAGAGGCCATCTTAGCCATAGGGGAGAAAATATCACTGTAATCGGGGCCAAAAATTTGAATGTACCATTTTGCCACCAAACGAGCTTTAAAACGATCAATCTTATCATCAGGACCAACTTTCACCGTATAAATCCAACGACATCCTACTAAAGACTTTCCAGATGGTAAAGGAACCAATTCCCAGGTACCATTACTCTGAAGTGCACACATCTCGTCAATCATTGCTTGTCTCCACTCTGGGTGGGATAAAGCTTCACTTGGAGATTTAGGAATAGAAATAGAAGACAGGGAAGACAAACAAGTATAATGCAAAGGAGAAAGACGATGGTAACTCAAACCAATGTTATGAGGGGATGGGTTACGAGTAGGACGTATACCTTTACGAATAGCAATAGGAATATCAAGGGTAGGATCCAATTAAGAAGGAGGTGGCGACGAAGGAGCGTTTGGAATGACCTCGTTATCAAGAATAGGTGTAGGGACATGTACAACCGATGGTGGTTGACGATGACGATATGTCTGAAGAGGTGGTACAGTTGGAGGATCCACAAGAGGAGTCTCAAGTGGGACAACGGGAGGGGCCACCGGAGGTGTCTGAGGTGGGACATACATAATAGGCTCTAATGGTAAAAGAGAAGGTGAAACAAACTCTGGTAGGTCCACAAGAATAGTTGCAAACAAAGGATCAGAAATAGACTCATAGTATGTAACAGACTCAAAAAATGTGACATCAGGCGATATGAGATATCGTCGAAAAGTCGGAGAATAACAACGATAACCTTTTCGGGACCGATGATAACCAAGAAAGACACATTTTAGTGATCGAGCTGAAAGTTTGTCAAGACCAGGAGTGAGATTGTGGACAAAACATGTAGACTCGAAGACACGAGGAGGAAGTGAGTGAAGAGGGGTATGAGGGAAGAGGATCGAGTGAGGGACTTTGTTATCAAGAACAGATGAAGACATGCGATTTATAAGATAGCACGCCGTTAGACCAACATCGCCCCAAAAGCGAGATGGTACATTACCATGAAGTAGGAGAGTACGAGTGGTTTCAATAAGATGCCTTTTTGCGCTCGGCTACCCCATTTTGTTGAGGTGTATGAGCACAAGATATTTGATGAAGAATGCTGTTAGAGGTCATAAAATTTTGAAATTGATGGGACAAATATTCACGGGCATTATCACTGCGCAAAGTGCGCCAAATTAAGTTTTAATTTCCTTATAAAATTGTTCAAAAATAGAAAATAATTCAGACCTATTTTTCATTAAAAATAACCACGTACAACGAGAAAAATCATCGATAAAAGCAACAAAATATCTAGACTCAAGAGTGGAGATAGTACGAGAAGGACCCAAACATCTGAGTGAACTAAAGCAAACGGGGACGAAGCTCGTTTATTAGCTCGATCAGGGAAATGACTACGAGTATGTTTCACTAACTGACACGACTCACAATTTAAGCTAGATAATTTGGTTAGATTAGGTACTAACTGTTGAAGTTTGGGAAGACTTGGATGACCTAACTGAGCATGTATAGTAAGAGGAGAATATGTGGTAGGGCATGTCGTTGATGGGTTTGAGAGATAATAAAGGCCATTAGACTCACATCCTACACCAATTTGTTGTCCTGATATTCGATCTTGCAAAGTAACATTGCAATTAGTAAATCTGACAACACAATCATGAGAACGAGTCAATCGACTGATAGAAATTAAATTAAATGGACATCCAAGCACATAAAGGACATATGTAACTAATAGAGTAGGGAGGATTTGGACAGTGCCAATCCCTTGAGACAGTGTTTGTGAACCATTGGCTGAGACTATCCTAGGTAAATAACCAGAAGCTGTGAGAGAGGAGAAAAGAGCCTTATTACCAATAATGTAGTCAAATGCACCAGAAGTTGTGAGAGAGGAGAAAAGAGCCTTATTACCAGTAATGTGGTCAGATGCACCAGAATCGAGAATCCATGGGCTATGAAAAGGTGAGATGCAAACAGGCGAATTACCATTTTGTGCGGCCGAAACAGCGGAACTCAAGTTTTGACGATACTCTACCCACCGAAGAAAATCTTCATAAGTAGCCATAATCAATTACCTAAATCCAGCAGCGAAACAGTGGCGGAAGAGGCAAAATATTTTTTTTTTGTGTGCGATGAACAGTGTCGGCGCGATGAACAGTACTGCGACTGATCTGCTGAAAAATAAACGAAAAGCGACAAAGAAGGGGTAAACTGGAATTGGAACACGGTTTACCGGAAAAAAAAATCTCATCGAAGGACAGTGGGTCCCGGAGTAATCACGGTATAAGGTTGTCTCTCTTAGTAGGCTCTAGATACCATGTTGAATAAGAGAAAATGAGAGACATATGGTGAAACCGTGTGTCTGAACTACACAACGGAGTCGGTTTTATATAGGCTCAAGGCAATAAATACAAAAATAAATATGGGAGATATTATCCCTATTTACATGATATGTAATAAATATAAATATATTTTCAACAACAACAAACCTTATTAAATAAATGATTAAGTTTTATGAATGGTTGTCTACTAATGATTGCACTTGAGTTTTATTTAAGGGACATGAATTGCATAAGTGAACAAGAAAGAAGCCATCAACAAGTGCATAAGTGCATTCTCAATTGTTATGAAATGATGTTCTCATGATGAACAAGTTCATTGCTTTCATAAATAGTCATACCAGTTCGACAAAATAACAAGAATCAACTTTGAAGAATAAATCATTTCAAGATTGAGTCATTTATTAAATCATTTGTTAAAAGAATGATGGAAGAACATTCACCAGAATGTTCTGGTTATTCAATTAAAGAACAATTGACAAAAGAGATCTTTTTAGAAGCGCAACATGTAGTAAATTAGTTGGCATTTCGCACACGGTCTTCCCAACATTTAATGAGCAATTAAAAGTCAAGATTTGAATGCTTACTTGCAAAAACAAACATGCAGATTGTTCTCCAGATTGATGACAAATTGATCAGAAGAACATTCTGGTTTATAAGAGATCATTATGGTTTATCAACGATCATTCTTGTTTATAAGAAGAACATTACGGTTTATAAAAGATCATTCTAGTTTATCAAAATATCATTTTGGTTTATTAAAAGATCATTTTGGTTTGTCAAGATCATTCTGATTTATCAGATGATCATTTTGGTTTATTAAAAGGTCATTATGGTTCATAAAAACAACAGTCTGAACAAACAAAGATCGTTCTTGTTTTTGACAGCATTCAATCTAGTTAAACCAAGATCATTCTGGTTTGCGAAAGTATCAGCCTGTTTTACACAAGATCATTCTGGTTTGCGATAGTACCAGTTGTATTTACAAAAGATCGTTTTGGACAACTTATTCCAAAAGATTAAAAGAAGCAAAAAGAACCATAACAAGATCAACCTCCAGATTGATGGCCTATGAAACAAGTACAGCTAGGACATCAATGATAAGACACTTATACTACATCTCTACAGAAAGGCAGCTTGCGTACAAAGCAAAAAAAGACTGACACCAAACAGTTGTCAAAAGCTCTCAGTCCAACACTCACTCAAAACAGAAACGAAGAAAGTTCTGGTCTTACAAAAAAAAAATGCTGGTTATTCTCTTTTAAAGACATAATTAAAATAAATAATTTTCAACAGTCCAAACCACAAGTTAAAGAATATCAAGACTGCTCAAATCAATGGTGAAGTTCAAAACTCGAGCTGAGTGCCCAAAGGAGGAAAATAACCTCTAGATTGATGACAAAAGTGATCTCCAAATTGATGAGTTGTGAGCAAGGATGCAAGTACATTGTACTTACATTATTCTACATAAAGCTCTGCATAATTCTGATTTCAAACAGTACCAACTGACATTTCACAGCCCATTCATTCACTCATTTACATTTTCCGTCAGACTTAAAAGCAAGAACATTCTTTGTTTGTCAATAATGTTCTGGACAACAATATAAACATGTGTTTAATTGCTAGAAAAAAGATCTGACACTAGGGAATTGTGTCCAACGACTATATTCAATTTAAACTGAATATTCAAAGCCTTTGATCATCTATAAATTGAAGATCAATTGGAAGATGAAGGCAATAGTTCAATTTACAAATCTACCAACACTTGTTCAAGTAATAACAAGTCAAAAACTCTTCAAGCAAACTCCATCTATCTTCACTATATTTGTGGATCATCATTTACTAAGTTTGTCTTTATTTATCTCAAACAAGTGTTGAGAAGTTTCAAGATCCCAAACACTTTTATCATACACGTCAGTTGTAACTCAAGTCTATCTTTTATGTTAGATTGAGTGTGTTTGTAAAATCCTTTCTTGATTCAAAGGTGACTGTAAAAATCATTTCTAGGGTGGAAGGTGAAGATTGTAATTGATCAAGGTGTGATCAAGAGAAAAGGTGTGAAGGAGAACATTCTGGTTCTGAAGCACATAGTGAAAATCTCACGGTTGTGAGGACTGGACTAGCCCGAGTTGGGGGAACCAATATACTTTTTTGTGTGATCTTTATATCCCTTATCTTTAATTATTTGCATAAAAAAATCACACTTCATTATAAACTAATTTGTTTTATTTACTTCTAAAATATCTAGAACATTCTGGATATTCTGTTTCAACCATGATTGATCTTGAGTTAATTTAATTAAGCACATGAATCAAAATTTTAAAAGGGTCACAATTCAAACCCCTTATTTCTTGTGATTGATGTTGCTACTTCACTCTTGGCGTACCAAAAAGAAAAATATTGTGTCCCGATCTTCCAGTGAGCCTGAATATCTTGCTTTGGCAGCTGCAACGTGTGAAATTCAGTGGCTTCTTTATCTCTTGGCTGACCTTTAAGTGACTTGTACCAAGTTACCTATTTTTATTATGATAATCAAAGTGTTTTGCACATTATTGTTAACCCTGTCTTTCATGAGAAGACCAAACATTTAAAGATTGATTGTCACGTAGTTCATGATAAGGTTCAAGCTAGTGTGATTCGTCTGCTTCCTGTTACCACTCATGAGTAGCTTGCTGACTTCTTTACCAAGCCTCTTCTTCTAAATCGTTTCATTCATTTGTTTCTAAGTTCGGCATGATTGACATTTACCATTTCTTCTAACTCTATCTGTTGATGATTTTTTAAGTTTTTATTAAGTTTATTATGAAAAACTCTTGTCTCTTGAAATATCATTGTTGATTACATGACTCTCTTGTCTTAAAATAATTGTCATATTTGACCATTTCACACATATTAAGAAAAATAATAAATAAAATAAAGAGAATATTAATTTACCAAATTATCCTTATTAACCATTGATATATTCAATTATCATAAATAGAGAGTGGGGAAATAATATTTAGGGAGTGACGTATATTATATTAACTATAAGGTACAATTGAAAAAACGAAATTAAAATTTCATTAAAAAGGAAAGGTGACTATGATTTTTAAGACAATATTTTTACAAATGTGCTAATTATTGTGAGAGGGACACATGGCTAGCAAAGTATTTCTTCTTTCTAATAGCCATATAATGTTTCACTTGTGACATCCAATCTTATGTATATGCATAGGAAAACAATTGATGACTAATAAAGTATTTCTTCTTTCTAGTAAACAAGTGAAACACCAAAGTTGAATGTCACATTATTAAGGAAAATGATATATGGACACTCATGCACTCCATAAATACATTGAAAGAGAAAAATAAAATAAAAAGTGATATGATAATTGTGATATATAGGTGATAAGATTGAAAATACACAGATAAAGAAAAAATAGTGTAATTCCTTCGGTCATTTTAGTCAAGAAAAATTGATATATTTGATTTATATTATAAATCACATATAGGAACTTTTATTAATCAAATTTAACACAACTGTGTTTTATAAAAATGATAAGTATTAAATAGATGTTATATATAGGTGAGTAAGATGCGTCCAAATGCGTAAAAGTCATTTATTAAACTAAAGAATCACCTGACAAAATCCACCACGACACTGGCCATGTCTAGAGCACTGATTAATGCAAACATATTGAACAGGCACTTCACAAAATCGACCCATAAAACCATCGTATGAGCAATGACATTTCTCTATGAATTTTATCTTTCCCTCATATGCTTCAATTGGGTCTACATTACACCAACCTGGTATACTGCCATTAGTTGTGAACACATCTTGATCAACTTTTATCGAATTCAATCTATAGGTTTCAGCAGATCGACTGAAACAAATTTAAGGTGCATTACTTGATTAGTAAATTAATAAAAACAAGTGAATGAAACACAATAGTCCGTTTGTTTAATATTTTTTTAAAACTGATTTTGATTTTATATTTTTAAAAATAATTTTTATAAAAATTTATTTAAAAATAGTATAAATTGTTTCGGACTTATTTGTTATTGATTAAAAAAATAATTTTAACATTCAATAATTTAGATATTTGTTATTAAAGATTTTCACATAGTTAAAATCACTTTTTTTCAAAAATATATATCTTTCAAAAATAATTTTTAAAAACTTCTCAAACTAACTTTTTATTTTAATTATTTTTGAAATTTTATTATCCAAAAAAGATATAGTAAATAAATAATATTTTAAAATAAATGAAACCAATTTTTTAATTGAAATTTTATTTTTAAATTTTTTTAAAAAAATGTTATTAAAAAATTAAAAAACTATAAAAACTATTTTTTTTAAAATCTTAAATGAAGAGGCCATAAAAATCATTTTTACTAGTAACTCAACTTTACATACTTAATCATAAACCCACATGTGTGTGGCAGTGGTCGATGTGGATATTTTGTTCCTTCTCCACAGAAGCACAGTGCCCTTGTTTTGTCACAGTTGGCTGAGCACATTGATGTAACCCATTTCCCAAATGGCTGATTATGTGATCTTGGATAGTTGCATTCTAACTCTTGTATGTCACTGCATCCATCTCCTGTCACCCCATAATATACTATGATTTTTCAAGCCAAATAAATAATTGCTCCCTAAAATATATATAAAAACATTAATTAAAAATTAATGTATTTAGTCTTAATTCAATAATAGAGTGGTATATTTTGCTGTAAGTCCAATAATCAACATAACATTATTTAAACACACAAATATTTGCTGGTCATACTTGATAAATTATTACGTGTAAATATTTGGTTAATTCACATCAACAATGTGATAAGTAGTTAAAGAAGTGCAAATACTTGGTTAATAATGTTTATGACATGGTTAATGAGTTTTCAATTCTTTTGACATAATTAATTTCTTTTTTTATAACCCACTAAAACGTATATGGTTAATGGCGTACAAATATTTTGTTAATTCAGTTCATTATGTGGTTGATGAAGTGTGTTAGATGATGGATTGTAACGAGCTAATGTAATATTTTGAGGGAATTCAATTTATTTATTTTTTTATGTAAATCTATTGTTTGGACAAAAAAAATTGGAGAATTTTCAAAATAAATGATTTTATGAAGTACTTTGTCAAAGCTAAAATTATAGAATTTAAAATACCATCTGAAAACTAAAAATTTAAAATTCCTTCATTACTCTATTCAATGTTAATCACAAATTAGTCCTTATAATTTTATAAATTTTACAAATTGGTTCCTATATTTTTCTAATTTTGCAAATTAGTTCCTATAAATTTTCAAATTGGTTCCTATAAAGTTTAAAAATTGTAACTTAGTCCCTATAATTTTTAAATATTGGTCCCTAAATTTTAAAATTTTGCATATTGGTCCCTATTTTCACATTTTGAAATTAGTTCCTCAACTTTTTGAAATTTAATAACAATAGGCCTACAAAGCTTAAGAATGAATAACATTTTGACTCTATCCAAACAAACAAAAAATAGAAATGAAAGAAATTAAATTGAATAATTTGAATTGCTTAGAATTCTAATCTGTCTAGAATTTTCAATTACCTCATCCAAATACATTCTAGTTAATAAGAGATATCTCAATACTTTAGTCATTTTATAACTATGTTAAATAAGTTATTAACGACTAACATTTTAATGGTTAATGAGATATTATATTATTTCATTCAATTTATTATAAGTTAAATAAATAATTAATAATATGTATTTTAGTGGTTAATAAAATAAATTAAGTGATCAATAAAGATACACCTGTGCAAAAATATCCCTTTATATTTATCTTAGAGAAAATACAAATATGTCAGTCCATATTGTATCTTGTATTTGTGTCAACTTGATCTATTCAAATAATAATTTTGAATAAACAAACATATTCTGAAAATAGTAGCAACAAGTTAGAAAAGTTAGAATAAATTGAAATTTGAAAGAAATTGAAGTTTTGAAATACTAATTTTTTGAGATTATTTTTTGTCTTTTTTACGGGACTCAGTTTAAAATTGTTCGAGCGTAATAATTTTTTTGTAAATTACTCTCTCTCATAAAGGCTATACTTATAAAGCAATATAAATTTTCAATAAATTTAAGAAAAATATTTCATAGACACCCACACACTAGCTATACACATTGAAAGAGAGAAATAGAGAATGTGATGTGACAGATGTGAAATATTGATGTGATGAGAAAAGAAATATAAAAAAAATATATGAAATGTTGAATAAAGATGGAAAATTAGGAGTGTTCAAATATAAAAATTCTGAATTTAATATCATTATCAATTTTTTGAAATTTAGTTATTAGTCAAAGAGGTTCTATATTTAAGAATCAAACAATACTCCCTCTAGTTTTATATACAAGAAGAAAAAACAAAAATTATCAAGACCAAAAAGACTCATTTTATGTGTTAGTTTTGAATTATTTTTTTCCTAAATTAACTTTTACATTAAATGCTTTCACACATACTAATATGAACTTTAATTGTATTTTAGTAAACATAAGAAGGTATAGATCACTAAACAATAAATACATCTTAAAATTTGTACTTCTTATATTTAAAACTAAATTTTTCTCTAAAAAATTTCTTATATTAAGGATCGAAGATTGTATTATTTTTGTTATCAGATGCTAAGTGAAGGACTGACAACTAAGATAATACTCTCTATTTCATAATATAAGTAAAAATGAGTCAAAAAATAATTTTGAACTACATACATCCATTTTCTTTTTTATTTTAATACATACGTCTATTTTATTTGACTAATTTTTACTTATATAATGAGACAAAGAAATAATAAATTTGAAACAGCTAAATCAATTTGACACTTTTCTCTCACTAAAGTTAACTTGAATAAGATTTTTCAACATAATTCCAGCCAGCCAGGTATGAAAATGTTTAGTGTTTAACATGCAAAAAATTTAAAAATTATAGGGACTAATATGTAGATTTTAAAATATACAGTATCAAAATTGTAAATTTGTAAAAATTATAGGTTAACTATTTTTATGATTTATATATTATAAAATAATAATGAGTTAATTTTTAAGTGGTATTTGAAATTCTTTAAATGTAATTTCGACCAAAAATACTTCATGGGATCCTTTTATTTTTTTTAAATTCTTCAAATCCAACAAGATAATTTACAATGAATGATTAAAATTTTTCTAAAAAATTACATTGCCTCAACTAACCGGGGATAAATTGATTATAATTTCTTGACGAGTAAAAGTTCAACAAACCAAAAATTTTAGGAATTGAAAATTGAAAAATTCCTAAAATGCTAAGCAATTCAAATATTTCAATTGCATTTCATTCATTTATAAATTTTGTTGTTTAGATTGAACAACTATTTATTTAAATTTGTGCTATTTTATTTATAACTTTCAAAAAAATTGGGGCAAAAATAAAAATTAAATTTAAGCCGAAACTAAAAATTTAGAAAAGTTGAGGGATCATTTTGCAAAAGTTGAAATTTTTAGCGATCAATTTCCAAACAATAAAAAATATAGGATTAATATGCAAATTTTGAAACTCGTGGAATCAAAATTGTAAATTTGAAGAAAAAAAATAGAAACTGTTTTATGATTCATAAACTATAAAATAAAGAAAAAAAATGAAATTATTAATTTTTAACTAGTATTTAAAACTTTCTGAACTGAACTTTTATTAAAAAAAAAAAACCTTAAAAAGAAATTTCATTTTAAAAACTCTCTAAATTTTTTTATCCAAACAAAATAATTTATATTTGAACTCTTCTAGAAGATTGCACTCTCAAAAAAACAAATTATAATCACAGCATACTAGTATTTTCATTTCATGAACAACTTTTTTTTGTTTATCTTCTACTATTTGCAGGTTGTAATCAAGCAAGCAGCATGTACCTTGTGAATCAATAAAATGAAAGTAGGGACCCCCAGTCCACAGAACTAACTAACCTGTATAACCTTGAAAGCATCGACATTGTCCCAACTCCAGATTACAAACCCCCCGTCCACTACACTCATTTTTGCACTCATTGCCGTGTAATGTCTGTAACAAATCATATTATTAAACTCTTCAAATAAATCATAAGCGATAAAAAAAATACTTTTGCTAATCAGAGATCAATACAATGCTAATAAGGACCATAAAACTTCAACAAAAACCAATCAATTATTTTATAATGCACAACAAAATAGATTCTAACAACATCAATTGTCACCTCAGAAATGTTGACATCCTTTGTAAGAGAATCGCAATTTTCAAGCCACCGACCAATTTCAGTCTTCCACGGTGCGCCCTTATAAGGGTGTGCACCGTGCAAGTGAGCCGGGAACTCATACTTCAAATCAATTGCAGCCTTTCCAAAGCCATTTGTTAACTCTGCTGATGACGATGCATTAGATGAAATGCTAGAATCTGAAACTAGCTTAAAATAATCAAAAGAAGGTGTCAAAGGGAAGAAAAACATGTGAACTATAGAAACCAATGTCACAACCAAAGCAATTGTTGCGGCAAGAGACCAAGAACACCTCAAGTTTTTCATGGAGAACAAATCTAATGTGTCTCTTGTCATTCACCAAATTTCAAAACTATAAAATAAACTTGTGACTTGGTCTCTTAACCCAAACATCAACAAATTAACAAAAATAAAATAATAGTGCTAATCTAAAAATAAAATAAAAAATAGTATATAATTGCTTACAAATGACCATATTCAGAATCATAGAGCCATAACATTACGAAGCTCAATAAGACTTCTTTTTAAATAAAAAAATGGGAGAAGGGATAAATTATTATTGATTAAATTACATTTTTTATCCTTTAATCTATTTCCTAATTATTTTAATCCCTTAACTATATTTGTTTTAAAGACTAAAAGAGTAATTTTATCACTATTATTTATAAAAGTGAAAACAAAAAAATAGGCTAAATACCACTCGTGATCTCTTAACTTAATTTCGGTTAACGATTTAGTTATTTATCTTTTTTTTTTTCCCGATTTAGTCCTTTATGGTTTTAAATAATTTCAGTGTTACCTTGTAAGTGGAGTTCCGTTAAGAAAAAGTTAAAAAATCTCTCCTCTGTATCATTGCATATATTCATCAAACCTCTATGAACGATAGTCACTGATCTGAAGTGATGTCTATAGAATATAAATATCTCATAACTTCAGTTTTAACGAGTCAATCCTACTATCAAATTTAAAACAAACTTTGAACATTTTTCTGAAATATTTCCAAAACATAAAGGTAACTTTTTTCTGAAAACAGAGAAGAGATTTTTTAACTTTTTCTTAACGGAACCCCACTTAAAAGGTAACGCTGAAATTATTTAAAAATATAAAGGACCAAATCA
>JBBPBQ010020324.1:28874408-29012578 GCA_037974755.1 Cicer yamashitae | reverse complement strand
AAAAAAAAAAAAAAAAAAAAAAAAAAAAAAGGAAGGAAGGAAGGAACAAGCTTGAAATTAATTGGTATAAGACAAGAAATAAAAACATTGAACATCACTAGCAACCATTTTTACTATATAATTTTATTCTTTTATCAATTAAAATAGTGGGTTCAAATTTAACTGTGACATCTATTTTTTTTCTCCTTCTCTACACTTAAATTTCAATTTTAAATTCATATCTATCTTTCACTCGTCCCTCCTACTATAGATCCATCTTCCTTTTCACAAACTCTATTTCAGCAAAAATCCTCCCTTTTCTTTTTCTCTCCCAAATTCATCTCCAAAACTGATGTGTAAGAAGGAGGAATACAATTTATTGGAGCAATTCATTTTGATAGTCTCCTATGCATTGTTTTTTTCTACAGTTTGTGTTGTCTTTATTTTAAAATTTGATGAATAAATGGTGAAGAAGAGAATGGGAAGAAGATGAACCTTGACAATTTAATTTTTTTTTTTTTTTTTAAGAAAAATTAATTTTTCAAAATATAAATTGATGATTTGTATTTTCTAAATAGGAGAGATGTATTTTCTGTTAGAGCCACCTAAGCACTTAATGAAAATGTTTAAAAAAGGGTATTTGTCCAAACGGGATAGAACATAAAGGATAACTTTACAAACATAATGTAACTTAAAGACCAAATCGGGAAGAAAAAAAACTTAAAGGACCTAAGCATGAACTGAGTTAAACTTAAATGACTAAAAGTGCAATTTACCCTTAATTTAATCATTCATTCTGCTGTCAGTATTTTATGTGTGTGACCCTTATAGTTTCTCACTGAAATGATAATAATATTAAATATTATATATAGTTTATATAATATAAAATAAGAAAAATACCTTTCGCAGTCTTTTAACTTAATTTCATGTAACAATTCAGTCTTTTATCTTCTTCTTTTTTTTTCCGATTTGATCCTTTATGTATTAAAACATCAACAATGTTATCCTTTTTTTTTATAGAAAATCATAAAATTTATCATCATTTTCAAACAAAACCCAAAATATCCATTACCAATTTCAAGAAAATACATATATTTTTCAAATCCATAACTCAAATATTCAAATAAACTCATATCTTTATCTCCAACAACAACATCAAATCTATCAAATAAAGAACTCACACTTTAAGATTTGATTTCCAAATCACCAAGTGAATATCATCTTCTTCTTTCTGTCCTTCTCCAAATCAAATCTCTAACCTAAATCTTAAAATCTGAGTTCTTTATTCAATGGATTTGATGTTGTCGAAGATGGAAATATAAGTTTATTTGAAGATGAGTTATGAATTTTATGAAAATATGGATTTTGTTGAAGATGATGACTAATTTTCTGAGTTTTGTTTGAGGATGATAATGAATTTTTGTAAAAAAAAAAGGATAACATTGTTGATATTTGAAGACATAAAGCATCAAATCGGGAAAAAAAAAAAAGAGAGAAGATAAATGACTGAATTGTTACATGAAATTAAGTTAAGAGACTGCATAAGGTATTTTGCCTATAAAATATTATAAAGAATGATTGGCATCTAGAAATGCATCATTGCTACCTAAATCGTGAGAAAATCGGTGATACGATTTAAACATTGCCATGACCATTATTTATTGTACAGTAATTGTCCCTTCGTCCAAATACCTAATTGAACGTAAGTCACAATATGTTTCATCCTTGCAATGCTCGATTCTTTATTTCTCAATCATAGAGCAAACGCGTAAAACCATTGGACCCAATAACTCTTGTTATGTAGGAGGCACAAAACCTATCTACATCTTTCACACGCCTCCACATGGTTTATTGTCGGTCAAATAACCACATTTTTTATTGTCTTGTTACAGACAATATTTGATGGCATTAAAGCCTACAACTCCTCATGTAGGGATCGTAGTGATTTTAACTCAAAAGACTACTCACTATGGTTGCATGAGAATCGCTAGTGACACTTACAGAACAATTATGTAGCATTCTCATGGCGGTTCAATCCAGTATAAATATTACACCTAATATTTATTCATATGTGACGACTTGATATCTTATTCATGACTCGTGATATCTTATATTCTATTAAACAAAATATCTATTCTAAGGTTTTTATTACATTATATTGTTAATAACATAATAAATGATGCCTTGTACATAACAAAAATTAAATATTTGATTTAAACTCATGATACGAATAATAATCTATATAAAATAGATTGGCGCTAGGGCTTACACCATAGGTCCATAGCTTTTCAATTTTACAAGAGCCAAGTGTCACTGAAGTGCCTGAAGTGCATGTCGTCACTACCAACCCTGCCTGGATAAGCAAGATAAAGGCTTACATGTCAAACAAAATATTACTCGTTAACATGAAAGAAGCTTTGAATATCAAGAGAGTTGCACCACATTACACAATCATCGCAAATAGGTTGTCTTGTAGAGGTTTTTCCCGACCTCTATTGTTATGCTTAAAAAATGGACACATGGCATGGTTGGTGCAAGAGATTGATTAGACGAATTATATTGATTGAAAGGCAGGGTTCTTTTCCCACCACAAAGTAAGGCAATTCCGACCCCTTTCAAATTTGGATCCTCTTACTTTGTGGCAACAAAGTTACTCTTCCTTTATATCAATATGGTCCGTTTTGATGAATCGCACACTCCAAAAATAAGCCATGTGTCCATGATTTTTTTAACAAAAAGAAAACATAAAATTTCAATTGCTCCAAAGAACATGCGACCACCAAAAGGCAATGTGAGACAACTTCATTCCATTGACTACCGCTTCATGACTCCCCACCAAAGCCACATATGCCTTCTCGTTGCTGCCTCGTACTGCCACAGCCCCCACCAACTTCTTCTTCGTCCTTTTAATGGCTCTCTTCTTTTCAACCTATTGTATATTGGTATTATTTTATGTCATGTGCCTTGAGAAGAAGACGTGGTGTTGGGTCAATGGATGCATGAAAATCAACGGCGGGACGACGCACGATGGCAAGATCTTGAGAATGGTAAGTGGTTATCTATCTCAAATCTAAAAAAAGTTTTGGTTTTTTGTTAATGGGGGTCAATTTTCTTTTTTTGTGGGGGTGGTGAATTTTGATCTTGGTTAGTATTAAGAATTTTGATAAGAGGGAACAATGTTTTTCTCATAATGTTATGTAGTAATTAATGGTGGATAAAAAACCGGCATCCGCCCGAAATCCAGAAAACCCCATGGATAACTTGATGCAGCGAACGGGTTTAACTAGTATTCGAGTAAAAAGTTGACAAAATTCGAGTGTAAATGGTTGATATTGGTAGGGTTCGGATTACAAAATTTAATCCATCGATACCGTGACCGATCGATAATACATCAAAAGAAGAAAAATACGCGTAATTAATACCTATGGTGTAGGCTATTTTCTTAAGCATGAGTCTAGCAACAATGTGCATCTATGTTTGACGTAAAACATTGGAATTGGCAATCGAGGCATAACTACAATATTATTTTCTTTTGACAAAATCAATTTACAAGCAAAGTTAGTACACACAAGACAATGAATGCTTTATATCTCTCATTTTCCATGTGTTTGCAAAATGAAAGATGGTCATGGAGCATGAATGTTGATGCACCATTCATACCCATTAAATTTCCCAACTCAAAGTACGATAGCCACTTCTATATTGCATCGCCACCATCAAAGTACGATAGCCACTCCATGATGATACCTCCTCGTTGGAACTCCATTTCAGTCAATTTGTTTTACCAACCATCAATCTACCAACGAAGGTGTCCAACTATTTTTGATTTAAATTTCCATCCTTTGCTCAGATCTATTCAAAAGGTGTCACCTTTAGCTTCAACAAAGAAAGAGAGTTGTTATATATGTGATGTCTTTCTCTACACAAATCTTGCTTTCTTATTTTTGCTTTGACCAAGAAGAAGAGTCCTTTGTAACTAAAATAGTAAAAATAATTGTTATGTGTTTAGGTTTTGTTGATTTCTAATTTTCTACGTTTATTTTCATTTCATCTTTTAGGTTTCACTTTTTTTTTAATTTTTTCCTTCTTTACGAAGTTTGTGTTCTTTTGGTTCTAATTTATGCAATATCATTCGTACACACCAATCCGCCGAACCTGAAGAGCTCAACGGTTGAAATTGGGTTGCCATTTACATAGTTTGATTTGTCTTCGATTCATGTTTTTTAGGCCGTCACCAGCCGAAGTTGACCGTTGTCAAGCCCAAATAGTAACTATGGTGGAGAAATTTTTTAGGATTTGGATGTCTTTCATCAATGGTGGAGATGGATAAAGACCCTTCTTGTGTTTCAGCTACAACGACATTGCGCGAATCGACAAGAATTTTGTGGGAAAAACAAAGAGGACGATGATGTATATGTTTGGACTTGGACTGTTTCTGATATTTTTAAACTTTTCTTGAAAAATTAAAAAATGAACATGTGGCATGATTTGGTGCAAGAGATTGATCAGACGGATTATATTTATTGAAAGGCATGGTTTGATAAAATGTTAGTACTTAATACTACTTTTTTTAATAAAGTAGGTGGCAAATATCAGCTTTGCATTTAATGCTAACAGTAAAAATTTGTCTCATCATGAGCCGGATGGTTTGATAAAAATGACTAAAATATTATCAATATTGCTATTCACACCTCCTTTTTTACTACCCACACCCTTCAATTTAAAAAAAAACAAATTGTTCAAAATGCCCTTACCTATTTATTGAATTTTTAACTCTTATTTCATTCATTCATCTTCATCTTCAAAGCCCTAACCTCTCTCAATCTTCATCTTCATCAACATTTTCAAGTATGCATCAATATTGTTGTTCCTGCAGTTGTTTTCCTTCCAAAATGTTATTGTTGTTGTTGTTGCTGATTTCGTAGCAAACCCAACCCAAAATGTAGCATCTTTAGTTTTTCTCAATTTGTCGTACTCATAAACCCAAAAACGTACATGAACTGAGTTCACGTACGTGAACCCAGTTTGTACGTGAACTGAATTCACGTAGGAATCTATGGTTGCTTACGTACGTGAGTTCACGTACGTGAAGTCAGTTAACATAGATATATTTACTTGCTAACTTTGATTATGATATGGTTTTGCATATATGGTGCACACTATGTTTACCGATAGAGCCGGTCGAGTTAGAATTAATGATACTACTAATGAGGGTACTTCCAATGATGAGGGTTGTCGTGTTAGACCAATCGCTTATGTACGGGAGAGGCGGGGACAACAGGAACAACGTCGATTTTGACAAGAAGAGGCCCAGCTGGAAGAGCAACAAGAGACCCAATAGGAAGACGCCCAACCACAACACACAGATGAACCTCCATAGGCTGATGGATATCCTGGTGGGCCAATTGACAAGTTTTTCCTGAGGGCATTCGGTGATCACGTGGTGACTCGACTTTGGGATAGTGTGGTAATTTTGTCGATCATTTTTAATTTTTAATAGTTGTTGTCGTAATGTGTTTTCACTTATTTTTTTCGCTTAATTTATTTCAGGATCATGGGGAATTAAGGGTGTTTAGCAACGGAAAAAATTAAAAGAAGTTATGAGTGAACATCAAGAGGTTAAGCAATTGGTTAAAAGCTCGGGTCTATATTTGTTGCTAAAGTTCAGTTACAAAATGATCGACCAAGGGATCATTTCTGCTGTCGTAGAGAGGTGGCATCGAGACACCAACAGCTTCCATCTTCCAGTTGGGGAGATGACGATTACTCTAGATGATGTCTCCTTTCTGCTACACATACCTATCACCAGTGCATTCTTCAGTTTTAATGTATTTAACAAGGATGACGGTGCAAATATATTGGCTGAACTTCTCAAAGTTACTGAGGCTCCTGCTTATGCTAAGTTTAATGTCACGCGGACAGCCACAGTTTGATTTAGTTGGTAACTTGAAATATACCAATAGCGCTATCGTGACCAGCATTGGCAGATGGCTGCGAGGGCATTTCTTTTATTTTTGGTCAGTTTGACCCTTTTCAGCGACAAGAGTGCCTTCGCAGTTAGCGTTGCCTATCTTGACTGCTTCCGAGACCTCAATTTATGCGAAGGATATGCATGGGGTGTTGTTGCTCTTGCTTACCTCTATGATAATCTCCGCAAAGCGAGTATGCATCAGATTATAACAGTTTCTGGGTATCTGACACAATTGCAGGTAAATTCTATGGTTGTTTATTGTGTTAATAATTTCTATTATTAATTATAAACTAATGATATGTTATTATATATGTGCAGGCATGGGTCTATAAGCATTTCTCAGCATTATGGGTAGATTGTTGTAGACTATTTCCTAGTTATGTTGAGGACTACCCTAGAGCACTTAGATGGAAGCCAAAAAGGGATAAGGGTTTGGTTCTTCCATTTAGGAAAGCTTTTGACGAGATTGATGTTGATCAGGTATGCTGGACACCATGTGAAGAACATCGAGTGAAGCGATTGTTTGAAGAGATTTTTTTATTTAGAGGGTGGATACGCTGGGGTCCAAAGATGTATGCTCATTTGCCAGACAGGGTATTGCGTCAATACAATTATGCCCAAACCATTCCTGGCCCACCGTTAGAGATAGTGGGTCAAACGACCACACCAAATGAAATGGACATAATGTTTACGCAATACGTTGTGCATGTAGTGGATGTTGGCGCAGTTGTACAAGGATATGCAGACTGCTCGAACGATTACATGGAGTGGTTTCACATAATTTCTCATCGATACATCATTCGTAGGGAACCAGTTCATGAACATCGTTCGGTTGCCGAACCTGCCGCCGATGAACCAATTGACATAACGGTAAATTTAATTAAATTTATCACGTAACTAAAGTAATTAGTTATCTATTGTTTTAACTAAATTATTTAATGTATTTTTTAATGCGGCGTCGAGCAATACAATTGCGAAAGAGCTTCTTGGTCGTCAATTGGTATTACTTGATGGCATCGCATTGTGATGTTGTGAACTCAGAGGGATGGCGGTAGAGATTGAACAAACGTAGTAACATATCGTAGGAGACATAGAGGGACTTAGGCATATTTACCGAGTATTTTCGAAATATTTTGGTTATGCAATATATTTTGGATATGTAATATTTTAAGAATATTCTGGTTATGTAATATATTTTGGATTTGTGTAATACTGATTTTGACGTGCTTCAGTTTAAATACCAAATATTAAATATCAACTATTGAGTTTACAATTTTTAAATTCATACAAATATTAAATATCAACTATTCAGTTTACAATAGGTTCATTTATAGTGCGTGGAAATATCTGCAACCAATGTTGCATGCGACCGTTGTAAATAAACTCCCATTGTCGTGCTTCTTCAATATTTTTTCCTCAAATTACTTGCTGGTGGTATAGGAGAATCTGGCTTTAAGTAAACCTGTTAAAATCAATAATTAATTAAAATATAAAAAAATTATAAAATTAAATTAAATATCACAATTAATAGTTGCACGAAATGACAGTTCTTATAAATGCAATAACAATCATACGATTATCTGACATAGATGTTGATGGTGGACTTCTAAGTGGAAAAAATGTTTGCGTTTGGTTAAGTGATAATGCGACGAAAACCAAGTTAAATTTCGAAGTAATCACATATCTCATTTCTGGATGTGTCATCCAATTATCCATAGTTGCAACTTTTTCAACAAATACACTATGTATAAGTTTTTGAACAAAAAAATTTCTCCACCATATATTCTCTTGTAATGAGACATGAACTCTTGCAGCTCTACCCACATTGTTGACAAATGAATGCCCAAGAGTTCTCACATATTCCAAGAAAACCTGCAACTGCACGATATCCACAATTACCATAATCGGCGACGTCAATAATGTCATATGTGAATTTATGAATTTCGATCGACAACCAATCGTTGAAGAGAAGAACTCTTGGTTATTGAACCTTGCTGACTGATGGTCGAGGTGTGAGCTTTTTGACTGATGATCGGGATTGTTGTACTTTACTAGATGTTATAGTGCTACATGCATTTGTGCCACTACATCGAGCACTTCCATCTACATACTCCCACCAAGATGGATCACGCTTGGTTGATTTATCTCTTTTTCATACCTTACTTTTGCCTTTTTTTGGTGCACCCTTTGTTTTAACCTTGTCAACGGGTGGACACATCGACGTAGTGGATGGATACGCGATCTCTCGTAATTTACCTTTAAGTGCACTTTTGTTAGGCACATCAAGTTCATCAAACTTTTTCACTATCACATCTATTTCATGTTTCACAGATAACTCTGAAGGTTTACCCGATCCATCATCATGGAAAGTTAATTTACGCCACCAAACTTCAATAGCGTCTAACGAAATGGAACGTGGGATCATACTATACCTGGCTATTTCACATGCACAATGTAGACCATGTTTGTCCTAATCGTGCAACGACACTCAGACTTATCAATACCTACATACTTCACGCGATCATAATCTACCGCAATGTGATCTATTGCATTTTTTGACCCAACACCACGCAAATAGGCGTACAATTTGTTACTATGTCGGTGCACCTTTTGAATGATGTACTTTTCAAATGAGGCTATTATCTCACTATGTTGTAATACAATCATGCTATTGCTGGTTTCCCAAACACTGCATATATCACCAATACTATTTTGTAATATCCTTTTCAAACTCCAATGCGTCGACTCAACCATTCGTGTTGTGGTGTTCCCAAACTGCATAATCTTATTTGTCCACGCCTCAACAAATCTTTCCTTGAGGAATTAACCATTGCTCATGTACGTAATCATAAAAAATAGAACAACTACTACAAATTCCTTCAAAGATAGCAAACTTCATGTAGTACTGAGTCTCATCATAACTGTAAACAAGAGCTTCCCATGCCTCCATTATTTGAACCTGCTTCTTTTTTGAAAACACAGTCATCTTGCACTTGGCTTTGACATTTTTGCATACATGAAACAGGCATAATAAATTGACTGCTTTTGGAAAAACATATTGAACTACGTTATTCAAAGCAAGGTCTCTATCAGTAACGATGACTTCAGTTTCACTACTTGTAATATGTTCTTTCAACATTTGTAGTGCCCACGCAAAATTATTAGCATACTCAGACTGTAGATATGAAAATCCCACACAAAATGTAATTTCAGTAGAGGTAACACCAATAATCTCACGTAATGGCATTCAATACCTACAGGTCTTGTATGTGCTATCCATAATCAATACTATGTGAAAATTATTTACAAGAGTGATAGCATCTGGATAGGCCCAATTCGTGGTTATGGAGACTAGTCAGTTTTTTGGCCAATTCGTGGTTTTGGAGACCACATATTACATGCAGATACCATCCCTCACCAACACTTGATAGTGTTCCTCTCAATCTAAATGGACATTCACATTTTCTAGTCCAAGTACTCCTCATAGGTTTAGGATTCTTCCAAGGTCTATATTTACCGCTTCTTTCACAACCAAGAATTAATTTCGTCTTTGTTCTTGGTCATGCTGTCGCAGTTTCAGATCTAAGAATGACAACGACAATTCCATTTTCCCTTCCAACATTTCTAACCCATCTCAATAAATCATCTCGCATATCAAACATTATGCCAAAGTAAACACATCAGTCAAATCAACATAACAGCTTCAACATCGTCATTCATAGCGTCTTCAATTTTGGGTTCAACACCATCATTCATTGCATCAAAATCAGGCTTCAAACCATCATACATTTCGTCAAAATCATGTTCCAAACCATCATGCATTTCCTCAAAATCAAGTTCCCAACCTTCATACATTCCGTCACTATTGTCACTCCCTTGGTCCATTTGTCTGCATCCATAAAATAACATATAAAAAATGTAGAAATATCTGAGATCATGACTGTTTACGTGAACTGAATTCACGAACTCATACGTGAACTCAACTCAAGTAAACCTACGGGAACTGAGTTCATGTACTTCACAAATACAACACTCATATGACTCCTACGTGAATTGAATTCATGTATACTTACTTAAATTGGGTTCACGTAAGTGGACGTCAATTGATTTCACGTATGAGTACGTGAACTAAGTTCACGTAAGGCCTGTGAAATCTTGAACTTCATTGAATACGCATTCTGAAATCACGTACGTGTACGTGAAATTAATTCTCGTATAGCTTGGGATTTCTGATATTCAGTAATGTACGTGAATTCAGTTCATGTAAGGTTAAAACGTACGTGTACTGAGTTCATGTAAAATACCCAGATTTTGAAAAATAAAACGAACTAAAAAACAGATCAATAAACATACCTTGTTGGGTCACTTTAACCCCAATGTGAAGAGGAGACTAATGGGGTGTAAGTTATGAGTGAGTGATTTCAGTTTTGAATGATTATGAGTTATGATGGGTGATGTATGGATGATTTTGTGATGTGTGAGTTATGATGTTAAGAATGGTGATGAAGGGATAAATGAGATTTAAAGAATATTAGAAATAGCCAAGGGCATTTTGAGTATTTTTTAAATAAAAAATTGAGAGGTGTATGTAGTAAAAAGAGAGTGTGAATAGCAAAGTTGAAAAATTATTATATTATAGTGTGACGTGGCATTAGAGATTTCAATGTTTGACACCTATAAAAAAAATCTAAAATCAGGGATAAGTTGTATATTATCAAGATATAAAGATAAAGATTTAGAATAAAGTTGTATATATAATATACATTTACTTATTGTAATCTATATATTATTCAATTTCCTTATATAGTATTGAAATGAATATTAAAAGTTTTCATTTTCAAACTCAAATTTTTATCTTATTTCTTCTAATATTGAATTTACAAAACAAATGGTATATATCAACAACCAAAAGTTATTTAATTTTAGTTGTGGTAATTATTATAATTTATATATTAATCAACTTTATTATATAATATATAAACAAATATTTATGTTTTTTTTATAATTCCCTTTTTTATCTATTTCTTTTAATAATTAATTTAGTACGAAAAATTTGTATATAGAAAACCAAAAGTTATATTCTCTAATATATTTTGATATCATTAAAATTAAAGGTCATTGTACCTTAAATCAACTTGATTCTAATATTTAAAAAAAAAAAAGAAAACTTGTATATTAATATCCAAGAGTTATTTAACTCTAGTAGTGGCAATACGATATTAAGTAACAAAAGTAATGTTATTTAGTTAGTGTCTAAATATTACATTGCTTGTGTGTCCATTACTATTTGTGGGTTAAAATTTGAATTTGGCTTTTTAGAGAAAAGCCAAAGTGCATATATATATAAAATAAAAATAGCGAAGCACGGGTGTGCCTAGCCAAATTACATAGAGTTTAAAAGAACACAAAAAGAATGAAAATAACATAGACACCCAAACAATTGATGACCTTTCTTCTACCTAACAAAACATGAGTGCCAAGAAGAAAAGGAATTACTACGCAAGAAGAATAGATAGAGAAGGTTGAAGACACCAAAGAGTCAAATAAAAAATAAAGTATTTTTCTCGATGTTTTAACCAACACCACGACATGACTTTGATGTTCTCCAAAATATGAACAACATTAAACTCTTGATGTTGAAAAATAACACTATTTCTCATCTTCCAAATGGACCACACGCATGCAAACTAGATAAGATTCAACACCTTGGTAACTCTTTTACCTTCCATTCCAAGCCCACCAAACAAAATAGCATGATCTAGAGCAACATTGGAAAATGCACACTGAACATTCTACCACTTCAAGATTGCTCACCATACCGACCCAAAAAGCGGACAATTAAAAAAAAGATGGTGAACATTTTCCTCCATACTACACACATTTACACAAAAGGCGGACGACACTTCCAACAAGCCTCTTTTGATAAGACTATCCTTAGTAAGGATACAATTTTGCAACAAACCTCAAGCAAACAAAGAAACCTTTAAAGGAACCAATTTATTTCAAGTAACCTTATGTTCTGGCACATCTTGCTTTCAAAATTTTGCATCAACAAATTGTAAGCCTGTTTCACCACAAACACTTTGCTATGAATTGATGGCCATTGTCAAGTGAACTCAATTCCATCCTGAAAAACAAGATTAGCCACCAACAAACAACATTCCTCGACTAAATCTCGCTCCCACTGAAAAAGCCCTCGCCTCCCCCCCACCTTACCCCATCAACCCCGACCCCGTCTATACATATATATGAATCATTAAGGCAATAACTGGGTTGTTTCTATCATTAAGAATCTCAAATTGTCTATTGAATCTCTCTCACAACACACTTCCAAGTAACCAAGGTTCAAGCCAATAACTAGTTTGTTCACTAATACGTACCTTTTTCACCAATCTATATGAAAACCAATGTAGGTGGAAAAGTACACAAGAAATGGGGGGTTTGAATTGTGTATTCGATTTTTAAAAACAAAATTATGGGCTAACTAATGGATGAAAATAAAAATAGTAAAGACAGAGGCAGTTAACAGAGGGAAGAGGAATAACACAATAATTTATCCTGGTTCATTACCAAAACAATAGCTACGTCCAGTCCCTTCACCTAGAAGGATTTAATCCAGTAATTTAAACCAAATTACAACCACTTATTAACTTCACAAGTTAATTCTTCTCAACATCCAACTTGAAAACTACAAGTCGTTGAGGTATACAACCACTATCGGGTAGGTTACACAAGTGTTTTGTTTTGTTTTTGGGTTTATCCCAATCGGAGCATATGAAATTTAAACTCACGGACTTAACAGAATAATGATAATGATACAATGTAGAACTAAATAATTTCTTAGCATATGAAATTTCTCAATCAGAGCATATGAAATTTAAACTCACTATCTTTGATTGCATAGATCTGTTGTCGTGAATTTGAATTTGGCCGTTAGTATTTGATGAGACATTCAATTTGGTGCAATTTAAGAATGTGATTGGCTGGGCACTTCAATCCATTTAAGTGTGGACAAAAGTAACCGCAGTGAGCCTTTCCTCTGATCCTTCCTATTCCATTTCCTCTTAATCTGTTTGCTTCTTCTGATGCACAACACAGCGAAGGGCAAGTGTTGTTGTTGCAGTCTAAAATTTCAAGTGTTTCTCGAATTCAATGGAGTCACCACCAAAATTTATTTTAAAATAGGGAAAATATTGGGAAGCCCTTACAAATAGAAAAAAAAAAAGGTCTTTGAAACCAAATTTTGAGTTCGGGAGTCGATTATGCGTAGGGAAGGTATTAGCACCCTACGACATCTGTTAAAATACGGTTACCTATAATTAATTATGCAAGATTAATATTAACTTAAGTATATTTATTTGTCCTTATTATTAAATATGAATAACAATTATTATTAATTTTTTTAATATGATTTTGGAATAAATGTGTGCTTAAGAAATATAAGACAAACAAAGAAATTTTTATTAATGTGCTTGACAAACATGTGATCTTGCTCCTACGTATCTCCCGGTGCGATGGAGAAATCAAAGCTACGTAGTTCTTCGTTAGAAAATGCGGATGCGTTGATTGTTTTTTTAAAGAAAATTTGTTTTGTTATATATAAAAAAAATTTACGAAAAAGAAAATGAGCTTGTTTAACTTGAATAATTATTTTGAAATGCGAGTTTTAGGACTATCAAGCTGTACAACTCGTGTCTCAAAAACTCAGAATAAAAAGATGTCTCATCTAATTAATCCTTTTAGAAATATTTTATATTATTTTCGGTTTAGATATGAATTTAAAAAAAACACCAAATTGTACAATATATGTCTTAACAAGTCAAAGATAAAAAATAATACCACATCTAATTTGAACAAATTTATAAGTTGATTTAGATTAATTTACTAAAAACATAATAAATAAATAAATAAATAAATGAATAAATAAATAAATAAAGAGAGTTTTAGAACTATCAAGTTGTACCACTTGTGTCCTAACAATTCAAAGATAAAAAATAATACCACAGCTAATTTAACAAATTTATAAGTCGATTTTAGATTAATTTATTAAAAAAATAATAAATAAATAAATAAATAAATAAAGAGAGTTTTAGTACTATCAAGTTGTACCACTTGTGTCGTAACAACTCAAAGATTAAAAAGATGTCACATCTAATTAATCTTTACTATAATATTTGTTTGTATTTTTTATTACGAAATTGATATTTAGTTGTGAAGGAAATTAACCCTTTAAAAATAAAATAAAATAAAATAAAATAAAATAAGTAGCTTTAAATGGGCTGAACTTGAACAGATTATTTGTTTTTTTGTTTAAAGCCCAAGCCCAAACTTAACTTAATAAAAAAAAGGTCCAAACAAAAACTAGAAACCCTAGTTGCAGGGGGCGGCCACATTACAATCAGTAAGTAAAACACAAAAGGAACCCTAGCAAAGCTTTGGGGCAGCCACATTACAATCAGTGAGTAAAAAAACAAAAGGAATCATATTCAAGCAATGCCTTGTTGTTACGTTCTCACTCTCAACATTCCCCAATCTTCCTCCCTTCTACCCACTCTCTGTTCATGCGATTCTGAAAGCAGAGGAAGAAAGGTGGGCGGCCGGTATCATGGAGTAGGCAGGCGCCTCAGCCGGAAAGAAAAAAAGGAAAATAAAGAGGAACAAGGAAACAGCGACATCGGCTACGGCGGCGATAGCGGCGACATCATCACAGGTTCGAATTTTTAGTCTTATTTTTCTTATATTTCGTTCATTAATCTTTGCTCTTACAAATAAAAATCTATAGTTTTTATTAAAAAAAAAAAAAAAGAGTTATTGTATGATGAAAATAAAGAGCAACAGATTTATTGTATCGGAGAGAAAAAAATACCTTGATGTTTTCTGTTTGTTACTGAAACTCTCTTTGATTTATTCCCCCTTTTCCTTCTTTGTGTGTTTTTTTTGTTAGTTTCAAATCTCGGATCCTTTTAAAATATAAATGAAGATGAATTTATAGAGTTTTTTTATAAAAAAAAGTTTAGTTGCTTTCTTTGTCTATGCCACTATTTGAGCTTTCTAGTTTCTTATTTGATGTTTCTTTTCCTTTGTTCATCATCTAAGTTTTCTTTTGCACATTTGATGCATTCATGGTTTTAGTTTTTGTTTGTTCTTATCTGTTCATTTGCTGAGCTTTTGCAGCTTTAATTTGTCTTTTAGTTTTTTTTTAAAAAAACTCAAAAGTTTGTCTCTTTGCTATGCATATTGTATACAAAGTCTGACTTATAAAAATTATGTTCTTACTTTTCTAATTAGTTACAACAGGTACAAATGTATCAGTGAGCAAGGCTTGGCAATGAGCAATGGCAGCATTAGAGAACAAAAACAAAGGCAAAACAGGCTGGAGCAGCTGGCTTAGTTTGATTTGGTTTTATTTAATTTTTATTGTATTTTGATTTGGCTATGTAAATTGATGAGACATAATGGGCCTAATTATTGTAATTATTTTTATTTCCTTTTTTATATATATATTTTCCTTTTTTAGTATTAATGATTATGAAGGCAGAAATCAAAAAAATTTGATATATAATAAAAATGGATATTAATACTTTTTGAATCATTTCTAATAAATTGGACAAAATTGGGGTACTACAGTTGTTCCTTTCCTCTGATATGTTTGCTTCTCATTGTTTCTTTTCCTCTAGTGATATCTTCTGGTGGTATGTTGTGGTGGTATCCTCTAGTGGTACGCTTAGGTGGTATCCTCTGGTGGACATGCTTCCTCTTATCTGAGGCGCTTCTTCTTATCCAAGCTGCTTCCTCTCATCCTGGGTGTTTCCTGTAACGCCCCGGATTTTTAATCCAAAACGTTACTTAAAAAAAATACTTATTGCTTAGAAAAGTTTACAAATTTTTTTTTTTGTATACTTAGCATTTATTCATTTAAATAATTAGTAAGAAACACGTTATTTAATATCATTAAGAAAATAGTTATTCAAAATTTAAAACAAAGTAAAGACAATTATTCCTAACGGAAGGGAACCACTTCCGTATTTCTAAAATTCTAGTACATTTTAAAAGTTTATGACAAAAGATTAAAAAGAACTTAGAAATATTGCGACAACTCTATTATTACAAAATTGTCTCGAAAAACCCATTTTTACCCCACGTTCACCGCACATCAATACTCATTAACTACTCTTGAATCTCCTCGAACTCATTAGTACCTAAAATGTTGTTGTAAGGGTCAGTTTTATTCCATCATCCACATCAAACCAAAGCTAAACATATGAAAGAATAACACAAAACATATAAAAGTAAAAACTTCAAATTTAAAAGAAAAAAATGCGCGAACCGATAATTTGTATATCAAACATATGCATAATGCATGCTCCTAAAACTATATGATCCGGATATCAACCTGCCACTAAGGCAACTTCCACACAGAAAGGTCACCCATACCAATGGGGAAATCAAACCTGCCACTAAGGCAACTCCCACGAAGATGCATATGCCATGACATGATGATATAGTATCAAACAAATATATTCCCACACAGCCCACTAAGAATCATGTCATATGCATTCAAAATTACTTTTTAAAATCATCTCTTATTCACATATCACTAAGAACACATACAAAACATCCTTATCATGATTATTACATATTCATAGACAAATAGTCATAAAAATTATTACTTTCACCACATACACATAAAAATAGAAACTTTATATCATATAGGCCACAAAAATTACACTTTCACACATATAACAAGAAATTCAAACTCCAACTCATATACATAATAAAAGTTAAAACTTTATCACATATAAGGTAAAATTTCAAACTTTATTTCCTATTCATCGTAAAACTACAATTTTATCACACATGGCATAAAATTTCATACTTTACTCTATAGAAATCATATATTACAATTCAATGTCAACAAAATTTGGGGTTTTATTATTTTAATTCATTAGTCTACATTTATTCATTTTAAAATAGAAGTAATCACGATTATTTATTTCATGTCATCCAACCAACGGCCTAACTCTAATTTGTGTGGGGAAAAGCCCTTACCTTGGCCGCTTTTCTTCCTAGTTCAAAGTTTTAAGCCCCACGGAGTTGTTCACAAGGAAAGGAAGTTCCAAACTTGGATACACGAAGAAAATGAGGTGTGAAGGTGATGGTGGCTAGGGTTTCGGAATTCTTTTTGTTTCTTATTAGTGAGTATACAGAAATTGTGGACTTAGGGAAATTTAAAGTGGAAATTGTTGGTTAGATAATGTTGGGCCTAAATGAAAAATAAGAGGGATAAAATGTCACTTTTTTTTTTTTTTAACCTTGATCATAAAAACCAAGCCACAAACACATAGCCCAAATTTATACTCATTCAAGTGGGTTGGGTCACACTAACCCTCAAACCCTTAGCCCAAATTCTGCTTGCACTAGGAAAACACATCTACATATAATATATCTCTACTTAAATATATATATATATTTATATATATATATATATATGTAAATATATTATATTTAAACTCCCCATTTAAATAATTCTTACTAATAACTTTATCAACTACAAAAATCGAACAAGGCAAATAATTATCACACATAGTTTAATATTGAATAATATTGATAGGTTCTAATTATTTTTAAATATTAATTTAGAGGATGTTACATTTCCTCTAATTTTTGGGCTTTCTTCTATCTTATTTTCTGCACACTCAATTAAATTATTAGTGCAATAAATTGTTCCTACAAAAAAAACCTCTTGTTATCATCAAAACAAGATAAGGAATCTGTTCTCCAAATCATCCTGGTTTTAACAACCAATGCCTATGCACTCCAATACTACCCTTATTCAAACCTTCGATATTCTTCCACCAAATAGAATCAAGACGACCATTATTAATACCCCGTCCGTCTATAACTTCGTAATTCCTAGACAACACCTTAAATCACAACCCTTACTTATCTGTTTTAAGTTTTAAACACCTTAAACCAAAAGTTACATTCTTTATGGATCAATTACAATATGTGGGTTGAAGTTTGTATTGCCCCGATTTTCAAAGTAAAATTTTTCTTTATTATATCAAAAATTTCTCAAAAATCCTTTAAAGAAAATTAATTAACAACGCATTTTCAAGGTAAACAAAAACTTTTCAAATAAAACATTTATATTTTAAAATGTAAATTTACATTGAATTAAATACAACGATGATGGTTTCAAAACTGACATCCCGACTATCCCTAAGCATATTATTACAACTCTATACAAGGGAATTAGAGTAATGGAGACCCACCAGTGACACCGAGTCTAAGGCATATTGTTGGAACCAAGTTGGTTTTTGTAACACCCCGATTTTTAAAAACGTGGGTGTATTTTTTTTTCAAAATAAAGTGATAAAAATCCCAAGTTAAATCCATAAATAAAGAAAATACTGTTGGATAAAATATTTGAGTCGTAACACCACGACAAAGGTTATCATTAATTACAACAGCGGAAATGGTTTTGAACAAAAATCCAAAGTATCCAAGTAAAATATACACCGACTAAAATGCTTTGTTTCAAATACACAAGTTCCCTTTTTACAACAACAACTTTGAAATAGGAAAGGGAAAATAAATAAAATTCTTGATTACAACCTTAAGCTGATCGTTAATCTGTTTGAGGGTGACTGGGTATTGAGAATCCACGAGTGGCAACAAGCCCCACTACTTCCGGTTACAAAACCAACCCATCGTTGTGCCATGCCTTAGATCGACCCTGTTTCTCATCTGAGGGCAAAACCCAGATTTCCACAAAAGTTGTAAAGGGTCACCAACCGAAATTAACAAATACCACAGAGCATTCAATTTTAAATGCACAAAATCACCTTTCAACTTAGCATGCATCTAGAAAGGGTTTACATATGTTAAACATGCATAAACGAGGTTGAAAAATGAAGTTTTGGACCAAACTGCACTGCTGTGTTCGAATACAACCCCTGTGTAGTCGAATACAGTTGCGAAAACAGCAGAAAAACAGCATAAACAACACTGACAGCACTACTGTATTCAAATACAGCCTCTCTGTATTCGAATATAGCATTTCATTCAACTGTATTCGACTACAGCACCTTGTGTAGTCGAATACACTTAAAAAAATTCAAGTCAGTAGCGAAATCATTCATCTGTATTCGACTACAACCTATGTCTAGTCGAATACACCAAATTTATTTTCCAAACATTTTCAACCATAATGCACCAAATCAAAACTCAAAATCTTTAAACACAAACCACCAAATTTCTTTTCCACAACACACATAAATCACATTAAATTCCTTTTCCCCAAATTCACACATAAACTCCATAAAAAAAAACCCCACAAATACACATATAGAGTTTTATATGCAAGCTAAAAATTTGGAATGAGCCCTTACCTTCGTTGTAGCTTAAACGGCTGATTACGGCACCGCAATTAAATTCCGGTAAAACTTCGCTTCGCACGACGCTTCCAAAGTTGGCTCACTAGCACAATACTGTGGAGACGAGCAACTTTCCCTTCTGTCACTTCGTGAGATTGAGCTCAGAAGTCGAAGAAAAGTGGAGATTTACGTTTGGTGTTTTTGAAAACCACCCACACGGTTTTGTGAAAGAAAGAAAGAAAAAGAAGAAGAAGGCGTACGCGGGCAGGGAGGTAAATGTTTTCCTTTTCTCGGTTTCTCCTTTCCTTCACTTATATATATATATATATATTAACTTACTAAACTATATATATATACTAATTTACCAACCAAAATATATATATAAATATAATCCCAAACCAACAAATATCTAAAACTCTCACACACATCTCAACTATTTTGATAAAAATATCTATTCCCGTTGCAACTCAATTGACAGGTAAAATTTCCATCAACTAGAGATATTTTTAACAAAACAGTCCGATAATAAATTCTCTGTACCGTAAATAAATTATTCTTCGACGAATAATTTTAACCGGATCTAAAAATATATATATAATAAATATATAACAAACACTAATAAAATATGCGTTTGGTATTTAATTCACCAAATGAATTAAAATTGGGCTAAATGCCTCAGCAATTTAACACCAATATACTAAAATTGCATAAATTAGAGTTTGTAATTTAGGGTCTTACAGTTTTACATTTAGAGTTTTGATGTTAACAAAAATATTTAATGAGAACAATATATTGGACTTAAAAGAGTATGAAAGAAGAGTCATGTTTGTGAAGAAAATCTAAAATAAGATTTGATTCAAATTTATAATTGAAGAAAATCTAAAATAAGATTTAAATCAAAATTATAATTGATGAAAATCTAAACTAAGATTTGATTCAAATTTATAATTGATGAAAATCTAAAATAACGATTTGATTCATATTTATAATTGAAGAAAATCTTTGAACAAGTTGAAAATAAGATATGGTCAAGATTTGACGAATATTTGAAGAAGATTTAAAGAATATTTGAAAAATATTTAATTGAAGATTTGAAGAATATTTGATCAACATTTAATGAAGATTTGAAGAATGTTTGATCTACATTTAATGATGATTTGAAGATTATTTGATCAACATTTAATAAAGATTTGAAGAATATTTGATCAACATTTAATGAATATTTGAAGAATATTTGATTTGAAGAATTTACAAAGTCAATCTACACAAAATAGGAACAGAATCAATCTGAAGAATCTACAAAGTCAATCGACACAAAATAGGAACAAAATCAATATGAAGAATTTACAAACTCAATCTAAACAAGATACAATTCAGAATTAAATAAGGACTAAATTGAAGCCCAAATTTTAACTATAAATAGACACTCAAGGCTGAAGGAGAAAAGCATCGAAAAGCAAAAAAGAGTAACTCAAGCTCAAAGTTCTCAACTCATCTTAGAGTTCAAAGAGAGAAACACTTGTTCAGGTTAGAAATATTTTCTGAGTGTTCTTTTCTTAGAGTGTGAGAGTTATTATTGTTATCAGCTTTCTTAGAAGCAACTACTCAAGTTCCAATCTCTTGTATCCAACCCGATAGTGGTTTAGTTCCTTCTTCAATCTGGGGTTGTCAGGTTGTTAGGAGAAGACTTGGCTTGTAGGGTCAAGGTGGTTAGTTCCTCAAAAGTCTGGGGTTGTCAGGCTGTTTGAGAAGACTGACTTGGAGGGTCAGGTGCTTTGTAATTCAAGGTATTTGAATTAGTGGGTTAAAGCCTTCTGAATGAGAGGACTGGATGTAGCCAAGTTAGTGGTGAACCAGGATAAATCTACGTGTCAAATTATTTATGCTTTCATTGCTTGCTATCTCTGAATCTGATTGCTTATACGCCAAGTAAGTCACCAAAACCAAACTAGTGTTTATTTATTTATTTATAAATTATCAAAAAGTTGTCAAATTTGGCAAACACAACTCAACCCCCATTCTCGTGTTTGCACCTTCACATATGGCCACCAATCCAATTATTTGCACCACTATGCTTCCACCACGTCATAGTCTCTACATAACTCGATCCACAAAAACTTGGAGCGTTAAATTCGGTCCACAATAATAGAAAGGATCACCAACTGATATTAACATATAATAATTAGCAATTATAAAAGCATAAAAAACCATTAATAAAACATGCATATTTTTCATGGTATCAAACACAACTCGGTCAAAGCACCCTAATGCAATGCTAATATGTCAGTGCACATGATTCCGGAATTTCGAACCCTTCCCAAAGGGGTGTGAACCTCTTGTCCACGAATTATCTTGATCCAATGTGAAATCCATCCAAATAGCTACGACTCAATAATCCCAACAGGATATTGTAGTCCCTCCAAACAACCATTGTTGGGTTCCAACTCTATGGAATTCCACGCGTAACCATGAATGCATGAGCATACTATGACTCTTTCTCAATAATTATTATGTAAATGTTGTTATTAAAAGGCTCTACTTTTAATACTCATTAAACAGTAATAATTTTTCAACAACCTTTTACAGAGCATACTCACGACAGTGTATCTTCAATAAATTTCATAGCGCATAGTCGTACATGCATATTAACAGTTATAAACTCACATTGACATCAATTGTACAAATCACCATTTCAAAAACACCAATCACATATAACAAACAAGTCCCTACAAGTGAAACTAAAACTTGGAAGGGAGCCCTTACTTTTCAGGTCTTTCGCAACAAAAACGCTGATTCCTATAAGTTTTCTTGTACCTTTAAATCAAGAACTTCTTAAATTAAAATAAACTCTCAACACTTCCTAACATAACCCTAATTCGGATATCTACCTCCAAAGCATCCATCTAAGGTTTTGCATTTCCCTCACTAAAAGTTGTATTAAAAATTATCAAGGACTAACAATCCCCTAAAATTTTAAAGGTACTCAAAGAGGACACCTTCAAGATATTTATAAATCTCATAAATTTTCAAAACTCAATTCCTTTTGAGATAGATTAATTGAAACACTTGTTTTTAAAACACAACTTGCTAAATTTGTTTCCAAACTTTTTCTAAAAGAATAAGACTTCTTCTGTCTCTTTTCTTTCTTTAATTTTTTTTTCAACATGACATTAATAGTTTCAACTCTTTCTTACAACTTAAACACTTAAAGAAAATTTTCAAAATCACCACTTCAAAACTACTAACTTTTTCAAAACCTTAAGATTTTCAACAACAATTAAAATAAACAAATTTAGTTTGTTAACCCTTTTTAAATCAAATATCACATTCCCATTTGTCCAAAAGAAAATTTTGAAATTCCAAAATCCTAGGATTTTATTTTTGGTTCGGTCATTAGGGAAAATTGAATGGAGAAAATTCATCTTCCAAAAATACTTTTATCCATGGTTCTAAATATACATATAAAGGTCTTTTTAACAACCAAAACAACAAAAACTTCAAGGACCAAATTACTAACACAAATTCATTTTTCAGTAACACTTCAAATGGTCCCAAATCAAACTTTTCTTCAAAATCTACTCACATGTTATGAATCTAACACTTTTGTGAAGAAAACACTTATTGACACCAAATTTTGTCCGCTTTTTATTTACTTATTTATCTATTTACTTATTTTTACTTTTATTAAAAAAAGGAAATAATAATAATAATAAATGTATAGAAATATAAAAATAAAAATAAATAATTAGGGCTATAAACTTTAGACAATCACAGGTGTTCCCAGTTCTTGTTTGCCTCTAATTCCTGTTCAGACTCTTTTCTAAAAAATAAAAAAATAAAAAATAAATAAAGGTACATAATTGAATGAAGAAAAAAACGAAAAGAAATGGATTGATGGTTATAAAAATCGGTATAATGATAATCAATTGAATGAAAAGAAACCGAAAAGAAAGAGATTAATAGTAATAAAATGATGATCAATTGGAAATTATTCCCTTGTCTTATGTAACCTACACCCGAAAAGTCTATAAATAATCGATAGTAAGAGTAGAAAGGGGGAGCACGATTGAGAGCACAAAAAAAAAATAGAGAGAGAATAATAGGCAAAAGAGGAGCAGAGAGTCTAATCTTGGGAAAATCAGCAAAAAAACCAATTCAGTAGTAAGGTATCACTTTCTTATTGTTTCTCTAATTTTCTTTTTATTAATCTTTGTATTGCATCCTTATAAAAAATGTTCTTTTTTTCTTTCTCTTTTTCTGTTTATGCAAAAATAAACTCCTATGTTAAGCTTTCATTTTTCTAAAGTTGTCTGTTCCTAAAATTGTTTTCTTTGCAACACAAAATACTAAAAAAAAAATATAACTAATCGATGTTTATAAAACAATCACCAAGAAAACAAATTTTACCCTATTGTAATATAACAGAAAACTCATATCACGTCTTTATCAAATAACTCAAAAAAAAAAAATCATAACAACAAACAAATAGTTTTTCCCTTAGGATTAGAATTAATGGTCGCTGCCGCCGGATGAAATTCATCCTCGCTCGCCGCACCACATCACTCACCCCCAATTGTTGGTGGCCTTTGTGTCGTGACAGATCCAACAACGCACGAGCAAATCCTTTAACAGGTTGCTTCACTATCGCGTCCATCTGTTTCGTTCACAAACCGCCGCGTTACATTGTTTTCTAACAAAAATCAATTTTTCTTTAAAACAAAAATAAAAAGATACAATCCGTGAAAAGATATCTCACCTCTTTTTTTTCGTTATTATTATTATTATTATTATTACATTTTTATTTTTAGATGTGTATATAATAATTATTATAATAAAAAATATTTAAAATAGAGTAATAATAAAAATCGGACAACACATAAAGATTTTCTACCCAAGAACTACGTGTGTTTTGATTTCTCTATTGCACCTAGGGATACGTAGGAGCAAGATTTTTCCTTGTCAAACCAAATTAATAAAAAAAAAATTTCCTTCTTTTATTAATGTAAATAATTTATTTTCTTTTTTATTATTTATTTAGGGGTAAAAATAAATAAATAATTTGTGTACAATTAATTATAGGGTAACCGTTTTTAACGGACGATGTAGGGTAATATTACTTTCCCTATTCGTAATCGACTCCCGAATCCGTTTCTTTTGTTCAAGAATTTTATTTTAGGTTTTATCTAATTTTCCCTTTTAAAAACATAAAATTGGTGGCGACTCCTTTTTTGCGGCCAAACTAGACGCGACAGCTGGCGACTCCACTGGGGAATTTTGAGAGTCAAGCCCAATCTAATTAATTGTATATAATTATTTATTATTTTATTTATATTACCCCTATTGTTTTATTTGTTGTGTTATATTGTGAATATAATTATATGTGTCTTGTTAATTTATTTTCATTATGACGATTTTTTATTTTATTTATTTTTCTATACACTACACTAACACGACTCACACACTTATGAGTGAGCTCTATACCCGGGCTGAGTGCAACCTAAGATAAGTTAGAGACTGTATAATGATAATCTTCTGGATGTACATCATGTTTGGTTGTCATGAAAGTCTCACCTATAGTTGACCTTTTCTAGAATATTTCCATTTTAATAGTTTACCTATTAATTGGTTTAATATTTTAGAATTTAGTTGTGTGCTCTAGGAACCAATTTAGAACTATAGAGCCACCCATAGTAAAGGTTTACATTAAAAAAGAAAACATGAAATAAAAAAGAACCATGTAAGGCACATGTATATATGAAAAAAACCTACCCTATCTATATCTCATATTCATTATGATGCCATGCATAATCATGCATGTTTCATCTTTAATTTCATTTTACAACATGTTTTTCTTTTTCTCCTCATTTTTTTTAGAAAAAATTAATTTCATATTAGGAGGTAGGAAAATGTTTCAGTGAAATGCATAATCATTGCATTCACTTTTTTTTTACATTCTCATAACATTTTCCTTCAAGAAAAATTAAAAAAAAAAATGGCAAAAAAAAAGCCAAAAAAAAATATCATGACACCCTTACCAAACATGTTCTCGAGCTATAATCATGGATGAATTGAAGCATACAAAGATGATCTAAACCAACTGAAAGACCCTATGGTTAAAAGCTTGGAAATCTTACAAACCATCAATACTTGAAATCATGGAAATCCTTCATGGAAAAAAGTATATCACGAAGAATTCATGTTTATCCCTTGATTTCATAAGTCTAACAATTTTCACCTTTTAGTCTACTTTTTGGTTATACTCTACCTCAAGTCACTTGTCTACAAGATTTGAACCTGATACTAATGAGATTCATCTTCATCCTCCACCCCCTACTTGTGGGTAGTGGACATACTTTTTTGGCTTTTCGCCGCAGACGAACTTCTAAATGTTGGGTCGTCTATGTTGAACTTTCATCACTATCGCTTATTACTTTGATGCCATGAAAAAATTCATCAATCTAAAGAAAAATGTCAAATCTTGCATGAACCTTTAAGGACAATTGAAAAAAAAACCTCGACTAGACATTATGTTGAAGACATTGACGATGTTGCATATAGTTTCTGAATTTATCCAAGGGGCAAAGTCAATAATGATGATATTATCAAGTTCTCTCAATTTGATTCTGAAGCACTAATAATATTGCTAAGTATAAAGTCTTACGATACTTTATTATATTGACACATTCTTGTTTCCTTAATATAATGAATATCAATAAATGCATTTTGTTTTCTCTTCCTTTCTACCCCTCATATATTTAACCATTTCTTACCCAACATTATATGCCTTTCTTTTATTCTAACCATGTATCATACATATTTGGAAGTAGTTCATTCGTAAACAAGTTTGCTAAGATTTCATTACATAATTTCAGTCATGCTATTAATTCCACTTAAGGGGATGAGAACGATAAAAATAAAATCCCTTATTTGGATGGACCTCAATGTGTTGGGACATGCAATTAACGTCATAGAAAGGTCGTTTTATCTTTATCATTATCTAATTGTGCTTTGAATATAACAAATTAAAAAGGTTTTTGAGACGATAATCCAAAATATCCAAATATAAAATACACTGACTCAAATAGTTTGTTTCAAATACATAAGTTCCCTTTGCAACAACAACCTTGAAATAGGAAAGAGAACATAAATAAAATCCTTAAATAAAACCCTAAGTTGATCATTAATCTAACTGAGGGTGACTTGGTACTGAGAATCCACGAGCAGCATCAAGCTCCACTGCTTTCGATCACAAATCCAACTCATCGCTAAGCTACGCCTTAGGACGATCCTGATCCTCATCTGAGGGCAAAGCCCAGATTTCCACAACAATTGTAAAGGGTCACCAATCGAAATTAAGAAATAACATTTAGAACTTAAGTTTAAATGCACAAAATAACCTTTCAACTTAGCATACATCTAGAAAGGGTTTTCATATGCTAAACATGCATAATCAAAGTTGAAAAATGAAGTTTTGGACCAAAATGCATTGTCGTATTCGAATATAGCATAACTGTATTCGAATACAGTGTTTTCTTTTTGCAAGTCAGAAGCAAAAACAACACAAACAGCACAACTATATTCGAATACAGACCTGTTGTATTCGAATGCAGATGCAAAAATAGCAAAAACAGCACAACTGTATTCGAATACAGACATGTTGTATTCGAATACAAATGCGAAAACAGTGAAAAACAGCACAAACAGCACACACAACAAAACTGTATTCGCATACAGAAGCGAAAACAGTGAAAAATCCTGCAGATTTTGTATTCGACTACAACCTCCTTGTATTCGAATACATCTGCGAAGTTAGTGGCAAAAATTTGATATCTGTATTCGACTACAACATCCCTGTAACCGAATACAAGTGCGAATTCACAAGTCAGTAGCAAATACAACATAACTGTATTCGACTACAACCCTGTTGTATTCGAATACTGCTGTGAAAATGGCAGATTTTCAATTTTGAAAACATTTCGAAATCATTCTAACACTTTCAACACCAAGTCAATCAATCACAAACATCAAATACGGCACAATCATAAACAACAATCGAGTATGTATATACAACCATCATAGTATATCAAACATGACTCGCGTGCCAAGCACCCTAATGCAATGCGTATATGCCAATGCACATGATTCTAGAATTTCCACCAAAACCCTCCTCGAAGGGACGTAAATCGTAATTGTACTGCCTATCACGGGCCAATACTAATTACCAATGTGCCACCTATCATAGGCCCGCACAATTTACTCTAGTGTAGCCTATCACGGGCCTACACTGTTTTCTAGAATGCAATCGCTCACAGATCAGCACAACTAGAGTGCAATCTCTCTCACAGATCAGCATGATGTGATAGTCCTCGTAAGGATAAGATGAACCAACAAATCACATGGCATCATCCTATGGCCCATCACGGTCACCACTATCACCATGGCCCATCACGGTCACCATGTACTATGAAAATGCATGAGCATACTCTGACTTTTTTCACCACAACCATTAAGTAAATGCATCTATTAAAAGATTCCCCATTTTTAATGCTCATTTAACACTAATGATTTTTCAATTCAACACAGAGTATACTCAAACATATTTAACTCATAGTCCCACAATTCACAACAAATCACTTCAATTCATTTTTCCACAAAATCCACACATAAAACACATCTCAAAAATTCATCATATTAATTATGAACACATCAATAACACCAAACATGAACCACCACCACTATTACGTAAATGCAGTTATTAAAATATTCCCCTTTTTTAATACTCATTTAACGATAATGGTTTTTCAAAACCTTTCACAGAGTACACTCAAAACAGATTTTCCTCAACCCACATCAAATTTAATCCACAATTTACATTAAATTCAATTCACAATACAAACTAACTTTCATCAATTCATTTTCCACAATCTACACCTCAAACACATTAATTCCAAACTCCACATTTTCAAACATAAACCACTTATATTAAATTTCCAAAATTTTCAACCATAAATCTCCAAATTCAAAACTCCACATTTTCCAACATAAATCCCATTAAATTCAACTTATACAATTTTACCCATAAACACATTAAATTCATTTTCCACAAATCTACACCTCAAACACATTAATTTATTTTCCACAAATTCACATAAAAGGCCCTAAATGCAAACTAAAAGTTTGGAAGGAGCCCTTACCTCAACGATAGCTCTAACAACCGATTTCGGCACCGCGATTAATGCCGGTAAAAACTTTGTTCCCGTCGTTGCTTTCAAAGCTGGCTCACTAGCACCGTAGCGTGGAGATGAGCAACTTTCCCTTCTTTCACTTTGCGAAACGAAGCTTAGAACTAGGTGAGAAGTGATGTTTTGTGTTTGGTGGTTTTGAAAACCACCAACACAATGGTTTTTTGAAAGAACATAGGAAGAAGAAAGAAATACGCTCGCGAGGCAGGGAAAGGAAAATGTTTCAGCTTTCTTGTTTTTTTTCTTGCTTGCCTTGCTTATATATATATATATATCAAACCAACAATAATTAAAACCCTTACACACGTCACTTCACTCACATCCCAAACTATTTTGATAAAAATATCTATTCTCGTTGTAAGACCCTAAATTTCAAACTCTAATTTATACAATTTTAGTATATTTGGTGTTAAATTGTTGCGGCATTTAGCCCAATTTTAATTCATTTTGTGAATTAAATACCAAAAGCATATTTTATTAGAGTTTTCTATATGTTCATTAGATATATGGTTAAAATTATTGGGCGAGAAATAATTTATTTACGTTGCGAAAAATTTATTACCGGACTATTTTGGTAAAAATATCTATAGTTGCTAAAAAATTTACCTGTCAATTGAGTTGCAATGAGAATAGATATTTTTATCAAAATTGTTGGGGTGTGTGTGAGAGTGTTTGAAATTTGTTGGTTTGGGATATTTATATATATATATATATATATATATATATATATATATATATATATATATATATATATATATATTATGAGTAGTATATATATATATAAAAGGAAAGGAAGAAAAGGAAAAAAAAAAAACATTTTCTCTGGCTACGCACGTCATTCCATCTTCTTCCTCTCTTTCTTTGTTTTGTTTCAAAAACCCCAAACGTAAAACCTCACATATCACCTAGATCTAAGCTTCCTCTCGCGAAGTGACTGAAGAGAAAGTTGCTCCTTGTCACGTTGCGGTACTAGTGAGCTAGTTTTGGAAGTGTCGTTGCGAGTGAAGTTTTACTAGAATTTAATCGCGGTGCCGTAATCGGCCGTTAAAGCTACAACGAAGGTAAGGGCTCCTTCCAAACTTGTAGTGTGCATTTAGGGCCTTATATTTGAATTTGTGAGGTGTGAATTTGGTATGTTTGATGTGTGGATTTGTAGAAAATGAATTTAAGGTGGTTTATTTGGAGTTGAGGAAATTAATTTGATGAGTTTGAGGGATGATTTGTGGAAATTAATTTGGTGTAAATTTATGTTTGCAATTATGGAAATTAATGGGTGTATTGTGGTTGAAATATAAGGAGTTTTGAAAATGACTGATTTATGGTTGAAAATTTGGAGATTTAATTTGGTAATTTATGGTTGAAAATTTGAGATTTAATTTGGTGGTTTATGTTTCGAAATGTGGAGTTTGGAATTAATGTGATTTAGGTGTGGTTTTGCGGAAAATGAATTGATGAAATTTGGTTTGTATTGTGAATTGAATTTAATGTGAATTGTGGATTAAATTTGATGTGGGTTTCAGGAAAATCTGTTTTGAGTGTACTTTGTGAAATATTTTGAAAAACCATTATCGTTAAATGAGTATTAAAAAAGGGGAATCTTTTAATAGCTGCATTTACGTAATGGTCGTGGTGTTTCATGTTTGGTGTAATTGATGTGTTCATGATTAATATTATGAATTTTGAGATGTGTTTTATGTGTGGATTTTGTGGAAAAATGAATTGATATGATTTGGTCTGAATTGTGGGACTATGAGTTAAATAGGCTTGAGTATGCTCTGTGTTGAATTTGAAAAATCATTAGTGTTAAATGAGCATTAAAAATGGGGAATCTTTTAATAGCTGCATTTACATAATGGTTGTGGTGTCGAGAGTCAGAGTATGCTCATGCATTTCATAGTATATGGTGACCGGATGGGCCACGATATAATGCATTTCATAGTATATGGTGACCGGATGGGCCATGGTGATAGTGGTGACCGGATGGGCCACGATGTAATGCATTTCATAGTATATGGTGACTGGATGGACCATGGTGATAGTGGTAACCGGATGGGCCACGATATAATGCATTTCATAGTATATGGTGACCGGATGGGCCATGGTGATAGTGGTGACCGGATGGGCCACGAGATAATGCATTTCATAGTACATGGTGACCGGATGGGCCATGGTGATAGTGGTGACCGGATGGGCCACGAGATAATGCATTTCATAGTACATGGTGACCGGATGGGCCATGGTAATGGTGGTGACCGGATGGGCCACGTAACGATGTCATATGCATTGGTATACACGCATTGCATTAGGATATTAGGCACGCGAGTCATGTTTGGTATACTGTGATGGTTGTATATGCGTACTTGATTGTGGTGTGTGAATTGTGCCGTATTTGGTGTTGTGATTGATTGATTGGGTGTTGAAAGTGTTTGAATGACTTTGGTGTGTTTCAAAACTGAAAATCTGTCATTTTTACAGATGTATTCGAATACAACATGGTTGTAGTCTAATACAGTTGAGTTGTTTTTGCCTCTGACTTGCATTTTCGAAAGTGTATTCGACTACAAGGAGGCTGTAGTCGAATACAGTTGAATGGATTTTGTTACTGACTTCGCAATTGTATTCGATTACAAGGGGGTTGTAATCGAATACAAAATCTGCAGGATTTTTCACTGTTTTCGCATCTGTATTTGACTACAAAGAGGCTGTAGTCGAATACAGTTGTGCTGGTTTTGCTTCTTACTTGCAAAAAGAAAACACTGTATTCGAATATACAGTTGTGCAGTTTGGTCCAAAACTTCATTTTTCAACTTTGATTATGCATGTTTAGCATATGCAAACCCTTTCTAGATGTATGCTAAGTTGAAAGGTTATTTTGTGCATTAAGAATTTAAATGCTAAGTGGTATTTGTTAATTTCGGTTGGTGACCCTTTACAATTTTGTGAAAATCTGGGCTTTGCCCTCAGATGAGAACCAGGTTCGTTCTAAGGCGTGGCACATCGATGGGTTGGTTTTGTGACAGAAAACATTGGGGCTTGATGCCGCTCGTGGATTCTCAGTACCCTGTCACCCTCAATTAGATTAATCATCAGCTTAGGGTTCTATTAAAGAATTTTATTTATTTCTCTTTCTTATTTTAAGGTTGTTGTTGTAAAAAGGGAACTTATGTATTTGAAACAAATAATTTTATCCGAAGTCTTGTATATTTGGATGTTTTGGATTTTTGTTCAAAATCATTTTCGCTGTTGTAATAATTGTTGACCTTTGTCGTGGTGTTACGACTTAAATTTTTTATCCAAAAGTATTTTCATCATTTATGGATTTAACTTGGTATTTTTATCAGTTGTTTTTGAAAAAAAAAATACACTCGCGATGTTAAAAATCGGGGTGTTAAACTCGTCGCAACTCAATTGTCAGGTAAAATTTTCAGCAACCAGAGATATTTTTAACAAAACTGTCCAGTATTAAATTCTTCGCAACATAAATAAATTTTTCTTCGACGAATAGTTTTAATCGGATCCATATATATATATATAAAGAATGCAAATCTGAAAACTGATATTACTGAACTTAAGACAGATAATGCAACTCTGAAAACTGATATTATTGAACTTAAAACAGAAAATGCAAATTTGAAAACTGATATTGCTGAACATAAGGCTGAAAATCTAACTCTGAAAAGAAATTATAGTTCAACATCAATTGAAAATATCACATGTAACTCTGATAAGCATGAAGAAGTATTTCAAGATTTTATTGATAATGGTATGGAAAGAAGCAAATATGCATCTATGATTTATAGGGTTAGTAGGAATGGTAAAAGAGGAATAGGATTTCAAGAAAAAGTAATTCAATCTAAGTTTATTCCCTCTGATGATTTATGTATTATTTGCTATAAGAAAGGTCACACTAAAACATCTTGTCCTATGCTAACCACATGGAAAGACAAGAAACCTTTAAGAACTAACAAACCAGGACCCAACCAAATTTGGGTACCAAAAGATAAAATTGTTTATGTTGCAGATGTTCTAAGCAATCAAATTGAAACACCGGTCATGGTGCCTGGTCAATGGATGCTTGCAATATATGAAGGCAAAAAGGTCTATGTTCCAAGACTTAACAAACAGAAGCCAACTGACTCTCGTGGAAGAATGATTGGTCAACACAATACCTATCAGAACCAGAACCAAATGATGAACCAAAAATATCAGAGAAATCACACATATCAACAAAATCAAAACTGGCAGAGAAATCACAATATCAACAGAACTGGAACTACCAGAAGAATCAGAATTATCATAAGAGAAACCCGATACATCAACAGAAACAGAAGTGGCAGATTAAAAGTCAGAATCAGGAGACTTCTTTGAACACTCCAATCAAATTCATGAAGACTACAAACCTGGATGGGAATTCAAATCCCTTCATCCAGACTCTCTTATCAGAGAATATGCAAACTCCAATCAAAATGTCGTTATGGCCTACCAAGCAAGATCATTACCCACAATGCCACAAATCTGAATAACAAAATGATGGATGAATTGTGTGCCACCTTTAAAATTCAACACCACAACTCGTCCCCGAACAAACCAAAAATGAATGGTGCAGTTGAAGCAGCAAATAAAAACATCAAACTAGAGGAGTCAGAATGGGTACAAACCTGTTTCGATCAATTGAATTTAATTGAAGAAAAAAGGTTGGCGGCCTTATGCCATGGGCAATTATATCAGAAAAGATTGAAAAGAGCGTACGAGAAAAAAATACGTCCTCGAGAATTCCGGGAGGGAGACTTGGTGCTAAAAAAGATCATACCCATACAAAAGGATTATCGTGGGAAATGGACCCCTAACTATGAGGGCCTATATGTCGTGAAGAAAGCTTTCTCAGGTGGAGCTTTGATTCTCACGAAAATGGATGGAAAAGATTTAGTCCTCCCTGTAAACTCAGATGCCGTAAAAAAGTATCATACTTAAAAAAAAATACCCGCTAGGTTGAAAACCTGAAAAGGCGACCTAGGCAAAAATTAGGGTACAAAAAAAAAAAGGAATACCTGCTAGGTTGAAAACCTGAAAGGGCGACCTAGGCAAAACTTAGGGTACAAAAAAGAATATCCGCTAGATTGAAAACCTGAAAGAGCAACCTAGGCAAAAATTAGGCTACAAAAATGAATACCCGTTAGGTGGAAAACCTGAAAAGGCGACCTAGGCAAAATTAGTGTAACGCCCCAGATTTTTAATCCAAAACGTTACTTAAAAAAAATACTTATTGTTTAGAAAAGTTTACGATTTTTTTTTTTTGAATACTTAGCATTTATTCATTTAAATAATTAGTAACAACCACGTTATTTAATATCATTAAGAAAATATTTATTCAAAATTTAAAACAAAGTAAAGGCAATTATTCCTAACGGAAGGGAACCACTTCCGTATTTCTACAATTCTAGTACATATTAAAAGTTTGTGACAAATGATTAAAAAGAACTTAGAAATATTGGACAATTCTATTATTACAAAGTTGTCTTGAAAAACCCATGTTTACCCCACGTTCGCCACACGTCAATACTCATTAACTAATCTTGAATCTCCTTGAACTCATTAGTACCTAAAATGTTGTTGTAAGGGTCAGTTTTTTCCATCATCCACATCAAACCAAAGCTAAACATATAGAAGAATAACACAAAACATATAAAAGTAAAAACTTCCAATTTAAAAGAAAAAATGCGCACACCGAGAAATTGTATATCCAAACATATGCATAATGCATGCTCCTAAAACTATATCATCTGGATATAAACCTGCCACTAAGGCAACTTCCACACAGAAAGGTCACCCATACCAACGGGGAAAACAAACCTGCCACTAAGGCAACTCCTACGAAGATGCATATGCCATGACATTATGATATAGTATCAAGAGATATATTCCCACACAACCCACTAAGAATTGTGTCATATGCATTCAAAATTACTTTTTAAAATCATCACTTATTCACATATCACTAAGAACACGTACCACACATCCTTATCATGATTATCACATATTCATAGACAAGTAATCGTAAAAATTATGACTTTCACCACATACACATAAAAATAGAAACTTTATATCATATAGGCCATAAAAATTACACTTTCACATATATAACAAGAAAATTCAAACTTCAACTCATATACATAATAAAAGTTAAAACTTTATCACATATAAGGTAAAAATTCAAACTTTATTTCATATTCATCGTAAAACTACAATTTTATCACACATAGCATAAAATTTCCTACTTTACTCCATAGAAGTCATATATTACAAGTCAATGTCAACAAAAATTGGGGTTTTATTATTTTAATCCATTAGTCTACATTTATTCATTTTAAAATAGAAGTAATTCATGATTATTTATTTCATGTCATCCAACCAACGGCCTAACTCTAATTTGTGTGGGGAAAAGCCCTTACCTTAGCCGCTTTTCTTCCTAGTACAAAGCTTTAAGCCCCACGGTGTTGTTCACAAGGAAAAGAAGTTCCAAGCTTGGATACACGAAGAAAATAAGGTGTGAAGGTGATGGTGGCTAGGGTTTCGGAATTCTTTTTTGTTTGTTATTAGTGAGTATACAGAAATTGTGGACTTAGGGAAATTTAAAGTGGAAATTGTTGGTTAGATAATGTTGGGCCTAAATGAAGAATAAGAGGGATAAAATGTCACTTTTTTTTTACCTTGATCATAAAAACCAAGCCACAAACACATAGCCCAAATTTATACTCATTCAAGTGGGTTGGGTCACACTAAGCCTCAAACCCTTAGCCCAAATTCTTCTTGCACTAGGAAAACACATCTACATATAATATATCTCTACTTATATATATATATTATATTTAAACTCCCCATTGATTAAATAGTTCTTACTAATAACTTTATCAACTACAAAAATCGAACAAGGCAAATAATTATCACACATAATTTAATATTAATTTAATATTGATTTAATAATTTAATATTGATAGGTTCTAATTATTTTTAAATAATAATTTAGAGGATGTTACAATTAGGGTACAAAAATATATAATAAATATTTGCTGGGTCGAAAACCTGAAAGGGCGACCAAGGCAAAAATTAGGGTACAAAAAATATAATAAATACCTACTGGGTTGAAAACCTGAAAGGGCAACCTAGGAGAAGAAGAAAAACAACAACAACAACAACAACAACAACAAAAACAAAGAATATATACTCAAAAGGACAGGACCAACAATATCGATCGGACTATGGCACGAGAAGTTAGTACAATCTACCTTTGAATTACTAGTAACCAAGTTGGGTCTTCCACCCATTCCTTTTGTTTTATCTTATGTATATTTTTTATTGAACCTCAATATATTGATATATACTTTTATCATCTTTATTTAACCTTCTTTCCCGAATGCATTTTATAATTATCGTGTATTGGAAAGTAAAACATATATCATACCTCGATATAATGAATTGCGATAAAGTCGGATATAGTAGAGGTTGTTTAGAGTACAAGGCAGACACAATATGAGATCTAGCTTAAGATTACAACAGTAATTCTTCTTCTTCGAAAAAAAAAAAAAGGAAAAAACAGAAAAGGACAAAAGAGAGATCAAGTTCAAGAAAAATGTATAAGTGTCTTTTTCATCCATGATTTTAATGGTCGTGTCCAATAAAAATATTAATAAAAACCAACATATTCATTGATTCATGACATTACATAAATTTAAAATCGAGAAAACGATCCGCATGTTGAAGCCAGGAAAACGACTCGCACCCGAAGCCGAGAAAACGACCCGCATGTTGAAGCTGGGAAAACGACTCGCACCCGAAGCCGAGAAAACGACCCACATGTTGAAGCCGGGAAAACGACTCTCACCCGAAGCCGAGAAAACGACCCGCATGTTGAAGCCGGGAAAACGACCCGCACCCGAAGCCGAGAAAACGACCCGCAAGTTGAAGTTGGGAAAACGACTCGCACTCGAAGCCGAGAAAACGACCCACATCTTGAAGCCGGGAAAACAACTCGCACCCTTCTAAAAAATTCTTTCTGGAAAAAATTAGAGTTGTCATCTTTACTTATCTTTTACTTTGATTCTCAAGTAAATTCTAAGTAAAGAGGGGCAGCTATTGACACCTAATTTTGTCCGCATTTTTATTTATTTATTTATCTATTTATTTATTTTTACTTTTTATTAAAACAAAAGGAAATAACAATAATAATAATAATAATAATAATAATAATAATAATAATAATAATAATAATAATAATAAATGTATAGAAATATAAAAATAAAAATAAATAATTAGGGATATAAACTTTAGACAATCACAGGTGTTCCAAGTTCTTGTTTGCCTCCAATTCCTGTTCAGACTCTTTTCTAAAAAATAAAAAAATAAAAAAATAAAAAATAAATAAAGGTACATAACTGAATGAAAAAAAAAACGAAAAGAAATCGATTAATGCTCATAAAAATCGATATAATGATAATCAATTGAATGAAAAGAAACCAAAAAGAAAGAGATTAATAGTAATAAAATGGTGATCAATTGGCAATTATTCCCTTGTCTTTTGTAACCTACACCCGAAAAGTCTATAAATAATCGATAGCAGGAGTAGAAAGGGGAGCACGATTGAGAGCTCACAAAAAAAAGAATAATAGGTACAAGAGGAGCAGAGAGTCTGATCATGGGAAAATCAGCAAAAAACCAATTCAGTAGTAAGGTATCACTTTCTTATTGTTTCTCTAATTTTCTTTTTATTAATCTTTATATTGTATCCTTTTAAAAAATGTTCTTTTTTTCTCTCTTTTTCTGTTTATTCAAAAATAAACTCATATGTTAAGCTTTCATTTTTTTAAAGTTGTTTGTTCCTAAAATTGTTTTCTTTGCAACACAAAATACTAAAAAAAAAATATATAACTTATCAATGTTTATAAAACAATTACCAAGAAAACAAATTTTACCTTATTGTAATATAACAGAAAGCTCATATCACGTCTTTAACAAATAACTCAAAAAAAAAAAATCATAACAACGAATAAATAGTTTTTCCCTTAGGATTAGAACTAATGGTCGCTGCCGCCGGATGAAATTCATCCTCGCTCGTCGCGCCACATCACTCACCCCCAATTGTTGGTGGCCTTTGTGTCGCGACAGATCCGACAACGCACGAGCAAATCCTTTAACAGGCTGCTTCACTGTCGCGTCCATCTGTTTCGTTCACATACCACCGCGTCACGTTGTTTTCTAACAAAAATCAACTTTTCTTTACTTTAAAACAAAAATAAAAAGATACAATTCACCTCTATTTTCGTTATTATTACCTTTTTGTTACGTTGTTTTCTAACAAAAATCAATTTTTCCTTAAAACAAAAATAAAAAGATACAATCCGTGAACAGACATCTCACCTCTTTTTTTTCTTTATTATTATTATTATTACATTTTTATTTTTAGATGTGTATATAATAATTATTATAATAAAAAATAATCAAAATAGAGTAATAATAAAAATCGGACAACACATAAAGATTTTCTACCCAAGAACTACGTGTGTTTTGATTTCCCTATTGCACCTACGGATACGTAGGAGCAAGGTTTTCCCTCGTCAAACCAAATTAATAAAAAAAAATTCCTTCTTTTATTAATGTAAATAATTTATTTTCTTTTTTATTATTTATTTAGGGGTAAAAATAAATAAATAAATAAATAAATAATTTGTGTACAATTAATTATAGGGTAACCGTTTTTAACGGACGATGTGGGGTAATATTACTTTCCCTATTCATAATTGACTCCCGAATCCGTTTTTTTTTTGTTCAAGAATCTTATTTTAGGTTTTATCTAATTTTCCCTTTTAAAAAAATAAAATTGGTGGCGACTCCTTTTTCGCGGACAAACTGGACGCGACAACACCATTCTAATACAAAACTATTTTTTTGAGTAAACATCAAAGTATTCTAAATCAAATTTTTCTCTAAAATCTATTACTACAATACATAGATGTACAACATTAGTGAAAGAAAAAAAATATAATATAAATCACTTTTTTGCAAACTATCAAAATGTCCCAAATCCACTTTTATTTCTTTGAGATTTATCGTTACAATACATGGATCTACAACATTTTTGAAGTAAAATTTTAAAACTCCAACTCCCAAATAAAAAGGCCTTGCGGCCTAGAGGAAAAAGAGGGAGTGAATAATTGTTTTTTCTTTCCACTTTCTAATACTCTTGATGATCACCAAGGCAAGGTGAGCACTTTTATTCAAAGATCATAACCCACTATCAAGATCTAAAGAAGCAATGTTTCTTCTCACACTTAGAAGAAAAAAATGTCTAGAGAAAGAGGGAGAGAAGTTCGGTTTATTAGAGGGAGAAAAGAAAGGACAAAATATTCACTTTTGCTACCAACACCCCCTGTATTACTACCCACACCCCTCAAGTTTTTTTAAAAGCCAAAATTTCCCTTCCCTTTATTAACCTAACCTAACCCATCTTCTTCCTCTTCATTGCATCTTCTTCCTCTTCATTCCATCTTCATCAACTTCATTCATCATCTTCTCCATTTTCTTTAATCGTCTTCAACGTCCTCATCAATCATCTTCAATCATCAAGTGAGCCTGCATTATTGTTTAAGTGAGCCTGCATTATTGTTCAATCATCAACAAGAAGGAATCAATCATCAATTCACGAATCAAGTAAGCATGATCCCTGTTTTTTTTGTACATTATTGTAGTTGTTTGTGTTTGTTATTACGAACGCAATGCCATAAACCCTAAACCCTAAAATCAAGTTTCCATTGTTGATGCTGATGAAACCAATAAACTCAGAAACGTACATGAACTGAGTTCACGTAAGGTGTACGTGATCTGAGTTAACGTATGCCTTACGTGAACTCAGTTCATGAATATGGTCCGTGAACTCAGTTCATGAATATGGTCCGTGAACTCAGTTCACGTACATGGTTCGTGAACTCAGTTCACGTATGTTTATGGGTTTTGAAAATGGGTTCACATACGTGAACTCAGTTCAGGTAGGATTTGTTGTTTTGATTTTTATTATGATTTTGGTTTTGCAGATATGGTGCGCACTATGTATACGGATAGTGAGGGTCGTGCTATACTTAACGAGGGTACTTCTAAGGTGGAGGGTCGTCGTGTTAGGCCAATTGCTTCTGCACGGGCACAACGACGACGACTACAGCGGCAACAAGAAGAAGCCCAACTGGAAGCACAACTCAAAGCACAACCCGAAGCACAACCTGAAGCACAACCCGAAGCACAACCTGAAGCACAATCCGAAGCATATCCTGGTGGTCCGATTGACAGTTCTGTCCTTAGGACATTCGGCGATCATGTGGCGACCCTACTCTGGGATGCCGTGGTAATTTTATCAATCAAATGAAATTAAATTTTTAATAGTTGTTGTTGTAATGTGTTTTAACTTGTATTTTTTCGCTTAATAAATTTCAGGATCGCGGGGAATTAAGGGTGTTTAGCAACGGAAAAAAATTAAAAGAAGCTGTTATTGAACATGAAGAGGTTGAGCAACTGGTTAAAAGCTCAGGATTGTATTCTTTGCTAAAATGCAGCTATGAAATGATCGAGAAATGGATCATTTCTAGATTCGTAGAGAGGTGGCATCGTGACACTAATAGCTTCCATCTTCTAATTGGGGAGATGACGATTACTTTGGACGATGTGGCATCTCTACTGCATATCTCCATCACCGGTGCATTCCTCAGTGTTAATGTACTTAACAAGGATGACGGTGCAGATATATTGGTTGAGCTTCTTGGAGTTAGACATGATGTTGCTTATGCTGAATTTAATGTCACGCGGACAGCCATAGTTCGGTACATTTGGTTACTTGAGGTATACCATCAGCGCTGTCGTGACCAGCATTGGCAGATGGCTGCAAGGGCATTTCTTTTGTTTTTGGTTGGTTTCACACTGTTCGGCGATAAGAGTGCCTACGCAGTCAGCGTTCCCTATCTTGACGGCTTCCGAGACCTCAATTCTTGTGGGGGATTTGCATGGGGTACAACTGCTCTTGCTTACTTATATGACAATCTTCGAGAAGCCAGCATGCATCATACCAGAACTGTGTCAGGGTATTTGACACTGTTACAGGTAAACTATATGGTTGTTTATTGGGTTAATAATATCTATTATTAATGATTCTAAACTAATGATATGTTATTATATTTGTGCAGGCGTGGGTCTATGAGCATTTTCCTACATTATGTAGACACTGCTGTAGACTTTCTCCTAGTTATGTTGAAGACTACCCCAGAGCACTTAAATGGAAGCCAAAAAGGAATAAAGGTTTGGTTCTTCCATTTAGGAAAGCTCTTGACGAGATTGTCGTTGATGAGGTCTGTTGGACACCATATGAGGCGCATCGAGTGAAGCAATCGTTTGAAGAGGTTTCTTTATTTCGAGGGTTGATACGATGGGGTCCGAAGATGTATGCTCATCTGTCAGACAGGGTATTGCGTCAATACGGTCATGTCCAAACCATTCTTGGCTCACCGTTAGATATAGTGGGTCAGACGACAACACCAGATGAAATGGACATTATGTTTACGCAGTACGCTGTGCATGTAGTAGATGTCGGCGCATTTGGATAGGGACATGTCCTCTGCTCGAATGATTACATGGACTAGTTTTGCAGAATTTCACATCCATACATCATTCGTAGAGAACCAGTCCATGAAGAACCAGTCGCTCATGCAGCTGATGCAGAACCTGCTGATCATGCAGCTGATGCCGCCGATGAAGTAGTTGACGTACGGTATATTAATTTGTCATATTTTATTTATTCATATTTTATTTTAACTAAATTATTTTAACTAGTCATGTTTTAATTTGTCGTATTTTATTTTAACTAAATTATTTTTCTTTATTTTTTTATTGCAGCGTCGAGCAATAGAAATTGCTGAAGAGCTTTTTGGTCGGCAACTAGTATTACCTGATGGCATGGCACTCGTCAATGAGTTAATTTTAATGATGTGAAATCAGAGGGGTGGTGGTAGTAGAGATTGGTCTAACACAGTACCATATCGTAGGAGAAATATACGGAATTAGGATTTATTTTAATAGTTTGGATAAGTAATATTTTGGAATATTTTGGTATATTTTGGATATGTAATATTTTGGATAACTTTGGATATTTAATATATTGATATATTATAGATATGTAATATATTATGGATATGTAATATATTATGGATATGTAATATATTTGGATATTTTGGATAACCATAACCAATTCAGTTTACAATTCAGGTTACAATTCAGTTTACAACATATTCATCTATACTGCATGGAAATATCTTCAAGCAATATTGCATGAGATTATTGTAAATAAACTCCCACTGTCTTGCTTCTTCAGTGCAATATTTTCTCCACAAATTACTTGTTGGTGGTATACGAGAATTTGACTTTAAGTAAACCTGTTAACAAATGCAACAACCACAATTAAAATATGACAGTTAATAATTGCACAATTAATACCTGTTAAAATGACAGTTCTAAGTGGAAAAATTAAATAACTACCACAATTAATACCTGCACAAAATGACAGTTCTTAACAAATGCAACAACTATGATACGATGATCTCACATAGATGTTGGTGGTGGACTTCTAAGTGGAAAAAATGTTTGCGATTGGTTAAGTGATAATGCGACGAAAACCAAGTTAAATTTCGAAGCAATCACATATCCCATTTCTAGAAGTGTCATCCAATTATCCATAGTTGCAACTTGTTCAACATACACACTTTGTATAAGTTGTTGAACAAAATTTTGTCCACCATATATTATCTCGTAATGAGACATGAACTCTTGAAGCTCTACAACACACTCTTGACGAATGAATGCCCAAGAGTTCTCACCCATTCCAAGTAAACCTGCAACTGCACGATATCCACAATTACCATCTTCACCGACGTCAATAATGTCATCTATGAATTTATGAATTTCAACCGGCAACCAATCGTTGAAGAGGAGAACTCTTGGTTGTTGAACTTTGCTGACTGATGGTCGAGGTGTGAGCTTTTTGACCGATGATCGAGGTTGTTGTACTTTATTAGATGTTACAGTGCTACATGCATTTGTGCCACTGCACCGAACGCTTGCATCCACACACTCCCACAAAGATGGATCACGCTTGGTTGATTTATCTCTTTTTGATATCTTACTTTTGCCTTTTTTGGGTGCACCCTTTGTTTTAACCTTGTCAACAGGTGGACACATCAAGTTCATCAAACTTTTTTACTATCACATCTATTTCATGTTTCATAGATCATTCTGAAGGTTTACCCGATCCATCATCATGAAAAGTTAATTTAGTCCACCAAACATGAATAGCATCTAACGGGATGGAACGGGGGATCATACTATTCCTGGTTATTTCACATGCACAAGGTAGACCATGTGTTCTCCTAATTGTGCAATGACATTAAGACTTATCTATACCTACATACTTCATGCGATCATACTCTACCGCAATGTGATCTATTGCATTTTTGGACACAACACCACGCAAATTGGCGTACAATCTATTACTATGTCGATGGACCTTTTGAATTATGCTCTTTTCAAATGATGCTATTATCTCACTGTGTTGTAATACAATCATGCTATTGATGGTTTTCCAAACACTGCATATATCACCAATGTTGTCTTGTAATATTCTTTTCAAACTCCAGTACGGCGACTCAACCCTTTGTGTTGTGGTGTTCCCAAAGTGCATAACTCTATTTGTCCACGCCTCAACAAATATTTCCTTGTGAGGAATTAACCATTGGTCATGTACATGATCATTTAAGATAGAAGAGCTACTACAAATTCCTTCAAATATAGCCAAATTCATGTAGTACTAGGCCTCATCATAATTGTAAACAAGAGCCTTCCATGCCTCCATTATTTGCACCTGCTTCTTTTTTGGAAAAACAGTCATCATGCATTTCATTTTGACATTTTTGCATACATGAAATAAACATAATAAATTGACTGCTTTTGGAAAAACATATTGAATTGGGTTCATCAAAGCAAGGTCTCTATCAGTAGCGATTACTTCAACTTCACCACTTGTAATCTGTTCTTTCAACATTTGTAGTGCCCACGTAAAATTATCAGCACGCTCAGACTGTAGATACGCAAATCCCACATAAAATGTCATTTCAGTAGATGTAACACCAATAATTTCAAGTAATGGCATGCGATACCTACATGTCTTGTATGTGCTATCCATAATCAATATTACGTGAAAATTATTTACAAGAGTGATAGCGTCTGGATGAGCCCAAAATATGTCCCTCAACTCATCTGAACCCTCTACCTTCATATATCGATAGTCGTATTTATCGTGTCCCATCAATGTCAAAAGATGTTGCATTTCTGTTCTATTACCTCTAAGTGATGAACGATATGCTTGACGTGCATTGTAAACTTGTTTTATTGTTGTCAAACTTTTAACATTATGATCCTTCAGTGTCATCAATATGTTTCTTGGCTTGATCATGTTCTTCGTCATATCACCAAGTACAGCTTTCTCTTTCTGAGAGAATCGGCCTAAGAAAGCATGACCAGTCACGTTTTTGGCCAATTTGTGGTTATGGACACCACATATTACATGCAGATACCATCCATCACCAACACTTGATGGTTTTCCTCTCAATCTAAATGGGCATTCACATTTTCTACTCCAAGTACTCCTCGTAAGGTTAGGATTCTTCCAAGGTCTATATTTACCGCTTCTTTCACAACCAAGAATTAATTTTGTCTTTGTTCTTGGTCGTGCTGTCGCAGTTTCAAATCTAAAAATGACAACGACAATTCCATTTTCCATTCCAATATTTTTAGCTCATTTCAATAAATCATCTCGCGTATCAAACATCATGTCGGTGCTAAACACATCAGTCAAATCAACCATAACAGGTTCACCTTCATTGTTCATATCGTATTCAATTTCAGGTTCAACACCATCATTCATTGCATCAAAATAATCATACATTTCGTCGAAATCACGTTCCAAACCATCATCCATATCCTCAAAATCAGGTTCCAAACCTTCATACATTTTGTCACTGTTGTCTCCCCCTTGGTCCATTTATCTGCATTCAAAAAGGAACACAAAAATTTCAGGATTTTGATATACTGATACGTGAACTCAATTCACGTACGGTTACGTGAACCGAGTTCACGTACGCTTACGCGTTCTTAGTTAACGTACGTGTACGCAATCTCAAATTCACGTACGTTTACGTGAATTGAGTTTACGTATGTGTTAACATTCAAAACCCCATTAAATATGCATTCTTAATTCACGTAAACGTACGTGAATTTGAGACTGCGTAATCAATGGAGTTTTGAAATTTAACAACTACGTAAACTCAATTCACGTAAACGTACGTGAATTGAGATTACATACAATCCCCAGATTTATAAAAAAAAATCGAACTCAAAAACAGAACAACAAACATACCTTTTTAGGTCACTTTAACCACAATGTGAAGTGGAAACTGATGGGGTGTGTAGATTATGAGTGAGTGATGTGAGTTTTGAATGATTATGAGTTAGGGTTGGTGAGATATGGTGATTATGAGTTATGGGGTGTTAAGGGTGATGAATGGAGAAATGAAGTTAAAAATTGTAATAAATATAAAAGGACAATTTGGGAATTTTATTTTTTTTTAAAAAAAGGGGGTGTGGGTAGTAATATAGGGGTGTTGGTAGCAATTTTGCAAAATATATTACTAAGACTCCTATTTATAGCCAAGTTCTTTCATTAAGAAAAATTGAGAGAGATATGGCTCATTTTGGTCCACTCATGTCTTACTAGATAGTAAATAAAATATCTACATGACGCAAATCATGTAGATAAAATATGCAAATCACTAGTTTTCTCGATAAAATATCTACATGACGCAACTCAATTCACTGATAAATTTTACATAAATTAATTATCGTAAAATTATTTGCAGATAACAATTTTTCACCCTCTCGCGAATAAATTATTACCCGACAGATTTTTCTAATATCAATTTAGAAAAATATTTTCACCACATATTCTAATCAAAAACGATATATAAAACTTCCATTTAAATGTTCGTGGGATTTGGAATTCATCGAAAATTTAAACATAGGTATATTTTACTCGATTTCCCAATATCATTAAAATTTCAGTTAGAAATATTTCTATAAAAAATTTCTCCAATAAATAAATCATGAAAATATTTGTGCAAAAAAAAAAAGTCTTTTCATTTAATCCCGGCTTAATATACCACAATAATTTTAATAATTATTTCAGAGTTGAAAATGAACTACCACGCTCTTTTGATAATCTCCAGTTTAATATTTTTAAATCTCAAAAATATAAACTCACTCTAGATATATCAAAAATCATCCGAAGAAGTCAAACTTCAAATATAATTGAAATCAAAGTTCATTTCAAGATTTTACGATCGATAAAATTCACTCGAATTATCAAAACGTAATTTTTTTGTTTTTTAACTTCGACAAAAATTCAATGTCAAATAAAAATTATTTTAGTTATGAAAATAATTACACCTTGAATAAATTCATGATACACCAACAAAACCAAAACTTTACTAAATCAAGTATAATAAAATAGAAATACACAAAATAGTATGATGAAAGTATATCATAAGACTCGGCTCTTACATTCTACCCTCCTAAAAGCAATTTTTACAATTTTTTCCTCAAAATAGAAGTGAGAGAAACAACTCCACTTGCTGTCATCACCAATGCTAACACTTAATCACCAATGCTAACACTTAAACACTACTTATGCACATACTACAATTAGTCAATCATTCGCACTCAGAATTCCATAGATACATGACTTTCAACGCTACACTACAAGTTTTCAACTCACAGTTTAATCGGAAAAATAAGAGTATTAATGATTGGTGTAATTGTCCATTGAGTTGCTTGTCTAGTTGTTAGTCTCTTCAACTAGATAAGCTGCATTTTTGTTTCCTTGATCTGTACTGTGGAACGGAGTATAATCTGTGCTCCTTATAATTTAATGAACTTTCTTTTGATTATCATAACTAAAAAAAATATGAGAAATTAAAACACTTGCACCAAAATCACACATTGGTGGAGCTACATAGGTCAAAAACACAATTAAATCTTGTATATTAAAAAAAACAATTTAACCTATTTTTATCTCTTTAGCCATGTCATTAATTTTTTAGCATTTCTCTAGAAGTGACAAACCCCCCCCCATATTTATGGGATTATTGTTTTTTCTATTTAATTTTTTTTACGGACATTGTGAATATTATGATGTTTAATGGCCACGACAATGCAAACATAATTTTCACATACATTCAATGATATCATTTCTAGCAGAAACATCTACAACAATGTAAAACATGTGAAATTATGATTAGATGTAAGTAAAACTTGTTTACATTTTTATTGCATAGTTATTAAACTATATTAAATTTCTAATTTAACAATTCAAAAAGGATGCATATTATTTAGAAGCTATTTTCTCTTTAATTAGTTTTTTATTGTATTATAAATATTAATTAATTAAATATATTAAATAAATGAATTATGTGCATTTAACCAAGCACACGCACTTGTTAGCTTGAGAGACAAACACACATAAAAAAGTAACTCAAAATTCACTTATACATGAACACATTTAATGTGAGAAGGGAAAAATTCATGTGTGTCCACTCTGGTTGAATGATTTGCTGCACTGAAGATGGTAGCATCTTTTAGGAACTTGACCTTCACCTTTTTTTACACATTTAACCTTGACTCCTTCAAGTAATTCCCTTACTCCTCCTCAGTTGGTGTTTACCACACATTGGTTAGGTAATCCAAACTTCTTGTTGTGGCCAACTAGTTTCCTCCAAGGGTCATTATGTAACTTGTAATGCAAAACCTTGTTTAATACAAAAACCATGGTCAAAATGTGAAATATAGACAAATACACCGATAAGTTTCATAGCAAATTACTTCCCACTTTGCACTGCACTTAATGTTGATGACATATGTTCATCTATAAGGGAGCCTTAAAAAACATAATTTGTTAAAATGGTTCTGTTGGTTGACTTCAAAAGAGTTGCTATTTCTATATTGAAAACAATTTGGAATTTTTTTTCTTTTTTCTCTATATAAAATGCTGATTTTTTGTGCAATAAATTTGAAATGAGTAAATACTCAAGTTAGTCATTAAAATTGTAGGGTTGTATCAATCTAGTCTTTCACATTATCAATATTTCAAACTCATCCCTGAAATTGCAAAATAATAATCAAGTTTATTCCTCTGCTTGGATCTGTTATCATGCAAATCTAACATTATTCACTTAGTTTCAACTTAGCCTCTGATATTACCAACTTAAGGTCTTTCTAGTGTCCGAACAAATATCAACGGAGTGGCAAATTTAATCAAATTCTTGAAACATACAACCCTACAATTTCAAGAACTAATTTGCGTATTTACTCAATTTTGAAATTTTTGTGCTTCCAACTTCGTTTTCTTTCTATGTCTTTGAGGTTTAAGAACCACAGCATCTAGTTGCTAATACCTCAGCAAAGTGTACCATCTATTTTAGAATAGTTTTTGACAAAGGAAGATAAATACCTGTATTAAAGTGGCGGTGACATCATCCTCTGTCAATCTTAAGAATTCAACTGCCCAATCATCAACATGTCCAAAAGCTGCTTTTTGCCTTTCAGCTTCAAGCAAAATAGAATTACGATACAAGAATCTTTGCCAGATTTTCTGAACATTTGCTAGCTTCAAATTGATTTCTGTATCATTGAATCCCTGCATACCACCAACCATTTATACAATCTTCTTGTCTAAGATGACAACTATATGCAAATTCTGTGGATTTACGTTTTATTATCAACTATGCAATACAAAATAAAAACAAGATACAGAAAATATGGGGAAGATGAGTACCCGAAGAATCTTTATCATGTTGGGAATTTCCTCTTCGGGTATTCGAACAGCAAAGCTGTCATAGTTGAGTACATTTTCGTATGGTAGGAAAATCCCATCCTACAGTACAAGGAAACCAAAGCGCAAAAGGCATAAAATTACCATCATTGATAATTTCAGTCATTTAGTAATTAATTTTGAAAGATATAAAAGACTATCCACATGAAGAAGATAACTTCAGTAAGCTACTTTCATCAATAATCGATGGCCCTGAATCATTTTTAGAGTACTCATGGTAAGTGATGCCATGAAACTCTATGAAAATGAATCACAAATTATATTGATATAACATATAAGCATTATGAGTCTTTTGTGTTAGCATCTATTTGTTTAAACGTACAGGCCCAAGCAAAAGGTATATCTGTTGACAACAACATCCAAGACTTTTTCCACTAGGTGGGATCAGCTTCATAAATTCATCTACGCCACAATGTCCTATCATCTATTAAGTCTAATGATAGACCACTTACCTAAAAAATTCTCTTAATGATCTGGCCTAGTTTACCTCTAACCACTAGACTAACCTCTAAATGATCAACCATCTTCATCAGTGTTTCTAGAAGGCTTCTCCATATATTTCCAAGCCACCTAAGATGAGACTCTACCATCTTTTCTACAATGCAACTACCCCAATTTTCTCTGGATCAAAGTGATGCAAACTTTCTTAGTAGTGACAAAGCTTGTTCACTGGATCGAAAAGCTAGCTGCTAGCAACACAATTAATGACGAGCTTAACAAAGTCAACCTTCAAATTAGTTCATGGGAGAAAAAGAATAAGGGAAAAAAAGGGCATAACCTATTACCTGAATGACCACAGGAATGCATCCTTGCAAAACACTGTCTTCCATGCGTCCACTCCAACCATCACCAGGAAACACTCCACAGAAAACAGAGCTTGCTATATCTGCATGATAGTTATTAGAACGTACTGGGGTCACGATGACATCTTCTGCATGTTGTTTCCCTAGTTTTCCATCCTTGTTGGGGCTTGATCCAAACTCTTCTCCCAACTTTTGTCTTATACCCATACTATACCTGCATCATTTTGTACATTGTGTCTTCTATAACATTGAAAAAAATATATCAAAACATCCAATAATGTTTGTTCATAAGAAGTGAGGGAAGTTAGGCGACTTCATAAACAACTTCAGGCAACCAGAATGTAAAGGTTACTAGCAAGAGACAATGTTTGAACAAAATATTTTCTAGTAAACTTACGAGTATTCCGGTCTTCCATGAGGGTAAGCTGGTCCCAAATTCCCATTAAAGTAGAACAGTGTCTTCCGCTTTTCACGAGGCCTGAAAACAAAACATGTAGTTGCATTGTTCGATTTCAAAAACTATATAAATAAAACAATGGATTCAAGCATGACTAGAAAAAACAATTAAGTTCTTATACCGAGCCCAAAGTTTCATAGTCAACATGTTAGCATCAGGAACTTTCCAAGCAGGAAGTATGAGATCTTTGTCAGGGTCAAAGCACGGATGAATGCCTCTTCTATCAGACGAAATTGTATCCCAATTATCAGCCCAATAGGCTGTGGTTGAATGGTTATGTTTTGTATTTGTGTTTCCCCAGTGCACTAACATCATGCTGTTCCATATTTCCTTAGGGGCATAACAAGCACCTTCATCCCATGAAAAAAACTGCCTTCAGAGATAAAAGTGGAACTATTAGAACTTGTTTCTTATAAGCAAATACGATAAACATTACTTTGTAGAAAAATCTTCAATATATAGGAAAAGACAATCTTCTTGCACATACCCAGATGTGATCCCTTCCTGATGAATGATTCCAATAAGGATATTGCTCAACAATGTGATTATATGCATTTTTAGAATATTCCAAAGTGAGAGAGCTCCTCAACCCATTATGCTCCTAAACTTGTTCAATAAAATGCAGGAAAAAGTGAGAAATACTACTTTGGAGTTGGACTCAATTATAAGCGAAAATACCTATTTTTACACTAATTATGGATGGTAGTTAAGTACATATAATTTTCTTCATTTCATATAAAAAAGGAAATACATTTACTATTCTACTCCTAATTATAATGGTCACTTCCTCCCAATATTAAGGAATTAATTAAGGGTGATTTTGTATTAATAACATTGAATATGGATACATTAGTTGACATTTGCCTATATTTGAGTTCAACAAATGTAGACATATTTTTGCTTATAATTGAGTCCGAATGGAGTATTAGTACAAAACATGAAGTATGCAGCCAACACTACATACATAGATGTATCCAAGTATATATTCTGTTGACATATAGCAATCAGATCTGATATGATTGTGTTTATTAGTTGATTTTCTATTTAAGTTTATTTATATTTTGGGAAATAATCAAATCACTCTGATTTGATTTATTTCCTAATTTATTTTTACTTTATTCTGCATTCATTAGATAGCTGACAGCATTGTATATATATATATTTGTACTGTTTCTGTTTCAATAACAATAATAAGAAATTTTCCTTCCCTCTTGTTTTAACCTAGCTGCACCCTAAAACACATGGTATCAGAGCTTCGGCTCTGATCCTGTGGCAGCTCACCATGTCCTTACAAACTGAAAAAAATTGTTCCTCCACTACTACAATACCAGAAAAAAATTCTGGTGACCCTAAAATCGTGTCAACCCCTACCACAAATGATCCACTATCCATAAACTCTGGTTTACAGCTTCTAATCCAAAAGCTGAATGGCAGAAACTATGTTGAATGGGCCCAGACTGTGAAGTTAGCTCTTGATGGCAAGGGAAAGTTAGGCTACTTGACTGGAGATACTCCTCAACCAGAGAAGACCGATCCAGCCTACCAAAAATGGAAGTCAGAGAACTCCCTAATCATTGGGTGGCTGATTCACTCAATGGAATCTTCCATTGGGAAGCCCTACCTATTCATTTCCACTGCAAAAGAGGTGTGGGAAGCTGTACGCGATTGCTATTCCGACTTGGAGAACTCCTCACAGATTTATGAACTTAAAACTCGTTTGTGGCAGTCCAAACAAGGAGATAAAGATGTCACAACATTCTTTAATCTCATGGTTGTCCTTTGGCAGGAGCTTGACCAATGTTATGAGGATGATTGGGAGAATTCCAAAGATGCAAACAGATTTAAGAAAAGAGAAGAGAATGATAGGATTTATATGTTTCTAGCAGGACTCAATCCAGAACTTGATGAAGTCCGTGGTCGAATTTTGGGCAGAAAACCGTTGCCTTCATTGAGGGAAGTATTTTCTAAAGTAAGGAGGGAGGAATCCAGAAGGAAAGTTATGCTGCAAAACTCTGATAGTACAAGGGTGCAAGAAACTGAGAGTTCGGCTATGGCTGCAAAGGGATACGAAGCAGATGGAGAAAGAAAAAAACGACCTTGGTGTGGTCATTGTAGACGACCATGGCACACTAAGGAAACTTGTTGGAAACTTAATGGAAAACCACCCAACTGGAAGAAGAAGCCAAATGGAGAGGGTAAGGCCTTCCAAGCTGCAAATGGAGAAAATGTGGAGAATAAAGTTAACTCTGAGGCATCTCCTTTCTCTAAGGAACAACTAGAGCACCTGTATAAGCTCTTTACCTCTATGTCAGTTACTTCTTCATCCTCTCTTGCTCAAAAAGGTATCTCTTTCTCTTCTGCTCTTTTGAGTTCCAAACCAAATTCAAAAACTCCATGGATCATCGATTCTGGAGCCACTGATCATATGACAGATTGCTCAAAATTGTTTTCCACTTATAGTACTTGTGCAGGTCATAAAAAGGTAAAGATAGCTGATGGTACTTTTTCCACCATAGCTGGAGTTGGTTCTATTCCTATTTCTAAAACTCTAACTCTTCACAATGTCCTTCATGTTCCAAATTTGTCATGTAACTTGCTGTCCATAAGCAAATTAACACAAGATCTTAACTGTTTGGCTATTTTTAACCCAGTTAATTGTCAATTTCAGGAGTTGAAATCGGGGAGGATGATTGGCAGTGCTAAAGAGGTCAATGGTCTCTATCTCTTCGATGATGAGGCTGATCTTAAAGAGGAATTTCATAGTAATTGTCTCAACTCAGTTTTGGTTCATAATAATGAGGAAATAATGTTATGGCATTATAGGCTAGGACACCCAAATTTTTTGTATTTGAAGCACTTATTTTCCGAGTATTTTAAGAATAAAAATCCAGATAAGTTTTTTTGTGAAGTTTGCCAATTTGCAAAGCATCATCGTTCTTCCTATTCTCCTCAGGTGCATAAACCATCTAGTCCATTCACATTAATTCATAGTGATGTTTGGGGACCTTGTAGGGACCCTACTCCTAATGGAAGAAGATGGTTTATTACCTTCATAGATGATCACACTCGATTAACTTGGGTTTACTTAATGACAACAAAATCTGAAGTTGAAAGTATCTTCAAAAGTTTTTTTCAAATGATTTTGACCCAATTTCAAGTAAAAATCAAAATTCTCCGTAGTGATAATGGAAGGGAATATTTTAATAAACACTTAAATGAGTTTTTCCTACAACAAGGTATCATTCATCAAAGTTCATGTGTGGATACTCCACAACAAAATGAAGTGGCTGAACGAAAAAATAAACATCTCCTTGAAGTTGCTAGGGCATTGTTGTTTCAAAATAAGGTTCCAAAGTATCTTTGGGGAGAAGCAATTCTCACTGGAACATATTTAATAAATAGGATGCCTACCAAAATTTTAAATTACAAAACTCCTTTTGATGTTTTCACATGTCTATTTCCTAATAATAAACTTTCATACACTCTACCCCTAAAGATATTTGGATGTACTGTTTTTGTTCATATTCATGATCTGAATCAAGGAAAACTTGAGCCTAGAGCAAGAAAATGTGTTTTTATTGGCTATGCATCCAATCAAAAAGGATACAAATGTTTTGAACCTATTTCCAAAAAGATTTTTGTGACTATGGATGCCACTTTCTTTGAAAAAACTCCTTTTTTTGGTAATCATCTTCAAGGGGGGATAATTAAAGAAGATGATGTTCAATATTTAAAAATTGCAAATTTGGATTTTCTAAACAATTTGGAAAAAACAGATTGTGAGAAAAGTAACATAACAGAATCCTATTTGAAAATACTAGAAATTGAGGAAAATAACAAAACAAAATCTTTGGGTGAATCTAGTCAAGAAAGCCATGAACATAATATTCAAGAAAATGTTTTGACAGAACCAGAAGTTGAGAATGAGACAGTTGAGATTGGTAACAAAGGTATCCAACCATTTGACCATGTATACTTAAGAAAAAAAGTGCCTCAGAGAAGAGAACCTCAACACTGCCAAACATCCAAGGATCCAACAGGTACAAGTCTTTCTAATTCTGTTGTACCCTTTCAAAATTCTGAAAATTTTGATCATAATAATCTTGTCTTTGCTGAACCTGTTCCCAATGATTTTGTTCCTTTAGAACCTACCTTTGATGATTCTAATCTACCCATTGCTGTTAGAAAAGGGATAAGAACATGTACAAAACATCCTATCAGTAACTTTATATCTTATGACAAATTGTCCCCCACTTTTAGAGCTTTTACTTGTGAACTGACAAAAACAGAGATCTCAAGAGATATACAACAAGCTCTAAGGGTTCCTAAGTGGAAAGAAGCTGTCTTGGAAGAGATGAGTGCTCTTATAAAAAATCAAACTTGGAAAGAGGTGGATCTACCTAGGGGAAAGAGAACTGTGGGGTGCAAATGGGTGTTTACCATAAAACACAAGGCTGATGGATCAGTAGAGAGGTATAAGGCCAGACTAGTTGCCAAAGGCTTTACACAAACTTATGGTATTGATTACTCAGAAACTTTTGCTCCTGTTGCAAAACTTAACACCATTAGAGTTCTTTTATCTTTAGCGGTTAACTTGGATTGGCCATTACAGCAGCTAGATGTAAAAAATGCGTTTTTAAATGGAGATTTAGAGGAGGAAGTCTATATGGATTCACCCCCGGGGTTTGAATTTAAATTCAACCAAAAGGTCTGCAAGCTTCAGAAGTCTCTTTATGGCTTGAAACAGTCACCTCGAGCGTGGTTTGAAAGATCCACCCAATTTGTTAAGAAGCAGGGATATTCTCAATGTCAAAGCGATCACACCATGTTTGTGAAACATTCTTCTGAAGGTAAAATGGCTATATTGATCGTTTATGTAGATGATATTGTTATCACTGGGGATGATTCTAATGAAATAAAAAATTTGAAGGCATCTCTTGCTGCTGAGTTTGAAATTAAAGATCTTGGGTCTTTAAAATATTTTTTGGGAATGGAAGTTGCAAGATCAAAGAAAGGGATTGTTGTATCACAACAGAAATATATTTTAGACCTTCTCAAAGAAACCGGGATGATGGGTTGTAGGCCAGCTGATACTCCAATAGATCCTAATCAGAAAATTGGTAGTGATGGCAGTGGTGATCCAGTGGATACATCTCGGTATCAAAGATTAGTAGGAAGACTAATTTATCTATCTCATACTCGTCCAGATATAGCATTTGCTGTTAGCTTAGTGAGTCAGTTTATGCATTCACCTCACGAAGAACATTTAGAGGCTGTTTACCGTATTCTAAGGTATCTCAAAAGTTCCCCCGGAAGGGGACTGTTTTTCCAAAAAACTGATCAACAAGGCATTGAGGTATTTACTGACGCAGATTGGGCAGGGTCCATCACGGATAGAAAGTCAACATCTGGTTACTGCACATTTGTTTGGGGAAACTTAGTTACTTGGAGGAGCAAGAAACAAAATGTAGTAGCTAGAAGCAGTGCTGAGGCAGAGTATAGGGCAATGGCCCAAGGTGGTTGTGAAATCCTATGGCTTCAAAGAATCTTAGAAGAGCTTAAACTTCCTATAAATCTTCCAATGAAGCTGTATTGCGACAACAAGGCAGCAATTAGTATTTCTCAAAATCCTGTTCAACATGACCGAACCAAACATGTTGAAATTGATAGACATTTTATAAAAGAGAAAGTAGATGCAGGTCTGATTTGCATGCCTTTTGTCCCTACTTCACAACAAGTTGCTGATATCCTTACCAAAGGACTGTTCAGACCCAGTTTTGAATTTCTTGTAAGCAAGTTGGGCATGCTAGACATATATGCACCAACTTGAGGGGGGTGTTGACATATAGCAATCAGATCTGATATGATTGTGTTTATTAGTTGATTTTCTATTTAAGTTTATTTATATTTTGGGAAATAATCAAATCACTCTGATTTGATTTATTTCCTAATTTATTTTTACTTTATTCTGCATTCATTAGATAGCTGACAGCATTGTATATATATATATTTGTACTGTTTCTGTTTCAATAATAATAATAAGAAATTTTCCTTCCCTCCTGTTTTAACCTAGCTGCACCCTAAAACACATGGTATCAGAGCTTCGGCTCTGATCCTGTGGCAGCTCACCATGTCCTTACAAACTGAAAAAAATTGTTCCTCCACTACTACAATACCAGAAAAAAATTTTGGTGACCCTAAAATCGTGTCAACCCCTACCACAAATGATCCACTATCCATAAACTCTGGTTTACAGCTTCTAATCCAAAAGCTGAATGGCAGAAACTATGTTGAATGGGCCCAGACTGTGAAGTTAGCTCTTGATGGCAAGGGAAAGTTAGGCTACTTGACTGGAGATACTCCTCAACCAGAGAAGACCGATCCAGCCTACCAAAAATGGAAGTCAGAGAACTCCCTAATCATTGGGTGGCTGATTCACTCAATGGAATCTACCATTGGGAAGCCCTACCTATTCATTTCCACTGCAAAAGAGGTGTGGGAAGCTGTACGCGATTGCTATTCCGACTTGGAGAACTCCTCACAGATTTATGAACTTAAAACTCGTTTGTGGCAGTCCAAACAAGGAGATAAAGATGTCGCAACATTCTTTAATCTCATGGTTGTCCTTTGGCAGGAGCTTGACCAATGTTATGAGGATGATTGGGAGAATTCCAAAGATGCAAACAGATTTAAGAAAAGAGAAGAGAATGATAGGGTTTATATGTTTCTAGCAGGACTCAATCCAGAACTTGATGAAGTCCGTGGTCGAATTTTGGGCAGAAAACCGTTGCCTTCATTGAGGGAAGTATTTTCTGAAGTAAGGAGGGAGGAATCCAGAAGGAAAGTTATGCTGCAAAACTCTGATAGTACAAGGGTGCAAGAAACTGAGAGTTCGGTTATGGCTGCAAAGGGATACGAAGCAGATGGAGAAAGAAAAAAACGACCTTGGTGTGATCATTGTAGACGACCATGGCACACTAAGGAAACTTGTTGGAAACTTAATGGAAAACCACCCAACTGGAAGAAGAAGCCAAATGGAGAGGGTAAGGCCTTCCAAGCTGCAAATGGAGAAAATGTGGAGAATAAAGTTAACTCTGAGACATCTCCTTTCTCTAAGGAACAACTAGAGCACCTGTATAAGCTCTTTACCTCTATGTCAGTTACTTCTTCATCCTCTCTTGCTCAAAAAGGTATCTCTTTCTCTTCTGCTCTTTTGAGTTCCAAACCAAATTCAAAAACTCCATGGATCATCGATTCTGGAGCCACTGATCATATGACAGATTGCTCAAAATTGTTTTCCACTTATAGTACTTGTGCAGGTCATAAAAAGGTAAAGATAGCTGATGGTACTTTTTCCACCATAGCTGGAGTTGGTTCTATTCCTATTTCTAAAACTCTAACTCTTCACAATGTCCTTCATGTTCCAAATTTGTCATGTAACTTGTTGTCCATAAGCAAATTAACACAAGATCTTAACTGTTTGGCTATTTTTAACCCAGTTAATTGTCAATTTCAGGAGTTGAAATCGGGGAGGATGATTGGCAGTGCTAAAGAGGTCAATGGTCTCTATCTCTTCGATGATGAGGCTGATCTTAAAGAGGAATTTCATAGTAATTGTCTCAACTCAGTTTTGGTTCATAATAATGAGGAAATAATGTTATGGCATTATAGGCTAGGACACCCAAATTTTTTGTATTTGAAGCACTTATTTCCCGAGTATTTTAAGAATAAAAATCCAGATCAGTTTTTTTTGTGAAGTTTGCCAATTTGCAAAGCATCATCGTTCTTCCTATTCTCCTCAGGTGCATAAACCATCTAGTCCATTCACATTAATTCATAGTGATGTTTGGGGACCTTGTAGGGACCCTACTCCTAATGGAAGAAGATGGTTTATTACCTTCATGGATGATCACACTCGATTAACTTGGGTTTACTTAATGACAACAAAATCTGAAGTTGAAAGTATCTTCAAAAGTTTTTTTCAAATGATTTTGACCCAATTTCAAGTAAAAATCAAAATTCTCCGTAGTGATAATGGAAGGGAATATTTTAATAAACACTTAAATGAGTTTTTCCTACAACAAGGTATCATTCATCAAAGTTCATGTGTAGATACTCCACAACAAAATGGAGTGGCTGAACGAAAAAATAAACATCTCCTTGAAGTTGCTAGGGCATTGTTGTTTCAAAATAAGGTTCCAAAGTATCTTTGGGGAGAAGCAATTCTCACTGGAACATATTTAATAAATAGGATGCCTACCAAAATTTTAAATTACAAAACTCCTTTTGATGTTTTCACATGTCTATTTCCTAATAATAAACTTTCATACACTCTACCCCTAAAGATATTTGGATGTACTGTTTTTGTTCATATTCATGATCTGAATCAAGGAAAACTTGAGCCTAGAGCAAGAAAATGTGTTTTTATTGGCTATGCATCCAATCAAAAAGGATACAAATGTTTTGAACCTATTTCCAAAAAGATTTTTGTGACTATGGATGCCACTTTCTTTGAAAAAACTCCTTTTTTTGGTAATCATCTTCAAGGGGGGATAATTAAAGAAGATGATGTTCAATATTTAAAAATTGCAAATTTGGATTTTCTAAACAATTTGGAAAAAACAGATTGTGAGAAAAGTAACATAACAGAATCCTATTTGAAAATACTAGAAATTGAGGAAAATAACAAAACAAAATCTTTGGGTGAATCTAGTCAAGAAAGCCATGAACATAATATTCAAGAAAATGTTTTGACAGAACCAGAAGTTGAGAATGAGACAGTTGAGATTGGTAACGAAGGTATCCAACCATTTGACCACGTATACTTAAGAATAAAAGTGCCTCAGAGAAGAGAACCTCAACACTGCCAAACATCCAAGGATCCAACAGGTACGAGTCTTTCTAATTCTGTTGTACCCTTTCAAAATTCTGAAAATTTTGATCATAATAATCTTGTCTTTGCTGAACCTGTTCCCAATGATTTTGTTCCTTTAGAACCTACCTTTGATGATTCTAGTCTACCCATTGCTGTTAGAAAAGGGATAAGAGCATGTACAAAACATCCTATCAGTAACTTTATATCTTATGACAAATTGTCCCCCACATTTAGAGCTTTTACTTGTGAACTGACAAAAACAGAGATCCCAAGAGATATACAACAAGCTCTAAGGGTTCCTAAGTGGAAAGAAGTTGTCTTGGAGGAGATGAGTGCTCTTATAAAAAATCAAACTTGGAAAGAGGTGGATCTACCTAGGGGAAAGAGAACTGTGGGGTGCAAATGGGTGTTTACCATAAAACACAAGGCTGATGGATCAGTAGAGAGGTATAAGGTCAGGCTAGTTGCCAAAGGCTTTACACAAACTTATGGTATTGATTACTCAGAAACTTTTGCTCCTGTTGCAAAACTTAACACCATTAGAGTTCTTTTATCTTTAGCGGTTAACTTGGATTGGCCATTACAGCAGCTAGACGTAAAAAATGCATTTTTAAATGGAGATTTAGAGGAGGAAGTCTATATGGATTCACCCCCGGGGTTTGAATTTAAATTCAACCAAAAGGTCTGCAAGCTTCAGAAGTCTCTTTATGGCTTGAAACAGTCACCTCGAGCGTGGTTTGAAAGATTCACCCAATTTGTTAAGAAGCAGGGATATTCTCAATGTCAAAGCGATCACACCATGTTTGTGAAACATTCTTCTGAAGGTAAAATGGCTATATTGATCGTTTATGTAGATGATATTGTTATCACTGGGGATGATTCTAATGAAATAAAAAATTTGAAGGCATCTCTTGCTGCTGAGTTTGAAATTAAAGATCTTGGGTCTTTAAAATATTTTTTGGGAATGGAAGTTGCAAGATCAAAGAAAGGGATTGTTGTATCACAACATAAATATATTTTAGACCTTCTAAAAGAAACCGGGATGATGGGTTGTAGGCCAGCTGATACTCCAATAGATCCTAATCAGAAAATTGGTAGTGATGGCAGTGGTGATCCAGTGGATACATCTCGGTATCAAAGATTAGTAGGAAGACTAATTTATCTATCTCATACTCGTCCAGATATAGCCTTTGCTGTTAGCTTAGTGAGTCAGTTTATGCATTCACCTCATGAAGAACATTTAGAGGCTGTTTACCGTATTCTAAGGTATCTCAAAAGTTCCCCCGGAAGGGGACTGTTTTTCCAAAAAACTGATCAACAAGGCATTGAGGTATTTACTGACGCAGATTGGGCAGGGTCCATCACGGATAGAAAGTCAACATCTGGTTACTGCACATTTGTTTGGGGAAACTTAGTTACTTGGAGGAGCAAGAAACAAAATGTAGTAGCTAGAAGCAGTGCTGAGGCAGAGGATAGGGCAATGGCCCAAGGTGTTTGTGAAATCCTATGGCTTCAAAGAATCTTAGAAGAGCTTAAACTTCCTATAAATCTTCCAATGAAGCTGTATTGCGACAACAAGGCAGCAATTAGTATTTCTCAAAATCCTGTTCAACATGACCGAACCAAACATGTTGAAATTGATAGACATTTTATAAAAGAGAAAGTAGATGCAGGTCTGATTTGCATGCCTTTTGTCCCTACTTCACAACAAGTTGCTGATATCCTTACCAAAGGACTGTTCAGACCCAGTTTTGAATTTCTTGTAAGCAAGTTGGGCATGCTAGACATATATGCACCAACTTGAGGGGGGGTGTTGACATATAGCAATCAGATCTGATATGATTGTCTTTATTAATTGATTTTCTATTTAAGTTTATTTGTATTTTGGGAAATAATCAAATCACTCTGATTTGATTTATTTCCTAATTTATTTTTACTTTATTCTGCATTCATTAGATAGCTGGCAGCATTGTATATATATATATTTGTACTGTTTCAGTTTCAATAACAATAATAAGAAATTTTCCTTCCCTCCTGTTTTAACCTAGCTGCACCCTAAAACACATGGTATCAGAGCTTCGGCTCTGATCCTGTGGCAGCTCACCATGTCCTTACAAGAAACTGAAAAAAATTGTTCCTCCCCTACTACAATACCAGAAAAAAATTCTGGTGACCCTAAAATCGTGTCAACCCCTACCACAAATGATCCACTATCCATAAACTCTGGTTTACAGCTTCTAATCCAAAAGCTGAATGGCAGAAACTATGTTGAATGGGCCCAGACTGTGAAGTTAGCTCTTGATGGCAAGGGAAAGTTAGGCTACTTGACTGGAGATACTCCTCAACCAGAGAAGACCGATCCAGCCTACCAAAAATGGAAGTCAGAGAACTCCCTAATCATTGGGTGGCTGATTCACTCAATGGAATCTACCATTGGGAAGCCCTACCTATTCATTTCCACTGCAAAAGAGGTGTGGGAAGCTGTACGCGATTGCTATTCCGACTTGGAGAACTCCTCACAGATTTATGAACTTAAAACTCGTTTGTGGCAGTCCAAACAAGGAGATAAAGATGTCACAACATTCTTTAATCTCATGGTTGTCCTTTGGCAGGAGCTTGACCAATGTTATGAGGATGATTGGGAGAATTCCAAAGATGCAAACAGATTTAAGAAAAGAGAAGAGAATGATAGGGTTTATATGTTTCTAGCAGGACTCAATCCAGAACTTGATGAAGTCCGTGGTCGAATTTTGGGCAGAAAACCGTTGCCTTCATTGAGGGAAGTATTTTCTGAAGTAAGGAGGGAGGAATCCAGAAGGAAAGTTATGCTGCAAAACTCTGATAGTACAAGGGTGCAAGAAACTGAGAGTTCGGCTATGGCTGCAAAGGGATACGAAGCAGATGGAAAAAGAAAAAAACGACCTTGGTGTGATCATTGTAGACGACCATGGCACACTAAGGAAACTTGTTGGAAACTTAATGGAAAACCACCCAACTGGAAGAAGAAGCCAAATGGAGAGGGTAAGGCCTTCCAAGCTGCAAATGGAGAAAATGTGGAGAATAAAGTTAACTCTGAGACATCTCCTTTCTCTAAGGAACAACTAGAGCACCTGTATAAGCTCTTTACCTCTATGTCAGTTACTTCTTCATCCTCTCTTGCTCAAAAAGGTATCTCTTTCTCTTCTGCTCTTTTGAGTTCCAAACCAAATTCAAAAACTCCATGGATCATCGATTCTGGAGCCACTGATCATATGACAGATTACTCAAAATTGTTTTCCACTTATAGTACTTGTGCAGGTCATAAAAAGGTAAAGATAGCTGATGGTACTTTTTCCACCATAGCTGGAGTTGGTTCTATTCCTATTTCTAAAACTCTAACTCTTCACAATGTCCTTCATGTTCCAAATTTGTCATGTAACTTGCTGTCCATAAGCAAATTAACACAAGATCTTAACTGTTTGGCTATTTTTAACCCAGTTAATTGTCAATTTCAGGAGTTGAAATCGGGGAGGATGATTGGCAGTGCTAAAGAGGTCAATGGTCTCTATCCCTTCGATGATGAGGCTGATCTTAAAGAGGAATTTCATAGTAATTGTCTCAACTCAGTTTTGGTTCATAATAATGAGGAAATAATGTTATGGCATTATAGGCTAGGACACCCAAATTTTTTGTATTTGAAGCACTTATTTCCCGAGTATTTTAAGAATAAAAATCCAGATCAGTTTTTTTGTGAAGTTTGCCAATTTGCAAAGCATCATCGTTCTTCCTATTCTCCTCAGGTGCATAAACCATCTAGTCCATTCACATTAATTCATAGTGATGTTTGGGGACCTTGTAGGGACCCTACTCCTAATGGAAGAAGATGGTTTATTACCTTCATAGATGATTACACTCGATTAACTTGGGTTTACTTAATGACAACAAAATCTGAAGTTGAAAGTATCTTCAAAAGTTTTTTTCAAATGATTTTGACCCAATTTCAAGTAAAAATCAAAATTCTCCGTAGTGATAATGGAAGGGAATATTTTAATAAACACTTAAATGAGTTTTTCCTACAACAAGGTATCATTCATCAAAGTTCATGTGTGGATACTCCACAACAAAATGGAGTGGCTGAACGAAAAAATAAACATCTCCTTGAAGTTGCTAGGGCATTGTTGTTTCAAAATAAGGTTCCAAAGTATCTTTGGGGAGAAGCAATTCTCACTGGAACATATTTAATAAATAGGATGCCTACCAAAATTTTAAATTACAAAACTCCTTTTGATGTTTTCACATGTCTATTTCCTAATAATAAACTTTCATACACTCTACCCCTAAAGATATTTGGATGTACTGTTTTTGTTCATATTCATGATCTGAATCAAGGAAAACTTGAGCCTAGAGCAAGAAAATGTGTTTTTATTGGCTATGCATCCAATCAAAAAGGATACAAATGTTTTGAACCTATTTCCAAAAAGATTTTTGTGACTATGGATGCCACTTTCTTTGAAAAAACTCCTTTTTTTGGTAATCATCTTCAAGGGGGGATAATTAAAGAAGATGATGTTCAATATTTAAAAATTGCAAATTTGAATTTTCTAAACAATTTGGAAAAAACAGATTGTGAGAAAAGTAACATAACAGAATCCTATTTGAAAATACTAGAAATTGAGGAAAATAACAAAACAAAATCTTTGGGTGAATCTAGTCAAGAAAGCCATGAACATAATATTCAAGAAAATGTTTTGACAGAACCAGAAGTTGAGAATGAGACAGTTGAGATTGGTAACGAAGGTATCCAACCATTTGACCACGTATACTTAAGAAAAAAAGTGCCTCAGAGAAGAGAACCTCAACACTGCCAAACATCCAAGGATCCAACAGGTACGAGTCTTTCTAATTCTGTTGTACCCTTTCAAAATTCTGAAAATTTTGATCATAATAATCTTGTCTTTGCTGAACCTGTTCCCAATGATTTTGTTCCTTTAGAACCTACCTTTGATGATTCTAGTCTACCCATTGCTATTAGAAAAGGGATAAGAGCATGTACAAAACATCCTATCAGTAACTTTATATCTTATGACAAATTGTCCCCCACATTTAGAGCTTTTACTTGTGAACTGACAAAAACAGAGATCCCAAGAGATATACAACAAGCTCTAAGGGTTCCTAAGTGGAAAGAAGCTGTCTTGGAGGAGATGAGTGCTCTTATAAAAAATCAAACTTGGAAAGAGGTGGATCTACCTAAGGGAAAGAGAACTGTGGGGTGCAAATGGGTGTTTACCATAAAACACAAGGCTGATGGATCAGTAGAGAGGTATAAGGCCAGGCTAGTTGCCAAAGGCTTTACACAAACTTATGGTATTGATTACTCAGAAACTTTTGCTCCTGTTGCAAAACTTAACACCATTAGAGTTCTTTTATCTTTAGCGGTTAACTTGGATTGGCCATTACAACAGCTAGACGTAAAAAATGCGTTTTTAAATGGAGATTTAGAGGAGGAAGTCTATATGGATTCACCCCCGGGGTTTGAATTTAAATTCAACCAAAAGGTCTGCAAGCTTCAGAAGTCTCTTTATGGCTTGAAACAGTCACCTCGAGCGTGGTTTGAAAGATTCACCCAATTTGTTAAGAAGCAGGGATATTCTCAATGTCAAAGCGATCACACCATGTTTGTGAAACATTCTTCTGAAGGTAAAAAGGCTATATTGATCGTTTATGTAGATGATATTGTTATCACTGGGGATGATTCTAATGAAATAAAAAATTTGAAGGCATCTCTTGCTGCTGAGTTTGAAATTAAAGATCTTGGGTCATTAAAATATTTTTTGGGAATGGAAGTTGCAAGATCAAAGAAAGGGATTGTTGTATCACAACAGAAATATATTTTAGACCTTCTAAAAGAAACCGGGATGATGGGTTGTAGGCCAGCTGATACTCCAATAGATCCTAATCAGAAAATTGGTAGTGATGGCAGTGGTGATCCAGTGGATACATCTCGATATCAAAGATTAGTAGGAAGACTAATTTATCTATCTCATACTCGTCCAGATATAGCCTTTGCTGTTAGCTTAGTGAGTCAGTTTATGCATTCACCTCATGAAGAACATTTAGAGGCTGTTTACCGTATTCTAAGGTATCTCAAAAGTTTCCCCGGAAGGGGACTGTTTTTCCAAAAAACTGATCAACAAGGCATTGAGGTATTTACTGACGCAGATTGGGCAGGGTCCATCACGGATAGAAAGTCAACATCTGGTTACTGCACATTTGTTTGGGGAAACTTAGTTACTTGGAGGAGCAAGAAACAAAATGTAGTAGCTAGAAGCAGTGCTGAGGCAGAGTATAGGGCAATGGCCCAAGGTGTTTGTGAAATCCTATGGCTTCAAAGAATCTTAGAAGAGCTTAAACTTCCTATAAATCTTCCAATGAAGTTGTATTGCGACAACAAGGCAGCAATTAGTATTTCTCAAAATCCTGTTCAACATGACCGAACCAAACATGTTGAAATTGATAGACATTTTATAAAAGAGAAAGTAGATGCAGGTCTGATTTGCATGCCTTTTGTCCCTACTTCACAACAAGTTGCTGATATCCTTACCAAAGGACTGTTCAGACCCAGTTTTGAATTTCTTGTAAGCAAGTTGGGCATGCTAGACATATATGCACCAACTTGAGGGGGGGTGTTGACATATAGCAATCAGATCTGATATGATTGTGTTTATTAGTTGATTTTCTATTTAAGTTTATTTATATTTTGGGAAATAATCAAATCACTCTGATTTGATTTATTTCCTAATTTATTTTTACTTTATTCTGCATTCATTAGATAGCTGACAGCATTGTATATATATATATTTGTACTGTTTCTGTTTCAATAACAATAATAAGAAATTTTCCTTCCCTCTTGTTTTAACCTAGCTGCACCCTAAAACACATATTCCAAAACAGATCTCCAATCCAAGAGTAACAAAATCTGAGTATTTATGGAAGTAAGCACAAACAAGTAACAAATGACTGAAAATAGTTTCATCCACCTATCCGAAAAGGGGGAAAATAACATCCAACTATTGTTTAATTTATTTCCATTTTGAAATTACTAAATAGGCACGTCAACAAAAAGCAAATCCATGTACATCATACCATTGATGTTAGTATATTCTACAAATGCATTGCAGTAAATATAGCAATTAATAAAATATACCTTCAAACTCAAGTGAGGAGCATCATCACCACGAGTTATGATGCATGAATCAAGAACAGGAACAAAGAAAAAGTCTGCTTCTTCACCATTTAGAGTTCGATGAGGACTAGCTAACAAACTCTCATAAATTGCCATCTGCAGACATGCAGATCCACGATATAAATATATAGCAAAGGATATAAATTTTACTAGCCGAAATGCTCCTAAAAAAATGTCATGGAATACCTGAGCACCGTACAGCTGCTCCATCCATATTGTTGCATTATTGCCATCATAAATTCTATTTACACACTCTAACTTAAAATGGCGTCCCTATAATAACCAAAAAGAATAAATGTAAAACAAAAATAGATAAACATCAAAAAAAATATTGGGATGTAATCAATAGAATTGACAGATTATCCTCACCTCCAATAGTAGACTGTTGAACTCAGGGGGTAAATCATAAATATATATAAGAGGCCTTTTCTTTGCCACCACAGCATTAAGATTTATTAATTTTTCACTGACATGAATATTGTCAGGAACATCAACCCGAGCAGGACGAAGCCAACTAGGCCACTCTCTTATAGAAGATATTACTGATGGAATGCTGCAATCTGCTCCGTACCAACCATTATCACACTGAAAATAAAACTATATTCAATTTATCTATTGATATTGGATGGAAATGAACAGTGTCGAATAAAAAATACGCAACATTCAGCTTACCTACAGAAATCGGATGGAAACAAAATAGGATCTATATTGCACAAGATGTGAGAGTAATTTCATTTATCCTTGTGTTTTCCTTGAGAAACTTCTGTGCAATTTAAAGGGATTCCTGGTTGTGTTATGGTTTTTTAATGTTGCGTTATTTCTGTTTCTATGTTCTATTATTTGGTTGAATGGTTTTGTATTCTTACTGTTCTATATTTATTTTAAGTTGTCTCAATATAAGAATCTTAAAAATTGAGGACTCGTGCAACTTCATTTACAAGTTGATGAATTGAGTTTACAGCAGTACCGCAAGTTTAAATAGATTCTAGCATTTGACAACTTGACTGCCATCATAAATCATAAATGCACACAAATTGAAAAATGCCTCTACAGAAGGTTAGGTATCCTCAGTTGCAAGCCTATGTGATTTGTTTCAAGATTAAAAAAAAACAAAAACTTTATCAAACAAGTTTTAGTCGTAATTTGTTTACTACCAACCAATCCTATGTCAGCAAAGAAAAAGCAATAGATGGCAAGTATTTAATTTTCTAGTAAACAAGTGAAACAGCAAAGATAGGTGCCACATTGTTAAACTAAGGAATCACCTGACAAAATCCACCACGACATTGGCCATGTCCATTGCACTGATTAATGCAAACGGATTGAACAGGCACTTCACAAAATCGGCCCCAAAGACCATCATATTTGCAATCACATTCCTCTTTGAATTTTATCTTTCCCTCATATGCTTCAACTGGGTCTACATTACACCAACCTGGTATACTACCATTAGTTGTGAACACATCTTGATCAACTTTTGTCCAGTTCACTATTTTGGGACCACCAGGTTCAGAAGGCTGACTGAAATAGATTTAAGGCGCGTGACTTAAATTGTAAATTGAGAAAAAACTAGAGACTAAAACACAATACTAGTAATTCAATTTTACATACTTAAATTGAAACCCACATGTCTCTGCCAGTGGTCGATATGGATATTTTGTTCCTTCTCCACAGAAGCACATTGCCCTTGTTTTGTCACAGTTGGCTGGGCAAATTGATACAACCCATCGTCCAAATGGCTCATGTAGTGATCCTGGAAAGTTGCATTCTAACTCTTGTCTGTCAATGCATCCATCTCCTGTCACCTCAGAAAATAGAATGATTTTTCAAACCAAATAACAAATTATGTTTTGGTGCAATTATCAAAAATATTCCAAAAATGGTACCAAAATAAATTAAGAGTATTTTCATTTCTGATTCTCTTTTTGTTCTTTCTTCCCAGCTTCTTTGGTAGAATAACAAGAGAAAGGTTTGCTATGGATATGTAGAATTAAATTTAAAATTTATTTTCATTTATTCAACACTAGAAGAATCTTACATCTAAATGTATCACGGTTTTAACAAAGATCAAAATTAATGATACGAGCCTCAGAAAAAAGTAACATGTCAGCCATTAGTTGGTGGAACAAATGTTGCAGGAAATATATCTAATAAAAACTCCAAAGCACTTCGTTATCTAACAAAAACTCTTCATTTGAGAAAATGATTTAAGGCATGCTTGGAGTTAAAAAACAACCCAGTAGGTCCTTGACATGGTGATTGTGTCCGATTTACCAGTTATTCAAGAATGTTTGTGAATATCAGTTGATAAATGACATGAGAAAGCTAGAACTGCATTATCATCAAAATGAGTTATCTTCTACTATTTGCAGCTTCTAATCGAGCATTATGTACCTGGTCAATAAAATGAAAGTAGGGAACAGAACTAACCAACATAGCCATGAAAGCATCTACATTGTCCCAACTCTCGATTACAAACTCCCAGGCCACTGCAGTCATTTTTGCAGTCATTGCCGCCTATTATCTGTAACCAATCACATTATTTATCAGTAAAGTTTACATTAGGTGATAAGAAAACAACTCAATGCCAATAACAACCATACAACTTCAGCAAAAACTTAACACAAAACCTCTGAAAAACAATTCAAAAATAAGACAAGAAACATAAAAATAAAAAGAGGAAATACAAGCTAAGAATTAGAATATCAACTGTCACCTCAGAAATGTTGACATCCTTTGTAATAGAATCGCAACCTGAAAGCCACCGGCCAATCTCAGCCTTCCACGGTGCACCCTTATAAGCGACTGAACTGTGCAAGTCAGCTGGAAACCGATACTTCAAATCAATTGCAGGTTCTTCCAAGCCATGGTTGCTTACTAAATCTGCTGATGATACATTATTTGAAACGCATGAATCTGAAGCTAGCTTAAAATAATCAAAAGAGGGTGTCAAAGGGAACAAGAACAGATGAACAACAGAAACCAATGCCACAACCGAAGCGATTGATGCGGCAAGAGACCAAGAGCATCTCCAGTTTTTCATGGAGAACAAATCGAACTGGTCTCTTGCCATTCACCTAACCTCAAACACTACAAAACAAACTTCTCTAATTCACCAATCTCTCTTCTTGACATCATAACCTGCAAACATCAACAATCAACAATAAAATAATACTATAGTATTGTTTACAATGACCATAACCAGAATCATAGAGCCATAACATTACAAAACTCAACTATGCTTTTCTTTATAAAAAAAATTAGAGAAGGAGAAAATTATTATTATTAAAAGTGGTACGGATGGCCGTCCTGATGAGAACTTTTACCACTTATCTGAGACCTCATCTACAAGCTCAACTAGACTTTAAAACTAAAGAAGAAACTTTGTATCATTGATTACATTCAATTAATTAATTTTCTCAAATTATTAGCTTTGTCAGCAGCGTCCGTGTCATCATAGAAAAGAAACACTAACACATTGACAAATAACTCTTACTAGTACTATAGCAAAAACCCCATTTAAATATTCAATAAATAAAAAAAAGAATCAAAATTGAATTTGAATAAAAAAATGCAATGCTAATTCACCATGTGAATTCTGACATTAACATATTACAGTTGACTACTCACCCTTCTCAGATCTCAATCGGAATCAGAGAACCTCACTCCGCAATGTAGAAGAAGAATAATAATTATAATAATAATAACTCAATTTAAAAAACTGAATTGACAAGAAAGGTCCTTTTGAAGTTCCGGCTATAAAAATTTGGTAACGTGTGATTGATGATTTTGGTCAATGGGGTTGTGAAGAGTTGAATTGCAGATTGTTCGTTCTCCTGGGTGATATGATAGTATGTAATAAATGTAAGATTTTTGTCATCACTAAGTTGAGTTTAGATTTCAGAAACAGATTCGTGAAAGGGAGAGTTTATGGAATTTGTTTATTGTGCCAGAGGTTTCATTTTCATTTATTGCCTGCCGGCTGTGCTTCCTCCCAATCATTATCTTCTTTTGTTTTTTTTTTTTTTTGTCATGCTAATAAATTTTGACCTTTTTTCATATCCAAGTTTTAATATCATTTTTTTTAGATGCTTGATAAATGTCTTTTAAAGCATTTATTAGCAATTGTTTTTTAAGAGATCTTTTTTTTTTTTTATGGTTTTACCTCTTTGATTACAAGGGAGATAAGATTTAGGAGCCACAATATAATCCACATTCACATATATTCGCCTGCATCCATCTTGATTTGGACCGATAAAATCCGCTTTAGTTGAATGCATATGCAAGTGTAGGTTTTTTCCAAAATTTCAAGGGCGAGGACGGATTTGGCGTGTTGATATTTACCCCGCACCCACACTCGAACCCGCTCTACTAGTAATATTATTGTAATTTTTAAATTTTATATACATGTACATCTTGAGTATATTTAATATTTTTTAAAATATAAGAAATCATAATCTCATCTATATAAAAAATATTTTTTAATTTTATTATTGTCAAATAATAATTATTTTATTATATTAATTATAATAGATATGATATTTAAATTTATAATTTTATATATATGAATGAGTGTGGGTATAGACAGGGAAACTCGAATCCCGTAGCAGGCAGAGATAGGAATTTAAATTTTATACCCGCTAAAAAACGGGAACGGGTGCGGGTTTTCTCCGATTAATCGGGTGCAGGGGTGGAAGAGATAAAATCCACCCTCGATCCGCCCTATTGCCATGCCTAATAAGATTGAGTATTTTAAATCATTCGGTCGGAAGATGAATAAAATATTATTAAAAATTATTTTAATTAAGATTTTAAGTTCAATCACATGATTAAATCTTCTTTTGTTTTTCTAAAGATGGATAAAATAGAAATCTTATCTGGTTATTATATTAAATATTTTAAATAAAAAATTTCTAAATATATCCTATAATAAATTGCAACTAGTAAACTTATGTTTCTTTTTCAAATAAGTCAAACCAAGTTTTAAAAGGTCTAATATGTCTTACGAATAATTTTTTAGGTCTAAGTTTGATTTACGATCGTCCATCACAAGCTTTTTATCTCCGTCTAGTCTAATCTTTTTTAAAAGTCTAACCTGATCTGAAAGTCTATTGAAAAGTTTAATTCACATTAAAACATTTAAATAGCATATTTTATATTTTTTAAATAGGCTAAACTAGGTCTTCATATATCAAAGGAAAGGTAATAAAATGATAAACATAAGGAAAACTAATAAAATTATAATCAGCAAGTCTGCAACAACTTTCCATAAATAACAAAGAACCAAAATGAACCTCATAATTAGTAAACTGCAAGTGAATCAAAAAATTACAAATAAAACAAAATGAACCTCATAATTAGCAGTAAACAAAAGACATTATCATCATCTATAAAAATAAAAATAAAAAACATAACAAAAGATCCCAATAATATAGGCATTTACTCTTCAAATCCAAAACTCTTTAATTCTAGAAAAAAAAAAAAATTAACTCCTTCTTTTCATAGATTAGCCAACAAAACACATTCAGAGCCCAAGGAATGAACAAAAATGATATCAAATCTTTAATGTGATTTGTATCTCTTATTTTTCAACCTTCAAAATAAAAAATAAAAAATACATATATGTTAGACATTGGACTAAAAAATACTAAATAAATAAATGAATAGATTCCTAAAAGAATAATAAATATTATTTAATAAAATATCATATCAAATAATTAACCTTTGATTTTTTTTCTATACATTATACTTCTGAGTTAACCAATCCCCACCATATATGAGAGCTTCAACAAATTCTTCATTTATTTTAGAACAAAATTCATCAATAACTCTACCTCCAACACTAATTGTGGACTCAAACACCATGTACGACCCTTAGTTTTTAAATTCTAATTTATGTAATTTTAGTGTGTTTTGTGTTGAATTGCTGAGACATTTAGCTCAGTTTTATTTTATTTTGTGAATCAAGTAACAAAAACATATTTTGTTAGAGTTTGTAATATGTTTAATATATGTATATATTTATATATATTTTTTGAGACCCGATTAAAATTATTTGTCGGAGAATAATTTAATAATGTTGCGAAGAATTTAATACCGGGCAGTTTTTTTTAAAATGTCACTTGTTGCTAAAAAAAATTTATCTGTCAATTGAGTTGCGACGAGAATAGATATTTTTATCAAAATAGATTGAGATGAGAGTGAGGTGATGTCTGTAAGAGTTTTAGATATTTATTTGTTTGTTTGTAGTTATATATATATATATAGGAAAGAAAGCAGAAAAACATTTTCCTCCTGCGCCTCGCGATTTCTTCTCCTTCCTTTTTCTATTTCAAAGAAAACCGTGTTGGTGGTTTTCAAAAACAACCAAACACAAATCCCCATTTATCTACTAGATCTAAGCTTCCATTCGAGAAGTCTCAGGAGGGAAAGTAGCTCCTCTCTACACTAATTTATTTAAGGTGAGACACTTCCTCCTCCTTTTTCCTAAATTCGTAAACTTTATACGGTGGGGGGGTATGAGTGAAATTTTTGAGTTCTTAACAAATCCTTGTTGTTGTGCTGTTGTTGTTGATTTGTTAGTAATGGTTAAAAAAAACATTGATTTTTGATGTGTTTGAGTTACGTAATAAGTTATTTTCAAATAAATGAGTTTGAACTGAAAATTGAAATTTTACAACAAAAAATTAGAGTTGTTAAAGTTGTGAAAAAAAAGTTCAAATTTTAACTAAGTTAAAGAGTTTGAGCAAAAAAGTTAGATTGAAACTAAAATGTTTAGAGTTAAAAGTGTTAGTCTTTTAATTACTCTTGGACTGAGTTTAAAAAGAAAAAGTTTAGAGTACTTTATTAACTCAAATTTTTTGTGCTTTAATAATCGAATGTGTGTATGTTTGATTTGGAAAATATTCGTTTTATTTAGTTTTATCTAAATAATGTAGTTGTGAACAAATTGTTATAAATATTTATGTTTATGTAGTTAGCACCTTGAGTCTCGAAAAGGAATCGAGACCGTTAGCACCGAGTTAGCGGTGGGGAAAACTCTGATATCTATTAATGTTGTGTGGTGATTAAAGAAAAATGACTTTTCTTAGTTTATGCATTTCCAAAAATAGTTGTTATGATTGATGATCAGGAATGTATACATGTGGTTATCAAATCTTTGAACTGGTGCTTTAAGGAAAGTTACTGAATTGTTATTTCAAGTTTTTATATGTATACTTTCAAAAATAAAAATTAAAAAATGAGTTATGTCAAATTTGAGAAAAATTGGTGGTTGTGTGAAAAATTTTGAGAAAAAATAATTTAAAACGTTTCGAAAAATTGTTAGTGAATTCACTGAAAAATTAAAGGATGTTAATTTCTAAAATTATATTTTATATGTTGAAAGTGTGTTGTGGTTAATAATATTATTAGTCCTTACTCATTGTAAACTCTTTTAGTAAAATATACTCTAAGGGGGTTAGGAGTAAGAAAGGATTCGTAAGGTAGTTAAAGTCTAAGAGATTAACTTGACTAAGTCAAACACTATTTGATTAAAGGTGTCAGCACAAACGAGATTTTTCTCTGTGTTTGATTGTGGTTGTGATAACCGTTGGAAATGCTATAACAAAGGTAAGGGATCCTTCCAAATTTTTAGTTTGCATATAGGGACTCTATATGTGTGATTGATGTATGATCAATGTGTGATTGTGTGATAATTAATTTCGACGTGAATATATATATTTTGAGTGAAAATACGGTTTGTTACATGTTATGAATTTATGATCAAATTTGATGTGATTAATGTGTGTTCAATGTGTGAATTTGTGGAGATTGAGTTTGAGGTGATTTTGTGTTCATAACTGATAATATGTGCGTTATGAATTGTATTGAGGAAAATCTATTTTGAGTATACTATGTGATAAGTTTGAAAAATTATTAAAGTTAAATGAGTATTGAAAAAATGAATCTTTTAATAGCTACATTTACATAATGATTGATGTGGAAGAGTTAGTGTATGATCATGCATTCCATAGCTTGTGGTGACTGTGATGGGCCACAGTGTCGGTGGTGACCGCTATGGGCCATGATGTTAAGTGGTGACCGTGATGGGCCACAAAGTTAAGTTGTGACCGTGATGGGTCACGGGATGGTTCCATGTGATAGTTGGTCAATCTTATCCTTACGAGGATTTAACTGATGTGTAAGGCCTCTAATAGGCTACACTCTAGTAAATAGTGCTAGTCTGTGAGAGACTGCACCTCGGTAATTAGTACTAGACTGTGATATGCGGTACATTTATGATTTACGTCCCTCGATGAGGGTTTTTTTTTGGAAATTTCGGGATCATGTGCATTGGCATATAAACATTGCATTAGGGTGCTTGGCACGTGAGTCATGTTTGTTATAATATGATATTTATATATACATACTTTGTTATTGTTTGTTATCATGCCGTAATTGCTAAGTGTTATTGCTTGCTTTTATAACGTAATTGTTCAATGTTATTTGTTAATTTCGGTTGGTGACCCTTTACATTATTGTGGAAATTGGGTTTTTCCCTCAGATGATACCCGAGATCGTTCCAGTGATTGTTACCTTGACAACAGAAATGTCGTTAGACTTCCCTGACCGAGGCTCGCCAACTGCTTGGGTATACGACCCCATCTCAAGCAGGGCTACTTATACCGGGAGGGTAGTGAGCACAAGTAGGGAAGCTGGAGCAGTATACCTCGTGGAGCTCACTCACGGGAGAATCTACAATCTTGTACCTTCAGGATTGGTGCTCGGGATGAGTGGAGCTTGGGAAGATGCAGACGATTCCTCAGTTAGAGTTGAGGCGGAGGCCATCGTAGGAGCTGGAGATACAGTGGTTGGACCGGGGACTGGAAGAAAGGATAAGGGGCCGATGACAGTGGAGCGAGAGATTGCAGGACCATCTAGGCGGTTCGAGTCAGAGCTTCCATTTTCGGTGAATGATCCTTTACCGACTGTCACTGAAGTAGTGGACTGTTTTGAGATTCCAGCGCCGCCGAAGCCACCTATCTCGTGGGTGGATCTGACTTCTGAGGAGACCAATCCTTCTATGGATGTTGATGAGGAGGAGGTTACCTCGAAGATGGATATTGCGTCAGAAGGGACTTGCAGAGTGTGTGAAGGTTACGCATGTTATTGTAGTTGCTAGTGGATGATCAGATTCGCTTAGTTGTATAAAGACTTAGTGTTGTTTGGTGGTCGTACTTATTTCATTTTGGATAATTGTATCTATAACTTATATTGTCAGTTGACTTTCGTTTGGTGGGTCCATGTTCCATTTTGTGACGTGACCAGGGGGGATAGCATTCTTGGAACAATGCTTTTGTGCAGATGTCTGTCGAGAATACCCCAGGGGTCTAAGCGATGTATGATAGGTCTCATAGCCCCATTGTATTTTCTACTTGTATATTTTGGATTATCGTCTCAAAAACTATTTTAGTTTGTTGGTATTTATGATGTAATTATTCAGGATTTTTGTCGTTTGTGTTACGACGAATTATTTTTATTATTTGTTTTTAAAAAAATAATAATAATACACCCGCGCTGTTAAAAAAAATCGGGGTGTAACATTGTGGTATCAGAGCTAGGTTAGATTGTAGGTCGACCTATAGGTTGGGAGTTGTTATCTGATCGTGCGTCGGGGTAAGTTGTCTGAGTTGTCAAGTCTGGTGTAGTTGTTATGTGTTGATGTAGTCGAAAGTTATTTTTGGAATTCTTCTAAGTAATGTTAAGATTTCTTCTTGATGTTGGCTTTGTAGGAAACAATGCTTCCAAGAAGGAATGACGTTGCAAGATTCAACGTCAACAGGGATGATCAAATGGCTGAAGCAATGAATAACTAGGTTGCTTCTGTTGTTGCACAAACAGCTGCAAAGACTCTGCGGGATCTGGAGAAGAGGGAAAGAGAGATTCGTGCGGCTGAGTCAAGGGGATTGGAAGATTTTCGTCGTTCCAATCCTGCAAAGTTCAAGAGTGATGAGAGCCTGGAAAAAGCTGATTAGTGGATTCGGGAAGTGGAAAAGATCTTCGAAATGATTAATTGTCCGGTCGCGGTGAAGGTCAACTATGCTACGTATCTGCTACTAGGGGATGATGAATATTGGTCGAGAAGTACAAGGCTTTTGATGGGATCAGCTCATGAGGAGGTGAGCTGGGAGTCATTCAAAAGGAAGTTTTTAGACAAATACTTTCCGATGAGTACCAGGACTAAGTTGGGCGATGATTTTCTTAAACTCTATCAGGGAAATATGACAGTGGGGGAATATGCTGCTAAGTTTAAGTCATTGTCAAGGCATTTTAAGTTTTTTCATGAAGAGGTTGATGAACAATTTATGTGTCACCGTTTCCAAAATGGACTAAAGTATGAGATTCAAGACTCTGTCCTGCCATTGGGAATTCAACGTTTCCAAGTTTTAGTGGAAAAATGTTGAGAAATTGAGAACATGAAGAACAAGAGGGCCAACCGAGGAGGGAACTTTAGTTCAGGGGGGCCTAGTCGGGTGAACCATCAGAACAACAAAGGAAAACAAGTTGTTAAGCCCTATAATCGACCATAGAACAACAACAGAGATCAGAATCTCCTAGGAAACCAGAACTTTTGAAGACAATTGGGACAAGTGATTCGATGTTTCCGATGTGGGGAATATGGACATTACGCTAATGCTTGTACCTCTAAGAGTCTCACTTGCTACAATTGCCAGAAGCAAGGGCACTTTGCAAGGGATTGTAAGGCTCCGAAAGTGGAACCAGTAGTGAATGCAACTAGGGCTACTCGTTCTACTGCTAAAGGATGCGTTTATTGCATGGGTGCTAAAGCTGGAAATCCATCTAGCAATTTGATCCAACGAGACTGCGAGATTGCAGGTAACACTCTACCTGCACTTTTTGATTCGGGGGCAACCCATTCCTTCATAGCTATGGACTGTGTGAATCGTTTGAAATTAAATGTATCTTCTCTGCCTTTTGATTTGGTTGTTTCCAAGCCTGCTAAGAATTTGACTGTAAATACTACATGTTTACGTTGTCAAGTAACTATTCAGAATAGAGATTTCTTGATTAATTTGATATGTTTACCCCTACAATCACTCGAGATCATTCTCGGTATGGATTGGATGTCGTATCATTATGTAATATTGTACTGTGCTCACAAATTAGTTCTTTTCCCCGAGTCAGGAGTCGTTCGGTACCTAACTGCTAACAAACTCGGAGTGTCACTAAGAGAAGGAACTCATGAGTTTTTGTCATTAGCTAACGTGGAGGCAAAGATAAATGTGAGTATAGAAGACGTGGTGCTTGTCAAGGAGTACCCAAACGTATTTCCAACAGAAATTACAGGATTACCACCGGTAAGAGAGGTGGAGTTCTTCATTGATCTACACCCAGGAACCAGACCTATTTCAATTGCGACGTATCGGATGTCACCATTGGAATTAAATGAGCTCAAGGGCCAAGTTGAAGATTTGTTGGAGAAAGAATTTATCAGACCAAGTGTGTCACCATGGGGAGCTCCGGTATTGTTAGTTAAGCAAAAAGGACGGAAGCTCGCGCTTATGTGTGGATTATTGGCAACTTAATAAGGCAACTATTAAGAATCGTTATCCTTTACCACGTATTGATGATTTGATGGATCAGTTGAGAGGAGCCGCAGTGTCTTCGAAGATTGACTTGAAGTCAGGATACCTTCAAATTCGAGTAAGAGAATGAGATATTCAAAAAACTGTTTTCAGAACCTGTTACGGACATTATGAATATCTTGTTATGCAATTTGGAGTTACCAATGCACCAGCAATTTTTATGGATTACATGAATAGAATCTTTAGCCCATTTCTAGATAAGTTTGTTGTGGTGTTCATAGATGATATATTAATTTATTCAAGGACTGAGGAAGAACATGGAGAGCATTTACGTCAAGTTCTTGAAGTTTTACGCGAAAAGCAATTGTATGCCAATCTGTCGAAGTGCGAGTTTTGGCTAGAAGAAGTGAACTTCTTAGGACATGTGATAACCAAGGAAGGAATCGTTGTGGATCCAGCAAAGATTGGGACAGTCCTCACTTGGAAACAGCCTCAGACTATCACTGACATACGAAGTTTCGTCGGACTGGCAGGATACTACAGGAGGTTTATTGAAGGTTTTGCTAATATTGTAGCTCCATTGACACAACTCACTAGAAAGGATCAACCGTTCGCGTGGACAAAGAGGTGTAAGGAAAATTTCCAATTATTAAAGAAAAAGTTGACAACCTCACCAGTATTGGTCTTGCCACAATCGGAAGAACCATATGAGGTTTACTGTGATGCGTCTCACCAAGGTTTGGAATGTGTTCTGATGCAACACAAGAAAGTTGTAGCTTACGCCTCAAGACAATTAAAGACTCATGAAAGAAACTATCCTACTCATGATTTAGAGCTTGCTGCTGTAGTTTTTGCATTAAAGATCTAGAGGCACTACTTATATGGATGCACATTCACAGTGTTCAGTGACCATAAGAGTTTGAAATATTTGTTTGATCAGAAGGAATTGAACATGCGTCAGAGAAGATGGATGGAGACTTTCAAGGATTTTGATTTCACATTACAGTACCACCCTGGGACGGCAAATATGGTGGCTGATACATTGAGTAGAAGAAGTGTGTTAGTGTCTTCAGCAGTGATGGATAGACAACAAGAGTTGTGGGAAGCATTTAGAGACCTACACTTGGACGTAGAGTTTGCATCGGGAATTTTGATATTCGGAATGATTAAGATTTTGAGTGGTCTACTTGAAGACATTGCGAATTTTCAAGATGATGCATTAATCCAAGAGAAGAAGAACCTAATAGTGCAAGGGAAGACAACTGAGTTTAAGATTGGACGAGATAATATTTTGAGATGTAATGGGAGGATTTGTGTACCATCAGTTGCAGATCTGAGGAAAACAATTTTAGAAGAGGCGCATAAGAGTAAATTGAGTATTCATCCCAGAGCAACAAAGATGTATCAGGACTTGAGACATAATTATTGGTGGCCAAGAATGAAGAGGCATGTAGCGGAGTATGTATCAACTTGTTTAACTTGTCAGAAAGCAAAAGTGGAACATCAGCGACCTGCTGGAATGTTACAACCTTTAGATATACCTGAATGGAAGTGGGACAGCATTTCCATGGACTTTATAACTGGGTTGCCAAAAACAAGGAGAAAGAACGATTCTATTTGGGTGATAGTGGATCGATTAACTAAATTCGCACACTTTTTACCAGTAAAGACTGTCTATAAGGTAGATAAGCTAACAAAGATCTACATTGCTGAGATTGTGAGATTACACAAAGTACCATCGAGTATTGTATCAGACCGTGACCTGAAATTCACGTCGCACTTTTGGGAAACGTTGCATGAAGCGTTGGGAACGAAACTAAGATTGAGTTCAGCATACCATCCGCAAACGGACGGACAGACTGAGAGGACGAATCAGTCCTTGGAAGATTTATTGAGAGCATGTGTACTAGATGATAGAGGAAGTTGGGATGATGTACTGCCATTGATTGAGTTTACCTACAACAATAGTTTTCACGCAAGTATTGGAATGGCACCCTATGAGGCTCTGTATGGACGCAAGTGTCAAACGCCTTTGTGTTGGTACAAGGACGGTGATAGTATGATTGTAGGACCTAAGATGGTGCAACAGACTACAGATAAAGTCAAGAAGATAAAAGAGAAAATGAAGGTCTCACAAGATCGTCAAAGGAGTTATGCGGACAAGCGTCGTTGACCTTTAGAATTCGAGCAGGGTGACCATGTGTTTCTAAGAGTCACACCTACGACTGGAGTTGGCAGAGCCATAAAATTAAAGAAATTAACTCCGAAATTTATTAGACCATATCAGATTTCTGCATGAATTGAACTTGTAGCTTATCGGATTGCTTTGCCTCCGATACTGTCCAATATTCACGACATATTTCACGTGTCGCAATTAAGGAAATACATTTCAGATCCATCGCATGTGATCGAACCAGACACAATTCAACTAAAGGATAACTTGTCATTTGAAGTACTACCTGTAAAAATTGACGACAGGAAGATTAAGCGATTTAGGAGTAAGGAAGTTTCATTGGTCAAAGTGATTTGGAACCCAACTACTGGAGATGCAACTTGGGAATTGGAGAGCAAGATGGGGGAACAACACCCTGATTTGTTTATTGACGCGTAGTTTCGAGGACGAAACTAATTTTAGGGGGGTAGTACTGTAAGACCCCTAGTTTTTAAATTCTAATTTATGCAATTTTAGGGTGTTTTGTGTTGAATTGTTGAGCCATTTAGCTAAGTTTTATTTTGTGAATCAAGTACCAAAAACATATTTTGTTAGAGTTTGTAATATGTTTAATATATGTATATATTTATATATATATTTTGAGACCGATTAAAATTATTTGTCGGCGAATAATTTAATTATGTTGCGAATAATTTAATACCGGGCAGTTTTTTTTTAAAATGTCACTTGTTGCTAAAAAAAATTTATTTGTTAATTGAGTTGCGACGAGAGTAGATATTTTTATCAAAATAGATTGAGATGTGAGTGAGGTGATGTTTGTAAGAGTTTTAGATATTTATTTGTTTGTTTGTAATTATATATATATAAAGGAAAGAAAGCAAAGAAAACCGTGTTGGTGGTTTTCAAAAACAATCAAACACAAACCCTCATTTATCTACTAGATCTAAGCTTCCATTTGAGAAGTTTTAGGAGGGAAAGTTGCTCCTCTCTATACTATGGTGCTTGTGAGCTAATTTATTTAAGGTGAGATACTTGTTACAGCGGGGGGTATGAGTGAAATTTTTGAGTGCTTAACAAATCCTTGTTCTTGTGTTGTTGTTGTTGATAATTTTGTTAGTAATGGTTAAAAAAAAAAGAAATTGATTTTTGATGTGATTGAGTTACATAATGAGTTATTTTCAAATAAATGAGTTTGAACTGAAAATTGAAATTTTACAAAAAAAAAATTAGAGTTGTTAAAGTTGTGAAAAAAAGTTCAAATTTTAATTAAGTTAAAGAGTTTGAGCAAAAAATTTAGATTGAAATTAAAATATTTAGAGTTAAAAGTGTTACTCTATTAATTACTCTTTGACTGAGTTTAAAAAGAAAAAGTTTAGAGTACTTTATTAACTCAAATTTTTTGTGCTTTAATAATCGAGTGTGTGTATGTTTGATTTGGAAAATATTCGTTTTATTTAGTTTTAACTAAATAATGTAGATTATTTGGTTTTAAAAGTTTGGTGTGTGAAAAAGATATAATTTTGGGAATTTTGTTGTGGTTGAATAAATTTTAATTGTGAACAAACTGTTATAAATATTTATGTTTACGTAGTTAGCTCCTTGAGTCTCGAAAAGGAATCGAGACCGTTGGCATCGAGTTAGCGCTGGGGAGAACTCTGGTATATATTAATGTTGTGTGGTGATTAAAGAAAAATGACTTTTCTTAGTTTATGCATTTCCAAAAATAGTTGTTATGATTGATGATCAGGAATGTATACATGTGGTTATCAAATCTTTGAACTGGTGCTTTAAGGAAAGTTAGTGAATTGTTATTTCAAGTTTATATATGTATACTTTCAATTGTTTTTTTAAAAATGAGTTATATCAAATTTGAGAAAAATTGGTGGTTGTGTGAAAAATTTTGAGAAAAATAATTTAAAACGTTTCGAAAAATTGTTAGTGAATTCACTGAAAAATTAAATGATGTTAATTTCTAAAAATATATTTTATATGTTGTAAGTGTGTTGTGGTTAATAATACTATTAGTCCTTACTCATTCTAAACTCTTTTAGTAAAATATACTCTAAGGGGGTTAGGAGTAAGAAAGGATTCGTAAGGTAGTTAAAGTCTAAGAGATTAACTTGACTAAGTCAAACACTATTTGATTAAAGGTGTCAGCACGAACGAGATTTTTCTCTGTGTTTGATTGTGGTTGTGATAACCGTTGGAAATGCTATAACAAAGGTAAGGGATCCTTCCAAATTTTTAGTTTGCATATAGGGACTCTATATGTGTGATTGATGTATGATCAATGTGTGATTGCGTGATAATTAATTTCGACGTGAATATATATATTTTGAGTGAAAATACGGTTTGTTACATGTTATAAATTTATGATTAAATTTGATGTGATTAATGTGTATTCAATGTGTGAATTTGTGGAGATTGAGTTTGAGGTGATTATGTATTTATAACTGATAATATGTGCGTTATGAATTGTATTGAGGAAAATTTGTTTTGAGTATACTCTGTGATAAATTTGAAAAATTATTTGTGTTAAATGAGTATTAAAAAAAAAAAGAATCTTTTAATAGCTACATTTACATAATGATTGATGTGGAAGAGTTAGAGTATGCTCATGCATTTTATAGCTTGTGGTGACCGTGATGGGCCACAGCGTCGGTGGTGACCGCGATGGGCCACGATGTTAAGTGGTGACCGTGATCAGTCATGAAGTTATGTGGTGGGTGATGGGCCACGGGATGGTTCCATGTGATAATTGGTCCATCTTATCCTTACGAGGATTTAACTGATGTGTAAGGCTTGTGATAGGATACACTCTAGTAAATCGTGCTAGTCTGTGAGAGACTGCACCTCGGTAATTATTACTGGTCTGTGATAGGCGGTACATTTTTTATTTACGTCCCTTAAGGAGGGTTTTGTTTTGGAAATTCTAGGATCATGTGCATTGGCATATAAACATTGCATTAGAGTGCTTGGCACGTGAGTCATGTTTATTATAAAATGATATTTATATATACATACTCTGTTATTGTTTGTTATCATGTCGTAATTGCTAAGTGTAATTGCTTGTTTTTATGACGTAATTGTTAAATGTTATTTGTTAATTTCTGTTGGTGATCCTTTACATTATGGTGGAAATTGGGTTTTGCCCTCAGATGATACCCGAGTTCGTTCCACCGATTGTTAACTTGACGACCGAAACGTCGTTAGACTTCTCTGACCGAGACTCGCCAACTTCTTGGGTATACGACCCCATCTCAAGCAGGGCTACTTATACGGGGAGGGTAGCGAGGACAAGTAGGAGAGCTGGAGCAGTATACCTCGTGGAGCTCACTCACGAGAGAATCGACTATCCGGTACCTTTAGGATTGGTGCTTGGGATAAGTGGAGCATGGGAAGATGTAGAGGATTCCTCAATTAGAGTTGAGGCAGAGGCCGTCGTAAGAGCTGGAGATACAGTGGTTGGACCGGGGACTGGAAGAAAGGATAAGGGGCCGATGACAGTGGAGCGAGAGATTGCAGGACCATCTAGGCGAGCTGAGTCAAAGCTTCCATTTTCGGTGAATGATCCTTTACCGACTGTCACTGAAGTAGTGGACTGTTTTGAGATTCCACCCCCACCGAAGCCACCTATCTCGTGTGTGGATCTGACTTCTGAGGTGACCGATCCTTCTATGGATGTTGATGAGGAGGAGGTTACCTCGAAGATGGATACTGCGTCAGAAGGGACTTGCGAAGTGTGTGGAGGTCACCCATGTTATTGTAGTTGTTAGTGGATGATCAGATTAGCTTGGTTGTATCGGGACTTAGTGTTGTTTGGTGGTCGTACTTATTTCATTTTGGGATAACTGTATCTATTACTTATATTGTCAGTTGACTTTCGTTTGGTGGGTCCATGTTCCATTTTTTTACGTGACCCTGGGGGGATAGCATTCTTTGAACAGTGCTTTTGTGCAGGCGTCTGCTGAGAATACCTTAGGGGTATGAGCGATGTCTGATAGGTCTCATAGCCCCAATGTATTTTCTACTTGTATATTTTGGATTATTGTCTCAAAAACTATTTTATTTTGTTGGTATTTATGATGTAATTATTCAGGATTTTTGTCGTTTGTGTTACGACGAATTATTTTTATTATTTGTTTTAAAAAAATAAAAATAATACACCCGCGCTGTTGAAAAAAATCGCGGTGTAACTCGCCACACTTGAGATTGGAATGTCTAGTACATAAGCAGTCATCCTAGACAAGATCTTATATTTCATGTTGTTGTTCCTCCACCCATCCAAAGCACTAAAAGATTTAGTGTAAGCAACGTAACTACCTTCGTCGAGATAATCTTGTAACTATGCTTTTATTGAAGGGACGGTTTCATTTTCATGCGAAATGCTTATAATTTCGTCAAATCCAATGACTATTGCAACATTCTCTTAGGATGATGATAGACTATTGAGTGCGTTTGTTTGATTTTTTTTTAAACTAAAAATCATTTTTTATTGTTTGAAAGGTGTTTGATTCAGATTTTTGAAAAATCATTTTGTTAAAAAATTATTTTTTGGCTAAAAATGAAACGTAAAAATAGTAGATTCTCACATTCGCTCCTTGCAATAGATGAGAGAGAAAATGTCACAAATTTTATAAACACGGAACTTAACTCATTAAGGAGAGAAAATGATGTAATTACGTTATCCTTTTTGGAAAATCCAAAATTGTCCTCCATCAATTTTTACCTATACATCAATTTGACGCACTCAATTGTGACCGTTTTTCTCCTTCCATGAGATTTGATATAGATTTTCATCACGGAAGTTTTCTTCTCCTTTTCAATTTCTCCATATCATTTTTGTTGTTTCTATACCTTTTATTTGAATCATTTTATTTTTACATTATTCATATGTTGATACAATTTTATTTTTTTTGCTTTTGTATGTTTATTTATTGTTTTTTGATGAGTACTTAAGGTACATTAATCAATTTTAAAATGTGTCTAAGAAATGATAATTAGAAAAAGTCATGTCTTTTATGGTAATTTTGTAGTTTAAAAAACCACTTTTATAAAATTGTATACAAACAGATTAAAAATCATTTAAAAAATTCATTTTACGATAGTAAACAAACGGAAATAAAAAAATCATTTTTAAACAAATCTCTACAAAATAATCTCTAAATTTTTTTAACTAAAAATTATTTTTTATTTAAACTCAAACAAATGCACTCATTATATCCAAATTAACAAGAGATAAAGGCTCTTCCAAATATAGAGCCACATACTCATCATATAATTCTTCCAATGAACTTTTGAACTTCTTTATATATTTATCAGCAACTTCTTTAGATTAATATATCAAGGAAAATAATAGTTATATTAAACACTTCAAAGATTAATAAAGTACAAAAAATAAATAGTTGATAAACTACTTGAGATGCACGAGTTGCACGATTAAATACTTCTAACAACTTACAAACTTTATCAACTTTATTCCATTCTTCAAGTGAAGGAGCATAATCATAATGAGACTATCTTTCTTTGTAGGCTACAAAGACAATCTTAAATTTCAAAGCAGTTGACACTAAATTAAAAGTTAAATTCCATCTTGTTGGGTAATCAATGACGAGTTTCCTTTCTTTCAAGCATTTCTACTCAACCACATCACAAAATATCTTTAGTCTTGCATCGTTGTGGTTAACATATTTGACATTTTCACGGATATTGAAAATGATATTCTTAATTTTACTAAGGTTGTCTTGCACTAACAAGTTCAATATGTGTGCACAACATCGAACGTGAAACAAAGACTCACCAAGGATTAACTTACTACTTAGAGATAAACTTTCATTAAGACATCTTAAGCATGAACCATTGTAAAAAGTAATAGCAACAAATTCTAAAAAAACTTTATTTTCAATTCCCGAATTTTTCAAACATTTGTATATAATATTATCCACATCAATACTAGGCCTTGGAGGAGCACTTTCACAAAACTCAAAACTCTTTTTTGAAGATTTCATTTTGCATCAATGCAATGTCCTGTGATAACCATATATTCAACTACTTGATAGCTAGATTTCCACATATCTATAGTTAAACTAATCTTGTTCACACTTTTGAAAAGTTTCTTACATTTTCTTCTCCATCTCAAGTAGTGTCAAACAATCATTTTTTATTGTTTTATGAGTAACCTTATAAAAATTGATAAAATAAAATATGTTATACAGTTATACTGAGTAGAATAATGTAAATAAAAGGAATATAAAATAATTCTTTTAAAAAATAACATTAAAAAATTATTAATAACAAAAAAAAACATCTAAAAATAACGTAATGACAGTAAGCAGTATGTACTATGTGAAACACTTTCCAAATTCTTCCAAGCATGACAACAACCCCTACAAAGCCTTGTAATAGCTCAACCAAAACTCCTCAAACAAACTCAGCCAGATTAATTTATAATATAATATTGTTATTACTAACTTTTAAACATTTACAAAGGAATCACACCTCTTTTATGCATTTCTTTATCATTTTTTTTACAAATTCACATATACTATTGTGATCTCATATTTATTTTAACTTACACAACCTAAATTTAGAATAACTTCAACGAAGTATCTAGAAGATTTTTTTAAGAGTTTTTACAAAGGCTTTACTAAATAGATACAAAGATAATAGGAAAAAAATCAAGGTTTTGAAGTAGTAAAGATTGAAGTCTTACTTCTACCAAAGCTTGAAATCTTGAACAGATTCAATAGGACTTTTACTTGATATGTTTTATTCTTTTAGTGTTCTTGTTGTTTATATATATATATAGAGAGAGGAGAAATATAAATTACTAGTATAATCGGAAACAATTAGAGTTTCTTAACCTTATATACTAATATATAAAAAGGTAATCAATAAATAGTATTTGCTTTTTTTTTTTTTATATTTATATAAAAAAAAAAGTCAATGCAACATACTTAGTATAAATGCAGCGTGCAACATGGAAATGTAAAAGAATGTAGAACGACAAGGTACATGGTATAATAATAATACTAATAAGAATAATATGAATGATGGTAATATGGAACAACAGTCGACAAGCATACTTTTTATCACTCAATAAATATTAAGTTACTAACAAATAACAATGTCAATAAATAATAAAATATATACCACTATGAAATGAAATATAAATAAAAAGTGTAACTGAAAATTGATATATATAGTCTAAATTTTTAACTAGGTACATCAACTTTTCATCATGGGGGAGTTTATATATATACACACACACACACACACACACACACATATATATATATATATATATATATATATATATATATATATATATATATATATATATATATATATATATAAACAAAAACAAGATATATCTTGCGGCATCTCTGGTATCAGACTTGGGAGAGTATAAGATATATCTTGATAAATTTTTCAAAATTAAATTATTATTTTGCAATCCAAGTTTGAGAAATGATAGTTCCTGAGTAGTAAGTCCCGCTTAGCCGACGAACAGTCACAAGGGCAGTGAATCATTTGGAAGTTTTCTTAAGCTTTGAGAACAAAATCAATAATTAAATTATGAATAATTTATTTTGTAGATCTTCTTCTTTTTCCAGTTCTACTACCCAAAACTCCAATAGTAAAAAGGATGTAATCAGTAGTGAGGAAATCACTATTGAAGATTTTCAAAAATGCATAAATAACTGGCGTATTCCAAAAATCAAAAGAGATCAGGTTTATGAATCTGGGTTTTTCAAAAATTTACTCAAAACTGATTTCATAATCAAAACTGTGGAACGAGATGTTCCCCTAACCAATCCTTTCGAAACTATAAATCTTCTTTCTGAGAAGACTTTGCAAAAACACCGGGATAGGAACTATAACTTCATACACATAGGTCTTGTCCAGGTCGAAATCAAACCTTTAACTAGAGAAGGTCTTAACACTTCAATCCTTAGTGTCTTAAGGGATGCAAGATTCTTAAACTTTCAAGATTCAATAATTAGTACTATTGAATCTAGTATGTGTCAAGGACCAATCTGGTTTGAATGTTATCCAGGCTTTTCATTATCTTTAAAAGATCCAAACATCCTAAAATCCCTTGTCTTACAAATCAAAACCCACAATTACAAAATGTTATCAGGTTCCATTCCTGTAGCAATCATTTATCGTGTCCATTACAAAGCGATGTTTTCTGCTTTTACAGCAACGAAAAATATCGATAACAAAAAGGGTGAAACCCTATTTTTACAAACTGATTTAACAAAATCAAATACTGTTATTCCAAGAACCATACTTTGGAAAGAAATTGATCTTCCTGAAGAATGGATTCTGGAAGGAGCTGTTCAACAACAGTCTCCTGAACAGTCTAAACCTAACAACAAATTAAAGGAAGTTTTGCAATACAAGGATGGAAAAGTAAAACTAAGTTTTACTAGAACTTCCAGTGCTAGATTTTCTGATGCGGGTTCCTCCAAACTTACGAAACCACGTTATTCGTGTTCAAGCATTCCAAATGCTTCCTTTCAAAACGTTGATTATTCAACAAATATTCCACATCAAATTTATACGGCTCCTCAGAGCACAAACGAAGAACATCAAATCTCTCCACCTTCTTCACCTTTTTTTTCTGCAATAACTGAAAACGTTATTAATGAATTAAATGTTCTTGATAAAGATTTTAAAGTGGACAAAACCATTCTTCATAAAGAATTTTATTCTTCAAAAAATTTAGAAAAAAGAACTTGGTTTGTCAAAAACTTTTTACAACAAAGGAAAGAAATCCAAAATGATTTCTATGAATTTGTTAATCAAAACAAAGCAAATATTTTCTTCTTTGACTGGTTTGAAATTTATGCGTCTCAGAACCAAATTTCTTATCCTTTCATCCAAGACAAAACTTCTGTAAACCCTATAACTGTTAGAAACAAAACTCTAGAATGGGAAATGGCCAACGGTAGGAAAATCCAATCAGATCATCCTCCCCTAAGACAGATAAAAATCACCCATTATGACCAGGTTATAGAGGCAGCACCTTACAAAAACCCAAGTGAAAATTCTGATAAAGATATCAAAAATATCATTATTCAGAATAACTTCACCAATACCCATCTTAGCACCATATCAAAACATTTGACCAAGATGGAAGAAAACCAACTGACTACAGTTGTCTCTTCTGATGAGACGACAGGGTTAAAATTAAAAAACCCAGTCTTCAAACCTTTCCAGGTTTCTAAAACTAGCCAAAAACTCTTCAAAGATGGTAAGTCTGAGTTTACCAAGCCTTGAGGGAACAACTAAGTAGGGTAGAACAATCCTCTACCTCTTCACCATTAGTTGCCAAAGACACTCTAGATAAAACCATCACAACCATAGAACAAGTCTCTGAGATTGAGAAACAAAACATGTGTAAACTCCATTGGCAAAAGGGTCAACCGTTGACCATGGTGTCAGCACCTGACCTTGGAATTGAGAATAGACCAAATGTCCTTTCTCAATCAAAATTCAATGCTAGTACTGTCTATGAATGGAACATAGATGGTATGTCTGAGTATAACATACTCAGCCTCCTCCAACAAATGACCATGGCATCCAATGCCTATAGAACACAAACCAACACACCTGACAAAGCCATAGCAGAACTCCTAATAGCAGGATTCTCTGGCCAACTCAAAGGATGGTGGGATTACCATCTCACCTCCGCACAACACTTAGAAATCCTGAGTGCAATCCAAACCACAGAAGAAGGAATTCCCATCCTAGACGAATTAGGTAACCCAGTACCTGATGCAGTTGCAACTCTAATCCACACGATTAGCTTACACTTCATTGGAGACCCGTCCCACCTAAAGGATAAAAATGTTGAACTCCTCTCAAACCTTAGATGTAAAAAACTAAGTGATTTCCAACACTACAAAAACACTTTCCTAACCAGAGTAATGCTTAGGGAAGACTCAAACCAATCTTTCTGGAAGGAGAAATTCCTTGCAGGACTCCCTACCCTTTTAGGAGAAAAGGTTAGAAACAAAATCAAAGAAATTTTTGGGACAAATCAAATTCCTTATAGCCAGTTAACCTATGGGGAATTAGTTAGCTTCACCCAAAAAGAAGGATTAAAGATCTGCCAAGATTTAAAACTTCAGAAACATTTGAAGTGGGAAATGAAAAGAACTAGACAAGAACTAGGTTCTTTTTGTAAACAATTTGAAATTCCAACTACAAGTGCTTCAAAGGATTGTGCAGGATCTTGTTCCAAAACACTTAGAAAACCTCACAGGAAACCTTTTCCCAAACAAGATTTTTATAGAAATTCTAAACCTCAGAATTCCTATAACCATAGGAAACCCAACTTCCACAAGAAAAAACCCTTCCATAAGAAATTTGAACCCCAAACCTCTAAGCCAATAACTTGTTTTAAATGTGGCCAAACAGGGCACATTTCAAGATATTGCAACAAAACCAAAAGGCTTCATGAATTGCAAATCGAGGAACAATTAATGCAAAAGATTGAAGCTATCCTTTTAGAAACCTCTGATGAAGAAAACATTTCAGATTATGAAACAGGATCTTCAGAAGATAACAAACCCATACAATTTGATGAACTAGGAACCTCCGAAACCATTAGTTCTGATTCTGGTTCAAAATCTATCAACGTGTTAACAAAAGATCAAGAATTAATTCTTGATATTGTTAAACAGGTTGGTGAGACCAGTTTACAAAAAGAGATAATAGGTAAACTTTTAGACACTTTTGAGTCTAGACAGATCAAGCCTTCAACCTCTTCTTCAAAGCTCCTTCTCACAACTACCTATGATCTGACCAACATCTTAGGTACCAAAAGAAAAATCCAAACCCCTGCTACTATCCAATCCCTTCAGGAAGAAATTAAACTAGTCAAACATGAACTCAAATCCCTCAAACAAAAACAAGAAGTTGATTCTAGTATTCTACAGAATCTTCTTTCCCAAATCCATAACCAGAATCTTTCTGACCCTGAACAAGATGAAGAACCAGATGAAGATCTGTCTCTTCCTTTACCACCCAACGTTAGAAATTTAGAAGATATTCCAGAAGAATTTTTATGTGTATTGCGTTCTATTACTACACGCAAATACTTAATCAAAATCGAGTTAGTTTTTTCTGATAATTTCAAAATGAACATGATTGCACTTTTTGATACAGGTGCAGATTTAAATTGTATTAAACATAGCATTGTTCCACAAAGATTTCAACAGAAAACTAATGAAAGACTTGTTGCTGCAAACAATTCAAATATGATTATAACTAGCAAAACTGAAGCCTCCATTAGAAGTGGTAGTATTTCCATCAAAACCCCTTTTGTTTTATTAGAAAATATATCTTATGCTATCGTCTTAGGGACTCCTTTCATTAACATGATAACTCCCTATTCTGTCAATCATGATAGTATTTCCTGCAAAACAAAAGAAACCAAAATTGTTTTCCCTTTTATTTCAAAACCTAGAACAAAGAATTTAAACCTTTTAAAGGGTTGTTCTGTTTACAAAAATGAACTAAACTGTTTAATTCAAGGAAAAGAAAAGCATTTATGTTTTCTAAAACAAGATGTTTCCTTTCTGAGAATCGAACAACAATTGCAAAAAGCTTTTGTTCAAAACAAAATTTCTGATTTGCAGAAATGATCGAAAACGAAATTTGTTCAGATATGCCGAATGCATTTTGGGACAGAAAACAACATATGGTAGATTTGCCATATGAAAGTGATTTTTCTGATAAACAAATCCCAACCAAAGCAAGGCCTATCCAAATGAATTATGAATTAGAACAACACTGCAAAAATGAAATTCGTGATTTGGAACAAAAACGTTTGATTACCAAATCCAGATCGCCCTGGAGTTGCGCCGCTTTCTATGTAAACAAAAACTCAGAAATTGAAAGAGGAACACCTAGATTAGTTATCAACTATAAACCTTTAAACACAGCTCTAAAATGGATCTGTTATCCAATTCCAAACAAAAAAGATCTTTTGCAAAAACTTCACTCTTCGTTAGTATTTTCAAAATTTGACATGAAATCAGGGTTTTGGCAAATACAAATTGAACCAAAAGATCGTTACAAAACAGCATTCACTGTTCCATTTGGCCAATACGAATGGACGGTTATGCCTTTCGGACTAAAAAATGCTCCTTCAGAATTCCAAAGAATTATGAATGACATTTTCAATCCTTTTTCAAAATTCTGCATTGTCTATATTGATGATGTATTAATTTTTTCTCAAACAATTGACGACCATTTTAAACATTTAAAAACTTTCTTTATGATTATTAAGAAAAATGGCTTAGTTGTTTCAAAATCAAAGCTTTCGCTTTTTCAAACAAAAATTCGCTTTTTAGGGCACTACATTTCTCAGGGCACCATAACCCCTATCGAAAGGTCCCTTCTTTTCGCTGATAAATTCCCAGACAAAATTCTGGACAAAACTCAGTTGCAGAGGTTCTTAGGAAGTTTAAACTATGTCTTAGACTTCTGCCCAAATATCAACAGAGTTGCAAAACCTCTCCATGACAGATTAAACAAAAACCCTGCCACTTGGTCTGAGGTCCACACTAAAACTGTCCAACTCATCAAAAAACAAGTCAAAGAAATTCCTTGCCTACACTTAGCAGATCCTTCAGCACCCAAAATTGTTGAAACAGATGCTTCTGATATAGGCTATGGGGGGATTCTTAAACAAATATCAAATTCAAAAGAATGCATTGTTCAATTTACTTCTGCACATTGGAATGATTGTCAAAAGAATTATTCTACCATTAAAAAAGAAATTCTTTCCATTGTCATGTGCATTACAAAATTTCAAAGTGATTTATTAAATCAAAAATTTTTACTTTGAATTGACTGCAAGTCAACCAAAGAAGTTTTACAAAAAGATGTTCAAAACATTGCATCAAAACAAATTTTTGCCAGATGGCAAGCCATTCTTAGCATATTTGATTTTGATATTGAATTTATAAAAGGAGACCAAAACTCAATTCCAGATTTTCTAACCAGAGAATTTCTTCAAAACAGGTCTTGAGAGTTATGCCACCCAGAAAAAAGAAGATTGAGGTCCAACTGGACCAACTACTTAAACCAAAACCAATCTCCTCAGCATTGCCTATTAAATCCTGGGCACAAGCAGTTGAGGACGAAGAAGAAGAAACAAAACAAATTCAAAAATGGCTTTCAAGCCAACAAGTTGTTCCACCTCAAAATTTTATAGAACTCAGAGGGTTAATGGATGATGACATTAACTTTCAAAAGGCTGCCAGACTTCGGGAGCTCCAACTTGAGATTGAAAGTCTCTCGATGGAAATTCCATTTTTGCAAAAACAAGAGAAGGGTGAATCTTCAAAAACTCCCTCTCATAAAAAGATTTCAAAACAGGATGAGCCTCAAACTTTGATGAAACTCAAAGTAAAAGCCGAAGAATCATCTTGCAAAACAATTTCAAAATTTAATGAATCACAGACTTTGATTAATTTCAAAGCAAAGTCTGAATATTTCATCAAAAAGATTTTCAAAACATATGGACAATTGAGGACAATTATTTCAATAAAAATCCTCATTTGATCATTCAAAAAATATTCCCAGATGGTTGGTTTTTTAAACCATGGGATCTTTCAAAACCCCAAAGTTACTACAAATCCATTCTTGAATTGACTGGTTCGGTAACAATTCAGGATAACCCAAAAGAGGGCCCAATAAACTATTCCACTGCAAAAATCCACAAAATTATCCCTCCTTCCGAATGGGGACAGAACCTATACACTTCAAAACAATTCCCATTAGACTTCAAAACCACCACAAAACATTGTAAGACATTCAATTACTGGGACTACCAACAAGCCTGGTATAATGCATTTTTAATCCAAAACAAGAATTTCAGTCATACTTGGCTGTTTTTCTTCAACCTAACCATGGATCCATCAAAAATCCCACAGTGGTTCGCCCATTGGTGGAAACTATATGGTTCCATCCCAGAAATCCTTCACAAGGAAGTCCAGGATAGCTTCCAAATCTTCAAAACAAATTACAAACCCTCAGATAAGGAACGCATGTTTCACCCTCTCATGCTTTTCTCTACCAAATTCTTTATACCATGGGTCTTGGCATGGTTCTTTGAAAATGACCAAAAGGATGTCCAGACTATCCTAACTAGAAGATTCAAAGTAAGATGGTGGACAAAATTCTCAATACCACCAAGCGTCAAAACTCAAGCCGTCACAACATGGCTTCAAAAACAAGGACTAATGAAGCCAACCCAAATACAAAATCAATTCTTGGCCCAAAAGTCTTTTGCCCAAACTCAGTTGGCAGCCGCAAAGACTGAGGATGAGTATTTCGAAATCATGTCTCAACTATTACAAAGCAAACCAGTTCTACAAAACCCTCTTCCAGCTCAACTTCTGAAGCATGCATCGAATTGGAGGATCAAAACGAAGATGACTGTTTTGGCATCTTCTCACCTGTAAAATAATTCGGACCATATCAAAATGATGTATTCTGTAATATATAACTCGGTTTATCAAGCCTAATAGACTATTTTATATGTCTGACCTATTTAAATTAATAGGCTTTAAAAAAAGTTTAAGCCTAACCTTTTTATTAAACTGATTAGACCATACTAAGCTTTAAGTAGGTCAGGCCATAAGCCCCTACATACAGTAGTTGAATAAAAGCATTGTTATCTCGCACCTATTATGAATCAATCCTCACTGTGTACAACATCACACTATTTCCATGGTGCGAAATCCAAAATATATGCACAGTAAACCAATAAAGCAAGTTTCTTTGCTTTTTTTAAGGTTTCTTTGATTCTCAGTTTGGATTAAACTTGGTTGGCTCTAATTTGCACAGTTATTGTCGCTACTCTGTTTATCTATTATTTTTCATAGTAAACCTTCAATTTATTAGTTATTTTGCAATAAATTACAGATTATGTATTTAGGGTTTACGAAAACAAAAGCCATGTGTTTGTAGAGAGACGTTCAACCGAAAGTGGAGATGATGACGATGTAGGAAACAACCACGAAGAGAAAAGAAGAGAATATGAGATACTAAAATATTGGGTGAGTATGGAAGATGCATTCTTGGTTTGACAGTAAAGCTGATGGCTTTGAATTTTTAGGGGAAGAGAAAGAGGCGATGGCTACGGTGCATAAGCAAGAAAAGTTGTGCACCATACACAACATTCTTTCATGGTTGGATAACAAAGTCTCACCACATTTTTTATGCATCTATAACACCAGATTTTCTCCTCATCATGTCTAAGTATTCTGCAACAAAGTGTTTCCTTTATGGATTTGCGATACCCACATCGAATTGCAAAACTACTATGTTCACTTAAACCTCGTCAGAGCTCTTGCACAATTCTTTGAGCAATGCATCAATTTTGTGGAAAAGATTTGATATGGTTCGGACGAGCTAAGGTTTGAAGTCTTGGATTTCGTATAAATAAGAGATTATAATAGATGCGGTTAATAGTATGCAACAAAGGAGTATATACAGACTTTTTACTAGTGGTGTTAGTAGTCTTTAAGGTGATCATTCACTTGCCTATACGTATCCTATAAATAAGACTCACTTTGCATTGTAAATATACACTTGAGAATAGAATAATACAAAACTCTCATCTATCATTCTTGTTTTTTCTCTTTTAGTTTATTTTTAACACGTTATCAACACAAAACTATATTGACATGAGGTAATATGGTTCATACTAGTAAGCTTGTTTTGCTTGTTTTTGATATTTCCTTTCATAACTAGTAAAAAGGATACAAGGTACTTCAATTGCTTTACATAAAATTGTTCTTTATCAAAACATTCAACTTATTCTTATAAAACATCTTTAGTCATAATAAGGTTGAATCATAAAGAACTAAGATGAGAGAAATAGAAAGAGATAAAGAAAACATAAATATTTTTATATTAGTTCACAACAGACTATTGTTACATATAATCCTCCACTTACAGAGAGATTTTGCCTCAATACAGTCGATGACTTAATCCACTATTTCAATTAATAGCATACAAGTATTCTTTACTCCGTCTCTTTAGGATTTGAGTATTTTTTTTCTAGCTTCTCCAAACTATCATCCTTAGAACCCTTCTTCAACTTTCTGGCAATCTGCCACGTTGTACCTTTTCAGGTACCTCTTAGGGGTGAGAGAATTGTTGCCATTGTCGGACTGATTTTCATCAGTTCTAATTTGTGTCTGAATTTATACAAAGTTTATTTCTAGGATTCTAATTCTCATTGAGAGGATGTTACACATCAAGTCTTATATTAGTACAAGTGTATAAACACTCTGACTGATTTACATCAATTCTAATAACTCTCTATTGAAAATATTTTCATTAATACTTTTCTTTTGATGTGTTCTTGGTTTTTTCAGATTTTTCTTAACACATTGCCTTTTTCATTCTCTCTCACACTTTCGATTGATTGGGCGAGTTCTTCTTAAATACAGTGAAGAAGTGCCCATTGAGAATATTACCGTTAGAGATCTTCACTCACCATTTAAGGCAAATAACTTTTTAATGTGTATCCATATATATCTTCCTGATTTATTCTGTGTATCTTTAATTTAAGAGGGTAGATCTCAGAGGATGTCACACAAACTTTCAAACAAATTAATGGATCTAAGATGTTGACCAGAGGATAAACATATTTGTCTTCTTTAGAGCATTGACTATTTAGATCTTTGACTTTCCATAGCGTTAACTTTCATCAGAGTCATATGATACAATGTTTGTCATAGTTATCAGAGGCAAACGATCATTTTGCTTGGCACACTTATTAGAGGCAAAACATTCATATCGTTGTTTGTATAAACAAATTCATCAGAAGGGCGTTTGAGAACACATTCATCAAAGTCAAACACAGTTGTAGTAGTTTCTTCAAACTTACTGAGATCTTTGTTTAGAAGATTCTCTTTTCTTTGTTCATCAAAGGATATAGCTTGTATCAGAACACATACTTGTAACACTTTGACTTGAACTACATATTGCAAAACTTCTTATTGCTATATTACAACTTGCTCTATTAGTAGACATAACTATTTGTTTATTATGTGACAATATTCTCTGTGTTTAGAAACACTTAGATTATTATCTCTAATTTACTTGTAATTTATGTTACCTTAAAATAAATAGTCATTAATATAAATCTTTGTCTTGTAACTTACTTTGCACACTTAGCAAATATAGTTAGGGGATAATTGTTCTTTATTTGTTTGTTTTTGTTATCATCAAAACATCAACTAGATGATTGTAGCTAAAACCATTTTTGCACTAACAAAACATATTTAACTAATATTCTTTTATATATATAACTAATATTCTTTTATTGGTTTATTTTTTGTTATAATATTTTCTCTCCATATTGATACTAATGATTTCTAACCACCATTTTTGATGTTATTGGCTTGTGGCTGGGAAAGATGGATCACCGAACCAGAAACAGTAGCAAGGAAGGGGTGGTTGTAGAGCAAGAACATTGTAAGTTTGTGTTTCAAGTTTTTTTTCTTCAGCTTGATGCTGATATATCTTTTTTATGCTTCTCTTTAATGTATATACATATCTCTAAAAAATATGTTATTTTTTTGTTTGTAAATCGTTTTCATTTTAAGTTGGGTTTGAAGTGTATTTTATTTATGTTGTATGTTGTATTTTTGACGGGTGGTTGAAGTTTATGCTTTAGTTTCAAATGTATACTTTATTTTTAACTTGGTAGAATTTAGCCCTTTTTTATGCTATTGAGAATACTAGGTTTAGTTATTTTTATGCTTTTGTGTTAGTAGTGTTTAGTTTTTTTTTTTTTTGCATGTTATTTGCACTTTTTCCTATTAATAATTTAGGATTTGATATACTCATTTTTTTTTTGTTAGGGTTTGACTAACGATGTTTTCGTTTTTATTTTATATGCTTATTGGTTTTGTATTGTTGTCAAAATACTCAAAGTAGATTTATGCATTTTTCAGATTTTGGATTTATGCTTATATGACTAATTTTCTTTCTAATGTTTACTTCATTATCTTTGTTTAATGTTTTGTATGGATCTGTCTGTGTGTTTTTCACAGATTTGAGAAGTAAAATTAAATTTTAATATATTTATTGTTGTTATTTTTTAGATTTACTGATTTAAATTTAAATGACTAACTTCTTTATGTTTTGTTGTTTTATTTTCTTTGTTTTTTTGTTTTATTTTATTTTCTTTTCTGTTCATGAGTGATTGTTTTGTAGATTTAATGCTTTTAAAGAATTGTTGAAAGAAAACAAATGTACTATTCATGTATTTGTATTACATTTTTTTTAATTGACTTGCTTATTTTTTGCATTTATAAAGATAATTAATGATTTTAACTATTGCTTTTATGTTTGTTGAGGTTGAACTAATGTTGTTTTCTATTATTGGAGTATGTTGTTTTGTTAAGATCTTTTGTTAAGTTCTAAGTCTTGAGAACAATTGTGTCAACTTGTTTTATAGTCATCCATTGAGTTTGAAGAAGAAGAGTAAGATAAGCTTATTGCATAGTCATTTGGTACTCTAATTAGCGATTACTAATCAATTTCTATACAATTTCTCATATTGGCTAGCAAAGATGAAAAGTTTGTATTTAGTTTTTTCATATTAGGCGATTAACATGATTCTATATGTCAGAATGGGCATCAAACATGGTGTTATTTGTATTGATTTGTCATATAGACACTGTGCATTTAGTTTACATTTCATAAAATATTTAGATTTTATAAATATAAATGGACAATGTATATTAAATTTACATTTCACAGGATAGTTAGATTTATAAACATGCTTATATCTCAACTTACAAATTGTATATATTAATGTTGCTTCGATGGTTATTTTTTATCTATAACATCTAAAAATTAGAGCTATAGAATGTTCATTATAAAAGAAAATTGGGACAAAATTGCTCAATTTTAAAGGAAAAATTAAAATAGTTAATTAAACAGAAATTTTGGACAAAAAAATAAAATCAAAAAAATGACTTTTTAATTTTAAAATGACCTAAAAATGGACCAAAAAAATTGTCATTGTACCAAAATATTAAATTGTCCAAAAAAGCAAACCCATAGGAAACCACCCGTCAACCTATGACCCGTTTTATCCGTTACCCGCCTGACTCGAATTTTTTATTGGACGGAAATGGACATGTATTTCTTATCCGTGGATTGGGTCGGTTAGGATTTTTAGGCCCGAACCGCCCTACCCGGCCTGTTGTCCACCTATAACCTTGTATCTTCCAATCCACACATTCCTTAATGCCTGCACCATTTTATCGATGTCTCTAATATTCGCAAAACATACGAAATTGAATCGTTTACCCTTCTCATTCAACTTACTTGATAGAAAGACATAATCCTTGAAGCCACATGGTCTATAGCCATTCTTGAGATCAACTAAAGTGATATCTACAGGGACATTTGCAAAGTAGAAACTAGTTGGTGATAAACGCAATGAGTCTTATATATAAAGATATAAGAAAACATTAAGTGGACTTTTGTCATGAAAACAAACACCACAACAAACTCTCTTTAAAGGAGACAAATGCTAAAAAATAAAAGCAAATTTATTTGGCACACAATCTTGTCTCTTAGCAAAAGCAAAATGTCAACTTGTCATTACATGGGAAAGAATAGGAATAAAAATAATCTACAAAATAGAGAAAAATATATATAAATCAAATAATCAAATAATAGTCTAAATGAAGAAAATATAAAACACAAAAGCATAGTCTTGCAATTAAGTATAAACAAAGATGAAAAATGAGGTGATGGCAGTGAACACAGTGGAATAAGCACATTAACGATAAAAATTGAAAATTGAAACCTATGCTCATCTATTTGTTGGAATCCCTAAACCTTAAATTAAAAAAATAAAACGAAAAATGTTAAAACACAACAAAAATTGACCTACTTGTTGAATCCCGTTTCGATCTCGACACTTCTAAGTTTGTTTCCTTATTGAAATATGGAACCCAGTGTTTCAAGATTCCGCTTCAATCCTTTAAGCTTGACATTTCCTTCCATTCTTTATTATCCATATCACTGCAAATAATAATAATCATAATAATGTTTCGTTTTTTTTTTTCTTCCATTTTTCTCTATTATATGACTAAGTTAAGAAAAATGAAGGTTAAACTAAGAATAAACTAGAGTTTTAAAAATAAAATATACTGTTAAATTGGAATTATTGTAAAAAAGAAAGTTCAACTATTGTATGTGGGTGGAAGACTACCTTAAGTCATCAGCCAAAAATCCCTAACAAAATGTGTGTGCATGAATGAAGACATTGTTACGATTTTGGTGGTTAACTGGATGTGATTTGTTGATTGAAGTAGTAGAAACTTGAACTATGAATAAATGAGAAATTTATATACATAAAAGCCTAAATAAAAACATATGAACTAAAATTCATCTAATAATATACATGTTTTATGAAGAACTTGAGCTACAAATTTGTTGCATGCAAAATTGTTAATAGGAAAAGAGTGGAAAATCGTACTAGAACTTTACCTTGCAACCGAAAGGATGAAAGGAAGATGAAACAACTAAGAAAAAAAGGCAAACCCGAAAAAATGTTATTAGTTTTATAGGAAAAAAGTAACCTTGAATCAGATAAATAAGATGAAAGTTTTCTCTTTCAATGATGTCTACAAGAAGGGGATATATTGGGAGTTGAGTTTACTTGTCCCAGTATATCTCGTGAGAAGTGAGAGAGGAAAAGTGATAACATGTTTTAGGAGGGAAATAATGAAAAGTGGTTTAAAAAGTGGGAGACATACAACTAATTATTTGAAAAGTTCAAAGAGGGTTGGTTCTCAATATAACAAAAATTAGGAGTATGTATTCTAACCAAACTTTAGTCTTTTTTAGTGGAGAATCAATCAAACATAAGATATTTGTAATTAATGTAAGAGTATCATATAGGTACTTGTTAAGAATTGAAAGTAGTAATTTTGTTTGAAAAAAGAAAAATTTAAACAAAAAAAAATCTTAAATACAAAGTTTTCAATACACTTTTAATGAAAAATTTCTATAGTTAGACCATTAATTAACAAGTGCCCTTGTGTTACTTGTTAACATTTCTTATAATGTAATTAGCTAAGCATGTATTCACCTCGTGAAATTAGTTATTAAATGATAGATATTTTAGAGATTATTAGAAGTTAATAATTTTTTTGTCTATAAATAAAATAGTAAAAATCTTAACATAATTACAAATTCAAATTCAAACTTCAGATATAATATCTAACTTAATGATTTCGATTTTTGTCAATTAAATTAATAAAAAAATTAATAGTTTTTTGGATAGTAAATAATTTACACATTAAAATCATAAAATCCGTTATCAAACAATGGACATTTTAGAATTACTGGGAGTTAATACTTTTATATAGATTCGCTAGAAGATTGTATCATATTTTTTTTTGAAAATTCGCTAAAAAGAAAGTTGAAAATTGTATTATTAAAATTAAAAAAAATTGGAAAATAAAATAAACTACATCACATTCAGTACTAAACCCTTTTCTTCGGACCATCCTTCTAGCGTCTCTACTTACAGTTGCCGGCGTCCAGCCCTTACGCTGCCGCCGGTTCCATATTGTTGTTAGTCGGCGGCGTTTCTTACCAGAATCATTTACAAGCGCTCCACCTTTTACCCTTCAAACTTATCACTCGTTGGCACTTCCTTAACGACACACACTCCCACGTCATTTCATTCTACCACCTCAACGACACCCAATCCCTCGTCATTTTCTCCATTCTCTTGTTCAGTAGTTTCCTATCCCTCATTTTCTTATGGCGTTGGATAAAGAAAGTCTCCAACAAGACTCTGTAATCAAACGTTTCTACCGGATTATTCTTAGTTGGAATTACATTCATCTTCTCAAGGAATCCGAGGCAATTCATTCCTCTCTCTCTCTCCTTTATTTATTACTTTTAGGTTTTTTCAATTCCGAAATTCATCTTTGATATTTGGTGTTTGCAGAAACAAAGAAACAATGGGAAGGCTAATGGATCATCCTCGAAACTCGTTAAGGTCAAGAAACAATACAAAGATGTTGATGATTATATTTCCACTTATGAGCCACTTATTTTTGAAGAAGCCAAATCACAGATTATCCAAGGGAAAGAAGAAGAAGGTGGTATTTTTTATTTCAACAATTTCATATTTGTTTTCACATTTTTTTTCTTCTTTTAGTGCTTAGTATTTTAATAGTAGTAGGAGATATAAGGTTGGTTTGGTGGCTGGGGTGGGGCAGTTAAGGAGTGAAGTGATAAGGAGGTCGCAGGTTTGATCCCCACTCTAAATAAAATACAAACAATATTAATTACTAACATCGACAGTTGAAAAAAAATTATTTCAATAGTAGTGGTAGTATTATTGTTCATGACTTTGGCGGATAAACCACTTATTTAAGTGCTTATAGCAAAAGACTAAGACTCACTTATTAGATAGATGAAGTGGGAGAAGGAATAAGGCTTGAAGTGAAGGTGGATTAGCTTGGGAATGAATCCGATGTGAAGCTGTTTCTATAAGCTATTTCAGAGAGTTTCTGGAAATAAGCTGTAAACAATTTATGAATATGTAATAAGTTGTTTCCATTAGCTCTCTCAAATAGTTTGACATGCTTATGTCAATAGATAAGCTCAAATAAGTCAATTCAAATAGGCTCTTTGTCTTAGAGGTCTTTGCTTTCTCTCTTAAGGCAAGTAAGGCTATTAGTCAATTTAAATAAAATTTCAACAAGCCTTATAGGAAAAGAAAATGTGAAATGATTATACTCTAGGTAGTTAATCCCAGTGTTTCCCAGCGAGATCCCGCTGTCCCGGTGCAGTGCAGTGTCTGACCGCGACAACGTGAAACAAGATCCCGGTGAGATCCGGGCGAGATTCGGCTATCCCGGCATAGTTAATCCCAACGTTTTCCATCGAGATCCCACTATTATTTCTTCCTTTTCTATTTTGTTGTTTCTACTTTCACCTAAGAAGAAGAGGAAGTAGAATATGCTAATGAAGATGATGCTTATCTTTGATCCCTATGCCAGAACATGCATTTGAGTTTAATATTTAAGGAACTTCAGTATGCATCAGCTTTGTTTCCTTGACTTTTATTGTATTTCAATGTATGTTTTGACTAATAGTAAGACTTGTGGATTTTTATTACTAATTATGAATGTTTCAGAGTTTGAGTCATTTGTTAATTTTGCATTAAATATAAGTTTATATAGTATTATTCGTGTAATTTGTCCAAAAAATAGCTGTTATCTTGCCTATACCGGAACGCGCTATCCCGCTATTCCACTTTTGGGGTTGGCCGCGACACACTACTATCTGGGATTAACTACCTAGATTATACTGTGATGATTACTAGTTTTGTAAACTAATAATTTTTGCATAAGTTGAACTTGACATTTTTCTAACTTCTCCATATGATGCAACTATAAATTTATACCAACTTTTACATAAGTCAGTAACCAAATATATATTTTAGTCACGAATCTTCAATAAGCTAGCTTCTTGGCTTCTAGCTTATAAATGTTTTTCAACTGAAAATAAGGTTTCAATTTATGGCTCTTTGACAAGCCATTATATGGAAAAGTTAAATGAGCTAGTTTCTGAAAAAGTTGAGATGCATAAGTTAATTTCAACTTATGAGAGAGAGAAGCTAGTAGTTAGAATACTCATGGTTATTTGCAAAACCATTTCAACTTCTTTTTTTCTTTCATGTTGGTACATATGGAAAAGTTTATCCAAAGTATAGCTTTGTCTAAGTTGTGATTTTCTTTTTTAAAATTAAAGAATGGGTATTGCATTGCTTTTTTGTTTTAAAGATTGAATTTCGGCCAATATAGTCCCTTATACCTCAAGGCTGAAGAGCTTTTTTTGTATTTTGTTGATTGCAGCGACTGAATGGAAGTTAGGGGCCGTACAGAGTTACAGCAAGTCAGATGACTTTCATCTTCTAGAATTTCCTTGTAAAATAGAAGAGGGAGAATCAATATCACAGAATGATCTGTTACTGATAAATAAAGAAAAGGTACTAAAGGTCGAAGATTGTGTGTCTTTTGATTTTGCAGGTCCTGCTACTACGATGTACTTGTATTAAATTTTGTGCTCCTATGTATCTTATGTCTGCATTGTTCTCCCTTTAGATTGTTTGAGTTATTCACCTACTCAAACTGACATGTTTTCCCTTTTTACCTGTCAATTCTCAATACTGGGAAGTTGCTGGATGGAAAAAGTAATGCGTATGCCTTTGCTTTGGTGGAAAGCGTGCGGAGGTTTTCAGAAGAAAGACTTCTTGGAGTTAAACTCTATCTAGCTGGAGAGTTCTTACATTTTAATACAGATAATGTGCAACCTTGCACAAGGCTGCTAAATATGTGTTCTCATATATGTAAAACAGGAAGAGAATTGTATTTTGTGAAGGTAACTTGCTGCATCTTGTATTATATTCTTGCCAGCGGGATGAAATATTATATTTGTAATCTCTTAGAATTTATTAAAGAAAAGCATCTTACCTAGATTTTTTTCCTAGGTCATTGCATAAAAAGTATCCCAAAGAAAGTGTTAGAAGTGGTATTTATATTTATTGTATATTAGAATAAAAACATAGGATAATTTCTCTGCAGAATGGTCTCAAAACAAAGGACATAGTTTATTATTGCAATCACACACCTTTACATAAAGAAAACTCTAGAAAGACAAGGATAATAAAGTTACAAGGATGTTCCCTTCCAAGATTTGAGAGCATGGGCTCTCAGTCCATATTCTTAATCCAAATAACCACCCCCTCTCTTGTCCCATCACTTCCCTATTTATTACAATTGTTCAAACAAATAACTAAGAACACAAAAAATACATGAACTGTCAACACACAAACATAACTACCTAATTTAATTTAAGAAACTGGCCTAACCTGCCTGGTTCTCCTATGATACTTATTAATGACAAGTGGTCTAAAAGAAAGATTTTGGGTTGCTTGTCAACTATGAATTTGAATGCTCCTCAAAATTTATTTCTGCTAAATTTATTTGATGTGTTAATTTGTTTTAATAAACTGTTTTTTTGCATGCATTGCATTATTGTAAATAATGATATTGATAATTTTGTATAATGTCTGGTGAAATTTGTAATATATATTTAAACTTTAAATCATATCTCACTGGGATGTGTTTATGATAGGATTGGAATAAATATAATGTATGCTAGTTGATATGATTGCTCAACCTAATCCTAATCACTAATATTGAGTAGCTAAGGAATAATAACAGGCGACTGATTCTAACACTCCTCCTGAAAGCTAAAACTTACTGAGATTGTTACAAGAAAACAATGCATCTTCCCACAAAACTTGAGACTGCGACTGACAACTGCTTGGCTAGTATGAGTCATAACCAGCATAAATCACCAATACCCATTGGCAATGATCGTTAAGTAGGAAGAGAAAACACCACTAACATGATTCATCTGTGGGAGAAGAATCACCCCAGACGGAGAAGATAAATGCAGAACAAGGCTGTAACCTAAATACCTGGACTGTAACCACTGAAGAGTTGTACTTGAGTGACATATTAGCCAAATGAAGGCAGGTTCTGGTAGATGATATAGAGGCGATGCCGACACAAGTAACAATTGCCTGAAATATGGCTTAGTGCAACGCCATGGGCGGAACATGACAGGTTGAATGGTGGAGGTTTCGGCGGATAACGTAGCCCGAACGTGCTTCGCCCGGCGCTGGAAGTCGGAAATGGTCAAGACACGTCATTAACAGGAGACATTATTTTGGAGGCTCATGGAAATATGCAGAAGTGCTGGAAAGCATGGGAACTTGTCGATAAACTCTTTTGGTGGCGGCTGGCAGTGGTGAACCCCACTGGTCACATAGCATAACTGTTACAATTTAGTGTATGTTTTTATTATTCTTTGATTATGCAACATCCTAGGCTAATTGTTAGTAGTCTTAGTCAACACAACTTCCTAGATATTGAATGTAATTATTGCAACATCATTATAAATAGAAGGTGGGATCACACAAGAATCACACAGAAACTTACTCGTACTTTTTCATAGTATTAGAGCAGCTTTTGATTTTGTAACTTGTCTTTGTGCTTCACTACCGCTGCTGGTGGCGATATTTGCTGCCGGAGCACCTCCTTTCAATCTTTTGATTTTTTACCACAAACAGTCGTCCATCATCGTCAACTCCGGCGGCCATTCCGCTGTCTTCTCTGCATTTTCCAGCTGCGTCATAACCAACATTTTTTCCATAGTTCTGTGCTTATTTACAATGTTACTGCTGTGCCAACACCATCTGCACCTTTTTCTAGTGGGACCTACTGCCTAAAACCACCAAAGACCACCACGCAATCCTCCAGTGAGCATGACGGTGCTTTTCCCGTCGCCAACAGCCACCACATGCGGCTCTACCTTCTCTGCGTGTGGACCCCACGCGCCGCCACAAAATCCGCGCGTGCAGTTTTCTCCGGCTGCCGTTTTTGAGCGCTGACCACATAAGGAGCCCCTCTGCCACATTCTGAGGTGTTAACCATCCTTTGGTGATTTTTCCTCAACCTTTCATCTTCCCTTCATATAGATCGCCATGTTCAGCACTATATCTGTTGCTGCTTTTTCTTGTGCTTTCAGTTTCACTACTCTTCCGCAGATTGGGCTGCTGCTGTGGGAGCTTGGTTTCAAGGACAAGGTACCATTTGCTCGAACAATCCTTTTATTCCAAACGACAATCAATCCGGTGGTGACTCTATTCCCACATATGAATCATATTAGTGGCGCCTTTTATTCTCATCGACGATCAATCCGGTGGTGACTCTATTCCCGCATATGAATAATATTAGTGGCGCGTTTTATTCCCAATCCCACTGATGATCAATCCGGTGGTGACTCTTTACCCACATGAATCATTAATGATGCCTTCTCTTCTCAAACAAGTCCAACAGTTGTCAAACTTAGTTTCAATTTTTGTAATAAAATGTTTTGATGTAGCAAGCTTAAAGCATAATAAGCTTTAGCTTGAGGGGGAGTGTTAAAGTTCAGTGTATGTTTTTATTATTCTTTGATTGTGCAACATCTTAGGCTAATTGTTAGTAGTCCTAGTCAACACAACTTCCTACACATGGAATCTAATTATTGCAACATCATTATAAATAGAAGATGTGATCATACTAGAATCACATAAATTCACTCATATTTTTTCAACCTACTCTCATACCATGTTGAAATTTGTGATCTCTGTGTGTAAACAGATCACTGGGCTGTATATATGATAGAATTGCAATAAATACAATAAATGCATGCTAGTTGATATGGTTGCTCAATCTAATCCTAATCAGTGATATTGAACAACTAAGGAATAATAACACGTGACTAATTCGAACAGTATTGTGTTTTGTTTTATATGCACTCCTAAGTCGACCTGGAATAGTAGAACCATCTGTCATTTTATGATATTTGATTTATGCTTTATACAAAGGTGCCATGAGTTTCTTTCACTAAAAGCACAAAAAGAAGAAACTGAACATATTAATTTCACATTACCTTCTATTATTCTCAACAGTTTCTTCCATTGACAATATGTGCATTGGTTCAGCCTTTCAGTTACATGAAAATAATTGTATTTCATGCATTTTTATTTATTTCAATTGTATGTATGTAGTTTTACACATATCAATTATATTTGAAGGAGGAGTGAGGGTATTGGCTAGTATATAAAAAAGATTGACTACATTATGTTTAATCACTTATGCAATTGAGATTATTTTATTGATTAGCTAGTCCATAAAAAGGTCACGAATGCGATTATTACTCAATTGAGATTACTTTATTGATTGGCTAGTCCATAAAGAATGTTGAAGACTTCATTTTTCATAGAGCGATACCACTTGTGTGTTGTTTAGTATTTAGGGAGCTTTAATCCTTGACTTATAAATTTTGTTATTAGTTTATAAAATGTTTACAGGTTTTAATTATTGTTTTCTTACCAGAAAAGGTTCTTATAAATATGCAGATGTGCAATTTATCTACCATTGCTCGTGAGTATGTGGCTATACAAATGATAAACAGTCTCCCATTCAAGGATTTAATATTAAATGCTGTTGGAGGGAATTTTGGTGCAGAAGCCGAGGGTTGGAAAATCCCATTACCTCTGAAGGAGTATGTTGAAATTAGTTTCAATCAATATCAACGTGAGGCCATTACAGTAAGTTTTTAGTTTAGCAGTTGAATGGATTAAATAAAACGTTTTTTCCAAACTGGTTTTAGCTTTATTAATTATCCTTTTATTTATTTTTGTATCTTTCAAAGCAATGAATTGTTCCTTTGTGTCATTGTAAGTAACTCTATATTGTTTGGAAACAATAAACAAGAATTTGGAAATTACTTAAGATGACATATTGTCAAGTTGGGATTTGACATTTAATTAAAGGTTGTTATGCTTAAAATATGTGATATATGATTTCAAGTGTATTAACGTAAATAAATTCTCATATAGAGTCTTATATTTCTCTTTTATTCTTTTCAAGTTTTGCCTGTACAACATGTTTCTTGTCACCCGTTTTCTTTTCTTCTGTACATGTTCAAAACTTCACTTGCACTTGTCACTGCTAAAAGCATAGACTTTAACATTTTCGTTTCCAACTAAAAACCTGTTGTGTGTTTGGATGCAGTCTTCAAGTACTATTTAACGTTTGAACTTAGCATCTTTTCTCAAAATTAACTTTTGAAATAGTAATTTTTTTAGTTTTATTTTAAAGCTCATCCATATACTCACATATTGGTTGAAAAATGAACCAACCTAATTCATGTCAAAGGGATAGGGATAAGTGCCATTTATTTATTCCACAGTAAAATTTTATTTCCTGTTGCAGGCTGGTTTATCATCAAAAGCCTTTGTCCTGATACAGGTTTGTCTCTGTGCCTTGCTTCTATGAAATTCTTTTGTGTGCTTTCATTTTATTTTATGCAAGATGTTATGTCAGTTTATATTGAATTGTTGTCTTAAGACTTAAGACTAGTTTGTTATTGTTGGGAATTGGGAAATTTCATTCCAAAGAGCTGTCCATGTCCAGCTGTCTGGCAGCCACTGCCCCACCCCCCTATTTTGGGGAAAATATAACGAGTTTTAAGGCTTCAGGAAAACGGGAAGTTATTGCATATTTACTGTTTGACCTGCAAAAAGATCAAGTTTACGGTTTTTAGTTTTCTAAGAAACAGACTGGCCAGTTAGACTGGTTGAATCTTGAACTGGTCTATGATCTGGTTTAGTTTTTGTAAGAGATCTAATTTATTGTTTGCTATTTTGTGTTTCTAATCATACAAAGCTTGGGAAATAGTTGTTTGGTGAGAGTTTGTGATTTATTAGCATAGGAGCATTGGTTATCATATTCATTTGTAGTATTATTGCGAGGTTCTATTTCTAGATATTGTACTTGGTTCTGTAATTTCCATCTGACGTGTATTATCCCCTTGCTTGATATCTGTAAGGTCTCTGTCTTAATTTAGCAAGGTGTAGTTAGTTATGCCCTATTCAAAATATTAATAATTGAGTCAAACCAACTCATTTCAGGGGCCTCCGGGTACTGGGAAGACTCAGACCATACTTGGGATTCTAAGTACCATTTTACACGCAACTCCAACGAGAGTGCTTTCAAAGTAAGTATAATATCTTTATACATTTCGTTAGTTTTTAACTACCAACAATTCTGCTTGTGGCTTCTATTGTTATCTTGTCTTGAGCAAGACATTATCTTAAAGAGAGTTTTTCTTAGATGTGAAATTTGGAAGCAATTTTCTCTTCTACAAAGCATGCCTTAAGAACATTAGCTATATAGAAATACATTTTTGCCTAATATTTCACTTTGTCATATATATGTATTTCTATTTACTTTTTAGGAGCGGGACCTACGAGCAAAAGCAGGGGCCACAATTACCAATTGAGGAGAAGTAAGTTTTGCCTTGAGAATGTCTGCTCTTTATTTACTCAGGAAAACCTAGCTTTCGTGGATTTTGGTTTTCTCCTGTGATTGTAATTTCTGACAGGGTTATTTTTATAGCCATATTAAGATATTTTTAAAGTAATATTTTATTCTATTGATGAGATATCAAACCGATCTTCTCTTGTCATTCTAGGTTTCTCTTGGCTTCTAGACTTCTAGTGTTATACATGTTACTATGTTAGTTCCATGGCTGGACTTTTCTTCCAGTAATTCATATTTGTTATGGTTTTGAATCAAATTTGAAATGTGTTGAAGAATCAAGGAAAATCAGATTTGATTCTCGTGTATTATGTTTATTCTGTTTATTTTTATTTTATGATTCTATCATTATTACTCAGTATTACTATTGTAATTTTTTTTCTTATATAAATAGCTTAGGGCTGTAGTAATAAAATATGAAAGTATTTTGCTTTTTACTTTCTTCATAGTATCAAGAGCTTTTGGTTAGGGTTCCACAACCCAGTGGGGTTTGGGGCTCCAAAACTAAAAGGGTTGAACCTCCGACCTTGTGACGCTCAAACCAACTGAGCTAAAGGGTTGACCAGACCTGTTTTTTATCTACCTAATGGCACACAATACCCCATGGAAGGCAACCCTTATGGGTAGCGGCGGCAGCAGCGACGATGGTTTGGGTGAAAAATCAAAAGTAGTCAACAATGATGGTTTGGGTGAAAAATCAGAAGTAGTCAACAACGTCGGCAGTATAGGTTTAGGCAGTGGCAGCGGCCCAGGCGGCAGTGGCGGCTGGAATGGTTTATCTAACAATGATTTTTCCAATTTTTTTGGCCATGAGGGAACTTCTAATGCCCTCAAGGTTGAAATTCAGAACCTCAATGGTAAAAATTATGTCGAATGGTCCCAAATCGCAAGATTGATACTAGATGGTAACGGAAAATATGGTTTCCTCACAGGAGAGGTGCAAATGCTTGCCACAACTGATTCGAATTACAGGTTTTGGAAATTTGAGAACTCTGTTATTATTGCTTGGCTGCTTAGTAATATGGAATCAGTGATTAAAAAACCTTTTATGTTTTTGCCTAATGCGAAGGAAGTTTGGGAGGCTGTCAAAGAAACATATTTTAACATTCAGAATTCTTCTCAAATTTTTGATCTCAAATCACGATTGTGGCATGCCAAACAAGGAGATAAAGATGTCACTACCTATTATATACCTATTATAATGAGTTGATGACACTATGGCAAGAATTGGATCTTTGTTATGATGACCATTGGAAGTGCTGTGAGGACAGTGTTTTGTTTCTGAAGAGACAGGAGAACGATCGAGTATTCATGTTCTTGGTTGAGCTTAATAAGCGGCTTGATGAAGTTCGAGGCATAATATTGGGTAAAATTCCATTGCCATCACTTCGGGAAGCGTTCTCAGAAGTTAGAAGAGAAGAAGTGAGACAAGGTGTTATGATGGGCAAGTCACCTTCTGTTGTTGAGGTTGAAAGCTCTGCCGTAGTCACTAAGAATGAAGACGGGAAGAGAAATAGCAAGAAACCATGGTGCGAACATTGCAAACGTCCATGGCACACACATGATACATGTTGGAAGCTCCATGGAAAACCTCTAAATTGGAAGAAAAAAAGGAGGAAACGAAGGTCATGCCCTCCAAGCTAGTACCTTTGATCAAGAGAAGCAGTCTCCTTCAAGTCCATCTCCCTTCACCAAGGAACAATTAGATCAATTGTACACCTTGAGTCTCAAACTCCTTCTTGCTCTATAGCTCAGAGAGGTAATTTTTCAAATACTGCTCTACTTAGTGTCACTCCCAGCCATACATGAATTATCGACTCTGGTGCTACTGATCATATGACTGGAGAGTCGAGTCTGTTTTCTTCTTATAGTCCTTGTGCAGGTAACCACAAAATTAAAATTGCAGATGGCTCTCTTTCAGCCATTGCAGGGAAAAGTTCTGTTATTCTGTCACCTGTGTTAACCTTAAAAATGTCTTACATGTTCCCAATTTATCATGTAATCTGTTATCCATTGCTAAACTAACAAAGGATATAAATTGTCAAGCTAACTTCTATCATTCTCATTGCACTTTTAAGGATTTGAGCACGGGGAAGATGATTGGCAATGCTAAGGATAGTGGAGGACTCTATTATCTTTACAATGGACTCGACTTCAAAGACCAACAAAAGCTTTGAATCTATTTTTGTTCCTTCTAATAATGATGATATTATGTTATGGCATTTACGGTTAGGACATCCTAGTTTTCCGTATTTGAAACATTGTTTCCTAAATTATTTTCTAAGAAGGATCCATCTTTATTTCATTGTGAAACTTGTGAATTTGCTAAACATCACCGTTCTTCTTTTTCTACACAACCATATAAACAATTAAAATCGTTTGCAATTATTTATAGTGATGTTTGGGGTCCTAATAGAATAAACACATTTTCTAATAAAAAATGGTTTATAACTTTTATTGATGATCATACTAGAATTTGTTGGATTTATCTATTGAAAGAAAAATCGGAAGTTGGACAGGTTGTCAAAAATTTCTTTAAAATGGTGCACACTCAATACCAAACAAATATTCAAGTCTTCAAAAGTGACAATGGTAAAGAATATTTTAATATATTTTTGTCCGATTTTTTTCTTGCAAATGGGGTTCATCAAAGTTCTTGTGTTAATACACCCAACAAAATGGAATTGCAGAGAGAAAGAATAGGCATCTTCTTGAGGTTGCTAGAGTTTTATTATTTGCAAATAAGGTTCCAAAATATTTGTGGGGTGAAGTTATTTTAACTGCATCATATTTAATTAATCGGATGGCATCTAAAGTTTTAGATTTTCATACCCCTCTTGATGTTTTTCGAAATTATTTTCCTTTGACTAGTGTCTCTGCTAATTTGCCACTAAAAGTTTTTGGTTACACTGCTTTTGTTCATGCACATAAACAACTTGACAAACTCGAGCCAAGAGCAATAAAATGTATGTTTACCGGTTAGTCTCCAACTCAGAAGGAGTATCGGTGTTTTGAACCAAAATCAAAAAGAATTTTTGTAACCATGGATGTTACTTTTGTTGAAAATCAACCATATTTTATTGACATTCATCTTTAGGGGGGAAATTTTAAGGAAAATTCATCTTTTACTTTTGAAAACATCATTACTTTAAGTGATATAGTGTTGTCACAAAATTCTAGACTTATATTGATGCACCAAAAGAAAATGCCCAAGAATCCATATTGGAACTCAATCCACTTATGAATGAGGTTTCGACAGATTCGGGGGCGACAATTTCAAATCAAAATCACAATAATCAAATTCTTGATCTCAATAATAATGAAGGGCCACCTGAAATGCCACAACATAATGACTTAGATAAAGACACAAAGCAGGTTTACTACCATTGACCCTACTTGGAAGGGAAATGTTTTTGAAAGAATAAACCATAAACAGAGAGATGAAGGACCCATTCTCCGACCCTTCCAAGATTCTGAACCAATAGATAATCCAACACATCATCTTGATACAGGTAAGTCTTCTTAAGAGTCATATTGAGTATCCTGATATAGACCTTCCTATTGCAATTAAAAAACCTGTTAGATCATGTACTAAATATCCTTTGTCTAATTATGTGTCATACTCAAAATTGTCTTCTTTATTTGCTGCATTTACCTTTAAGCTGTCTGCTGTAGAAATTCCAAAAAATATACAGGAGGCTATAAAAATTCCAAAGTGGAAGGAAACTGTTCTTAAGGAGATGAGAGCTCTTGAGAAGAATCAAACTTGGAGAGTCATGACGCTACCTACAGGAAAGAATATTGTTGGCTGTAAATGGGTATTTACTATGAAATATAATACTGATAACACAGTTGAAAGATACAAGACACGCTTGGTTGCTAAAGGGTTTACTCAAACATATGGCATTGATTACTTAGAGACTTTTGCTCCTGTTGCCAAATTTAACACTATTAGAGTTCTCTTGTCCTTGACGGTGAATTTAGATTGGTCTCTTAACCAACTTGATGTAAAAAATGCTTTCCTAAATGGTGATTTGGTTTGAAGATTGGTTTGGTTTAAATGTGTGCAAACTACAAAAATCCCTTTATGGTCTCAAGCAATCCCCAAGGGCTTGGTTTGAAAAATTCACTCGGTCTGTCAAAAGGGACAATCAGATCATACATTGTTCATGAAGTTCTCTAATGTTGGTAAGATTGCAATTCTAATTGTATATGTAGATGATATTATCCTCACAGGAGATGACGTTGTTGAGATGGAAAGATTAAAGAATTTGAGATCAAAGATTTAGGCTGCTTAAAAATTTTCTTGGTATGGAAGTTGCTCGCTCAAAGGGAATTATTGTTTCTCAAAGGAAATACATCCTAGATCTCTTGGAAGAAACTGGGATGAGTGGGTGTAGACCCGTAGGTACTCCTATGGAATTAAATGCTAAACTGTGGGAGAAAGACAATGTTTCTGTTGAGATTGGAAGAGACCAGAGGTTGGTTGGCAAACTTATTTATCTAGCCCACACTAGACCTGATATCGCTTTCTCTGTGAGTGTTGTAAGCCAATTCATGCATTCTCCCTATGAAGAGCACTTGGAGGTAGTTTATCGGATCTTAAGGTACTCGAAATCCAATCCCGAAAAGGGTTTGTACTTCAAGAAAACTAATGACAGAGAAGCCTCTATATTTACAGATGCTGATTGGGCAGGATCAGTTAGTAATAGAAAATCCACTATTGGATATTGTGCCTGTGTTTGGGGAAATTTAGTCACTTGGAGAAGTAAGAAACAAGGGGTTGTTGCTCGAAGCAATGCAGAAGCCGAATTTAGAGCAATGGCTCAAGGAATCTGTGAACTTTTGTAGATTCGTAAACTCTTGGACGAACTGAAAATGAAAGTTGACTCACCCTTAAAATTGTTCTGCAATAGCAAAGCAGCAATAAGTATAGCTCACAACCCTGTACAACATGATAGAACCAAGCAAATTGAGATTTATCGCCATTTCATAAATGAAAAAATTGATGCTGGAATTATATGCTTGCCATTTGTGACTTCCAATCAGCAAACTGCTGATATTCTGACAAACTTGAGAGGGGGTGTTGAAGAATCAAGGAAAATCAGATTTGATTCTCGTTTATTTTATATTATTCTGTTTATTTTTATTTTATGATTCTGTCATTATTACTCAGTATTACTATTGTAATTTTTTTCCTTATATAAATAGCTTAGGGCTGTAGTAATAAAATATGAAAGTATTTTGCTTTTTACTTTCTTCAAAAATGCAATAAGGAAAAAATCAGTATTTTTTGTATATATAAGCACAAAGAAATTAGCTGTAATTAAGTACGACTTTTGTTGGTTTCTCTTCATCTAAGTTTGTTCAACTTTACATTTCATCATATGAAGCTTGGAGGATAATTTAAAGCTAAGGCCATAGTCTTCAGTCTTTTGGCTTATTAAATCATTTGTTTGATATCTGCATTGTCCCAGGATAAAGGAGAGACAAGTAAGACATGCTTAAGTGTAATTTAGAATTATCCCCAATCCAATGAAAATATTTGAATTAGAATATTAAGTTGGTTATTTAATAAAAAATTGCTTAAAGTAGAAGGCTAGATGGTTGATTATTTGGTACTTGTTTAAGGACTGATTCTTTCCTTTGAATGAAGATTATGATTTACGATAATTTGATGTTACATTTATCATTTCATGCCATATAATTTTCGAACTTTCATGTTCTTGTATCTCATGCTATCAGGTGTCTGTGTTCCATGTTCTAGCTAATAAGTCGGCATTATTTTGGTCGAGTGTTAGAAATTTTCAATGATATAGTTGAAATTTTCATATTCTTTTGGCTGTCCACTTTCGAATTGATATAGTTGATTATGGCCTTCTTAGTATTCCGTATTGGTGAAGTTGTGGGATTTTAGAGAAAAAGAGGAGAGAAAATAGTAAAAGCTTGAATATTATTGATGATAGCTTTATGCTAACTTGATTACAAAAGACTCAATATTAATCTCTATTTATAGAGATACATAGACTCATTCCTAAATCAGAAAACAATCGTAATAATAATGAGAGATATTCTAAAATAATTCTATGATTATAAATTGATCATAAGAAATAACTCAAGATACTCGAATATAATATAAAAGATATTATAAGATATTTTCTAATATTCTAAAACTCCCCCTTAAGCTAAAGCTTACTAAGCTTTAGCTTATTACAAGAAAACAATGTATTGCTCCGCAAAATACAAAGGCAACTCAGGGATGCAGGTGCAATCAGAGAAAATTGCTATAAAGATAGCCTAGCCAGATAGCTTGAATGATCATCAATCTAAGCGAAATTCATGGCAAGCAATCGAACAAAGCATGGTATGTCCTAAAAACTGCATTTTGAAAGCTTCAAACCAATAATACTAGTGACCCAACATATTTAAACTTGAAATTAAGTCTAACAATGGCTTTAGGGAGAGAGAGGTGTGCTTCAGGGAGAGAGAGGCGAGAGACCAATACATTTGGGACAAAGATGGAGGTAATGCATCTAGGACAAATTGCCAAGTTAAAGTGAGTCATGAAAATACCGTAGAAGAAGCAGCACAACTATAACGAAAAGAAGCCATGATCGGTCAAATAAAGACAAATGCATCCGAACCAGAGAGCTAGGGGCTGTTTGAACTGGAACGCGTATATCCATGACTTGAAACTGATAAATAAGGGCAGACCTAGAATCAGAAGGCCGAGGCAAGTGCAATGAGAAAGGCTGTGTCGTAAACGGCTGTTAGACGCGTCGCCACGGGCTGTGGAAGGCGACGACATGTGGATCGGAAACACGAATTAAGAGACGGCGCATGTGATGGCTTTTGGTGACGTGCTTTGGAGCGTGGGCTGATCTGGAGAGGGCTACGTTGTTGGAGTGGTCATTCGTCGAAAACATTGGCGGCAATAGCGAATTGAATGGAAAATGAGTGAAATCGGTGTTGGAATGTGTTAGGACAATTAATCATATCAGAAAAGAGAAACTATTACTATATTCCCAAACTTTGTGGAACTCGACAACGGAATGGTGGTAATACAGTTCATGGAGAATTGAAATAAGCTCTAGATACCATGTTGAAGTTGTAGGATTTTAGATAAAAGGAGGAGTGAAAATAATAAGAACTTGAATATTATTGATGATAGCTTTATGCTAACTTGATTACAAAAGACTCAATACTAATCTCTATTTATAGAGATACGTAGACTCAATCCTAAATCAGGAGCAAATCATAATAATAATGAGAGATATTCTAAAATATTTTTGTGATTATAAATTGATTCTAGGAAATAACTCAAAATACTCTAATATAATATAAAAGATATTAATAAGATATTTTCTAATATTGTAACACTTATGTAAGCATAATGCCTCCCTCTTTCATCTTGTTTTTTTTAAAAATAAGACATGATGTTGCACAAGTAATAATCTTATAATAGTTGGTGAATTTCTTGATTAACCAACATATATTGTTATTCTATATTGCATTACCATATGTTCCTATTAAATGATTAAATGATACACTCACTCGGTATTCATCTTGTTGATTAATTTTACTTTGTCAGTTCTCATGATATAACGTTGTAAATTTCTATTGCCATCTTAATTTATATCCATTTTAAGAATCAAGTTATTATAGCTGTTTAGCAGATTGCACTAAATATATTTTATCTTGCTGGAAGTATTTTTTTTTACAATTTTTCTGTTGTATTTTCTTTTGGCAGAAATAGACATTGGAAACTGGCGTCTCCATGGTTACATGGAATTAATCCGAGGGATAGTCTGATGCCAAAAGACGGTGATGATGGTTTTTTCCCAACTACTGGAAATGAATTAGTAAGTACTTTTCATCACTTAAATTTCTAGATTTTTGGAAATAATGTCTAATAATCGTCGGTTTTATCAGAAACCGGAAGCTATAATCTCAACTCGAAAGTATCGTGTAAGAGTTCTAGTATGTGCCCCATCGAATTCTGCCCTTGATGAGATTGTGTTGCGGGTTCTCAGTGGAGGTATGAAGTTTCACTTGCCTTTCTTGTTGTCTTTTATGTGAAGCAACAATAGCCACAGTTAGCTCAGTTTCTTCTCAAATAATATCTTGTTTTATTTCAATGCATTTTTTTTGAGGAAAAAGGTTATGCTTTTATTGTACATTCACTCACTTGCATGAATTGACAATGCTACTGTTCATAGCACACATCATTAAACAATTAGTCAACTGAAAGTAATTCTTTATTGAAGTGTAACGCTTAAAGTTCTGAGGCTTGCAGAATTGGATAGATAATCTATTTTTACAGCAAAGGCGATACATTGAATGCATTTCAGGGATGCCTTTACTAGGATGTTATTTCCATCCAGGTTGTGTGGCCTGTAGTTAGCCCTTGTAATTGATTATAGTGTGTTATAAGCACACTGGACTGAATTTGTATTTATAATTTTGTTTTTCAATCTCCATTTTTAACTTGTTTATTTATTTATTTTTGCTATATTTTGACAGTTTCCTGTACATTTAGTTTTTTATTATTGTTCATGGATGTTCTTAGGTATCCATGATGAAAATGACCGAGCTTATTGCCCGAAAGTTGTGAGGATTGGTCTCAAAGCACACCATTCAATCAAGGCTGTTTCCCTGGACGAACTTGTATGTTGACGAATCAAATTAAAACAAGTGTCTCTTAAATTAGCTATATGCCACTACGCCATTATTATTTAATCTTTCATATCATTACTTCCTTTAAATGTTATGATATCATGAACATGATCATGCATGGCCAGTCATGAAGGAAGCTTAACTATTAAGTCATGAAGCACTTCTAGATAATCTAAAATCTAAATGTTAAATAAAAAGGTTCATATATTTATTCTTATACAGAATTTTTCTATTTGGAATTAACTGTCCAGGTGAATGCGTGGCAGAAGCATCTTTGAAGGTTTTGTTTAATTACAGATAATTGTAGAAGTTCTCACCATTTCCCCCAGGCTAGCATCCCATATCTGACTTATTGTCAAATGTCTATGTGGAAGTCGGTTCTGAGTGACGGTGATAGTCCCTGAGGTGTTAAGGTGTAGGTGATGTGTTGAAGGGTGGGAAGGGCCGCAGTAGATTAGACCACATGAACAATGAGGGCGGGATGGGAAGCATGGAGAATAGTCACGCTAAGCATAACAGAATACTGATGTGGCAGGTGAGAGAGGACAGCGGAATAAGATAACTTAAATGTAAGGGTGAGAAGAAAGGGGGATAAGCATAAATTCATAGAGGTTAATTAGAAGGAACCGCTACCAGGGAAGTTAGCTCCTCTAAGAACTAGCCTAGCATCTTAGAGTTCTGTTTCTGTATTCCGATAATCCCATTTTCCAGAGTCAAGTACATGCACTTCCATCCATTCTGGTTGTCTTAACAAATACACTGTTGAATAGTTTTCTATCATTTTCTCGTGTTTATTAGAAGTTGAAACACAACCATTGCCAGCTGCGGTGTTGCTTAAGAATTTGGACACATTGTCGACAAATAATAGTTGGCCTTTTTGCTTCTCCTTCATCTTAGGTTATTCTGTTTATGCTCTTTTAAATTAATCTTTTTTTATCCTGCAGAGTCTGCTATTTTTTTTCCCTCATATACTAGTACGTCTGTTGAGAGTCCCAAATTAACTAGAGTGATAGCCTAGGCAGTGCTTAAAAGGCTTGAGCATTTTCCCTTTACAAGCCGGTTTTGGGATGTGTAACTGTGTTAGGCTCTAAGCCCAACTCTAAGAACTTTATTTAATGACATTCCTGCAATTCTGATTTGACAGCCTAGATCTCTGTCAAGCAAGTGTTTGTCTTCATCTGTGGCTGGATTGGGAATAGGCTAATTTGATCTATTACCGCCCTTCATATCGTCACTCTTCCCTAGGACTGAAAAGTGAAACTTTATCTACTTCTTTTGCTTTCATGAATCATGGTTTTAGTTTTTGTTCATCCATCTTATAATTCGGCAATCCAATCTTATTGCGTATTAACCCCAAAACACACCACTATGTAGATTTCCAGCCCAAAGCATGTTCACGAACACTGGTTTTATTTATTCTAACAAAGAACAATGGTTTCATTTATGATGTGTCTAAACACTCTTGATGTGTAGTGTTGACCTTTTACATACCGAGGAAATACATTTTTGCCAAGAAAATAAATTTAGCATGATACATGTTTCTTGAACTGAGAAACATTTGAGTGTTAGATGGTTTTTTTGAAAAGAAAAAAAAAACTACTACCTCCATCCCTAAATATAGGACCCTTTTGAGATTTTTCTCTGTCCCTTTTATAAGTCCTCTTTCAATTTTTCAATTGCATTAATTATTTCTTTACTAACCTACCCCTAATAATGTTACATATTTTTCTACAATTTGTAATAAATACTACAATAAAAACATAAACTAATTTTCTCTCTTCAAGGGTAAACTAGTAAAACAATTCAAATTTTCAACACATTTAATACTGCAATCAACTTTCTTAATTCTCGTGATTTGGTCAACGAGGTCTTATATATAGAGACAATGGTAGTATCTAATTATGTATAATGAATTAGAAGTCTAATTTTGACATCTTGTGCATGCTAGAATTAGCTTATTTTGAAAAAATAATAATTTTTTATAGTCTAGTTTCCCAAGATAGCGTTTTGGAAAAACGAAATTCTTTATCATCATTAAGTTGTACTTGAATGTGGGCATGTATTGCAATTTGAATGGTTAAGATGGACTTATAAATGTTATTTGAGTCAAACTTTGATGTTTAACATTTGACTTGCAGGTGAAAAAAAAACGTGCTAGTTCAAACAAATCAACTGAGAAGCAGAGTAACGCTTCTGCTGGAAGCAATGATGACAGTATCCGGGCTGCAATTTTGGACGAGGCTACAATTGTATGTATTTCAAGCTTTAAGTTGAATTCAAAAGAAAATGCAAAAAGCAATGTGATTTTCTCATTTCTTTCTTCTTGGCAGGTCTTCTCCACCCTCAGCTTTAGTGGTTCACATGTTTTCAGTAAACTAAGTCGCAGTTTTGATGTTGTGATTATAGATGAAGCCGCACAAGCTGTAAGAGTGAATTTTTCTTCAGTTTAAATTGCTGAATCACCTGTTAGATTGTTTTGAGTATATATTAACTTGGCAAAGTTTAGTCCAAAGAAGTTCCTTCATTTCCTAAAAATATTGCGGCTATCATGGTGAGATCATATGAGGCTTCTCCATAACTATAGGACTACAACAAGGGTCAACTTTGAGCCGATACTTTATCATCTTTGTCTAGTTGTACTTGCTAAAGATACCCAAAAGCTGGTGTCACGGTGTGTGTTTTTTTTTTTTTTGCAAATGATATAGTCCTAGCTGGATACTCGAGAGAATTAACAAAAGGAAAGTTAGAGTTGTGGACACAAGTCTTGGAAGCATATGAAATGTATGTAAGATTAGTAGGTGGCACACAAATTCTAGCTTATTAGAGGTGAAAATCAGAGAACATATCAGGTCATAGTTTTCATGAATAAAGTATCTTGGTCCATCGTACCAAATGACTAGGAGATAGAGAGAGATGTCAACCATATAGGATTTAAGTAGGGTGAATGAAATAAGTGATGCTTCTAGGGTAACTTGTGATGTAAAGTACCACTTGCAATGTTTGGACTAAGTGGTGATGGTTAAGAGCTAACAAAATGTAAGATAAGTATTCAAGATATGAGAATGTTGCGATAAATGGAAGATACAGTTTGGGGTAGCACCTATGGTAGATTCTTATGTGAGAATTTATTTTTCCTTTTACGAGAGAGATAAACAAAGAAAGAAAGAAAAGGATAAGCCATAACACAGTTGTGTCAAGTTGTGACATACTTATGCATACCTAAGTGTGTGCTTGTGTAAATGCCCAAAAGATTCAGTTAATATTCCACAAATTATCACTTGTTGTTATTCTTTATACTTAAGCTAGTATAGATATCAATCACATCCAACTTATTACATTTGGGGACTGTTGAGATATTGCCCTATTTTCTTTCCTTTATTTCTATTATTATGTAGTTGTCATTCTTATCCCTATAATTTAGGGATCTTGATTGTAACCTTTAATTATAAATACACAAGGTCAGAGGTTTAGCCTCTCAAGCAATTTAGATCAATTCATTCAAGATGGTATCAAGTGCTAGGTTACCCTATAATTTTTGTGCCCTTGAATGAATTGGTTTGAATTGCTTGAGAGGCTAAACCCCCAACCTTATGTATTTATAATTAAAGATTATAATCAAGATCCCTAAATTATAGGGATAAGAATGACAACTACATAATAGAAATAAGGGAAAGAAAAATAGGGCAATATCTCCACACTCCCCCTCAATGACAAATAAGGGAAAGAAAAATAAGGCAATATCTCCACACTCCCCCCTCAAGCTGGTGCATATTTATCATATGCATTAAGCTTGGTACATATATAAGATTCCACGGGCCTCTGAGAGACTTGGTGAAAATATCAACCAAGTGATCATTATAATTCACAAAAGATATAACGATCTGTCCAGAAAGAATCTTCTCATGGATAATGTGACAATCTATCTCTATGTGTTTTGCCCGCTCATGGAAGATTGGATTAAATGCAATGTGTTGTCTGGCTATCACATATGGGACTCATTGACTCAGACTTGCAAAACTTTAACTCATCAAGAAGTTGTTTCAACCAAATAAATTCACCTATAGTGAGAGCCATATCTCAATATTTAACCTTTGCACTCGATCTAGCAACAACACTTTGCTTTTTGCTTTTCCAAGAAATTAGATTCCCTCCAATAAAAACACAATAACCAGAGGTTGAGCGTCGGTCACAAGGATATCTAGCCCAATCTGCATTTGGATATGCAACAACATTAGTGTGACCTCTGTTCTCATAAACTATTTCTCTTCCTGGAGACCCCTCTATATATCTCAAGATTCACCAACTGCATCCCAATGTCTATCACAAGGAGAATTAAGGAACTGACTCACAACACTGACAACAAAAGATATGTCAGGTCTAGCCACAGTAAGTTAGTTCAACTTTCCAACCAACCTTCAATATATACTAGGGTCTGAAAATGACTCCCCCTGATTTGGTATGAACATGGTATTAGGATCCATAGGTGTGTCATTGGGCTTGCAATCTAATATCCCAGTCTCCTCCAAAATGTCAAAAGCATACTTCCTCTAAGAGAATTCTTTTATTGAGTACATTCCTCAAAAATGACTCCCTCTAAGAAAGAACATTTTTATTGAGAACTAGGTGAGAAATCTATCCTCCAAGGGTTTCCCTTTCACAATTACAAATATTCAATCCTATCTCCACTAAGTACATAACTCTATTTATATACAAAAGACCTAACTACCTCATAACCAACTAACTAACTATTAACTAGTCTAATATTCATTACTCTATATCCTAACAAGAGGAATAACACCAAATGATCAGCTTCGCTACGGACCATGCCAAATTCTTGAAGAACTGGACTGAATCTACCAAACCATGCTCTAGGACTATGCTTAAGGAAATATAAGGCTTTTCACAACCTACAAACTTGGGAGGTTGCTCCATATAGTCTTCCTCGCTAAATCACCATGTAAAAATGAAAATTTGATGTCCAATTGATAGAGAGACCAACTGCACATAACTGCCATAGGTAAGAAAAGACAAATATAAGTCATCTTTGCAACTGGAGAAAAAGCGTCACCATAGTTTAGACCGAAAATCTGATTATAGCCTTTACAAGATGAGCTTTTAAGGAATCAATATGATCATTTGGTCCTACCTTGATTGTGAATACCGATTGACAACCAACTATAGATTTACCCAGAGGATAGGGGACAAGAGTCGAAGTTGTCATCTCATCAATCATAGCCTGCCGCCATCTTGGGTGAGAAAGTGTTTCCTATCCTTTCTATGGAATGGACACAGAAGAAATAGTAGACACAAAAGCATAATGGGGCGATGGGATAAGGGTTACTAGTAGAGCAAGTACCTTTGCAAAGAGCTATAGATAGGTCTACAAGTAGTTCAGATTGGGCCGAAGCAGGTTGAGGGATTGGAACATGAGATGAAGAACCAATCTCTTCAATGACAATTTCCTCCATTGCTAATAAGTAAGGAAAGGACAAACCAAAGGGATGGAAGACTCTAGAGTATTCGAGGCTGACGAGTCAGAAACAAATGAAATAGAGGGAACTGGTAATACTTCAGAGATAGATTCTTGTGATATTGACGAATTGAAGGATGAAGTATCTTCAAAGAAAGTGAAGTTTGCAGATATGTAGAAACGATGAGTTGAAGGAGATTAATATCAATACGCTTTTTGTACCTGTGAATAGCCAAGAAAGGTACACTTAATTGCACGAGCCTTCAAACTTATCAAGACCTAGAGTTAGATCATGAACATAACAAGTGGAGCCAAAGATACAAGGAAAGACTCATCAAGAAATAAGAGAGTGAGGTACATTGTTGTCCATAGAAAAAGGCATGTAAAATCATTGTCGGGAATAATATTATGAGGAATATCATGATGGGACTCATAAGTATTCTTTTGAAAAAAGTGATTGGCAACCTTATAACATTCTCATGTCGTTGGAATTCATTTTCCAATCCCTTGGGGAATTTTTTTGTGGGAATATGGAAGTTATTTTTTGCTTGGAAATCTTTTATACTTAGAATAATTTTGTTTAAATATGTAACAAACATTGGATGCCCATTCTCAATCTATATATTTCTAGGAATATATTTAGATGCCCTGGAACAAACATACCTACCGTATTCACTCTGTTTTTGTCTGAAGCTTTTTAGCAAAATCAGCCCTTGCTGAAGTGTTCCTAACAAGATGGCATTTGACTTCTATGTTTTAACCCTAAGAAACACAGGACTATTGGCAATATATGTATAGCAGTTTGGTTGTTACTGTAAATTCACAATTCTCAACACTGGGCACACTTCCCTACACACCATATCATTCTATCAAATCCTAACTGAAAGCAGGTAGCCCACAAAGCCTGAATCCCATTCATTTCACCATGGATTCAACTGTTTCTGTGTTAAACCACTGTGAAGTGTCCATCTCTGTTTCAAGTAGCAGTCCATACACAATCAAGAGCCGCTCAAAACAAAACTGCTGTTTCAAGATAACACAATTGTTTTACGAAGTGGCATATATGTATTATCTACATGGAGCAATAATAGAATACCCAAAAGACTAGAGTACCTACCTTTACATGTTTTAAGCATTTAATGGTTCCTGGTTATTTTGTCGAGTTGTTTTGTTAACTTGTTAATATTTGTAATGATTAGATTAGTGATTATATGAAAGGATAACAACATTGCCTATTTATTTATTTACTTTATTTCTTTATATGACATGTTACTTCTAAACAGGTGGAGCCTGCAACTCTTGTTCCCTTGGCCAATCAATGCAAAAAAGTTTTTCTGGTATTTTCAATTGCTGCTTCTTTCATTATAGAACTCTGCACCTTTTTGTGTTTTATAATATTTAAGACTTTAAGTTTCTGTTGCATCTTAGAATGCCTAGTGTTACATGTTAACTGTCTAATTATTTATGCAGTACAAATTTCAAAGGAGAAATACCTTTTGACAACATCTGTAAAGAAAGTGAATTATTATCGATCATAACCCTTAACTTAAAAGGTGTGAAATTGTATATAGAGAAGAAATTCATAATTCATGTTTACTAATTGTTTAAACAATGCCTGCCAAATGGAAATACTATTGAGCAACAATTATGATTGAACCTTTTAAAAATGTGCTGGAATAAACACTTTGAAAATCTTTTTGGGCAAATTTTGTTCTTAACATTGTTACTTTTTCTTATTACTTTTAAGGTTGGTGATCCAGCTCAACTTCCAGCAACTGTAATTTCGGATGTTGCTAAGAATCATGGGTAAGAAGTTATGTTGGGGATAGTTGTATTGATTTGATACATTAATCCAATCTTTTGATTAAGACCTGAATTTTGCGTCTTTTATGTTTCACAAACTTAAGATATGGCACCAGCTTATTTGAAAGACTGATGCAGGCTGGTTATCCAGTTAAAATGTTGAAGACTCAATATCGAATGCATCCTGAGGTTGGTGCATATGTTTAGCAGACTCATGCAAAATTGTTTTGTTCATTATATTTTCTTATTCTGTGATCAAATGAATATCAAGAGGTTGCGACATGAGATAATTTCCCTTGAATACTAAGTAGATACTTCTAATGTACATTTGTTTGCCAAATTTCTCATCAGTCTGTACTATTTGATACAAACAGATACTAAAACCCTTGATACTGGAATAAATATAACAAACAATTATTCTTGTCTTACTGGAGACTATTTGGCAACCTAAAATAATTGTTGTTCTAAAATATTTTCCCTGCAAGCCAATTCAAAATAAGTCTTAACCAGCAGATACTGTTAATTTTTTCTTTCTTCTGCCATAATTAACATGATGTAATTAAAAAAACATTTATCAGTTATTAATATGCACACCTAAAATATGCACCATAAAACTAAGTTTCAAAAGTATCATATGAATGTGTTTAGAATCCCCCTTCTCTCTTTTTATGTACGGTACTCTGCTAAGCTAAAATACTTTGCTGTCCTACTGTCGGCATCCAAATTAATTTCAGTAAGATAACTAGACAGCCTTCAAATTCAAATTTTTAGTGGCTTAAACTTTAAGGCCTGAAGAGCAAAGATTCGAATTGTCCTCCTGGTTGGTTACTTGGGGAGATAGGACAGTTAGAGATAATGTAGGTTGGTTACTTGGTGCCAAACTGAGTGATAATATTTGCCCTAATAAGTGCCAAACCCTAATAGGTGCAATGAAGTGTGTGAAAGTGGAGTGAACCTCTGATTTGAGCTTGTGAGGAAACACCCAAGTGTACTTGGCAGATGCATCTACACAAGTTAGTAAATATTTGTAACCAGATACAAAGAGCATAGGTGCAGGGTCCCAAACATCATCAAATAGTAAATCAAAATGTGCTGAGTAATTAGTAGTAGAAGCAGTAGAAGGTAAACGATGAACTTTCCCTAAAGATTAAGCAGTACAGAAATCAAGTTTTGATTGCATAGGAATTGAAATGTTACATAATGACAAAGCTACTTTAAGAGCCTCATGATGAGGGTGACCTAGTCTGTTGTGCTGGTATAGGTTGAAGGACCTTGTCCAGTTTGCACAGCTATTTGTGACTATGAGTGAGTGTCTGAACGTTAGGTGAAACTAAATGAATAGTACCAGGTGAAGTGGTATAGGTAGGAAGCTGATTAAAGTAGTAGAGACTGTCCCAGTGATCCTTGAAGAAGCACGTTAGAAGTGGCTTGTAATTTAACCAGGCATTTGTCAGAATGAAATTCAAAGATGTGATTGTAATGGGCAAATTGACTGACAAAGATTACATTCTTTGTGATTAAAGGAACCAGTGGAAGATTCTTCAGTGCAAGTGTGGTATGTGGTGCATAAGATGAGCGGAAAACATGTGAACCAATAGATTTAATAGGCAAACCTTGTCCATTGCCAAGCACATGATCAAATCCAGATAAGGAGATGTGAACCAATAGATTTAATAGGCAAACCTTGTCCATTGCCAAGCACATGATCAAATCCAGATAAGGAGACGTTGACGCTATTGATGCTGGACGTGCAGGTCCAGTAAGATAAGCTTGAGGTTGATGGAGCGGTGAAGGTGCTTGAGGAGGTCATGCTTGAAAACCAGGTGTGCACGCCAGGTGTTTGCATGAACTTGATCTTGCCACAGATGCGAAGGCGGAGGTTGATTAGAGTGACGGTGCCAACATACACTCGCTTCATGCCCTGTTTTGTAGCAGATCTGAGTCTGAACCCTAGATTGACCTCTATTACGGCCACGATAGCTACCACGACCTCCACAACCACCGCGCACCGCGTTACCACTGAAATGCTGAGATTCACCACACAAAGACGAATCGGACGAGATTGCCTCTGGCGGTGCTTGCATAAGATTGATATACATAGGTTCAAGAGTGTCGTCTTCTCAGACGATCAAGGCGCGCTTCACGTGAAAGAAGCATGACTTCTACAATGATGATAGGGCACAGCTCATTGCGATACTGAATTACAGCAGTGATCGCATTGTAATCACCTAGTAGTCCATCCAGAATTGCTTCAAGTTGATCGCGCAAAGAAATTGGATTTCCAATTGACTCCGGTGAATCAGCAATTGTATAAATTCACACAAAGAATGTCATAAACGTTTTCTCACCTTTTGTGATGGACATGAGTTCATTGCGGAGTTCACGAGACTTTAGAAGACCTGGATTTGATCCCAAACTTGGTGAGCATGAGCACAGTCAACAACACGAGGAAGAACAGAAGCAGATAGTGTAGTGAGAAGCCATGTAAACAGTAGTGAATCTTGCTGTTCCTACACTGTGTACTCAAGATTTTCAGAATCCTTTGTTCGATCTTCAACGGTGAGATAGCATGGTGGAATCTTTGGATTCACCAGGTAACACTGGAATTTGTATGTTTTAACAATACCTTCAACTTGTTGCTTCCAAGAGAGATAGTTCGATTCATCAAGTTTGATGGTGATGTGTTGTGTAAACGTCTTGAAGATATACATCGAACTGGAGATTGTTTGATCTCGTGAAGTTTGCGCAGAAGGAGTAGGAGTTGGAGTTGGTTCAGCCATGGATTATGGATCAAAGGCTCACGATACCATAATAGATAAACAGAAAACATATTGTAGAAGATGAAGATTAGAGAGAGAATTTCAGTTATTGTATTGATAGAATCGGAGAAACAGAAAATCTGGATTACAGTTATGAGGTCACCGCCTTATATAGCTGACTGAACTGAACTTGGTTCAGTTGTAACTGCTGCTGATTCAGCAGCAGTTTGTTACAAACCTTTTTACCTTGTTTGGCAATCCGATGATTTTGTATCATTTACTCTATTAAAATTGAATTGTTTTGGAGCAATGAATTTTGATGATGCCTAGTCAGGAAACTTGGAAAGGCAAAATTTTAAATTGAATGGTATATATTAGAAATAGGAGAAAGGTGGAGAGAATGTTTTAAATTGAAACATACATACTACAAATGGAAAACATAGAATGATATTCAAGGCTTCACATCCTGGTTTCATTAGGTATTTTGCCTAGGATTTCATTTCTTCACATAACCAAGAAAACAGTAACCTGTAAAATAGAGTTTATTTAAAATGAATCAACTGAAAAAATAGAGATTATACCAATCTCGTTAGGAAGTGGACCTTGAGTATCTAAGTTAATCCTTTATAAATTATTTTAGATGAAGTTCATCCCTATGTTGCTATGTTCTCTTACTTTCATATTTGTCCTGCATACTCTCCATCTATTAAAATTTCCTGACACTTTTTCTATGTGGGTTTTATTATATTATGATCATACAGATAAGAAGTTTTCCCTCTAGGGAGTTTTATGAGAATTCCTTGGAAGATGGGGATGGCGTCAAATCACAGACTGTACGTGCATGGCATAAGTACCGTTGCTTTGGCCCATTCTCTTTCTTTGATATACACGAGGGAGAAGAAGCTAAGCCATCTGGGAGTGGTTCATGGATAAATGTTGAGGAAGTTGATTTTGTCCTATTCTTGTATCAAAAATTGGTAACACTTTATCCGACACTCAAGTCAGGTAACCAAGTTGCAATTATATCACCCTATAGTCAACAAGTCAAGCTCTTTCAACAACGTTTCGAAGAGACTTTTGGTGTGTCAGCAGAGAAAGTAGTGGATATATGTACCGTTGATGGTTGCCAGGTAAAGTAGCTTAATGTTAACTATATGGTATCCTTCATTTTCATTTTTGCTTTCGGTATTTATTAAATATGATAATTTCAAATACTTGAATGTGGTTCTTGTTAGAATATTAGAAAATATCTTATCTTTTATATTACATTAGAGTATCTTGAGTTATTTTCTATGATCAATTTATAATCATAGAACTATTTTAGAATATCTCTCATTATTATTATGATTTGTTCATCTGATTTAAGATTGAGTCTATATATATAAATAGCGATTAGTATCGAGTCAGCATAAAACTATTATATAATACTTGAGAATTAGGTTTTGGTGCTTAATGACTTGAGAGATTAGCTCTCAGCATGATATTATTTATAATAAAAATTGTACAAGGAGAATCTCTTAATTAAGGAAATAAATTTGGACTAAATCCAACCTATATCAAACCTAATAAAAATAAGAATAACATATCTTAATAATAACAAACTAAATCATTGCATGTCTCAACACTCCCCCTCAAGTTGGAGCATACAGATTGTAGGCATCGAGCTTGTCACATATATAAGTTATCCTTGGTCCTTGAAGAGCCTATGTGAAAATGTCTGCCAATTGATCATTAGAACCAACAAATGAACTAGCAATCTCGCCAGACACAATCTTCTCACGAACAAAGTGACAATCAATCTCAATATGTTTAGTTCACTCATGAAAGACTGGATTAGAAGCAATATGTAAGGCTGCTTGATTATCACATATGAGACTCATAGTGCCTATATTACAAAAGCGCAACTCTTGGAGAAGGTGTCTGAGCCATATGAGCTCCTGAGTAGTAAGTGCCATAGCTCGATATTCAGCCTCAGCACTAGATCTGGCAACAACGTTCTGCTTCTTGCTTTTCCAGGAAATCAAATTACCACCAATAAGAACACAATACCCAGATGTGGACCGTCTATCGGAAGGACTTCCAGCCCAATCTGCATCTGTGTAAGCAACAATGTCTGAATTACCTCTGTCTGTGTAAACAAGACCTTTTCCTGGAGCTCCTTTAATGCATCTCAAGATTCTAACCACAGCATTCCAATGACTATCACAAGGGGAATTCAAGAATTGACTCACCACACTCACAGGGTATGAAATATCTGGCCTCGTCATGGTCAAGTAATTCAACTTCCCAACTAACCTCCTATATCTTCCTGGATCTGGAAAGAACTCCCCCTCATCCGGTAGGAGTTTGACATTTGGATCCATAGGTGTGCCAATTGGCTTGCAATCTAGCATACCGATTTCTTCCAAGATATCCAAAGCATACTTTCTCTGGAAAATAGCAATTCCTGCCTTAGATTGAGCTACCTCAATGCTAAGAAAATACCTCGGTCTACCTAGATCTTTGACCTGAAAGTGGTGGACTAGATGTTGTTTGAGTCCCACAATTCCATCACGATCATCACCTGTAATGACTATATCATCAACATAGACAACCAAGTAAATACACTTATTCGAAGAGAATTTATAAAACACAGAGTGATCAGCTTGACTCCGGATCATGCCATACTGTTGAACAACACTACTAAACCTCCCAAACCATGCCCGAGGAGATTGTTTGAGACCATACAAAGCTTTATGAAGTCGACAGACATACCCACGACACTCCCCCTGAGCAACGAAACCAGGTGGTTGCTCGAGATAAACTTCTTCTTCTAAGTTTCCATGAAGGAATGCATTCTTTATGTCTAACTGATACAATGGCCAATGTCGCATAGCAGCCATAGAGAGAAAAAGACGAATCGAAGCCATTTTAGCCACAGATGAGAAAGTATCACTGTAATCAAGACCAAAAACCTGAGTATAGCCCTTAGCCACTAGACGAGCTTTCAGACGATCAATATGTCCGTCTGGACCAACTTTGACTGTGTATACCCAACGACATCCAACAATAGATTTACAGGGAGGAGGTGGCACAAGAGTCCATGTTCGGTTAGATTTTAAAGTTGTCATCTCATCAATCATAGCCTGCCGCCAACCTGAATGAGAAAGAGCTTCTTGCGGAGACTTAGGAATAGTGATGGAAGAGATAGCAGATGCAAAGGTATAATGTGAAGGTGATAAACGGTGATAACTAAGAAAATTATAAATGGGATAGGGATTACTGGTGAACGTGTACCTTTACGTAGTGCAATAGGGAGGTCGTCGGACAAGGTAGGCAGATCCGAAGTAGAAGAAGGGACCAGAACAGGAGATGAGTCACTTAAATCTTGTGTAGGAAGTGGATTGGTATGAGGGAGACGTGCACGTTGTTGATAAGTTTGCAAGAGAGGAGGCCTAGATGGATCTGGCTGGTCAATTATAGGCATGGACGGAGTTATCGGTACAAGGTAAGGGACAGGTAATACCTCAGATTCAATGGGGGATGGGAAGAAAGGTGTATCCTCAAAGAATGTGACATCAGCAGACATGTAGAAGCGATGTGTGGAGGGGCAATAGCATCGATATCCTTTCTGAAACCTTGAATAGCCGAGGAAAACACACTTAATTGCACGAGCATTCAACTTATCAAGTCCTGGAGTAAGATCATGAACAAAGCAAGTGGATCCAAAAACTCGAGGAGGGATACGAAACAATGGTTCATTGGGGGCCAATATGGAATGGGGAACTTTGTCTTGGATAGTAGAAGATGGCATTTTATTAATCAAATATCCTGCAGTGAGAACAGCATCGCCCCAAAACTTGAGAGGAACATTAGCATTGATTAGCAGCGTACGTGTTGTTTCAATTATATGGCGATGCTTACGTTCAGCAATACCATTTTGTTGTGGGGTATGGGGACAACATGACTGATGGATTATTCCATTTTCGACCATAAAAGAATTAAAAAATGACGAAAAATACTCTTTTGCATTATCACTGCGCAAAATGCGAATAGAACAACCAAATTGATTTTGAATTTCCTTAAAGAAATTGTGAAATATACTTAATATTTCTGATCTATCCTTAAGTAGGTAGATCCACGTACATCTAAAAAACTCATCAATAAAAGTGACAAAATACCTATGACCGACAACTGAAGTGACTCGACTTGGACCCCATACATCAGAATGAACGACATCAAAAAGAGAGCGGGCTTGCGATTGAAGACTGTTGGGGAAGGAAGACCGGACGTGTTTCCCAAGCTAACAAGATTCACAATCTAAAGACTTCAAGTGAGACAAGTGAGGGACCATAACTCTGAACTTTTTGAGACTTGGATGACCTAACCGACGATGAAGAAGACTTGGGGACGCTGTAATAGAAGTGGAAGCAACAGTAGATGTAGACTGAAGGTAGTGAAGTCCTTGGGACTCATATCCTGTACCAATCATCTGCTTCGTACTCTGATCCTGTATAACAAAAGAATCAGGAGTAAAAGTTATAGAACAATTTAGACTACGGGTTAGACGACTAACAAAAATTAAATTAAATGGACAGTTGGAAACAAAAAGAACATAGTCAAGAGATAAGGATGGGAGAGGAGTGGCTTGACCAATGCCACTAGCTTTAGCTTTTGAACCGTCTGCAACGGTAATATGATGTGGGATTTTAGGTTGGGATATTTTCGATAAAAGTGATGGATTACTAGCCACATGATCGAAAGCTCCAGAGTCCAAGATCCAAGGGCTAACAGATGAGGAGTGAGAGAGGCAGACCGTAGAATTACAGGTATGAGCAAAAGTTGCTGAGGATGAGGCATGTGAAGCCTTGAACTGCAGATATGCCTTGTACTCTTCATCTGACAACATATTGTTTTTGGTATTTTTCACTTCAGAGTCTTTTCCATTATCATTAGACTGCGTCACATTTGCTGTTCTTTCTGGAAAGCCAATAATGGAATAGCACTTGTCTTCGGTATGACCGAAACGCTTACAATAAGTGCACTGAGGACAACCTCCACCACGACCTCCTCGGCCACCCCCACGACCACGACCTCGTCCTCCACAGCCTGCAAAATTTGAAACGAAAGCAGAAGACTCTGTGCCAGTTTGAGATCCACTTCCCCTTGATCCTTCCTGACTAGGAATGCGTATGATGCGTCTGATGAGATCCTCTGTTGAGGGGATATCGGATGCAGTGAGAATGTGGCTTCGAACTGACTCGTACTTTTGACGGAGGCCATGAAGGACATATATCATGCAAACATTGTCCAATTTCTCAAGCATCTTCTTTGAGTCATCGTCGGCTACAAGGAGCTTGAACTCGTTTACCGCTGATTGGGCTTTATTAGCATAAGCAATGATGTTATCTTCTGTCATCTGAAGGGTAGCTAAATTATGAATAACATTATAGAGACGTTGGATATCGTTCGAATAGACATTCTTAGCTTTCTCCCAAATATCATAGCAAGTGGTGTACGAGCGATAATGAACAAGCAAAGAGGGCTCAATTGTTTGCCACAAAAGAGAGACTAATTGACAATCAGCTTGCTCCCAATCTTCACACAAATTTGTATTAATTTCTTAGGACTTCTTAGTGAGGTGATTTGAGAGCTTTTGTCCAAGAAACCACATCTTGACAGCAGCTGACCAATTTAAATAATTTTGACCATTAAGTTTCTCAGACGTTATAGAGGGATTTCCGGAGAAAACATATGTTACAAGGCTCTTAATAGAGGATTCAGATTTGTTGTTCTCCTTTTGCGAAAGATCTAAACTTGAACTCATCTTCAACAGACTAAAGAAGGCAGCAGAAATAAGAAGGCAGCAGACTAGAAGCCGTAAGAAGGAAGCCGTACAGGCAGCAAGAAACAGGAACGCCGGCAGGAAGGCAGCAAGACACAGTAGAGAAAGCACCAGAAATAGTGGGACCCACTGACCAAACTTGGTCAAAACAGGAAGGGCAGCGGCAGACGAGTTGAACAATTAACAGGACAGCTGTGTATGTGACTGACGGCTAGGGTTTTTGAGACTTTTGTGACTGTGACGGCTAGGGTTTTTGAGACTTTTGAGAGGCCCACTGATCGTGAGCTCTGGTACCAACTTGAGAATTAGGTTTTGGTGCTTAATGACTTGAGAGATTAGCTCTCAGCATGATATTATTTGTAATCAAAATTGTACAAGGAGAATCTCTTAATTAAGGAAATAAATTTGGACTAAATTCAACCTATATCAAACCTAATAAAAATAAGAATAACATATCTTAATAATAACAAACTAAATCATTGCATGTCTCAACAATAATATTCAAGCTCTTATTATTTTCTCTCCTCCTTTTATCCAAAATCCCACAACTTCAACAATTCTGATTTTTAATCATTTCGATCATTAACCTTGTTTAAGTTGTGGGATTTTAGATAAAAGGAGAAAAAATAATTAGAACCTTGAATATTATTGATAATAACTTGATATTCACTTGATACAAAAGACTAAACACTAATCCATATTTATAGGCATACATAGACTTAATCCTACATAAATAGAAAATCAAGAACAAATTGTTATAATAAATAATATAAAATACAATCCTAAGAGATACTCTCAGATTATAAACTAATCATAGAAAATAACTTACAATACTCTAATATAATATCAAAGTTATTTTCCAATTTCCTCCATCAGGATTCAGGACTACTGCTGCTAAACTGTTGGAATGACAGACTGCGACAGTAACCTATTTTACTTGTAGGCCAAGGGTAGTGTGGGAGATCCGAAGAATCATAATGTGGATTGACACAAATTTTGTAATTTCACATAGACATCTTGATATGGTTTATACCTTAATTAAACAAGGGAGAGTGCAAGCCTGGGATATCAAAAGAATCATAGTGCGATTAGTCATAAATTTCCTGCTCAATAGATGGGTCATGAGTCTTAGACTCTTGGTGCACTCTTTTCCCAAGATTAAATTATAAAAACTTAAGAAGTTGGAGGTATAAATCGTGGCTAATTGAATTGTATATATTTTATAATATTTCTTTCATCTCAATTAGTTGTCACTTAAAGGATTTCTGCAACTTTGGCTTCTTCCCTCTCTAATATGCTTCTTACATGGTTGACACATTTGATTTTGGACTAAAGAATACTCTCATTTCATTTCAGGGACGTGAAAAGGACGTTGCAATATTTTCATGTGTCAGAGCAAGCAAAGAAAGAGGAATAGGGTTTCTGGAGGACATCCGACGAATGAATGTTGGGATCACTAGAGCAAAGTCTGCAGTGTTGGTACTGTATCATTATGGGGTTAACATGATGCTTTTGATAATTTCATTTGGTACATTAGCAGTATCGTGATGCATGATTGTTGTTTTTCTGTAGGTTGTTGGGTCTGCCTCAACATTGAAGAGGAGTGTACAATGGAACAAGCTTGTGGAAAGTGCTGAGGAAAGAAACTGTTTGTTCAAAGTAAATCTTCTGAAAAGTCATTTATATGTCTCCTAACAGGCTAACAGCAATGCAGTAAAATTCAATCTATTGAAATTTTAATTGAGCCATCATATCAAAATTTGCATGTTTTAGTACTCTTTTATGGAGAGTGTTTAGATATTATTAAGTTGTAGGTCAATGTGAATATTTCTATCGACCCAATTTTTTTTGCACCTCATACTTGCGGCTGAAGATTAAAATATTAAATGCATATTTAGATTCACTTCTGTGAGGTAAAAGTGAATCTAGAACTACAAAATTAATTGTGACATGCGTTCTCAAGTAGAATTGTTTTTGCTTCTATAATATAGAATTGTTTTTGCTTCTATAATAGATTCTAATTTGAAGTTGAGTTTTGGAGTTTTAGCCTCTACCATGTGATTTTTATCCTTAAATTTGTTGTTGAATTTATCTGTGTGAATTTATTTGAATTCCATTGCAACCATAATCAATTTTCATCACCACAAAACCAAAAACACTAACTCAACAATTTCCATTTACAGGTGTCAAAACCATATCCCTCATTTTTAAGTGATGAAAATCTGGAATCCATGCAAGCAATGATGGATGAACTACCTCAGGCAACGGGGCATGATGATGTGGTAGAAAATAATGCACCGATTGTGGAGGCTGACGACAACGATTATGGAGATGGCGATGTTGACATGGGTGATGGGGGTGGTGATGATGATTAGGATTAGTATTAGTTATTTTTATTTGTATAGATGAGCAGAAAGGTGCTATTTATGACTGTTTTTCAGGACTAATATTGTAAACTGAATTAAACTCAATACCAATTAATGAGACAGTAGTATGTCATCTTTGTTGCAAAAGTGGAAATAAAAACTTGCTCCTATTGATGACTCTTCCTACTCAAGTGTTCTTTGTGATCATACTGTTTATGGATTAGGAATGACTTGCTAACAATTATTACACTAATTATAAATGTTCCATTCTAAGATTTTTTGGATGCCTAGTTTTTGTGAAAGACACGACAAACAAAAGTGATGTGAAACTAGACGTTTATCTAGAAGACCCTTTGTATTATCCTATTTTTTATTTTAAAAAAATATCCATCGACCGTCTTTTTCAAAATAAACAATATATCCTATTTTTTGGGGCATACACAAATCGTATTTCCAAGATGCTACTATGTGTTGAACATATTTTTATAGTACTAGATGAGTTGAGATTTGATCATGTATTGTCAATTTTTTTAATATTATAATAAATAAAATAATGATAATAAATAACAAATTATATATTAATAACTAAATTTAATACATTTAAACAATTTAAAAGTACATAGAATTTTATTTGTTTTTATAGATTATTAGTGTTCTTAATGTCCTCTAGTTCGACATCAAAGAGGACGTTGGATACCTAGAAAAACTTGTTGGCGTTGTCGAACTTGTTGCGGTAGAGTTACTCCCACCATGATTCCCTCCATGTTGTTGATTGAAAGGAGTATATGAAGTTTGAAAGAGGATATACATGATGTCAAACACATCAACGGCCTATTCAGAAGTAGTGCAATTAGTACCAAACAAGTTAAAGAGTAACCCGTCATATGATGTCCACCGTCGATTACTTCCATGTTGGTGGATCAAATTGAATTATTCCCTAATAAGAATTCATATGACAGCTGTTGTGTTAATATAATTTATTTTTTATTCATATTTTACTTTAATTAATACTCGAGGTGTATATAGGTAAATAAATGTTTAAAGAAAATTATGTTAGATAAATAATTATATTAAAGAGAAATTTATTGGCTTTCTTAATATGATCAAATAACTTTCAAATCTATATTATATACAATTAGAATGAGAATTACATTAATTTCTATACCAACAAATACCTCTAAAAAATTCTAATCTTTAACAAATGACACGTGCCATTACAAAGAGAAAAATATTAAAAATAAATAAATTCAAATTTATATTTATATTTAATTTGAACAATAATTACTTATATTTCCTAATATAGTTTTTTTGGTTTAGGATTGTTTTGAAAGTTTAAAAACAATAGTTCATGAGAATAATTCAAATAAATAAATCTGTATATCTATCTATATTCTATCTATATTAATATAGAATAGGATAAAATTTACATTGATTATGTTAATAGCAAATGTTTCTCGAGGCCTTTTACATTACAATTTATCTTCTACAATTATAATATTAAAATTTAAATAATATATTTATATTTATT
>JBBPBQ010020324.1:28706642-28874225 GCA_037974755.1 Cicer yamashitae | reverse complement strand
ATGATATGATATAATTGTACATTTAAGTAGATGACTAAAATAATTTATTTTCTATATTTAACCTAAACATAAAGAAGACAAATTATAAAGTCTTATTAAAAAAAAAAATTAATCACAATTGAACAAGTCTATATCTATATCTATCTACAAATAAAATTAAATTTATATTAATTACATTACTAACAAATGCTTCTCAAGACCTTTCACCATAAGCGACATGTTATTTTAGAATTTACTTTCTACAATTATAATAATTAACTTCTTGTTAAAATGAACTTAAAGTTTTTTTTTTTATGTCTGTAATTTTTATGAGAACTTACTTAAAAATAATAAAAATTAATTTTAAACTCATTTGTTATTCATTAAAAAATAATAATTTTGATATTCAATAATTTAAATATTTATATCTATTTTAATCTACAAACGATGAAATTTACATCGATTACATTACTAACAATTGTTTCTCAAGGCCTCTCACCGCAACCTAGCCACATGTCCTTATAGAATTTACCTTCTACAATTATAATAATTAACTTATTTTCTAAATGAATTTAAGGTATTCTTTTTGTGTCTTTTTTTCTTGTTTAAGATTTAAAAAAGGTAATTTTGATTTTAAATTTTTAAAAATGATTTTTATGAGAACTTAGTTAAAAATAGTACAAATTAATTTTAGACTTATTTGTTACTAATAAAAAAAATTAATTTTGACATTCAATAATTAAGATTTTCATTATAGATTTTAATATGATAAAAATAATTTTTTTAAATATATCTTTTGAAAATAATTTTTATGAAGAGATTCTCAAAATAGTTTTTCATTTTAATCAATTTTTGAAATTTCATTATCCAAAAAAAGAGTTGTATCAAATAGATGAAATACTTGATATGATATTTTAAGATAAACTATTTAAACCAATTTTTCATTTGAAATCTTATTTTTTAAATTATTTTAAAAAAAATTATAACAAAAATATAAAATACTATGAAAATCATTTTATAAAAAAAATTTAAACAAATGGACCTAATATTTTAGTGTTTGATATTTTTGCATTTTTTTCTTCCCATGTTCCTTTATTTTCATTCTTTGGAATATGTTCATTGTTGTTTCTTATACAGCTCTATTTTTCCTCACATTTTTTCTTATGGATGTTATCTTATCTAAAAAGAAAAATATTATGAATTCCTAAATGTCATTTTGTCCTTAATTACCTTTCATTCTTTAATAATGTTATGTGTTATCGATGTAGTTCGTGATATAGTTACTCTTTTGTGCATTGATTAATACCATTGCATCCACGACATTGAATTTGTTTATTGGATCACAAGGAACACATTCCACTTAGACGATGAATAATATTTTTTCATTGGTTTATGAGAAATGTTATTTAAACACATTTCTAAACACAAATACACGTGTCCCTCACATAATCTCTTCTTTTACTTTCTCCCTTTTTTTTACTTTCCCCTTTTTTATCTCTCTTTTTTCACATTTTCTTTGTCTTCCTACAAAAACAAACCTCACATATTCATATTCCCTTTCTTCCATAATTCCTGCTTCTTTTTATTTACTGATTTTAATCAAATTTTTAATGAAGTAACTTGAGCAACCTTATCTCCTCTCTTGCAAGGTAACTTCTCATTTCCTTCTTTCCCACAATGTTGAGTTTCAAATTTTGTCTTTCATTTATTAATGGGGTTGTTTGCTTATCTTGTTTACTTTAACTTGTTTACTTTAAGAATGTGTTGTTTGTTTTAGACATTAGTATTGAGAAAAATTGTAATTGTTTTTGGTACATTGTTTTGCTTAGATATGATTTTTTTTTTTTATTCATACACGTTTTTCTGGGTTTTCTGGGTTCATACCTGGTTTTTCTGCTTCTGGTTAATAATATAAACATTATTGGTTAATGAAGTACAATAGGTGATTAATGACTTATTTTTGTCTAAAAATTAGGGCTATGAACTGTTATGAAGTACAATAGGTGGTTAATTAATTATTTTTGTCTAAATATTAAGTTTCATCATTGTTAATCAATGATGTGAATCAGATTTGAATTGTTAAGTTTCATCAATGTCTAAATTGTTGGTATGTCTAACACATTTCATATTATGTGATTAATAGTGTGTTAACTCTGGGTCTTTCTGATTTTTTGTTTCAGGTTAATAGTGTAAATATTATTGTTTATTGAAATGTGTAGGAGAGCAATACTGAAATAGTGAGAAATTAGAACGAAAGTAACATTTGCATAGAATCATCTATTAAAGCTATCGAAAGTAACACATTGGTTTGTGTTTGAATTTATGATAGAGTGTATGGTTGTATTATTATATGTAAGATTGTGCTAACTTATTATATGTTGTTGTTCAGGATGGAAGTAATACATCATTCTTGGATCTTTTGTCACAATTCAACACAACTATGTGATAAAATGTAAATGTTTTATCAATTTTGTCACTTTTTTATATGACATTTTATTGCAACAAACAGTCAAGTAAATGGATTATATGATAATCATGTACGTGGTTTATCACTTTTGTCACTTTTTTGTATGACAATTTTGTTAATGGATTTGAACAAAAAGTTTGGTTATTCTTATCAGACAATATAAATTTGGTAAATGGCTTTAAGAAACATGGTTAATGTTGTGAACAACTTGGTTAACGGATTCAAATGGAAAACTTGGGCATTCTAATCAAACAAGATATAAACCTGGTTAATTACTTAAAAAAATATGGTTAATTCCTTGCACAACTGTGTTAATGGATTTGAACAGAAAGTTTGGTCATTCTTATCAGACAATATAAATTTGGTTAATGGCTTTAAGAAACATGGTTAATGTTGTGAACAACTTGGTTAACGAATTCGAATTGAAAACTTGGGCATTCTAATCAAACAAGATATAAACCTGGTTAATGACTTAAAAAAATATGGTTAATTCATTGCACAACTGTGTTAATGGATTTGAACAGAAAGTTTGGTCATTCTTATCGGACAATATAAATCTGGTTAATGGCTTTAAGAAACATGGTTAATGTTGTGAACAACTTGGTTAACGAATTCGAATTAAAAACTTGGGCATTATAATCAACACTAATTTTTAACCATACATATTTGGAAACTAACAACATATAATCAACACTAATTTTAAACAATACATATTTGGAGACTAACAACATCTAATCAACACTAATTTTTAACCATACATATTTGGAGACTAACAACATCTAATCAACACTAATTTTTAGTCGTTCCTACAACTCGTCATAGGTGGTGTTTATGGCACACTAATTTTTAACCATAAAAACAGAAAGAAAGAAAGAAAAAAAAAAGGCAAAAAGTGTAGTTCAAACGCCACCAACTACATCGCTATAGAGAACCTCCCACAAACTCAAAATATGCTCATAATACACTTATTTTTTCTTCTTCTTCTTTTCATCCGGATTCACAAACGGACTTTGATTGACTACACTTTTAACTCGCTTCCTTGATTTATCTTTCATTCTCGTAATTATGTTTGACGTTGGTTTTGCTGAACTGTTCACGTTAGGCTCACCTGTTGACAAATGTATTAAAATTATATCATAACAAAACTACAACAACACCACAACATATACAATTTGTAAATTTTTTGGCATATCTAAAACCCACTTGAATAGAGTTGTCATAATTTGAGTTCGATGTGCATTTGTCAAATGAAGGTTGATTTCATGCAACAAATTTGGTAAACATGCATGTCTCGCACGTATCTGAAAAGTATGAATATATGGTTAATATTGATAAATAAATTGCAACAATTTAAATACAACTAGTTTATAAATTTCTTACATTTTTTTCATTTGTTGGTGCCATGTCTTAAAAAATCAAAACTGTAGAAAAGTAAATGCCAAAATATTAACATTGAAATAAGTACACTAATATTTTTCATTTATTAAGAGAAATTGAAAAATTCTGCTTATTATCGGAATTGTAATAATATACTTATACTCCTACACCAAAAAGGGGCTTGCAAATTCAATATAATGATCATTTGAATCAGCAAAACTGTAATCTTAAAAAATAATCAAACTTGTTAATGAATTAATTAAGATACTAATCTTGTATTGAACTGCAATGATATCCATAAACAGCTCCCAATTCAAAATTTAAGGTCACATAAAACATACTGAAATTCCATTATGCAGCTTGAATTGGACAATAAATGAAAGAACATGCCAAAAAAAAGTAATGAGCAATAGCCAAAGGAAACAATGGAAGAATCATTAGCCAAACAAAAAGATCCTAAATTGAATAACCAAAAACCCTAAACCCAAAATTAAGAAATCCTAAATCATTAACTAAAAACCCTAAATTGAAGGAAACAACAATCACACAAAGAAACAACAACAATGTTTGTAAAAGCAATTGAAAAAGAAAACAACAAGAGTATTGTTTACAATTCACAGTCTAATTTTTAGGCAAAAATTCACAGCCCTAATTTTTAGGCAACAATGCTTAAACAATTCACAACCCTAATGCTTGAACCAATAATGTTTACACTATTAACCAAAAAAAGAAAGACCCAAAAAACCCAGAAAATTGTGTATGTGCCAAGAAAACCGTTGTATGAGCCAAGAACAACAAACAAATAAAGTCGATCTAAACCGACAACAACAAAACAAAGTTAGAGAAAAAATAAAACAAAAATGAATAATAAAAGAAAACTGACCTGATTGATCCAAAAGGAAGAGAGACTCATTGGGAGAGGAAGAAGATTGATGAATGAGGATGGGAGAGGAAGAAGATCCATAAGATGAAAAGGAAGAGAGATAAGAGATAGAGTGTGGTGTGAGAGAAGAGAGAGTGTGGTGTTTGTTTGTTTAATTTTATTTTATTATTAATTAGTAAAGAGAGAGTATACCTGTGTATAAGGTATATAGGTATATAGTACAATAGTTGTATTTGTATTTGTGTTTGAAATTATGTTTAAATAACATTGTTGTTGGTTTATATATTCATTTCTTACTCATAATATAATAGTTCTCCTATCTCCCACTGGAGTGGTGAATTTTGAGATAATTTCAATTATAATTAAATTGCTTCAGTTCACTATATATAATACCTGTCTTTTTACCCATTAGACCAAACTATTAAAATTAAGAAAAAACTTCTTTTATAAATTCATTTTACAAATTCATTTGATTGTTCTCGCATTGAGCTCAAGAGATTTAAAATTTAAAAATATTTATGCGTAATAAGTTCATAATAAAATAATTATCTTGTTTATACCTTTCATTTCTCATCTATATTTTTTTTAATAAAACAATATTGTAATAATCTTAACAAGTATTTATTTACTTTCATTGAAATCAGTTTTTTTTTAATAATTTGTCAATAAATATTTATCTGTGCATTACTCGGGTCTCACACTAACAATTAAAAAGAAACAAAATGATGAAGTAGCAATGTCAATCACAAAAAAGGGGGTTTGAATTGTGATCCTTTTAAAATTTTGATTCTTGTGCTTAATTTAAATTAACTCAAGATTGATCTTAGTTTGATAAAGGCAGAACGTTCTTCGTTAGAATATAACAATAAAAATTTCACAAAGTGATTAGTCTTGTGCAGGTGAAAAATAAAAAGGAGATAAGGGGTAGAAAGATCACACGCAAAAAGTATACTGGTTTACTATGTGCTTCAGAACCAAGAATGTTCTCCTTCACACATTTTCTCTTGATCGCACCTTGATCAATTACAATCTTCACATTTCAATCTAGAAAAGATTTTTACAATCACCTTTCAGCCTTGAAAGGATTTTTACAAAAACACTCAATCTAACATAAAAGATAGACTTGAGTTACAAATGATGTGTATGATAAAAGTGTTATGGATCTTGAAACTTCTCAACACTTGTTTGAGATAAATAAAGACAAACTCAGTAAATGATGATCCAAAGATATAGTAAAGAGAGCTGGAGTTTGCTTGAAGAGTTTTTGACTTGTTATTACTTGAACAAGTGTTGGTAGATTTGTAAATTGAACTTTTGCCTTCATCTTCCAATTGATCTTCAATTTATAGATGATAAAAGGCTTTGAATATTCAGTTTAAAATGAATATAGTCGTTGGCACACTTCCCAAGTGTTAGGTATATTTTAAAGCAATTAAACATGTGTTTATATTGCTGTCTATAACGTTCTTGACAATCGAAAAACGTTCTTACTTTTGGGTTTGATGGAAAACGTGAATGATTGAGTAAATAAGCTGTGAAATGTCAATTTGGTACTATTTCCAATCAGAATTATGCAGAGCTTTCTGCAGGAAATTGTAAGTACAATGTACTTGTGTCCGTGCTCACAACTCATCAATTTGGAGGTCAATCTTGAGGATGTTTTCTCCTTTGGGAATTCAGCTCGAGTTCTGGGTTTCACCATTGATTTGAGCAGTCTTGATACTCTTTAAATTGTGGTTTAGACTGTGGAAAATTATCTGTTTTAATTCTGCCTTTAAAAGAGAACAACCAAAATGTTCTTTTGTAAAACAAGAACATTCTTCGTTTATGTTTTGTATGAGTGCTGGATTTTGACAGTTGTTGTGTGTTAAGCTTTTCTGCTCAATACACGTGTTACTTTTTGCAAAGATGCAGTGTTTGATCTTGTTGTTTGTTCTTGATGTTTTGTTTTGCCTTTGTTGATCCTCTTTGAAAGAATCTGTCCAAAATGATCTTGTGTAGATTATTAAATTCATTGTAATGAATACTGATGATTTGTAGTGTAGATAGATGTACTTTCATATCCCAAATCAATCTTAAATTACAACAGATTTTGCTCTTTGTAAACCAGAACATTCTTGGATTAAAGCTTTTCTTTGTTTCTGTTTAAGTGATTTGCTGGATTTTGAACTTTTGACATATGTTGCGTGCCAAGCTTTTCTGTTATGTACCTGTGTCAGTGATGCAATGATTTTATTATTTCTGTCCATGTTGGACTTGTTTATCTTAGCCATCAATCTAGAGATTGATCTTGCTTGATAGATTATGAAGCATAGCTTTTGCCATTATTCTTTGGAGAGATTCTTTTACTAATATGATCCTTCTATATTTCTGATGAAATTCTGAAAACAGATTGTAAATACTAGGAACAATTTTCTTTAAGAACATGAACATTCTTGTTATCTTGGAACTGTGAAGAACATTCTCCGTTTTTCAGAATTCTGTCAAGAATGTTCTTCGTTTATTTGTATGAACTTGCTTCCTTTTAATATGATATTGTCATCAATTTTTATGCACTTTGATGAAGTGGATGACTTCTTGCTTGTTCACTTATGCAATTCATGTTCCTTAAATAAAACTCAAGTGCAATCATTAGTAGATCACCATTCATAAAACTAAATTATTTATTTCATAAGGTTTGTTGTCATTAAAACATATATAAAAAATGTTTTTACCTCAACAAATGAGTTCTAATTTTTAGGTTGTAAATAATTTGTTAAATGTCAGATTAAAATAATATATAAATAACCAACAAACGTTGGATTTAGTTGAAGGGACTAGAGCAGCACAACACGAGAAGCCACGATTCGAATCTCGATTAAGAGTTACTCTATATTTTGTGTCTAAAAATATTTTGAATATAATTATCTTCAATGGAAAAAATTCATAAAAAATAAAATAAAAAACAATTATAAAAAGTAGGTTGTCATACCGATGAATTTGAGATTTTAGAGTAAACCTTAAGAGCATAAACTGAAAGATCACTAACTTGAAATGTGAAAAAAAAAAAAAATCAATGCAAGAAAAATTATCATAACCAATATGTCGACTTACCATCATCAAACTTTCATTTGTAGCCCCTTATAGTACAACTTTCATCATTTAATTAATAAAAATCGTGACAAACTCAAACAAATTACTCATTCATCCAAATGCAAAATTTAATCAGTCCCCATTAAATAGATAACCTCTTCAAATATCATAAATTGAATAACACCACAAATAGACAATTTATTCACAACTCATCTCCCACTCTCAAGTTCTTGGTTTGCTATAGGGAAGCATTGACTAGAGTTTCACCAAATGAAAAACTGTTATGAGCATTATATATGATTACTAACATGTTGAAGAAATAGAATATGAAATTTGGTACCAATTAGATGAATGTTGAGCCCTCAAACGAGATGTTAAATTTGCATGCTCTTTGGTGTTTGTGAGAACGATACCTCTTTGTAATTTTCTGCATTATTCCGTGAGCAATTAATTCAAAGTAAAAGCATTAATTTTTTGGAATTTTTCATGAAGATTTTTAGTAACAAAAGTCTTAGTTGTTGTTTTGAAGATACTTCAAATATAATATAAAATGTGTTTTATTTTCAATCGCTTTTAAAAGTACCAAATTAATCAGACTTTTCTTTCTCTATTAGAAAAAATATCAGAGAACTTGTCTCAAGATAAAAAACGTGTTGCCACTAAAGGTGTTCCATAAAAGATTAATGTCTATCCAGATGATGTAATTAGAAAAGTGTACAGAGCTGAGCATTCAGGTCGAGTGCGTGGTTAGGTGTTGGTGTTTGCCCCACGAGTGTTTTTAAAACACAAAGACATTTCACTCAATTTGGCAATGTTGGTAGCTCTAGCCAAAAAAATGTTGAGGACTTACAGAAGAAAGTGCACACTTTGAAAGAAAAGCTAAATGGATATGAAGATACTAAGGAGAAACTTTCACAAACACAAAATCAACTGAAAGTTCTCCTTAATTTTATGTCAAGCTGGTGATGAGTTACCTACTTTCAACCATGGTGTCCCTTCACTCCTCCACCTTAGTATTATAATTTCTTATATGGTATACAAATTGGTGTTAATAAGAGTTTTTGCACTTAGATCTATATTTTAAATCACTGGCAAATATCATGTTCTATTTCTTTGAACAATGATTAATATTATTAAATGATACTCATTCATTAGTGTTAACTAGTAAACATTTGCTTACATTATGCTTCTACTTGGCAGGTTCTAATTCTCATAACTAACGAGTAAAGTTCACCTTGATTTTTGGACTAGAAATGTAAGGATTGAGTTTTTTTTTGTTTGCATGCAAATGGAATGAATATACTGCCATTTAGACGACAAATGGAAAAAATATGATGTTTAGTAGATTGTTTTGATGTTGCATTAGACTATTTTGACACCGTCAATTTTTTTTTGTATGCTTCATTAGTTTTTGTATAAGATTTTAGATTGTTTTACTGCTAGTTAAAGTTTTGTTGTTGGTATAAACTACTTTATTCTTTTATATTAATGATAGTTTTAGAATGTTAATTAGTTTTTGTTGCTATATTTGTTAAGAATAGTCTTGTTGGTATACTGCAAATATATAATTAATTATGTTTATAAGACATTTTATGGGTTTTTACTTTAGTTAGTTTATTGCAAAATGTTTGGTTTGACTCTATAGAATCAGATTGTTTGCATATTGCAATTGTTAGAAACGTATGACCAAAACAGGGAAAGACATGCAATTGATATAAAAAAAAATTTAGCCACAGTTGGCCCGTGGCAACAAGGAAAGCAGAAAACTTGTTCCATTTTATCATTTAACACGGTTTTAGCCGTGACTAACAGTAAAATAATTGTGGCTAAAAACATGTTATCGCAACTATTTTTAGGCGTGGATAATATGAAATTTAACTGTGACTAACAAATTGCAATGCTCAGCGGTCAATTGGCAATTTAGCCATGACTATGAACGTGGCTAAATAGCATTTTTTTTTGGGGGCAACAAATAAAACTAGATTAAAAAGATACATTTGTTTTGTTTTGCCTCAAATCAATAAAAAGTTAGAAAATGAACAAGAATTATCAAGAATGTGCTTGTGTAGGCAATATTATGGTTCTATTCTTTAATTCTTATTATGTCATGATTGCTTTATCGTAAGAATTTTGGTTATGTGTGTTAATTATGTTCTGTGTTAATTTTGGACATGTTTATTCTTATTGAACAAGGTATGTTGGTGAAAACATATATGGAATCAATAACATCAATCAGATAGGAGAAAAGTTTGTGGTATTATTGGAAAATAGAGAATGTGCATGCAGGAAGTGGATGCTTATTGGAATTCCCTGTTGCCATGAAATTTCCCTGTCGTTTATCCAACAAACGGAAAAATATATGGCCTCGAACTCCATATCCTAATGTCTTACCACCACCATCAAGACGGCTTCCAGGTAGGCCCAAAAGGTCAATGAACAAAGATGGCGATGAGAAAAATAAGGACTCAACAATGATTAGTAGGAAGGGGATGTCAAGTAAGTGCACCAAGTGTAAGCAACCTGGTCATAACAAGGAATCATGTCCAAACTCAAGCTCACTAGGCCAAAGCACAAGCCACACAAATCCAAACTCAACCTGTCCAAGCTCAATCTCAACTTGCTCAGTCCCAAATTCAACCAAACTAGGCCAAAACACAAGCCACACAGACCAAAACTCAATCTGTCAAAGCCCAAGCACAACTTGTTAAACCTAGAAGCAGACCCAAGAAAAACAAACCCACACAATCCCAATCTCAACCTGCTCAGTTCAAGCCTGCACAAGCTCCACGACCTTAGTACAAGCCTACACAAGCTCCCAGAGGCAGGATTAATAAAAAACAACCTGCACAAGCTCAAACCCAACATGTTAAAGCTCATTATCAAATTGCTCAGTGTCAACCTATTTCTTCTGCAACACAACATGTTCAAGCTCAATCAAGCACTTTTAGGCCAAAGTTCAAAACATGGAAGATATAGTATTAGGATCTGTCTCTTTTAGATATGTCATTTTGTTTATATCTTTGTTTAAGCTCAATCAAACACTTTTTTTCAATCAAGCACTTTATGTCAGATTATGATCACTTTATGTCAATTTGTGTCTTTTGTACCACTTGAATGATTACTTTGTTTTGAATGGAATAAAGTTTGTTTTTGAAAGGAATTATGTGCACGAATGAATTATGATTGAAATAGATTTTGGTAAATGGCATAACTCTACAATTGATGAAAACTTTCTACAATTGATGAAAACAGACAAAATTAAAACAATATTTATTTTAGTTGAACTAATCTCAAATACATAATAAATAATTCAATATCCCAAATCAACAAGAATCGAATAATGAATTTTTAATTTGAACCAAAATCCGTAAATCCAAGAACCCTAATATGAGGAAACTAATTTGAAAACCAAAATCCCATGTGAAGAAACCCAATATAACAACCTCAAATAAAAGAATCGAAAATCATAAAAGTATTGATACTTACCACAAAATTCTTACAACCCCAACATTTTCTTCTTCACTTTAGACCCCATTTGAACGTGAGGAGGCCATGGATTTCAAGCTTTGAATTCTAGAATATTTTGGGGGGAAAAAATGTAATTGGAGGAAGAAAATGGAACTGAGTGTTTTTTAACGCAGTCTTAACGGAAACATACTTAAAGGGTACATCGCAATTATTTAAAAAACATAAAATACTGAAATGAAAAAAAAGATAAATGACTAAATCATTACATGAAATTAAGTTAAAGACCACATGGGTAATTTTTGTCTACAATAATTAATCTTGTATTAAACTTAAAAAAAAATTAAAGATAAATATTTTCTACCAAAAACAACTTTTTAAAATATTGTTTTAAGAAAAACAAAAACTTCCAAAAAAGGAAAGGAGGAAGTATTATTTTTTTGGCAAACAATTATTTTAGTCACTGCACTATGGAACGTTGTTATTTTGGTCTCTAACTAAACAAAAAACTAAAATTAGTCATCAAATCATAAAAAGTGTCTCAAAAATATAATTTACCATCATAAAAGTAAATGAAATGTACAATTTCTTCTCGAAATAGTTAATGACCCTTATAACACCAAAGATTAAAATGACTGTTATTTTAACTATTGATAATTAATTTAAATTTTTTATTGAATAAAACAACAAAATAACATTATCCTATAATTTTAGATACTAAAGAATGATTTACCATATTTTTCTTCTTTTCGAGACAAGGACACACACAATTTCAAAGTATTTTATTGCTTTTGATGTGATGTTTAACTGAAGGTTGAAGCTGCAGTTTTTTTTTACTTTCTTTTATTAAATAAATAAATAAAAGAATAACAAAAAAAAAAACAAACAAAATAACTAGAGTTTTTTTTGTGAACAAATAAGTAGAGCATTAAACGCAGAAAGAGAAGAGAAAATTGATAGAAACTAGAAAGTCATAGAAGACAATTAATATACAATATTATAATATAATATTGTAATAAATATAATTATATGATAGTAAGGAAGAGAAGAGGATTGGCATCGTCGTCGTCGTCGTCGATAACAAAAACGACGTTAACCCATTGAAATTGAAAGTGAAAATTGGAAAAGTAAAGTAGTTAGTATTATTATTATTATTATGCCAATTTCACCTGCAGCTGTGATCGTTCCATTGAGTATTCTCTTCTTCGCTTCTGGCCTCATCGTTAACCTCATTCAGGTATTTTTTTTTTCATTCCATTTTTCCTTTTTCTATTAATATTAAAAATACCTATTAGCTTAGTTTTTTAATGATTTATCGAAACCATCATCATTATCATTATAATAATTTGTGTGTTATTTTAGATTCAGATTTGGATTGTTGTGATTGATGTTGAATTTGTGTGTTAGGCAATATGCTACGTGATTGTGCGGCCAGTTTCAAAGAATTTGCACAGACGGATCAACAGGTTGGTGGCAGAACTTCTCTGGCTCGAGCTTGTTTGGATCATTGATTGGTGGGCTGGAGTTCAGGTTTTTCATCAATTCCTTCTTCCCTCTTTTTTCTCACTATATCTATAGCACCGACACTACGATGTTTGACATGTATCAGTGTCCAATATTGACACCGACACGTTTATAACATTCAATTAATTCATTTTCTCTAATTATTATCGGTGTCGATGTATCAATTTTAGTGTCATGTTTGGTGTACGTGTTAGTATTGTGTTTCATAGCTCACTATTGTCATCTCATGTTTGTTTTATTTTAGTATAGTTGTAGCTGATTGTGTTGTGCAGCGGAGCATTGTTTACTTGTTTTTAAATTTGTTATAGATAGTCTATGGCATTGTATTTCTACATTGTTGCATTACTTTGCGATCGATGTGTAATGAAGAGTCACTGATATTGTAGGGTTTGTATCTCTATCTTCTTCCTATGAGGAGTGTAGGGTTTGATTTGACCTAGATCTTGTGATTGTGTGTGTGACTTACGATGGGCTATAGGTTATAGTTCTTCCTTAAATTCAATGAAATGATATGTGGATATCTAGGCAGTTATGTTTTGGTGTAGCATTTGACCCTAAGATTTCAGTACAAGTCTGGGAAATGAAATTAACCTGGTTCTGTTGTTTCCAGTACTCAAAAGTCAGTCATGTCAAATTGGATGTTTGACTTGTATTATGCCAATCAATTTAGTACAGAAGTTGAGATTTAGGGAGATAATGGATTTTACTACTCACAAAACCATATATACCGATCAATTTTGTGCAGATATTTTATTCTTTTCTCTTTTAAGTGGAGCTTCTTTTTTATTTGAGAAACAAAGGTTAAGTGTTTGTGATTCCAATGTCAAACATATCCTTGTGAAAATGAAGGCTACGATTCGATTAGATTTCCTTTTAAAAGTATTCTTGATTGAGGGCAATAATGCTTTTTTCTAACTGTGACTCAAAGGTAATTGGAAAGATTAGGACTTTGGAATATTCTTCAAAGACCTTTATAAACAGACAGTAATTGTTTAGATGGTTGGTTGGTTGTTAGTCACGAATGGCATTAGAAATTGAAAGGAAATTCTATGTATTTAATATCTCTTCTCTTCTGTTGTTTAATACTTTTGATAGCCGTGCCTTAGGTCAAATCTTTTGAATTATTAACTACTTTGAAGCATGTTGCAATCCTGAAATCTTATGGTATATATGAAGGAAAATTGGTCATTTGAAAGTACTGCTATAGTTTATATATGAATTTTATTCAATTCAATAGTATTTATTGTTCCATTTGGATTAATCAATGATTTAATTTGAAATATTTTTGCTTCAGATCCAAGTATTCACAGATCGTGAAACCTTTCGTTTGATGGGTAAGTCTCTTGTGCTATGCATTTTGTGCTAGTTTTTCCCCTCCGCTTCCTTGTGTTGTGCATATGTGCTTGTGTTTTGGAAAGGGTCAAAGGGTTTATTCCTGGGGCCAGTTTTTTGCATCTTAGTAATCTGACTCTGTGTAGAATTTTCCAGGTAAAGAGCATGCTCTTGTCATATCCAATCACAAAAGTGATATTGATTGGCTTGTTGGATGGATTTTAGCTGAGGTGATTATCTTATTTTACAGGACTTTTTTCATATCTTGAATGCAAACAAACAAATACACTTTTAGCTTTATTTCATTTGATATTCTGGTATCAAACTAGGACAAAAAGAACTTATACATCTGTGCTTTTGGATATTAAATATGGGACTCTTCTATCCAAGATTGTGTTTGTGACTCATCTGATATGTGATTCAACTACTCATTGATTATTGAACATAATTATTCAACAGCGTTCAGGTTGCCTTGGAAGCACCCTTGCTGTGATGAAGAAATCATCAAAGTTTCTGCCGGTATGTTTCATATGACTTGTGATTTCAAAATAAAAATGTGGAATGGTGCTTGTTATTCAGTCATGATGGTTTAAACCGATTGATCAAGTGTGTCAGACATAATATAAACTAAGATGTATGATTGAGAAATGCAGGGAAGTGTTGTATTTTTGGATTGATGATTAGTGGGATGGTCTGTGGACTAGTTACTTAGGGTTATCACGTGACCCATGTCAGCTCTGGGCCTGATTAGACATTGAAGCTGTTGAAACTGCCTTTGTTGCCTTTTTTTTTTGCATTCACTGTTTTTGCTTAATTTATTTTGGAATAGATGGTAGAGTCCATAAACTAAGCACTAAAATGTAAGACTGTCCACTTGTGTTGGGCTTGTGGTTATTTGGTCAAAGACTCAAAGTTCTATGTTGAAATGTCAGTATTGAAATTTCCACATTACAGGCCTTTTGGACCAACCATTTTCTGCCAATGGGGCTTATTGGTAGTTGTTTATTGATTGTGATGTGTTTCTTGCAAATGGTCACTCACTTGGTAGGACTAGACCAGTTTTTAAAGTTTGGATGGAGTTTAATTTAGATGTGAACATGTATAATATGTGCATAGATTTTTGTATATAAATATAACTATGAAATTTTTTGTATATTATACTTTTTTCCACTTTGCTTACTGAAAAATGTAACACCATCAATTCTCTATTATATATTCCACTTATCTTCATGTCCCCAAAACTCCAATTATATGCTTCTCTAATATTATTATTTTTGACCTAGTGTACTACAACTAAGTGAAACTTTCCTGCTTGGAAGAAACAAACATTATAAGTTTTTCTATAACCTAGCTAGAAATAATTTCTGCTTGTATACTTATTACTTATCACTTGTAAAACATTAAAAACTTGATTTTCTGCTTATTATATCTGTTGAAATAGGCAATGATTTAGTTTGTTATTATTAAGATATGTTAATCCTTGTTTTATTAGGTTGGATATAGGTTGGATTTAGTCCAAATTTATTTCTTTAATTAAGAGATTCTCCTTGTACAATTTTGAATATAAATAATATCATGCTGAGAGCTAATCTCTCAAGTCATTCAACACCAAAACCTAATTCTCAAGTTGGTATCAGAGCTCACGATCAGTGGGTCTGTCAAAAGTTTAAAAAACCCTAGCCGTCGCAGTCACATACGTAGCTGTCCCGTTAACTGTCTAACATACACGACCCGACGGGTCACACCGCCCCCACCATCAGACTCGCCTTAGTCAGATCAGCCATTCACCGGAGAATCGGCGCCATCCGCTATCTCACACGTTGCGACACTCGTTTTTTTGGCAACTGTAAGCTCCGCTGGCGTGTAGAGGCCATGCGCCACCATCCAGACCTTCGACAAAGTCCCCTTCAGTCCCGTTCCACTCGTTTGCTGCCGCTCTTCCTGTTTTGGCCAAGTTTGGTCAGTTAGTCCCACTATTTCTGGTGCTTTCTTTGCGGTTTCTTGCTGCTTGTACTTGTTGTTCTTTTCTAGTCTGTTGAAGACGAGTTCAAGTTTAGATCTTTCGCTGAAGGAGAACAACAAATCTGAATCCTCTGTTAAGAGCCTTGTAACATATGTTTTCTCTAGCAATCCCTCTATAATGTCTGAGAAACTTAATGGTCAAAATTATTCAAATTGGTCAGCTGCCGTCAAGATGTGGTTTCTTGAACAAAAGCTCTCAAATCACCTCACTAAGCAGTCCTCAGAAATTAATACAGATTTGCGTGAAGATTGGGAGCAAGCTGATTGTCAATTAGAATCTCTCTTTTGAGGCAAACAATTGAGCCTTCCTTGCTGGTCCATTATTGCTCGTACACCACTTGTTATCATATTTAGCAGAAAGCTAAGAATTTCTATTCGAACGATAACCAACGTCTTTATAATGTTATTCATAATTTAGCTACCCTTCAGATGACAGAAGATAACATCATGACTTATGCTAATAATGCCTAGTCAACGGTAAACGAGTTCAAGCTTCTTGTGGCCGACGATGACTCAAAGAAGATGCTTGAGAAATTGGATAATGTTTGCATGATCTATGTCCTTCATGGCCTCCATCAAAAGTATGAGTCGGTTCGAAGCCACATTCTCACTGCATCCGATATCCCCTCAATAGAGGATCTTATCAGATGCATCATACGCATTCCTGGTCAGGAAGGATCGGGGGGGAAATGGATCTCAAACTGGCAGAGTCTTCTGCTTTCGTTTCAAAATTTGCAGGTCGTGGAGGATGAGGTCGTGGTTGTGGGGGTGGTCGAGGAGGTCGTGGCGGAGGTCGTCTTTAGTGCACTTACTGTAAGCATTTCGGTCATACCGAAGGCAAGTGCTATTCCATTATTGGCTTTCCAGAAAAAACAATAAATGTGACGCAGTCTAATGATAATGGAAAAGACTCTGAAGTAAGAAATGACAAAAAGTAAAGTTGTCTGATGAAGAGTACAAGGCATACCTGCAGTTCAAGGATTCACAAGCCTCATCCTCAACAACTTTTGCTTATACTGGTAATTCTACGATCTGCCTCTCTCACTCCTCATCTGTTAGTCCTTGGATCTTGGACTCTGGAGCTTCCGATCATGTGGTTGGTAGTCGATGACTTTTATCGAAAATATCCCAACCTAAAGCCCCACATCATATTACCGTTGCAGACGGCTCAAAAGCTAAAGCTAGTGGCATTGGTCAAGCCACTCCTCTCCCATCTTTATCTCTTGACTACGTTCTTTTTGTTTCCAACTGTCCATTTAATTTAATTTCTATTAGTAGTTTGACTCGAAGTCTAAATTGTTTTATAACTTACACTCCTGATTCTTTTGTTAAGCAGATGATTGGTACAGGATATGAGTCCCAAGGACTTTACTACCTTCAGTCTTCATCTACTGTTGCTTCCACTTCTAGTACGGAGCCCCCAAGTCTTCTTCATCGTCGGTTAGGTCATCCAAGTCTCAAAAAGTTCAGAGTTATGGTCCCTCACTTGTCTCACTTGCAGTCTTTAGATTGTGAATCTTGTCAGCTTGGGAAACACGTGTGGTCTTCTTTCCCCATCAGTCTTCAATCGCAAGCCCGCTCTTTTTTTGATGTCGTTCATTTTGATGTACGAGGACCAAGTCGAGTCACTTCAGTTGTAGGTCATAGCTACTTTGTCACTTTTATTGATGAGTTTTCTAGATGTACGTGGATCTACCTACTTAAGGATAGATCATAAATATTAAGTGTATTTCACAATTTCTTTAAGGAAATTCAAAATCAATTTGGTTGTTCTATTCACATTTTGCGCAGTGATAATGCAAAAGAGTATTTTTTCGTCATCTTTTAATTCTTTTATGGCCGAAAATAGAATAATAGATCAGTCATCTTGTCCCCATACCCCACAACAAAATGGTATTGCTGAACAAGTACCGTCATATAATTGAAACAACATGTACGTTGCTAATCAATGCTAATGTTCCTTTCAAGTTTTGGGGCGATGCCCTCACTGTAGGATATCTGATTAATAGAATGCCATCTTCTGCTATCCAAGACAAAGTTCCCCATTCCATATTGCTCCCCGATGAACCATTGTTTCGTATCCCTCCTCGAGTTTTTGGATCCACTTGCTTTGTTCATGATCTTACTCTAGGACTTGATAAGTTGAATGCTCGTGCAATTAAGTGTTTTCCTCGGCTTTTCAAGGTTTCAGAAAGGATATCGGTGCTATTGTCCCTCCACACATCGCTTCTACATGTTTGTTGATGTCACATTCTTTGAGGATACACCTTTCTTCCCATCCCCCATTGAATCTGAGTCAATCTCTGAGGTATTACCTATTACCTATTCCCTACCATGTTCCGATGACTCCGTCCAAGCTTATAATTGACCAGTGAGATCCATCCAATCCTCCTCTCTTGCAAACTTATCAGCGACGTGCACGTCTCCCTCCTGCCAATCCACTTTCTACACAAGATTTAAGTGACTCATCTCCTGTTCCAGTCTCTTCTTCTACTTCGGATCCGCCTACTTTGTCTGACGACCTCCCTATTGCATTACGTAAAGCTACGCATTCCACCTGTAATCCTTATCCCATTTATCATTTTCTTAGTTATCATCGTTTATCACCTTCACATTATACCCTTGCCTCTGCTATCTCTTCCCTCACTATTCCTAAGTCTCCGCAATAAGCTCTTTCTCATTTAGGTTGGCGGTAGGCTGTGATTGATGAGATGACAGCCTTAAAATCTAACCAAACATGGACTCTTGTGCCACCTCTTTTTGGTAAATCTATTGTTGGATGTCGTTGGGTATACACATAAAGCTTTGTATGGTCTCAAACAATCTCCTCAGGTATCGTTTGAGAGGTTTAGTAGTGTTGTTCAACAGTATGGCATGATTCATAGTGAAGCTGACCACTCTGTCTTTTATAAATTCTCTTCTAACAAGTGTATTTACTTGGTTGTCTATGTTGATGATATAGTCGTTACAGGTGATGATCGTGATGGAATTGTGGGACTCAAACAATATCTAGTCCACCACTTTCAGGTCAAAGATCTAGGTAGATTGAGGTATTTTCTTGGCATTGAGGTAGCTCAATCTAAGACAGGAATTGCTATTTCCTAAATTCCCCTTGTGATAGTAATTGGAATGCTGTAGTTAGAATCTTGAGACACATTAAAGGAGCTCTACGAAAAGGTCATGTTTACACAAACAAAGGTAATTCAGATATTGTTGCTTAAATAGATGCAGATTGGGCTGAAAGTCCTTCCGATAGACGATCCACATCTGGGTATTGTGTTCTTATTGGTGGTAATTTGATTTCCTAGAAAAGAAAGAAGCAGAACGTTGTTTTCAGATTTAGTGTTGAGACTGAATATCGAGCTATGACACTTACTACTCAGGAGCTCATATGGCTCAGACACCTTTTCCAATAGTTGCGCTTTTGTAATATAGGTACTATGAGTCGCATATGTGGTAATCAAGCAACCTTACATATTGCTTCTAATCCAGTCTTTCATGAGCGAACTAAGCATATTGAGATTGATTGTCATTTTGTTCGTGAGAAGATTGTGTCTGGCGAGATTGCTACTTCATTTGTTGGTTCTAATGATCATTGGCAGACATTTTCACAAAGGCTCTTCAAGGACCAAGGATAACTTATATATGTGACAAGCTCGATGCCTACAATCTGTATGCTCCAGCTTGAGGGGGGAGTGTTGAGATATGCAATGATTTAGTTTGTTATTATTAAGATATGTTATTCCTTGTTTTATTAGGTTTGATATAGGTGGGTTTAGTCTAGATTTATTTTCTTAATTAAGAGATTCTCCTTGTACAATTTTGAATATAAATACTATCATGCTGAGAGCTAATCTCTCGAGTCATTCAACACCAAAACTTAATTCTCAAGTATATCTATTATTTAATGTCAATGGTGATCTATATGCTAAGTTCCAATATGCAGGTCATTGGTTGGTCAATGTGGTTTTCTGAATATCTTTTCTTGGAGAGAAATTGGGCCAAGGATGAAAGTACATTAAAGGTATGGGAGTGGGATTATGCATTACTCAAATATAATTAATATGCTGGATGCTCTTAATAAGAGATTCATATTTGTACATGTTTTTTTAGTATTGATTAATGTCTTCTCAGCCATGCACTGAGATGCAAAATTATTACTCCCTCCGTCCCAAAAGAATTGTCACATTTGCAAAAAGTAGTTGTCCCAAAATAATTGTCACTTTTGATTTCCAATGCAACTTTAATTATTTTCTTCCAATTGTATCCTCTAATTAACAATGTGTGCATCACTCCCAAGTTATTATTCTCCACTTTGCATTTATGAAATTATGACAATGAAAATAAAACAATAGTTGATTTGGGTAGTTTCGTAAAATCATCATTTTTTTCATTCATTTATCATCTTTTCTTAATCTGTGTCAAATGGGCAACTGCGACGAGTATTTTGGGACGGAGTATAACCTCTTCACAATGCACATACTCTCTCTTGGTGCTTAAACCGTTTCATTATTTGTGAGTCCCATTTGAGTTGTAATTGTATGTGCAGTCAGGCCTACAGCAGCTGAGGGATTTCCCTCTTCCCTTTTGGCTGGCTCTCTTTGTAGAAGGAACTCGCTTTACGCAGGCCAAACTATTAGCCGCTCAGGAGTATGCAACCTCAACTGGATTGCCTGTTCCCAGAAACGTTTTGATTCCAAGAACCAAGGTGAAATTTAATTAACTTCCTTATCATTCTTTTTGTTGTTTGTCTTTTTCCTTCCCTTACTTTTCTTCCACAGTTTGAAGCTATTCTGCATGACTGTGATTTAGCAAACTATTTGGCTTAACTATTAAATATTAGCACATTCATGGCAGGATTTTCTATTCTATGAAATTATATTAATGTTCTCCCAAGGATTATACTTCTCTACTTGTCAAGGGTGCCTAAAGGGTTTATATCAATTGGAGAGAAAATAACCCAAGTCCCACATCAGATAAATCTTGGGAGTTGGGAATCCTCACCTAACAACACTGTGTTGTGAGATTGAGTAATTAGGCCAAATAACTAAGATAGCTCAAAATCGAAGATAGTATTAGAGCTTATTCTAGACTGTCATTGGGTCACCCGTTGCTCAATAACTAAGGTATCATAGCTCAAAATCCAAGATAGGATTGAGTTAGGAATATGCTTTGACAGTTTTTTCATCAATTGGAAGATATCTTATCATCCTCATAACTGTGCTTTCACTCTTTTCTATCTTACAATTAATTAATTTTTTTATTTTATTTTCTTTAGTATGTAAGTTCAAGAGATTCTGATTTTGAATTTCCAGTTTTATTTTCCCCTATAAATTTCAATATGTTTATTGACTTTATCTGTATGTTGTTTTCTGACGAAGAATTTACTCAATTATGTTGTTTTCAGGGGTTTGTTTCAGCAGTAAGCCATATGCGCTCATTTGTGCCGGCCATTTATGATGTAACAGTGGCAATTCCTAAGAGTTCACCGGCTCCTACAATGCTAAGACTCTTCAGGGGGCAACCTTCAGTGGTGAGATTTTTTTTAATAGAAAAACTGCTTCAATATCTCCCTTCATTTTTTTCTTGACCGTGTAATTTACAAAATGAAAATTTTCTCTTTTGTAATCAATTAAATTTTGAGTTGATTAACTTTCCCTTTCTGAAACTGTTGTGTGGAGAATTTAACTGAAGAAATTAAGTTCAACATGCGAACAAATAGGAATTAGGAGCCGAATAAGGAGTGAGTTCATTGCTCAGTGTTAGTCTCGATGTATGAATTCTCTCTTGTACTAGGGAGTGTCATTTTGAACTAAGGTGGAAGGCTCGGTCAGAACTAGCTTCTTACTCATGGGAACTTTTCAACATAGATTAGTGTTAGAATATTATAAAATATCTTATAATATCTTTTATATTATTGTTGACATATAGCAATCAGATATGATATGATTGTGTTTATTAGTTGATTTTCTATTTAAGTTTATTTATATTTTGGGAAATAATCAAATCACTCTGATTTGATTTATTTCCTAATTTATTTTTACTTTATTCTGCATTCATTAGATAGCTGGCAGCATTGTATATATATATATATTTGTACTGTTTCTGTTTCAATAATAATTATAAGAAATTTTCCTTCCCTCCTGTTTTAACCTAGCTGCACCCTAAAACACATGGTATCAGAGCTTCGGCTCTGATCCTGTGGCAGCTCACCATGTCCTTACAAACTGAAAAAAATTGTTCCTCCACTACTACAATACCAGAAAAAAATTTTGGTGACCCTAAAATCGTGTCAACCCCTACCACAAATGATCCACTATCCATAAACTCTGGTTTACAACTTCTAATCCAAAAGCTGAATGGCAGAAACTATGTTGAATGGGCCCAGACTGTGAAGTTAGCTCTTGATGGCAAGGGAAAGTTAGGCTACTTGACTGGAGATACTCCTCAACCAGAGAAGACCGATCCAGCCTACCAAAAATGGAAGTCAGAGAACTCCCTAATCATTGGGTGGCTGATTCACTCAATGGAATCTTCCATTGGGAAGCCCTACCTATTCATTTCCACTGCAAAAGAGGTGTGGGAAGCTGTACGCGATTGCTATTCCGACTTGCAGAACTCCTCACAGATTTATGAACTTAAAACTCGTTTGTGGCAGTCCAAACAAGGAGATAAAGATGTCACAACATTCTTTAATCTCATGGTTGTCCTTTGGCAGGAGCTTGACCAATGTTATGAGGATGATTGGGAGAATTCCAAAGATGCAAACAGATTTAAGAAAAGAGAAGAGAATGATAGGGTTTATATGTTTCTAGCAGGACTCAATCCAGAACTTGATGAAGTCCGTGGTCGAATTTTGGGCAGAAAACCGTTGCCTTCATTGAGGGAAGTATTTTCTGAAGTAAGGAGGGAGGAATCCAGAAGGAAAGTTATGCTGCAAAACTCTGATAGTACAAGGGTGCAAGAAACTGAGAGTTCGGCTATGGCTGCAAAGGGATACGAAGCAGATGGAGAAAGAAAAAAACGACCTTGGTGTGATCATTGTAGACGACCATGGCACACTAAGGAAACTTGTTGGAAACTTAATGGAAAACCACCCAAGTGGAAGAAGAAGCCAAATGGAGAGGGTAAGGCCTTTCAAGCTGCAAATGGAGAAAATGTGGAGAATAAAGTTAACTCTGAGACATCTCCTTTCTCTAAGGAACAACTAGAGCACCTGTATAAGCTCTTTACCTCTATGTCAGTTACTTCTTCATCCTCTCTTGCTCAAAAAGGTATCTCTTTCTCTTCTGCTCTTTTGAGTTCCAAACCAAATTCAAAAACTCCATGGATCATCGATTCTGGAGCCACTGATCATATGACAGATTGCTCAAAATTGTTTTCCACTTATAGTACTTGTGCAGGTCATAAAAAGGTAAAGATAGCTGATGGTACTTTTTCCACCATAGCTGGAGTTGGTTCTATTCCTATTTCTAAAACTCTAACTCTTCACAATGTCCTTCATGTTCCAAATTTGTCATGTAACTTGCTGTCCATAAGCAAATTAACACAAGATCTTAACTGTTTGGCTATTTTTAACCCAGTTAATTGTCAATTTCAGGAGTTGAAATCGGGGAGGATGATTGGCAGTGCTAAAGAGGTCAATGGTCTCTATCTCTTCGATGATGAGGCTGATCTTAAAGAGGAATTTCATAGTAATTGTCTCAACTCAGTTTTGGTTCATAATAATGAGGAAATAATGTTATGGCATTATAGGCTAGGACACCCAAATTTTTTGTATTTGAAGCACTTATTTTCCGAGTATTTTAAGAATAAAAATCCAGATAAGTTTTTTTGTGAAGTTTGCCAATTTGCAAAGCATCATCGTTCTTCCTATTCTCCTCAGGTGCATAAACCATCTAGTCCATTCACATTAATTCATAGTGATGTTTGGGGACCTTGTAGGGACCCTACTCCTAATGGAAGAAGATGGTTTATTACCTTCATAGATGATCACACTCGATTAACTTGGGTTTACTTAATGACAACAAAATCTGAAGTTGAAAGTATCTTCAAAAGTTTTTTTCAAATGATTTTGACCCAATTTCAAGTAAAAATCAAAATTCTCCGTAGTGATAATGGAAGGGAATATTTTAATAAACACTTAAATGAGTTTTTCCTACAACAAGGTATCATTCATCAAAGTTCATGTGTGGATACTCCACAACAAAATGAAGTGGCTGAACGAAAAAATAAACATCTCCTTGAAGTTGCTAGGGCATTGTTGTTTCAAAATAAGGTTCCAAAGTATCTTTGGGGAGAAGCAATTCTCACTGGAACATATTTAATAAATAGGATGCCTACCAAAATTTTAAATTACAAAACTCCTTTTGATGTTTTCACATGTCTATTTCCTAATAATAAACTTTCATACACTCTACCCCTAAAGATATTTGGATGTACTGTTTTTGTTCATATTCATGATCTGAATCAAGGAAAACTTGAGCCTAGAGCAAGAAAATGTGTTTTTATTGGCTATGCATCCAATCAAAAAGGATACAAATGTTTTGAACCTATTTCCAAAAAGATTTTTGTGACTATGGATGCCACTTTCTTTGAAAAAACTCCTTTTTTTGGTAATCATCTTCAAGGGGGGATAATTAAAGAAGATGATGTTCAATATTTAAAAATTGCAAATTTGGATTTTCTAAATAATTTGGAAAAAACAGATTGTGAGAAAAGTAACATAACAGAATCCTATTTGAAAATACTAGAAATTGAGGAAAATAACAAAACAAAATCTTTGGGTGAATCTAGTCAAGAAAGCCATGAACATAATATTCAAGAAAATGTTTTGATAGAACCAGAAGTTGAGAATGAGACAGTTGAGATTGGTAACGAAGGTATCCAACCATTTGACCACGTATACTTAAGAAAAAAAGTGCCTCAGAGAAGAGAACCTCAACACTGCCAAACATCCAAGGATTCAACAGGTACGAGTCTTTCTAATTCTGTTGTACCCTTTCAAAATTCTGAAAATTTTGATCATAATAATCTTGTCTTTGCTGAACCTGTTCCCAATGATTTTGTTCCTTTAGAACCTACCTTTGATGATTCTAGTCTACCCATTGCTGTTAGAAAAGGGATAAGAGCATGTACAAAACATCCTATCAGTAACTTTATATCTTATGACAAATTGTCCCCCACATTTAGAGCTTTTACTTGTGAACTGACAAAAACAGAGATCCCAAGAGATATACAACAAGCTCTAAGGGTTCCTAAGTGGAAAGAAGCTGTCTTGGAGGAGATGAGTGCTCTTATAAAAAATCAAACTTGGAAAGAGGTGGATCTACCTAGGGGAAAGAGAACTGTGGGGTGCAAATGGGTGTTTACCATAAAACACAAGGCTGATGGATCAGTAGAGAGGTATAAGGCCAGGCTAGTTGCCAAAGGCTTTACACAAACTTATGGTATTGATTACTCAGAAACTTTTGCTCCTGTTGCAAAACTTAACACCATTAGAGTTCTTTTATCTTTAGCGGTTAACTTGGATTGGCCATTACAGCAGCTAGACGTAAAAAATGCGTTTTTAAATGGAGATTTAGAGGAGGAAGTCTATATGGATTCACCCCCGGGGTTTGAATTTAAATTCAATCAAAAGGTCTGCAAGCTTCAGAAGTCTCTTTATGGCTTGAAACAGTCACCTCGAGCGTGGTTTGAAAGATTCACCCAATTTGTTAAGAAGCAGGGATATTCTCAATGTCAAAGCGATCACACCATGTTTGTGAAACATTCTTCTGAAGGTAAAATGGCTATATTGATCGGTTATGTAGATGATATTGTTATCACTGGGGATGATTCTAATGAAATAAAAAATTTGAAGGCATCTCTTGCTGCTGAGTTTGAAATTAAAGATCTTGGGTCTTTAAAATATTTTTTGGGAATGGAAGTTGCAAGATCAAAGAAAGGGATTGTTGTATCACAACAGAAATATATTTTAGACCTTCTAAAAGAAACCGGGATGATGGGTTGTAGGTCAGCTGATACTCCAATAGATCCTAATCAGAAAATTGGTAGTGATGGCAGTGGTGATCCAGTGGATACATCTCGGTATCAAAGATTAGTAGGAAGACTAATTTATCTATCTCATACTCGTCCAGATATAGCCTTTGCTGTTAGCTTAGTGAGTCAGGTTATGCATTCACCTCATGAAGAACATTTAGAGGCTGTTTACCGTATTCTAAGGTATCTCAAAAGTTCCCCCGGAAGGGGACTGTTTTTCCAAAAAACTGATCAACAAGGCATTGAGGTATTTACTGACGCAGATTGGGCAGGGTCCATCACGGATAGAAAGTCAACATCTGGTTACTGCACATTTGTTTGGGGAAACATAGTTACTTGGAGGAGCAAGAAACAAAATGTAGTAGCTAGAAGCAGTGCTGAGGCAGAGTATAGGGCAATGGCCCAAGGTGTTTGTGAAATCCTATGGCTTCAAAGAATCTTAGAAGAGCTTAAACTTCCTATAAATCTTCCAATGAAGCTGTATTGCGACAACAAGGCAGCAATTAGTATTTCTCAAAATCCTGTTCAACATGACCGAACCAAACATGTTGAAATTGATAGACATTTTATAAAAGAGAAAGTAGATGCAGGTCTGATTTGCATGCCTTTTGTCCCTACTTCACAACAAGTTGCTGATATCCTTACCAAAGGACTGTTCAGACCCAGTTTTGAATTTCTTGTAAGCAAGTTGGGCATGCTAGACATATATGCACCAACTTGAGGGGGGGTGTTGACATATAGCAATCAGATCTGATATGATTGTGTTTATTAGTTGATTTTCTATTTAAGTTTATTTATATTTTGGGAAATAATCAAATCACTCTGATTTGATTTATTTCCTAATTTATTTTTACTTTATTCTGCATTCATTAGATAGCTGGCAGCATTGTATATATATATATATTTGTACTGTTTCTGTTTCAATAATAATTATAAGAAATTTTCCTTCCCTCCTGTTTTAACCTAGCTGCACCCTAAAACACATGGTATCAGAGCTTCGGCTCTGATCCTGTGGCAGCTCACCATGTCCTTACAAACTGAAAAAAATTGTTCCTCCACTACTACAATACCAGAAAAAAATTTTGGTGACCCTAAAATCGTGTCAACCCCTACCACAAATGATCCACTATCCATAAACTCTGGTTTACAGCTTCTAATCCAAAAGCTGAATGGCAGAAACTATGTTGAATGGGCCCAGACTGTGAAGTTAGCTCTTGATGGCAAGGGAAAGTTAGGCTACTTGACTGGAGATACTCCTCAACCAGAGAAGACCGATCCAGCCTACCAAAAATGGAAGTCAGAGAACTCCCTAATCATTGGGTGGCTGATTCACTCAATGGAATCTTCCATTGGGAAGCCCTACCTATTCATTTCCACTGCAAAAGAGGTGTGGGAAGCTGTACGCAATTGCTATTCCGACTTGGAGAACTCCTCACAGATTTATGAACTTAAAACTCGTTTGTGGCAGTCCAAACAAGGAGATAAAGATGTCACAACATTCTTTAATCTCATGGTTGTCCTTTGGCAGGAGCTTGACCAATGTTATGAGGATGATTGGGAGAATTCCAAAGATGCAAACAGATTTAAGAAAAGAGAAGAGAATGATAGGGTTTATATGTTTCTAGCAGGACTCAATCCAGAACTTGATGAAGTCCGTGGTCGAATTTTGGGCAGAAAACCGTTGCCTTCATTGAGGGAAGTATTTTCTGAAGTAAGGAGGGAGGAATCCAGAAGGAAAGTTATGCTGCAAAACTCTGATAGTACAAGGGTGCAAGAAACTGAGAGTTCGGCTATGGCTGCAAAGGGATACGAAGCAGATGGAGAAAGAAAAAAACGACCTTGGTGTGATCATTGTAGACGACCATGGCACACTAAGGAAACTTGTTGGAAACATAATGGAAAACCACCCAACTGGAAGAAGAAGCCAAATGGAGAGGGTAAGGCCTTCCAAGCTGCAAATGGAGAAAATGTGGAGAATAAAGTTAACTCTGAGACATCTCCTTTCTCTAAGGAACAACTAGAGCACCTGTATAAGCTCTTTACCTCTATGTCAGTTACTTCTTCATCCTCTCTTGCTCAAAAAGGTATCTCTTTCTCTTCTGCTCTTTTGAGTTCCAAACCAAATTCAAAAACTCCATGGATCATCGATTCTGGAGCCACTGATCATATGACAGATTGCTCAAAATTGTTTTCCACTTATAGTACTTGTGCAGGTCATAAAAAGGTAAAGATAGCTGATGGTACTTTTTCCACCATAGCTGGAGTTGGTTCTATTCCTATTTCTAAAACTCTAACTCTTCACAATGTCCTTCATGTTCCAAATTTGTCATGTAACTTGCTGTCCATAAGCAAATTAACACAAGATCTTAACTGTTTGGCTATTTTTAACCTAGTTAATTGTCAATTTCAGGAGTTGAAATCGGGGAGGATGATTGGCAGTGCTAAAGAGGTCAATGGTCTCTATCTCTTCGATGATGAGGCTGATCTTAAAGAGGAATTTCATAGTAATTGTCTCAACTCAGTTTTGGTTCATAATAATGAGGAAATAATGTTATGGCATTATAGGCTAGGACACCCAAATTTTTTGTATTTGAAGCACTTATTTCCCGAGTATTTTAAGAATAAAAATCCAGATCAGTTTTTTTGTGAAGTTTGCCAATTTGCAAAGCATCATCGTTCTTCCTATTCTCCTCAGGTGCATAAACCATCTAGTCCATTCACATTAATTCATAGTGATGTTTGGGGACCTTGTAGGGACCCTACTCCTAATGGAAGAAGATGGTTTATTACCTTCATAGATGATCACACTCGATTAACTTGGGTTTACTTAATGACAACAAAATCTGAAGTTGAAAGTATCTTCAAAAGTTTTTTTCAAATGATTTTGACCCAATTTCAAGTAAAAATCAAAATTCTCCGTAGTGATAATGGAAGGGAATATTTTAATAAACACTTAAATGAGTTTTTCCTACAACAAGGTATCATTCATCAAAGTTCATGTGTGGATACTCCACAACAAAATGGAGTGGCTGAACGAAAAAATAAACATCTCCTTGAAGTTGCTAGGGCATTGTTGTTTCAAAATAAGGTTCCAAAGTATCTTTGGGGAGAAGCAATTCTCACTGAAACATATTTAATAAATAGGATGCCTACCAAAATTTTAAATTACAAAACTCCTTTTGATGTTTTCACATGTCTATTTCCTAATAATAAACTTTCATACACTCTACCCCTAAAGATATTTGGATGTACTGTTTTTGTTCATATTCATGATCTGAATCAAGGAAAACTTGAGCCTAGAGCAAGAAAATGTGTTTTTATTGGCTATGCATCCAATCAAAAAGGATACAAATGTTTTGAACCTATTTCCAAAAAGATTTTTGTGACTATGGATGCCACTTTCTTTGAAAAAACTCCTTTTTTTGGTAATCATCTTCAAGGGGGGATAATTAAAGAAGATGATGTTCAATATTTAAAAATTACAAATTTGGATTTTCTAAACAATTTGGAAAAAACAGATTGTGAGAAAAGTAACATAACAGAATCCTATTTGAAAATACTAGAAGTTGAGGAAAATAACAAAACAAAATCTTTGGGTGAATCTAGTCAAGAAAGCCATGAACATAATATTCAAGAAAATGTTTTGACAGAACCAGAAGTTGAGAATGAGACAGTTGAGATTGGTAACGAAGGTATCCAACCATTTGACCACGTATACTTAAGAAAAAAAGTGCCTCAGAGAAGAGAACCTCAACACTGCCAAACATCCAAGGATCCAACAGGTACGAGTCTTTCTAATTCTGTTGTACCCTTTCAAAATTCTGAAAATTTTGATCATAATAATCTTGTCTTTGCTGAACCTGTTCCCAATGATTTTGTTCCTTTAGAACCTACCTTTGATGATTCTAGTCTACCCATTGCTGTTAGAAAAGGGATAAGAGCATGTACAAAATATCCTATCAGTAACTTTATATCTTATGACAAATTGTCCCCCACATTTAGAGCTTTTACTTGTGAACTGACAAAAACAGAGATCCCAAGAGATATACAACAAGCTCTAAGGGTTCCTAAGTGGAAAGAAGCTGTCTTGGAGGAGATGAGTGCTCTTATAAAAAATCAAACTTGGAAAGAGGTGGATCTACCTAGGGGAAAGAGAACTGTGGGGTGCAAATGGGTGTTTACCATAAAACACAAGGCTGATGGATCAGTAGAGAGGTATAAGGCCAGGCTAGTTGCCAAAGGCTTTACACAAACTTATGGTATTGATTACTCAGAAACTTTTGCTCCTGTTGCAAAACTTAACACCATTAGAGTTCTTTTATCTTTAGCGGTTAACTTGGATTGGCCATTACAGCAGCTAGACGTAAAAAATGCGTTTTTAAATGGAGATTTAGAGGAGGAAGTCTATATGGATTCACCCCCGGGGTTTGAATTTAAATTCAACCAAAAGGTCTGCAAGCTTCAGAAGTCTCTTTATGGCTTGAAACAGTCACCTCGAGCGTGGTTTGAAAGATTCACTCAATTTGTTAAGAAGCAGGGATATTCTCAATGTCAAAGCGATCACACCATGTTTGTGAAACATTCTTCTGAAGGTAAAATGGCTATATTGATCGTTTATGTAGATGATATTGTTATCACTGGGGATGATTCTAATGAAATAAAAAATTTGAAGGCATCTCTTGCTGCTGAGTTTGAAATTAAAGATCTTGGGTCTTTAAAATATTTTTTGGGAATGGAAGTTGCAAGATCAAAGAAAGGGATTGTTGTATCACAACAGAAATATATTTTAGACCTTCTAAAAGAAACCGGGATGATGGGTTGTAGACCAGCTGATACTCCAATAGATCCTAATCAGAAAATTGGTAGTGATGGCAGTGGTGATCCTGTGGATACATCTCGGTATCAAAGATTAGTAGGAAGACTAATTTATCTATCTCATACTCGTCCAGATATAGCCTTTGCTGTTAGCTTAGTGAGTCAGTTTATGCATTCACCTCATGAAGAACATTTAGAGGCTGTTTACCGTATTTTAAGGTATCTCAAAAGTTCCCCCGGAAGGGGACTGTTTTTCCAAAAAACTGATCAACAAGGCATTGAGGTATTTACTGACGCAGATTGGGCAGGGTCCATCACGGATAAAAAGTCAACATCTGGTTACTGCACATTTGTTTGGGGAAACTTAGTTACTTGGAGGAGCAAGAAACAAAATGTAGTAGCTAGAAGCAGTGCTGATGCAGAGTATAGGGCAATGGCCCAAGGTGTTTGTGAAATCCTATGGCTTCAAAGAATCTTAGAAGAGCTTAAACTTCCTATAAATCTTCCAATGAAGCTGTATTGCGACAACAAGGCAGCAATTAGTATTTCTCAAAATCCTGTTCAACATGACCGAACCAAACATGTTGAAATTGATAGACATTTTATAAAAGAGAAAGTAGATGCAGGTCTGATTTGCATGCCTTTTGTCCCTACTTCACAACAAGTTGCTGATATCCTTACCAAAGGACTGTTCAGACCCAGTTTTGAATTTCTTGTAAGCAAGTTGGGCATGCTAGACATATATGCACCAACTTGAGGGGGGGTGTTGACATATAGCAATCAGATATGATATGATTGTGTTTATTAGTTGATTTTCTATTTAAGTTTATTTATATTTTGGGAAAAAATCAAATCACTTTGATTTGATTTATTTCCTAATTTATTTTTACTTTATTCTGTATTCATTAGATAGCTGGCAGCATTGTATATATATATATATTTGTACTGTTTCTGTTTCAATAATAATTATAAGAAATTTTCCTTCCCTCCTGTTTTAACCTAGCTGCACCCTAAAACACAATTATATTAGAGTATCTTGAGTTATTTTCTAGGATCAATTTATAATCATAAAGATATCTTAAATTATCTCTCATTATTATTATGATTTGGTCCTGATCTAGGATTGAGTCTGTGTTTCTCTATAAATAAGAGATTAGTATTGAGTCTTTTGTAATCAAGTTAGCATAAAGCTATTATCAATAATATTCAAACCTTTATTATTTTCTCTCCTCGTTTTATCTGAAATCCCACAACTCCAACATGGTATCAGAGCCTATTTTGATCCTCCTTGAACAATCTTGTCGTTGTTCTGCTTCTGAGTTCCCAATAGTTTGGGAATATAATCATAGTTTCTCTTTTCCAAATTGATCATTCCTTTTTCAAACCATTGTCGTGACACATTCCGACACCGGTTTCATCTGTTTTCCATTCAGTTCACTACTGCCACTGTCACCGCCACTATTTCCGGCGACTTTTTCGGCAAAAGACCACTCCATCAGTTTTGCCTCTTCTAGATCGTCCCACACCTCAAGGCGCTTCGCTGAAAGTCACAACACACGCCCACACACACCTCACAAAACACTTTAAAATTCATACAAGGGATCGACATCGTAATTAAAACTCCCAAACGCAACACCACCGATGCCGAACCCCGAACCAAATACTCACCGGTCCAAAAACAAACCCTCCACGTCATCTGATAGAAACCAGAATTTTATTGACTAGAATTGATGAGCTCTGAAGCTCTTACAATGCTGGAAATCTGAAAATGCAGAAAAAGAACTAAACTAGAGTTCTAAGACTCCTTAACCAGAGCAAAATTGCTCCTAACCAGATAAATAATTCCCCTCTTAATTTCTTAGAATATTTTCTTAATACCTTTCTCTCTTCCTATTCCCTCATTCTTATAACATAAAATAAGTGATATTATTAACTAGCTTTTATTCCTTTCATTCATCCTTCTTGAAACTGAATGCCTTTCCCACTTCCCTTTCCCTCATTCCTTTAATGGTGGGCCCTCATTCCTTTTAATTTGCAGTGTTCTATCATTGCCACCCGCTTCAAAATGAGCCTTGTCCTCAAGGCTAACATTAAGACATTGATTCTGTAGCAGACGTCCAGGTTCCCAACTGATGGTTTCCTTATTCCCTTCCCATGTTATGATTTTTCTTGGCTTTAGTGTATTCGTGGTAACAACATTAAGTTCTTTTTCCTGATTGATTCCCTAATTCTCCGAATTTTGACACTGCAGCTTCACAGCTTTCCCTTTCCAGTCCAAGCAAATTGCCATTTCTTCCCATCAAATAACACCTTGCCTAACTTATGCAGCCAAGTCACTCCCAAAATCAAGTCCTCACCTTGCAATTCCACTATGTAATTCACCGGCGTCTTCTGTCACTTCATCATCTTCTAGAATCACCAAACGCAACTGTTTTTCAGCACACTAATGAAGAGGATGGAACCTTTCCCCACATCGAAAACAGAGGCCTTGCGCCTTACGATCCATTAATTCAGAATATGGAAGATGCTTGGTTCCTCTATTACGATCGCCGTTCCTTTGTTTGCTGTCGCTTCCTGTCTTCAGCGAATTCGAATTAGGGTTCGAAATTGTAGAACCCAGTTTGATTTGAGATCCGCTCCAGCATTTAACCCATTTCCATTTTGATATGGACTCGGTTATAATTAGACCGAGAGTCACTTTCCTTATTGGGCCCAGAACCGTAATCATTTGGCCCAGTTCGGTCAGATCCACCCTTCTTCCAATTCTTTGCCCGGTTTCCTCCTCCTCTAGCCGTAATCGTCCCACGCAGCTCGTCTTCAACATCACGCGCGACTTTCATTGCCTGTAGTCTAGTTTGAGGACTGAACGTCCTCACCCTCAATCGGAGTTCCGACTTAGTCCTCCCAAAAAATACCCAAGGTACTGCTCCTCCGGTAACCTTTTCACTTGCGAAGAAGTGTATTCAAATGCAGTGATGTATTGATTAACATCCCCAGTTTGCTGCAAATCCTTCAATTCTTCGAAGGGGTTATCACTTTGCCTCCCACCATATCTCTCTATCAAAGCTTGCTTCAGTTTCTCCCATGTCAGTTCATCCTCGGTTTCACGCAGCAAGTTGTACAAGTGAATCGTTGCTCCTTCCATGCTAATCTTAGCCAAACGAACCTTCACCTCTTCCGTTGTCCCCTGTACGTCGAAATACGTTTCTGCATGTGTGATCCATTCAACAGGGTCGTCTCTGTCAAACTGCGGCAGCTCCACCTTCTTCACCGCCATTTTGTACTCTATCACAGCTTCATCACCAACAGATGAGAGCGGTTTCTCCTCTGAAGGCCGATTCAACAATTTTGCAAACTCCGTCAAGATAGTTTGACGAAACTCCTCCAAGGTTTGGCGCACCGACCCTTCCATGGACGCCATTCGTATCTCCAAAGCTTCGATTCTGTCAGACATTTTCGGTGGCATTCGATTTCACTAGCTCCTCTTAATTTCTTAGAATATTTTCTGAATACCTTTCTCTCTTCCTATTCCCTCATTCTTATAACATAAAATAAGTGATATTATTAACTAGCTTTTATTCCTTTCATTCATCCTTCTTGAAACTGAATGCCTTTCCCACTTCCCCTTCCCTCATTCCTTTAATGGTGGGCCCTCATTCCTCTTAATTTGCAGTGTTCTATCATCATCATCTAGACCACTACCGGTTCGACCCCCAGTTCGTTCCCAAGTTCCGTTAAAGCAGTTACTCGGTGTAGCATCAGTAGCTAGCGGTATTCAATTTGGTTGGGCTTTACAGCTTTCACTATTAACACCCTACGTTCTGCAATTAGGAATCCTTCATCAATGGTTCAGTATTATCTGGCTTTGCGGCCCAGTTTCCGACCAGTTTGTTCAGTCTTTAGTCGACCTTTTAAGTGACCGTTGCGAAAGCCGATTCGGTCGACGAAGACCGTTTATATTAGTCAGCAGTGCTTCGATTGTCGTCGCCGTTGTTATAGTTGGTTATGCTGCTGATATTGGTGGTTTACTCGGTGATGATATTGAAGGGAGTCTCAAATATCTTGATGACTATTTGCTTTCTTGCAATGTTAGTATTAACTTATGTGGCAAATAGCATTGGTTATGTAGGTAAAGGTCTACAACCACCAAGAGGCATTGTCGTCGCAGCAATAGCAATCTTTACCATTCTTAGGTTTCCACTAGTAATCACTTATAGTGTTCCATATGCCTTGATTTCCACGCATATTGAACCATTGGGACTTGGCCAAGGGTTATCAATGGGTGTCCAGAATCTGGCAATGGTGGTCCCACAAATTGTGATGTCCTTGGGAAGTGGACCGTGGGATCATATTTTTGGTGGAGGAAACTCTCCAACCTTTGTCGTGGCAACTGTTATAGTCCTTATGAGTGGGCTCTTACCTGACAGGATAGGAAGATTTGCAATTCAATTGATGGGATTCTTCTTTATGAGTGTCTTCATGTTTGCTCTTGCCATTCCTTATGAACATTGGACTCATAAGGATCACTGTATAGGATTTGTCGCATTGTATTCATTGACTTTCTTTGCAAATTTTGGACCAAATGCTACCACAGTGTTGTGCCAGTAGAGATTTTTCCTGCAAGATTCCAATGTACTTGCCATGGAATATCATCAGCAACGGGGAAACTCGGGACTATAGTTGGTGCATTTGGGTTCTTGTATTTGGCACAAAACAAGGACAAGAGTAAAGCAGATGCAGGGTACCTAGTAAGTGTTGGGGTGAAAAATTCTTAGCTTTTGTTGGATGTGGTTAACATTTTGGGCTTCCTTTTTACTTTCTTCGTGTATGATTATTCTCTCTTCGACGGTTCCAGATCTGCCCTTACATTCCAATTTTGATCAACGAAAATATGCGTCCTTGTTCAAATAGCCATTATCTCTCCTGTTTTGGACGCATTTTCTCACTCTTGATCAATCATGGTTTCGTTTCGTTAGAGTCGCGCTGCTTCTTCTTCGATGTTTCTCATGCAATTTAGTTCTTAATAATAGATTATAACAGCGACTTCTATCCCACCGACGATCATTCTGGTAGTGTCCGCTTTCGCACATATGAATCATATTATTGATGACTTCTTCTTCCGTTGATGGTTATTCTGATGGTGTCTTTTATTTTCATGAATCACTTTATCTTGTCAATTTGTCCTAGATACACTGCCCCATCTTTGTCCCAGATGTACTAGCCTTGCATTTCTCTCCCTAAAGTACGTCTCTCTCTCCTTGAAGCATATTCAAGTTTCAATATTTTGAGTCTCTGATATTATTAGTTTGAAGCTTCCAAATGTAGTGTTTTAGAAGAACAGACTTTGCTTTGTTCAATTGCTTGCCATGAATTTCTCTCCTGCTGATGATTATTCTAGCTATCTGGCCAGGCTATATTTATAGCAATTCTCTCCGACTTCACCTGCATCCTTGAGTTGCCTTTCAGCCTTTTTATTATTTTGTGTAGCAAAACATTGTTTTCTTGTAACAAGCTAAAGCTTAGTAAGCTTTACCTTGAGGGGGAGTGTTAGAATATTAGAAAATATCTTATAATATCTTTTATATTATATTAGAGTATCTTGAGTTATTTCCTAGGATCAATTTATAATCATAGAGATATCTTATAATATCTCATTATTATTATGATTTGTTCCTAAGTTGGGATTGAGTCTATGTTTCTCTATAAATAGAGATTAGTATTGACTCTTTTGTAATCAAGTTAGCATAAAGCTATTATCAATAATATTTAAAACCCTTATTATTTTCTCTCCTCCTTTTATCTAAAATCCCACAACTTCAAAAATTAGAATTTGATTCCTAACTTATGAAACATCTCTTACAAGTTTATTGGTGTTTATGGAGAAGTTAGATGAGAGAGCTTCTAAAAAAGTTGAGGCTGTATAAGATAATTTCAACTTATGCTGAAAGCTATTAATTAGAAAATTTATTGTAAAACTATTTCAATTTTTCTTTTTCTATAAGTATTTGTTGAAGATTTTATCCTAATCAACTCTAAGTGGATCTGTTTTGGGAAACTGGAAGCCATGAAAAGAGCACATCAAATTTAGGAGTTTAATGCAAGCGGATACTTTTGATTTTCTTTTTTCTTTTTAATTGTATATTTGTATCCTATTTCCCTAACATTTTATTCTAAACATTATAAAATTTACAGCATCAATTCTTGATTTTCTTTTTCATTTTTTTGGCATGGTCATGTGGGACAACAGCAGACTTTTAGTAAGAAAAGTGAATCCAATAGAAGATTATGGGATTGAAACACATAAAATATGATCATAGAAAAGCTATAGTAGAAATTATTAAAAAAGTCCTTTTTCATTAGGGTTTAAAACTTTGAAAAAAAATTGGTTTTCGATACAGTCCAATGTTGCTGATTGATCCATATAACAAATCCTACTTGATTGGATGAGTCTTTGTTGTTGTTTTGCAACTTTTGTGGGACACATGATCACTTGGGTTGACATAAATTTGTTATCCTGGAGATTTCAAACAGTCCAATGTTTTTACTTTGAAGAATGATGGAGTTTTTTAGGAACCTTAGTTTTCTATATACCTACTTGAAATCATTGCAAGAGGATTCTTTGTCTTTCTTACATAATCTTATTAGCTATTTTTCTCTATAAAATGTCAATGTTTGAATAGAAATGTACTCATCCAAATCCTAGGTGCATGTGCATATTAAGCGGCATTTGATGAAGGATTTGCCAGAAGCAGATGAAGCTGTTGCTCAATGGTGTCGAGATATATTTGTGGCTAAGGTTTGTGCCAATTGATACTTTCTATTAAGGATTATATTATTCTTTTGTTCCTTTTTCCCAGCAGGGTATCTGTGTCTGTTATTATGGTTTGGTTGTCCTAGTTTTTATTAAGAATTGATTTTACACACTTATGTGCACACCATGTTAATGTCTTGGTATATTTTGTCATATCTGTCTATAAATTCTTGAGTTACAATTGTTTAACAACTTTGCTCTTCTTTTCTCTCCCTTATTTCCCTGCGCACACCAGGATGCTTTGTTAGACAAACATATCGCCGATGACAAATTCAGTGATCACGAGCCACGGGATCTCGTTCGACCAATAAAGTCTCTTCTGGTGAGATACTTCGTCTCAGTACATCTAGTTTCGCAATGTCCTTATCGAATAGCCAGCTATTCTCTATTGTAGTACACAATTTGCATACACCATTATGGTTATTTACGACGGTAGTTGACTGCAGTGCAGTCAGCACATCTAAACCATTCGATAAGATCGAATGACCCCGATTTCAAGTTTGAATTTTGTATTTTTCAAGAGGGACTTTAATTATTTTTAAATTTAAAATCCAAACTTAAAATCTAGACTGTCCAATCTTGATTAGACGATTCAAATGTGCCTCAGAGGGGGCTGACTGTAGTCAATCTTGATCCTGTTATTTACATGTTCAATAATCAATTTCATGTTGGAAACAAACAGGTTGTCATTACATGGGTTTGTGTTGTTGTCTGGGCGTCTGTTAAGTTGCTTCAATGGTCTTCACTACTATCCTCCTGGAAGGGTGTTGCATTTTCAGTATTTGGTCTGGCAATTGTCACTGTACTCATGCAAGTCTTGATTATGTTCTCACAGTCTGAACGTTCAAACCCTGCCAAGGTTTCCCCTTCAAAGCCAAAAAATAGAGAAGAACTGCAGGGTAGTGATGACAAGCAAGAATAGATCAAACCCTTCACCCAAATATTCTATACTTAAATAGGGAACTTAATTTGCATTTATGTGTGTGGATTCTTTTGGCTATGAAATTCCACCATGTATGTATGCAATCTTCCTTTGTATTATTATTATGCACGCATATGATTCATTAATTTTCAAATTAGGATTAATTTGTGTAGATACTATAGGATAGGATGGCGGTAAAAAATTCGACCTGATACTGCATTATTCTTATGGGCACTTATACATTTGACTATTAATTTTGTGGTTATCTCCTCTTCTAAACGTCTTCTATATGTGCATGACATTCTTTGCTTTTGCATTTAGTTCTTGAGGAAAAAACATAACAAAACAGTCTAATGAACTTGTCCTTTTAAGATAAAACATGATAAAATAAAGGTGAACACTCTGGTCCATTTTGGCATGAGAATGTATCCGTACATATATGATGTGTTGTTCATCTACTCGGATCTCCACTAGATGTTATGGTAGATGCTCTGCACCATATATTCTTATATTTTAATTAAAAAAACATGTATTATTTAAACACTTTTTTTTACACAAATACGGACACCGCATGTATGCTATATTTCTATATTTAATGTATGTAGTTTTTTTCTTCAAAATTTGTTCTCTCGATCAAATTTATTTCTGACAATTTGTTGGGGAGAGGGAAAATACATTAAGCTTTAGATAACACTGCAAGAAGAATTGTTGGAGAGAGGAAAAGTACATCACACGTTTATCACCACAAGAAACAAACAAAAGAGGGAAGGAAAGGAGAAAGGAATTGGGTAAAAGACAAGACAATGAAATAGAGGTTTCTAATATGGTGGTGGCTATTTCTAGTGCAATGGTTGTTGACAAAGGTAATTCAATTGTGATGTTTCTTTATAGGTTTTGTAGAGGTGGTGGAGGGCAGTTTTTTTTTGAAAGGTGGCATGTGGTGGTCAAGATATGTCCAAGAAGGTGGAAGTTAGATATTGTAATGGGTTGGATCTAAGAGGCTCAACCCAAATATATTATGGATCGACCATCAAGAAAGTTCAATACAAATAGAGCAAGCTGATCCAATAGCGAGATCCAACTTGAGTGAGGTCTAATGCGATAACATCAGCACCAAGGTATGACGCAACGTGAAAACTACCATTGACGTCATCTCTAGAAGTGCACGTGCCCAAAGACATAGAACTTAGAAGCGCTAATGTGCTCTTGGTGTCTCACGTATCGCAAATTGCAATCAAATTAGATAAGACCAACGGTAGACAGTTACATCATGGATAAGAACAATCCCATTATGATCTCGATGGTCACCTCAATAATAACAACAACATACCACAACATATATGAGTTCAACTACTCTACAAATAAGGGGTTCACCCCCAAATGTTTCACACATTACTCGTCCAATCACTATATTTACTATCTGCTCCCCCTCTGCCTTACTTTGGCATTACAGTTTCTTTGCAGGTACGAGAAGAAAGAGAGAAGACCAAAGCTTCATTGCAACACAAAATGTGAAGTCCACATCAACACTAGTGATCCATCTCGTGTTTCATACAAGAACAATTGAGGTTTGTTGTGGGTCTTCGGTAAAAATTTTCCAGGCCTCAAGATTCCATTAAGCATGGAAGTCACCAGAAGCAAGGCTCCCCCCTAAGCCATTTCTAGGAGAAATATATACATAACTGCAAGTTCAACATTCAAAACGGTTGACCTATGCATCAGAATTCGCCACTTCAAAGACAAGCCAACAAAGATAATGCCTCTCTTTGTTGACACTCTTTATCACCACAAAGGAACATCATAGAAAGGTCTAGGTGCCGATATCCATCGTCATCTCGATGACACAGTCAAAATTAACAAATGACAAATGATAACATGGACGAGATAAAGGTCTAAATTAGGAGGCTCAAAAAAAAGTTAGTATTAGTCGAAGATCGTCAAAAACGAATGAGAACTTTGTAAACAGAGGATGACAACTATGACAACGTTGCCAATTCAGAGTCAGGAAATGAAGTTAAAGTTAACTTTATAAAGTTCAACCAAGGCAGAAATATTTTCTCATCACTTAACATTAACCGTCTTCAAGAATTTTCCAAATTAATACTAACAAATTCTTTTTAAAACGCATACATTAACACTTTCGCTTTGCATACAATCGTAAAGATTTCATAACACATTTTCTTAAAAATGAAAATCACTAACACCTAAAAATCACCACACTTTATGACTTAACAAAGTTTATGTTTTCAAAAGGTTTTGTATCTTTTACAAAGTTTAAACTGAAGTACCAAATTTTGAAATATTTTTCAATAAAACTAAAAACCAAAACCGAACAAACATTTTAACTTGTTGAAAACCCTATATTTTTCTTTTATATGTGTGTGTGTACACACACACAACCATCCAACTAAAATCATTTTTAAAATTAGTTCAAAACTTTAACTAAATAAAAATTACCAAACTTTTCAAAAGTCCATAATCTTTTCACATTTTAATCTTCATATTGGTTTTCAAAATCCAACACTTCACCATAACTGCTCGGCTTTAAATTACTTTATTATAGAGCTTGAAATTTTGATCATGAAAACAAAAATGATCTAAATTAAATATTCTTGATCCTCATCAATCATGTTACAAACCACTTAAAGTCAATTCAAATTTTAAGATTCTTTTTCTTCTAAATTCAAATATTCAAGAACCAACTTCTGTTGTCACTATTTCTTTTAAAAGTAAAAGTAACAATTCAATCTAACTCTTCTTCAAATATAGCTCATACTCTTTTTTTTTCTTCCAAGTTTCCAATAGAATTGCCATGGCCTATTTGTTAACATTATTTTTTCCCTTAAAATGTAGACATCCAACAAATATTAATATATCAGAGTTCTCTAACCGCTAAGTCAGTGTCAACGGTCTCGATTCCTTTTCGAGACTCAAGGTGTTGTGATATAATCACAAAATAAAGATTTTCAAAACTTTTCCTTAAAGAATTATACACTTCACATAAAATTTTCAATCTTTCAAATTTTGTTTTGAAGCTTACTAAATCAAACATTTTACTCGTACACAAATCAACTTAAAATTTATTTTGAAACCAAATCTTATCAAAATGAAACCCTTAACTCCTTGAAAATGAGTTTTTCCAAAAAAAGAAAAAAAACCACAACTCAAATCTTATTTCTTTTTTCCTTATAACGTATTTGATCATTGACCACATTACTTTGTGACTTATTTTGCTGAACATCAAGACACAACTTTCTTTTGTTTATTATTATTTTTTTTATCAAAACAAAATAGAATTACAAACACAGTGTAGAACAAAGAAAAACCAAAGAAATGAAATTATCCTCTTCCTCACTACATACACGGTTTTGAATATGATACTAAAGGGTTTTGCTGATTTTATTTTTAACTACAACAATAATAATACAAGACCAAAAATTTGCAAACGAACTAAAATACTTTCACATTACCCCCATCATATACATACACGATTTTACAAAAAGAAAACTATTGGAGAAAATTATATTTACCTCAACAAAATAGCTCACAAGCATCTCTTAGTAGAGAAGAACAATTTGCCTTCCAAAAATTTCTTCAATCAAAGCTTGAATTAAGGAGGAAAATGAAGGTTTGTGTTCATTAATCAAAACACCAACACCCTTGTGTTGTTTGTTTGTGTTTTGAGAAAAATAAAATAAAAGAAGTAAGGGAGAGGGAGCATATGGGAACTAAAAGGAGTGAGAAGTGATTTTGTTTTTTTGTTTTATTAGCAATATTAATTAATTATGGCCACAAATTAAAAGAGTGATGTGGTCACCTTAGATCCACATATTATTTACTACCTTTTACAAAATATCTTAGGTTTTTAACTACTTAATTAAGAATTCGTTTTCTACGGGTCTTACAGTTAACATCAAAACTATGAATATGTTCGATCTAACTTTGACTCTGACATTGACAATGAATATGAATATGTTGATGTTCGATCTAACTTTGATGGCAGATGTTCGATCTAACTTTGATGGCAGATGTTCGATCTAACTTTGACTCTGACATTGACAATGAATATGTTGATGAGGAAATTGAGGTAGTATTTAATCCATCTAATTATGTTAAATGATTTTCTGGAAAAAATCACAATGTTTCTTCATAACTGAAGAATCTCATAAAAGGTCATTCCATCTTAACAGAAAAATATGATTATCGTGAAAAAGATTTTGAAAATCAGACTCTAAAGAATAATGTTTCAAAAATCTTAGAGGAAAATGTATGTAATTATATTAAGTATGAAAAATCCTTTCAAAAGCTTCTTACAAATGGCATAGATAGAAGCGAACAAGCTTCTATGATCTATGGTGTTAGTAAAAACAACCAAAGAGGTATTGGTTTTGAGGAACTGTAGTAAACTTCTAAATTTATCATACCAGAAACTGTTTGCCCATATTGCTTAAATAAAGGTCATAATAAAATAACTTGTCCTATATTGTAAACATGGAATGACAAGACACCTTTCAAATACTAAAAAACCAGAACCCAATCTTGTAGGTACCTAAAAACAAAATAATCGATATTGCAGATATCTTTATCAACAAAGTTGAAACACTAGTCACGATACTTGGATAGTGGATGCTCATGACACATGACGGGAAAAAGTATATGTTCCAAAACCTAACCCTCAAGGAAGAAGGATTTGGAGAAATTAGAATGGTAAGATCATAGGTTGTAGAACAGTGGATTATGGTTTTCTTCCCTCTATTAAAAATGTTTTACTTGTAAAAGGACTAATGCATAACCTACTTAGAATAAGTCAATTAAGTAATAGTGGTTATGATGTTGTCTTTAATCCATAGTCATGTAAAGCAATTAGTAAAACAGATGGATCCATACTATTTATTTGCTAGAGGAAAAACAATATTTAAAAAATAAATTTTTCAGATTTAGAAAAACAAGAAGTGTCTAATATCAGTGAATGAAGAACAATTGATCTTGCACAAAAGGCTGGGACATGTCAACTTGAGATTAATCTCAAAGTTGAAAAGACTCAACCTAGTGAGATGTTTATCAAATTTGAAATATGAATCAAATGTTCTTTCTGGGACATGTCATTAAGGGAAACCAATAAAATCGTATTTTGCTTCTAAGAATTTTTTTCCACTTCTAGACCACTTGAAGTTTTGCACATTGATTTAATTAGTTCCGTAAGGACTGCCTCTGTCAGTGATAAAAAGTATGGATTCGTTATTGTTGATGATTATTCCAAATGGACATGGATAAAGTTCCTTAAACACAAGGATGAGTCACATAAAGTTTTCACTACTTTCTACAAACAAGTGCAAAATGAAAAAAGGTTTTTGTATTACAACAATTCATAGTGATCATTGTGGTGAATTTGAAGCAAACACTTTTCAATTTGAAACCTAGCAAAATGGTGTTGTAGAAAGGAAAAATAGATCGCTTCAAGAAATGGCACGCACCATGATTCACGAAATGAATGTTGCCAAACACTTTTGGGTAGAAGTGTGAACATTGCATGTTATATTCATAATAGAATATATATAAGACCTATCTCAATAAGACTCCTTATAAACTGTGGAAAGGAAAAATAACCAACATTTCGTATTTTCATCAATTTGGTTGTATATATTATGTTTTGAACACCAAAGAGAATCTTGGCAAGTTGGATTCACGATCTCAAAAGTGAATCTTTTTGGGATACTCTAAAAGGTCTAAAGCCTAAGTAGTATACATTGAAAAGACTCTGATTGTTGAAGAATCAATCCATGTCAAATTTAATGACAAAATTCTTGACCATAAATAGTCAAAGCTAGTTGAAGATTTTGCAGATTTATAGATATTAGAGGAACCAAAAAGATAAGAGGAATTAGAAAAACCTCCCTCTAAAAAACCAGAAGATAAACTTGATAGTACAAAGACAAGTAATGATGAACCATCCACAAGTCAAACTCATCAAAAACCTAAATTGGGATCGAAATACAAATCATACAATCCACACTCTCTGTTTATAGGAAATATAAATGATCCTCTGAAGACCAGGTTTGCATTTAAAGAAACATCAGTGTTTGACCATAAACATCAATATATAATTGAACCTGCCACAATAGATGAAGCTTTATCATATGATGGATGGATAGTGGCCATTCAAGAAGAACTAAACCAATTCAAGAGAAATGATGTATAGGATCTTGTACCCAAACCCAAAGAAAAGAAGCCAATTGGAACCAAGTGAGTTTTCAGAAACAAGTTGAATGAGAAAGATGAAGTGGTAAGAAATAAAGCTAGACTTGTAGCTCAAGGCTATAATCAACAAGAAGGTATTGATTACACTGAAACTTTTGCTTATGTGGCAAGGTTAGAAGCAATCAGAATTTTACTTCCCATAAAATAATCTTATATCAAATGGATGTGAAAAGTGCATTCTTGAACGGTTATATAAATAAAGAAATATTTATCAAACAACCTCCTGGCTTTGAAGATAATGAACTTCCAAATCATATTTTTAAATTATAAAAATCTTTGTATGGTTTGAAACAGGCTCCAAGAGCTTGGTATGATAGACTAAGTAGTTTTCACTTAAAAATTGATTTTGAAATAGGCCAAGTTGACACTACTTTATTTAGAAAATCATCTAAGATTGACCTTCTAATTTCCAAGTATATGTTGATGATATAATTTTTTTTCTACTAATGCTAAACTCTGTCAAGAGTTTTCTAAGTTAATGCAAAATGACTTTGAGATGAGCATGATAGGAGAATCTAATTTTGTTCTTTGAATCAAAATTCATCAAAGCTCAAAAGGAGTATTCATTCATTAGTTCTCTTATGAAATTTGAGATGGATGAATGCAAATTGATGCTTGCAACTATGCATCCCACATGTTCTCTTGATAAAGATGAATCAGGTAAAAAGGTGGATCAAAAGATGTAGAAAGAGATGATTGACTCTCTCCTCTACTTAACTGCTTATGGACCTGACATTTTGTTTAGTGTGTGTGCGTGCAAGATTTCAACCTAACCCTAAAGAATCCCATTTAAATTATGTTAAAAGGATCTTTAGATATATGAAAGGCACTACCAATCTTGGTATGTGTTATAACCATCCTCTAAGTATAGGTTAATAGGTTTCTATGATACTGACTATGTTAGAGGTAAGCTAGAAAGGAAAAGCACCAGTGGAAGTTGTATATTCCTTGGTGAAAATTTGATATCCAGGTCAAGCAAAAGACAAGGTATCATTACTCTATCTACTGCAAAAGTTGAATATATCTTAGCAGCAAGTTGTAGCACTCAACTATTGTGGGTGAAATATCACCTAGAAGACTACAAAATAATTGAGTAATATTCCTATCTTCTATGATAATACTTTAGATATATGTTTAACCAAAAATCATATTTTACATTGAAGGGCAAAACATATAGAGATTAAACATCACTTTATAAGAGATTATGCTCAAAAGGATATTTTAGACATTAAATTTGTTGACAGTGATCATTAGGGGACATATATTTTTACAAAACCCCTTGTTGAAGACATATTTAATTTTATATAGAAAAATTTAAATATTCAATTTATAAACGAGTGATGATTTGAATCTTTGTATACCTCTGCCTCTTGTAAAACTGAATGTTTGGTTAAACATGTAAGCTTTGCCTCTGGTAAATTGAATTTTTCATCTACCTCTAGGCGTTTAAATTGAATTTATTCACTATATGAACAACTCTCTTGAAAGATGCATGTGTTGTGCAATTTTCTAACATGTGTTGTCTTTTGTCTCTTGACGTGTGTGTGGTAGTTATTGCTTTTCACTTTAAGAAACTCAAACATTTTATCAAAAACACCAACACTCAAGTCACTCAGTACTCTCCCGTTAGTCTTTCCCACACTTTTGAACCTAGTATCCTTTCAAACCCTTGCTTGAAACCTCTCTAAAACTCCCATTGATTCTCTAATGGCTTCAAGTTCCACTTCTTATTCTACTTTAAGTAACACCACTTCTGCACTTATTATGGCATGTAATTTGGACCAACTAGATGTTCTCAAAAATTGATTTAACTAATCTTGTTGAGAATGGGTTCGACTTCATGGAATATTTTGCTAGTATTGGATGGTGTGAGTACTTTAACCTTGACGAACTCTATTCCCTAGATATTTTATTTCAATAGTTTTGGAGGTTTGTTAATGCAAACAAAGATAGAGAAGTTTCAAGTGTGATTTTAGGGCTTCCTATCAAGATCACTTAACAAACCATTGCTTCTATTACCAGATGCATCGATGAAGGCATGATAATGGAGAATGGCTATGAATCAAGGGTTGGGTCTTCTAAAATCAACAAGGAATTTTTTGAAAATTCTAAGGTCAACTCCAACGTAGTGCCTCTAAAGCTCAGATACAGGGTGTTTTTCAAAATTATAATTGGATGTGTGGGGCCTAAAGGTGGCTTTGTTGACCAAGTCAACAAACACCACAAGGGTTTGATGTGGAACATCTCTCAGAAGATGAAGATTAATCTGCCAACTTTGGTACTTGAGCACATGAGGTCTTATATCATCAACACTAGATTGGGCAAGATCAAGACTATTCCAAACTCACGACTTATCATAGTTGTGGTAATGAGAAATCCTCTAATTTAAGCGCTAGAAGAACTAGGAAGAAAAGTTAAGGATGAGCACCTGATATCCTCATCTGCACCAGCGCTCAATATTCACAATGTCATAAAAATGTGGCTCATTGTTGCCAAGGACAACATAAAGCCAAGCTCTGAAGTTAAAAGGCTCACTAGACTTTCTAGTGGATCTCAAGACATTCCATTCTTTGTTGGAGACTCCTATACTCCAATCTTTGAAGAAGATAATAAAGAGGTTACTAAAGAGTACATTAGGATGTACCACTTTGGTCAAGAGATTCCCCTTGTTTGTTTCCCTTTGCCAAGAGCATCTCAACAATTTGAAAACAAAAGGAAAGGGCAGTTAGGGTGACTTCTGTGATAGAAGAAGAAGAAGGTGATGAAAACGCCAATGAGGATGAAGCAAGCCTGATATTGAGGAAGAGACGGAAGGTAAATCTCTTTTTTGAGCTTATTCACTCTCTTGTTGATATTGGTAGTGGTAGTGGTAATGAAATGACTGAACCTAAACCTACAACAACACCATCTAGACCTTTCAATAAATACCAAACTCCTACTACAACCCCCTTTGTACCTTCAAACAAGACAACCTCTCAAATCTTTATTGTTTTCTACCACTCTGATTCAAATACAAACACCTCAAATGAGATGTTTGAGGCAACCATAATAGAAAGTATTGTAGCCCTTAGATATAGATTATACCTATATCCCCTTAATACTGAATTTCCTGCCTCCATATCTTCACACACTGACCCTCCACAAACAACCAGTCAACCTTCACCCATTTCTTCCACGCCTGCATCTGATCTCACTCACTTATGCTTGTGGATCATATTCACACAACAACTGCGATAACAGCACAAAATGTAATAGATTTAGTCTTTGAAACATCCTCAGATGACTCGCCTAACTCAACCCAACCTCAATCTGAACATGTACTTCCATACCCTTAGACCTAGCCCCTTTCATTCCATATTTTCCCTCTTACTTTCCAAACATAGGCTTATTCATTACCTCTTTCACTACTAAAATTAATAAGATTAGGAGTTTGAGTGTGTAGACTATGGATCCTAATGATATCTCAGCTTAGTGGGACAAAGTTCTTTTTTGTCAAAAATTGGATTACGAATAACATGGAGCATGAAAGGAATCTGGCTGCTTAGAATTCAATTGCTTTCAAACATACTAAAGAGATCCTCTACCTTTGGATCTTGCACTTTTAGAAAGCTGATGAAGACCATGCAAGAAAGAGATTGATTGTTGCATTAGAAGGTACACCAAGTGAAGATATTGTTTTCGCTATGTTCATTTGGAACTACTAGTGGTTGCCCCCTTAGCAACATTGCAGTTTCCTACAAACTCTAAAGGTTATTCTTTATATCCTTTTGCACCTGCTTTTGACCCACTCAATTTGTAAAGATAGAAGACTTAGACCGACTAGAAGCTAAAATTAAGGCATTCATGGATTAATCAGGCAACAATTGGAAGTTTATTAAGAATGTCTTAGGACTAATCTTAGATAGATTGACTAACTCTAACGTTTAGTTTATCCAATGTTGTTTTTGTACTTGTTTTTGTTCTATCTTATGTACTCTTAAACTTTTTTGGTGAAAATGTTTTTCTTTAGCTCGTTATTCCTTGTATGATATTTACTTCTTTGTTCAACTCTTTTTGTCTGATGACAAGTGAGAGAGTATATGTTTTGATAACAATTACTTTGTGTTTTTCAAATTTTAAAACTCCCTTTATCAGAATATTGTATATCACTCTCTTTCTTTTAAACCTGCTCATATTAAAGGGGAGCCTAAAGTTGAATAGTTTTGCATATATTATATTATTAAAAGGAAAAACGGTTCACAACATTAGATGTTTGTCATCATCAAAAATGGGGAGATTGTAAGAACCAAGTCAGTTTGAAGAACAATGATTCTTAATTGTTTTGATAATAACAAAAACTATTTTGTAGGAACAATTTATTGGGCTAATGAATTTATTTACGTGTGCAAATCATTTTTCATTAACTTTAAAAACTTTATGTTGCATCCTCTGATTAATAGAAAAGATAAATAAAGTTATCAGGCAATGCTCTGAAGAATTTGTTAAAGTTGTGTCTAACTATGTTAAATGTGCTCTCAACGCGCATCTACATAATCTGAAATTACAAGCTAGCTCTAATGATTCTACGTCAGATAATTTTGGTAAATCTGTTGACCATTTGATCAACGCTTCAAGTCAACACTCTAATTTAAAGTCAACTTTGTTACGTCAACCCATTGAGCCCTGAATTTTGCAAAAGTCAACATCTCAACATGCTCTGATCATCAAAGATGGACTTATCATATGTTTAAATAAATGCATGAAATCCTCTGTAAATATCAATATCCGCTTTTCTTGTCGTTTATATCAATATATGTAGAATCAATTATAAAGACGAATTTTTTGACAAGTTTTAATGTTAATTCAAAATCTCTGAAGATTCGATACGAGTCATTATTTTACATGATTATTTCATGCAAACACAACAATGGTCAGAAGCCCTAACAGTCTTGAAGTTTCTCAATGAAAGGTCATGTGATCTTCAATACAAAAAAAAAAGAGACATACAAGAAACCTATTGTTATCATACATAGAAACTCATGAAAATTCTTGTATTAGTTCTAAGTGCTAAGAAACCTAAAATATGTTCATCAGAGGGATATTTTTTTGTTTCCTCTTATTTCTCTAATTCTGTTCAAAGTTGTAAATCTGCAAAATCTATATCTAGCTTTGACTTTTTATGACCAAGCTTTTTGACAACAAATTTGACATGGATTGATTCCTTAACAATCAAAGTTTCTTTATTGTTTACATTGTATGCTTTAGAGCGTTCAGAGTATCCCTAAAAGATGCACTTCTGTGATCTTGAATCAAACTTGCCATGATTTCTTTTGTATTTAAAATAAAATAAAATAAAATAAACAACCAAATTGATGAAAGTATGAAATGTTGGGTTTTATTCATTTCAACAGTTCATAAGAAGTCTTATTTAGAATAGGTCTTATATAGATTCTATTATAAATATAGCATGTAGTATTTACTACTTCTGTCCAAAAGTGCTTTGCAACATTCAATTCATGTATCATGGTGTGTGTCATTTCTTGTAGAGATTAGTTTTTCCTTTCTACAACAGCATTATGTTAAGGTGTTCTAGGGGAGGAGAAATACTGTAAAATTCCATTCTCTTCAAAGAGGTTCTCAAAGGGCTTGTTTTCAAATTCAACACCATGATCACTACGAATTGTTGTGGTACAAAAACCTTTTTCTTTTTGCACTGGGTTACAAAAGGTGGTACATACTTTATGTGACTCATCTTTGTGTTTTAAGAATTTTACCCATGTCCATCTGGTATAGTCATCAATAATTATTAGTCCATACTTTTTACCATCGACAGAGGGTTTTCTTATAGGACCAAATAAATCAATGTATAAGAGTTCAAGTGGTTTAGAAGTGGAAACACCACTCTTTGAGGCAAAAGATATTTTTTCTATTTCCCTTTATGGCATACCTCATAAAGAACATCTCATTTCTATTTTAGATTTGGCAACCCTCTAACTAGATTGAGTTTGTTTAACTTTAGGATCATTCTCAAGTTAGCAATATGCCCCAATCTTTTGTGTCAAATCAGTTGTTCTTCATTCATTAACATGACACATTTTACTTCTTGTTTTTTTAAATAAAACAAATTTATTTTATAAATGTTGTTTTTCCTCTAATAAAGAGCATGAATCCATCATTTTGAATAATAGCCTTATAGGACTTTTGATTAAAGACAACATCATAACCATTATCATTTAATTAACTTTTGCTCAATAGATTATGCATTATTCCTTTCACAAGTAAAACATTTTTTATAAAGGATAGAGAACCAGTACCTACTATGCATGTACCTATGATCTTTCTTTTATGATTTCCTCCAAATCCCACATGTCCTACATCCTTGAGAGTTAGGTCTTTGAGCATAAGCTTTCCTCTCGTCATGTATCATGAGCATCAACTGTTGAGGTAGCATGACTAGTGTTTCAATCTTATTGCTAAGGATATTTGCGATATACATTATTTTGTTTTTAGGTACCCACATCTGATTGTCTTTTCATGTTTTCAACATAGGACGAGTTATTCTATCATAGCCTTTTTTTTTAAATAGTAAGAACACATGATTCCAGTTTTGTTGATTTTCCTATGGTTCTTGAAAGTCGATACCTCTATTATTGTTTTTTCTAACACCATAGATCATAGATGCTTGTTTGCTTTTATCTATGTCATTTTCAAGAAACTCTTGGAAAGCTCTTTCATACATAACAAATATACATTGAGTTTTCTTTGACGGTTTTGAAATGTTATCCTTTAGAGTATGTTTTTCCCTATTTATGGCTTCAAAATTCTTTTCAAGGGTTTTGTACTCTTTTGTTAAGATGGAATGAATCTTTCTAAGATTTTTAAGTTTAGATAAAGTTTTGTGGTTATTATTTAGAAATTCATTTAACATGATGATAAGTTCATCACGAGTAAGATCAGAAAATACCTCTATTTCTTTGTCTACTAATTCACCATCAAAGTCAGAGTGCACACTAACCATTAAAACCATATTTGCTTGCTCTTCATCTTCATTAGATGACTCACCAGAATCATCCCACGTAGCCATCAGACTTTTCTTCTTTCCTCTAAAGGTTTTCTTCTTATAACTTCCCTTTTTAAGTTTAAGACATTCTAATTTGTAGTGTGCTGGATCTTTTCACTCATAGAAAATGACACGTTTCTTTTCATATTTGTGTTTTCTGTCTCTACTATCTCTAGATCATCTGAATTCTTTTCTAGGAAATGCTTTCTTCTTGTTATTCCACATGTGTTTGAATTTCTTTGAAATAAGGATAGTTCATCATCGTCAGATTACTCACTTTGGTCATCATAATCATTTTCCTCTTTTTTTTCCTTAGCTTGTAGAGCCTTGGAAATACTTATATTGCCCTCAGATTTGAAAGCATTGGACTTTGACATTTTCTTGGGTTCATCCTCAACTAGTTTAGTCTCATGATACCTGAGTGAACTCATCATCTCTTTAAGATACAGTTTGTTGAGATCTTTGGCTTTTTAAATAGTTGTTACCTTTAGTCCCCACTTGCATGGAAGACTCCGTAGAGTCTTTTTAAAATGATTAGTTGTTGTATAGTTCTTATTAAGGACCTTTATCCTAGAGACTAAGGTTTTAAAATCTAAAGAGCATCTTCTCAATATCCTCATCTTCATCCATCTAGAAAAGCTCATACTTTCTTACTAGTAGGTTTCCTTGCTTCTTGCACTTGCTTGTTTCTTTCGTAGTTAACACCCAAAGCATAAAAAATGCCTTTAGATTTTGAAAAGAAGTGACTTACAAAGTATAGATACCTTGCATTAGAGACCATTTTCATTTAAAATGCCAAGTTCTCTTCGTATCTTATAGAATGAGTCTTTAGGAAATGGCTTTGTGAAGTAATCTGCTAGTTGATTATGAGTATCCACAAATGTTACTTCAACATTGCCTTTGAGCACATGATCTCGCAGAAAGTGATGACATATATCAATGTGTTTAGTCCGAGAGTGCATGATTGGGTTCTTAGAGATGTTGGTAGCACTAGTATTGTCACATCTTAGTGGGATGCATTTGAGATCAAGTCGATAGTCATATAACTGCTGCTTGAGCCATAAAATCTGTGCACAGCAAATGCCTGCTGCTATGTATTCTGCTTCAGCAGTGCTTAGGGCCACACAAGCTTCCTTTTTAAAGGACCATGATACTAATGCATTACCTAAGATATGGCAAGTGCCGCTTGTGCTTTTTCGGTCTGTTTTACATCATACATAGTCAGAATCAGAATAACCAACTAGACTGCATATATTGCCTTTTGGGTACCGTAAGCCCACATTGGTTGTTCCTTTTAAATATTTCATTATTCGCTTCACTACTACAAGATGTGATTCCTTAGGATCTGCCTGAAATCTTGCACATAAACAGACGCTAAACATAATATCTGGCCGGCTGGCCATTAGATATAAAAGAGACCCAATCATACCTCGATACTTTGATATGTCTATTGAATTTTTGGATTCATCTTTATCTACATAAGTTCCGGAGCCCATAGGAGTTGCACTTTCTTTACTGTTGTCCATCTCAAATCTCTTTAACAATTCCTTACAATACTTTTCTTGATTTATGAAGATGCCATTCTTGAGTTGCTTGATATGGAGTCCAAGAAAATAATTTAACTTTCCCGTCATAGACATTTCAAATTCTCCTTGCATCATTAATGAGAATTCTTCACATATTTCATTATTGGTTGATCCAAATATAATATTGTCAACATAGATTTGAACAAGTAAAGTGTGATCATTAGTTATTTTAATGAATAATGTCTTATCAACTTTATCCTTTCCAAATCCTCGTTCACATAAGAAGTTACTTAGCCGATCATACCAAGCTCTTGGAGCTTGTTTCAAACCATAAAGAGCTGTCTTTAATTTGAAAACATGTGAAGGATTCTTGAAGTCTTCAAAGTCGGGTGATTGTTTGACATATACTTCTTCATTAATGTAGCCATTGAGAAAAGTACTCTTGACATCCATTTGAAATAATTCAAAATTCATAGAGCAAGCATAAGCAAGTAATAAACGGATTGCCTCTAACCTTGCTACCGGAGCAAATATTTCATCAAATTCGATCCCTTCTTCTTGATTGTATCCTTGAGCAACCAACCTTGCCTTGTTTCAAAAAACTATACCATTTTTATCTAGTTTATTTTTAAACACCCATTTGGTACCAATGATGTGTTTATTTCCAGGATTAGGAACAAGTTCCCACACTTTGCTTCTTTCAAACTGGTTTAGTTCTTCTTGGATGGCAAGTATCCATTGATCATCTTTAAGTGATTCACTAATTTTGGAAAGTTCTATTTGAGAAACAAATGCCATATTCAAGCAAGCATCTTGGAGTTTGAGCCTTGTAGTAACTCCTTTGTTGATATCACCTATAATGTTGTCAATGGAGTGATCTATATGGGATCTCCATTCCTTAGGAAGATTATCATGTTGATCTTGCTGCTCAATGCTGAATTCATTCTCTTGAATTGGTTGATCATCATGATTGTCTTTGCTTATATCATCACATATAAAATCATCATCATCACAAGAGAAAATTTTGTCCTCTTTCAAGGGGTTAGATTCATCAAAAGATACATGCATAGATTCTTCAACTAACAAAGTTCTCTTATTGAAAATTCTAAAAACTTTACTAGATAATGAATAACCAATAAAGATACCTTCATCGGCTTTCTCATCGAATTTTCCAAGATTATCCTTATCATTATTCAGCACAAAACATTTACATCCAAATATGTGAAAGTGAGAGATATTGGGTTTTCTACCTTTGTAGAGTTCATATGGAGTCTTCTTTAAGATTGGTTGAATTATTACTTGGTTGGATACATAACAAGTTGTACTTACAACATCTGCCCAAAATTATTTTGGTAAACTTGAGTAGCTTAACATGGTCCTTGCAAGTTCTACCAATGATCTATTCTTTCTCTCAACAACTCCATTTTGTTGAGGTGTTCTTGGTGCAGAAAAGTTATGGAAGATTCCATTTTCTTCACAAAATTCTACAAAAGACGCATTTTGAAATTCTCCTCCATGATCACTTCTAATTGATACAATTTTGGTTGCTTGTTCATTTTGGACTAGTTTAGCATAGTTTTTAAATGCTTTAAAAGCTTCATCTTTATTTGCCAAAAATAAGGTCCAATTGAACCTTGAGTAATCATCAACAATTACTAGTCGATATGAATTTCCACCAAGACTTTTAGTTCTTGATGGACCAAACAAGTCCATATGTATTAATTGAAGTGGTCTTGAGATTGATATAATATTCTTGGGTTTGAAGGAAACCTTAGTTTTCTTACCCTTTTGAAAAGCATCAAATAATTTGTCCTTAATGAATTTCATCTTTGGTAAGCATACAACAAGGTCATGCTTGACTAACTTGTTTAAATGATCCATATGGATATGTGCAAATCTTTTATGCCATAGCCATGCATCATTGTTATCACTTACCATAAGACATTTCATTTTTAAGGATAAATCATCAAGATTAATTATAAAGATATTTTTAAAACCCTTACCAACAAACTGAATTTCATTTGAAACTTCATTTTGGATAATGCATTCATCTTTGTTGAAAGCTATTTTGTAACCCTTGTCGCAAAGCTGGCTAATGCTAATAAGATTGTGTTAATCCTTCAACATATAGAACATCTTCAATTGAAGGAGATGGGGTTGCACCTACTTTTCCAATGCCCAAAATTTTTCCCTTGTTGTTATCTCCATAGATCACATAGCCTTTTGATTCAAGAGTTAGAGCTGAAAATTTTGTTTAGTCACCGGTCATGTGTTTTGAGCATCCACTATCCATGTACCACATATTAGAGGTACTTTGTGTGCATACCTACAAAATAAGATCATGATTTTTTAGGTACCCAAAGTGCTTTGGATCCTTGAGGACTAGTACCTTTTTTGACCCACGCATAATGCCCATTTGGAACACCAAAGTTTCTAAAATGACAAGCATTAGGTGTGTGGCCATTTAGACCACAATAAAAGCATGTAGGAGTAGATTTACTTCTATATGTATGTATATGATATTTCTTTTGAATAAGATTCTTCTTATAATAATAATGATCTTTTTGCATAATTATAACTTTCTCTTTGTTGGATTGGTCACTTGCCTTAACAAAGATGGTTTTATTTATACCTGGTTTATCAAATTTTGAGTAACCAAGACCGCTCTTGTTATTGGAATATCTTTGTCCCTTTTCATATCTTTCAATCCAACTTGTCCCTTTTCAATCCAACTTGTCCCTTTTCATATCTTTCAATGACTCTAATTAATTGGACAATTTTGAATGAAAGAGAATCACACTTATTGCATGTAAAATTCTGTTTTAATTTTTCAGAATCTTTTTCCATAGTGTCAATTTTCTCTTTAAGATATCAAATTTGTTTCTTTTGAGTTGACACTATTTTGAACAGATTTTTACATTCCATAAGTAATTCTTTAATTGCATTTTGAGCATCATTATACTCAATAAATAATTCACTATTAGTTTCATTATTATGAGAAGAGTCTTTGTTACTAACCTCTTCTTCTTCGTCGGATTGGTGTGATGCCATCAAGGCAACATTTGCACATTCGTCACTTTCTGAATCTGAAGATGAACTGACTTCATTGTCCTCCCATGCTATATAGGCCTTTTTGAATTCTTTCTTCCTGAGAGCATTTTTCTTGACAATATTCGGACACTCTGCCTTTATGTGTCCTTGCTTACCACACTCAAAGCAAGTGAAGTTTTGGCTTGAAATGGAAACATCCTTCTTCCTGAAACTTTTCCTTTTAAAAGTTTTATCGTTTTTAAGGAACTGACCAAATTTCTTAATGAGGAAGGTGATGTTTTCATCTCCATATGAATTCTCATCATTGATTTACTCTTTTGACTCTACTTTCAAGGTAATGTTCTTTGTCTTCTTTTCTTGACTTTCATTCTTTTCTAGCCTTCCAAGCTCGATTTCATGTTCTTGAAGTTTTCCAAAAAGTGCAAAAAGAGACATCTTTGAAAGGCTTTTCTTTTCAGAAATTGCTGTTACTTTAGGTTGCCAAGCCCTTGTTAATGATCTAAAAACTTTGAGGTTCAATTGATCATTAGTGAAGATTTTCCCAAGTGTCGTCAAGTGGTTGGTTAGATGAGAAAATCTTTTCTGTAAGTCCATAATAGATTCTCCAGGCTGCATTCGAAATAGTTCATATTCTTGAGATAATGTATTGAGTTTAGAACGTTTTACCTCAATAGTTCCTTCATGAGTTACTTCAAGAGTATCCCATATTTCTTTAGTAGTTTTTCACTGAGATACACGAAAGAATTCATCCATTCCAAGTGCCGATTGTAACATGTTTTTGACCTTTTTATAAAATAGCACTTTCCTTTGGTCATCATCTGTCCACGAAGCTTTTATCTTTGTTTCTTCTTTATTGTCGATGACTGTTTTTGGAACATAGGGACCATTTTTTATTGCATCCCCAATATCATCTCCTTGTGCCTCAAGATACGCCTGCATGCGTATTTTCCAGAAGTCATAGTGTTCTCCAATGAAACAAGGTGGTTTATTGTTGCTACCACTATCTCTAAAAACTGGTTGTACGGAAGCCATGAATAAGAATCGAGGAGCAAATTACCAGAACCTGCTCTAATGCCAATTGTAAGAATAGAGTCGCACCTAAGATGGGGGTGAATTAGGTTTTTAGAAATTTTTCTAGTTTTCAGATGCTTAGTGGATGATTTTTCTGATTAGGATAGTGTATGGTAAAAAGTAAATAGCAGAAAAATAAAGAACACAACAATATTATCCTGGTTCCCCTTATAACCAAGGGTACATCCAGTCCTCTTGCACACCACAAGAGATTTTTCCACTATTGTTAGAATAAGTACAAATCTCACCCTAGGATATCTGCTACAAACTTCTAACAAACTGCCTAAGATAGCACACCACTATTTTAGTTTAGAATACTTGAAGAAAGTACACCACTTTCTTTAAAACAATATAATAACTTTAATGATTTTTCAGCAATGTTCTTGACTAAGAATAAGAGTATAACAATTTGTACAATGATATCAATCCAATATAGTTTCAAGTACACTAGAGAACCTTTCTCAATGATATGAAAATTTAGTGCATGTACTTGAAATATGAAAATATAACTTTGAGAATATTTCAGAAAATTGTTCAAAGTTGTGCTAAGTTTTGCAGTAGGATTGATTGCGTTAAAACTGAAGCTATGGGGTATTTATACTCCATAGACATCACTTCATATCAGTGGCAATCGTTCCTAGAGGTTTGATGAACATATGCAATGATCCAGGTTGAATCTGAACTGAAAAATTGCATTGTTTCGCAGTTGTATTCGACTACAACAGGAGTGTAGTCGAATACACCTCTTTGTAACGTTCAGTTTTATTTGAATTTTAAAGCTTGTATTTGAATACACATTCTTGTATTTGAATATAGATGAGTGAGTTTTGCCACTGACTTGGTTTTTTATTCGCTACACCATGTTGTAGTCGAATACAAATGTGTAGTCTTAGCTACTAACTTATCACTTGTATTCAGCTACATCATCTCGTAGTCGAATACAGATGTTCAATTTTAGCTACTGACTTAGCACTTGTATTCGAATACACCATCTCGTAGTCGAATACAGATGTTCAGTTTTAGCTACTGACTTGAGTCGGTATTCGACTACACATGGGTTGTATTCGAATACAACATTGATTTTTGTCAATAACTTGATTTTCAAACATTGTTCATGCCTTTTGACACTTTGAAAATTCTTTTGATGCATATGCAAAAATGAAAGGTTCTCATGTGCATTTGAAATATAAGAATATTAGATTGCATCATGTACCTTTACATTATAAGACTTCTAGCATATTTGACCATAGTCGACTTTGATTTGTTTGACTTTTTTTTTAGCTTGCAACTTGATCACTTTCCTTAGTCTTTGTCTTCATCAAAAACATAAGTATTTTACATTGCCACCTGTAACTTCATCATTAGAGTTAGTCATAATAACAAAAAATAATAAGATCTTTTCTCAAACACGGTGAAGTGCTCAGCCAAGAGACCAAGCTCTAATGTTAATAGAAGGTGAAAAAAAAGGTTTGAATTGTTTTTTTATTTAATAAAATCATTTTTGTGAAAAACAAGTCATGGTTAGAAACAACAAACAAAATCAACAAAAGTAAGAAGATTAGGAAGAGAGATCACAAAACCGACTTATCTTGGTTAGAAACAACAAACAAAACCGATTTCTCAAACACGGTAAAGTGTTTTTGGGTAACTCTTACAATAGGATATTACAATGAGAAAACTTAGTAAAAACACTATGATGATTTTAGAAACTTTTTCTCTTTCTTGTATAAAAAAAAAAAATTTGCTTAGAAATTTTAGTCGTGATTGTATGTCTTTAAATTGCAGCTCACACTTCTTTATATACAAAAACTTGATGCAATTAGGGTTTTTGACCGTTGCAGAAATTGTTGTGCAATTCTTGTATGAAATTTAAGGATCGTATAATTGTGATGATCCAGCGTATCTTGATCAGTAAGACAAGAAAATTAGAGGATTTATGTAACAAAGGATCGCATCACGTTTGTTGCTAGATGGTTAAATTAGATGATAGCTTTCATAAGAGGATGAGAGATAATTTGATTTGGATAAACTGAGAGATGTTGAATAACTTCTTCTTTATCTTGACTTAGAGGATTGACTTTCCTTATAGGGTTGACCAAAGGACCAAAAGAAACTTTAGATGTGTTCATCAAATGCAAACGAATCAAGTTAGGCGTTAAGGCGCGTTGATTAGAATCTTGACTTGGTTATATAGTAGAGGACTGGAAAAAAACATCTTATATTCTGATGATCATTATCATATCTTGTGTTTAGAGAGTCTGCACATCTCATAAAAATACAGTCAAACATAAATTAATCCCACATATATTTTAATATCATCAAAATAGTAGTTAATGGTCATTATTCTTCAAATCAACTTGGTTCTAACAAGAGGAGCATCCATAATACACGTAAGTTTATTTCATGTGGCCATCTTTGGTGGATCACAACCGGCCACTCTATTAACATTTGGAAAGATAGTTGGTGGCTTATTCATAATGGCTACAAAATTTGGACTCCACAGCCTCCCCAATCTAACCTACCTTATGTAGCTCAAATAAAACACCATGATCTTGGTATTTGGAATGTGAAACTTATCAATGCTACCTTTCTCCCTTTTGAGGCGGCTTAGATTCTTCATATCCCACTCCCAACTTCTAGTCAAAGAGACCAATGGATTGGGGGTCCCAATAAAAGGTATTCTTTAGTGTTTGTAGTGCTCAAATATTGGGAACATGCCACCATGGAATAATCTATGGCACACTATTCTGAAGCATGTTAATCTTCTTTGGAAGATTATGTATACAGTATAGTAGTCAAAAATAATCTTCTTAAAATTAATATTTTGGTTTATCCCCTCTACCCCAGATGCAACTTGGAAGATGAAGACATAAACCTTGTCTATTATTTATGGTATCTGTACTGCAAGAAAAAAAATTGTTTGGAATGGAAGAATACTTATGTATCTAACACGGCTCGCAAAGCCTGAAATATTGTTGAAGATTACAAAGTCATGTTAAATATCCAAACTAGATAAGGCAATACGACTCATGAAGAATTACCTATTAGGTGATCTCCTTATATGGGAAATGTTTACAACATCAATGTTGATGTTGTGGGCCTTGATAATGAATAATGGGGAATTGGAAAGGTCATTAGATATTCCAAGGGAGTTGTCTTTCCTGCTCTTGGCAGATTCGACTGGGTGTTCATAATCTAGAGTAACAAGATTGAAACCTTTGCATGTTGTTACCAAAAACCGATGTCTTACCACTTGTTATTCTCCATATGGCTTTTGAACGGTTGAACGAACGGGGAGAGGGGAAAGGAGAAGTGGGGCTTGAAGAACGAGTCGTGAAAGAACGCGGGGATATGTGAGGGGAATTTCCAAAGTATATTTGGAATTCTCTAATAGCTATATTAATGTAGCAAAATTAAATAACTCAATGTACCACTTGGTCAAGTGGTTTCAATGCTTGAGTTTAATTCAAACCAATGCATCTTTTAAGTTACCAAAGGTTACAATCTTTTTCAAGAGTTGTTTTCTTTCACCAATTGGTATGAGTCAAACTTAGACGCAGAAAAGAAAAGAAGAAAAGTAGAACACTTTAGAGGCAGAAAAGAAGAACACAAATTTCATGTTACATGTGTCAAACTTCTTTCAAAAATATTTCTGAGTCATTTCTTCTTTTCTCTAGTGCACGAGAGTAAATGAAAGAACTTTATTTTGTAAACTATCATTGATCGATATGCTTGATGTGAATGTGCAATTTACTTCAAGGATTCCAAAGTATCCTGAAGGGGATTCGCTAGTTAACCCGTTTGCATCCAATATATATAGATTGGTGGGGGCGAATCGAATTTAAAGCTTAGTGTGATACATACGCTTTGAAATTTATTTGTGCAACCTTCATCGTCATCAATTTCATCATCTTCTTATTCAAGATTTGCAGAATACCCCCAACAAAAGATCCAACAGGATATAGCAAGTAAGAAGCAAGTTCTCCCTTCACAAACCGGCTACAACAAGTTTGCGACTCTAATAAAAACATACGGTAAGCTTTCTGCTCTATTTGCTTGCAAAGCATTTACCTATCAAAGCTGGGGAATGCTTTTGTAACCTTAGACTCGTTACGCTTAACACCAATTTACTTAAAGACTAGTTGGCTCCATGTCAACCGAAAGTCGGTAACCTTCGTCAGCATTTGGTACTCTCTCGATAGCTTCAATAGTTCACTGAAAGCCTTTGGTGTAATGAACCGCAAGCCCTTCAGAAAGAAAGACATAATAAAAGGTTTGGTTGTGGAAACCAACGGTAACGAAGGTTACCAAGCCGATGGAGCCGGTTATCGGGAACCACAAGGTTGCTAGGTTTCTGGGAAACGACCTTCCCTTTGTTTGTAGGAACCTCCGAGAATGTCTTAGTCCTAGTACATACTGTTATGAGACTAGCCCTTCGATCCTTATTATTATGATTATTGTTTGTTTGATAGTTCGGCTAGCTTGTTGAGCCAGTAGAGAAAGGTTAGATTCTTTGAACGTACTGATATATAGAGTAGTTAGTATAACGGATAATCGAGCACTTCTAGTAGAACAATTATAATATACTATACTTTTTTCAAGGAAAAATGTCGTATAGTACTGATGTTGAGGTTGTTAGGTTGAGTTAGTAAAGGATCATCCGTTAGTACTGATAGAATTGTTCTAGCCTCAACAGGAGAAAAAATTTTCAAGTAAACTAACAACTATTTTACTTCTAGAACCAGGGTATGCTTATTCACTAGTTGTTGGAAGGGTAGAACGTAGGGCAGTGTTGGCTCATTTTTCACTTCCAAACTCTAGCTTTCTAAATGCTTCCCCACCTATGGCACCTAGCTTAGCTTTAAGCCAATCTCAATAGACTTCCTAATCCTTATTCTAGAACCTTCACCTAGGAGTAATAATCTTTTGTACTTTGTCCTTAGTTAGCCTTTGTCTCATTTCCCCTTCCTCACTTTAGCTCGAGGGAATGACGCCTACTCCTCCTACTACTGAACTATACCTCAAAATTAAAGAAAAAACTCTCGCTAGCTCATGGTTAGGCTTATATGTCATACCTTCCCATAATCAAGATTGACAACATCTTCGGACCTTGGCCTTGAAGTCGAGTTACTCCAAAGACTCACAAAATGACTAAACTCTGCTACTTGTCTAAACATTTGTTTCCTTCATACTTGCAGCTACTTGGATCCCCAAAGTAATATACTTATATGCCCTCCCATATTGGTATCCCATGTATAATTCTTCTTCTCCAGATTCAATTTATGTGGAATATGTGTTTAAACACCATTCTAGTTTCAGATACCTAGTTTTAGGTCTTAGTCCCACCTTTCAGTTGAAGTTAAGTTACCTTCCCCTCCAATGGAAAATAATTTCTTTATTCTTTAGTCAACAGACCTTTTTCTTATTCCTTCCTCGAGCAACCCCTTCTCTAAGCCAACAACTCGATCCATCTTCATTCGATTAAGAAGTCCACGCACAATGAGAGCAAAGTCATGTGAACTCTGAATAGAACGAGGACCAGCATTTGTTCTATTTGGGAAGGCCTTAAATAGAAAAGGAAAAAGAAAAGTAAGAAGTTGGAAAATAGACAAGAGCATATTTGATCGATATTCATAGTTGGCATCGGTCTCTTAAAAAGAATAAGCTCGAGAAGGGGGATCTATGGGACTTATATTCGTAGCAACTCTTATTGAAGGTGCAAACTCAAGAAGGGGGGTTGAATTGTGTTTGAAAAATTTGATAACTTTTTGCTAATTTGATGAAGGTTGGTTGGTTTTTATAAATTACTTAGATAACAAGCAATCGGGTTTAGAGGCAGCAAACTATTAAAGCATAAATAACCAAAGATCTATCATGGTTCACATCTAACTTGGCTACATCCAGTCCCCTCATTCAGAAGGCTTTAATCCACTAATTCAATTGAATTACAAAGCACCTGAACCTCCAAACCAATCTTCCCAAACAGCTTGACAACCCCAAACTTTTGAGGAACTAACCACCTTGACCCTATAAGCCAAGTCTTCTCCTAACAACATGACAACCCCAGATTGAAGAAGGAACTAAACCACTATCAGGTTGGATACAAAACATTGGAACTATAAGTGTTTGCTCTAACAAAGCTGATAATAATAATAATTCTCACACTCTAAGAAAAAACACTCAGAAAATATTTCTCATTCAAACAAGTGTTTCTCTCTTTGAACTCGAAGATGAATTTGGAATTTTGAGCTTGAGTTCTTCTACTCTTTTCTGATTTTTCGGTGATCTTCTTCTTTAGCCTTGAGTATCTTTCTATAGATAAAATTAGGGCTTCAATTTAGTCCTTGTTTAATTCTGAATTGTATCTTCATTCCTAGCATCGTCAACAATGATCTTATTCAAAAATAATTCTAAACAATATGCTTTTGGATAATATGTTCTTTAGCCAATTCTTTATTTCTGAATCCAATATGAGCAATTCTTCTAGATTGAATATGTTCGTATTTTTTTCATATTTAGTTTGTAAATTCTTGATATTGATTTTGTTCATATTGAGTTTGTAAAATTTTTAGATTGATTATGTTCATATTTTGTTTAGACTGAGTTTGTAAATTTTTCAAATTGATACCGTTCATATTTTGTTGTAGATAAATCTTGATCAAATCTTCTTCCAATCTTGACCATATATTTTTTTCAACTTGGTCAAAGATTTTCTTCCATTATAAAACTGAATCAAATCTTATTTTAGATTTTATTCAATTATAAATCTAAATGAAATCTTAATTTAGATTTCCTTCAATTATAAATCTGAAACGAATCTTATTTTAGATTTTCTTCAATTATTAATCTGAATCAAATCTTATTTTAGATTTTCTTCAACAATACGAATCTTCTTTCATACTCTGTGAAGTCAAATATATTGTTCTCATAAAATACTTTTGTTATCTTCAAAACTCTAAGTATAAAAGCAACTTGGTTCCAACATTCTCCCATTTTTTGATAATGTCAAAACTTGTATTTTTTATAACAACTTTTCTTTATATTTCTTTGACCCCCCCCCCCTAACTTAGGGCTTCCCTAAGTCTAAGTATCCTTTTCTCCCCACTTTATCAAATATCTTTCTCGCCTTTTTTTCATCAACCAAAAGACTTGAAAGTGAAACTTGCTTTTTTTTTTTTAATTTGCCTTTTTTTTTTACAAACATGAATATAACATATTACAAGAAAATATAAAAACTAATGTAAAGCTAGACTACTATGCAGTTATCACAATATCAGTCAGGTATGATGGTAAGGTTTAGGTTTTTCTTGATGAAGTCAAACCTATCTTCAGTTAGTGGTTTGAAGAATATGTCAACGCATTGGCTTTCTGTGTCTACAAACTGAATGTTTAGCACCCCCTTTTTGAACGAAGTCCCTAATGAAGTGGTGTTTGATCTCTATGTATTTAACTCTAGAATGTAGGATAGGGTTTTTGGTTAGGCAAATGGCAGAGGTGTTATGACAATAGATGGGAATGCTGGATTCTAGGATTTTGTAGTCTTCAGGTTGATGTTTCATCCAAAGTAGTTGAGAACTGCAGCCAGCTGCTGAAAAGTATTCATCCTTTGTTGTTGACATGACAATGATGTTTTGTCTTTTATTTGATCAGGATATTAAGTTGTCACCAAGAAAGGTGCAGTTGCCACTAGTACTCTTTCTCTCAAGTTTATCTCCATCATAATCAGAATCATAGTATCGACTCAATTTGTAATTACGAGATTTCTTGTAGAACAAGATAAGTATGGTAGTGCCTTTTAGGTGCATAAAGATTCTTTTAACAACAGTTAAATGGGATTCCCTAGGGTCAGGTTGAAATCTTGCACATACACACACACTATACATCATATCTGGTCTAGAAGCAGTGAGTTATAAAAGTGATCCTATCATTTCTCTATAGGTTTTTTGGTCAACTTTTTGGCCTAATTCATCTTTTTTAAGTGAACAAGTAGGGTGCATTGGTGTCGCCATAGGTTTGCAATCACTCATCTTAAACTTCTTGAGAAACTCTTTTGTATATTTAGTTTGATGAATGTATATACCTTTTTGACTTTGTTGAATTTGTATCCCTAAAAGAACTTAAGTTCTCCAATCATACTCATTTGAAATTCAATTAAGTTGCAGCTATTTAGGAAAATCTTTGCAAAGAATGCCATTAGTAGATTCAAAAATAATGTCATCAACATAAATTTGAATAATAAGAACATCATCTCTTGTTGATGTTTTAAAAAGTGTATTATCTACTTGTCATCTTTCAAAGTTAAGTTTAAGCAAGAAATTACTAAGTGTATCATACCATGCCCTAGGTGCCTCTTTTAGACCATAAAGAGATTTCTTAAGTTTAAAAACATGATTTGGAAATTCAGAGCTTTCAAAACATCAGTTTAGGTTTTTCTTGATGAAGTCAAACCTATCTTCAGCTAGTGGTTTGGTGAATATGTCAACCTATTGGTGTTTAGTGTCTACAAACTGAATGTTTAGTACCCCTTCAAAAGCTTACGTAATTGCTAAGTCTTCCATCTTTTCCTATACAATCAAGAACTATGTACCTCTAATATGGAAATAAATCAAACTCAATGTCTGACCTAAGGGACTGCTACCTACAAAGTCGAGCCTGAAGTTGCACAAACTTCTACCGTACGTCTACAATTGAAATGAATTACAATTGTTGTGGAACTTGTTGAGGCTGGTCGTGATCAAAAGGCCACTATTCCATCTGTTTGTGTAAATTGAATCAACCTAAGGGTTTTTTCCCTCTGGCCAGCGAGTTAGAGTTTCTCCCTGATCTCAACTAGAACTAGCCTTCGTGTTAATAAGTGTAACTGGACTAGAGCTAAAGGCATGTATATATTCGAGCTAAGTTATAAGGTCTATGTTTTTAGATCTCGATTGAAAGTAAAGTAGAGAAAGAAACTTTATCTCCAGCTCAATCACTAGCATGTAAATAGAAGATATTCCACTTCTATGCTCTATTTCTTGTTTACTCGATTCCACTCGCTTGTGAGCTCATTTGGGAACCTAGATCATTCAACATGATTTCTTAGTTGAAAAAGGAAAGATACTGATTCTCTTCTTATTAAAGCTTAATTGCAAAATATATAAGATAGAATCTTATGAATGCTTGGAAGTTATGTTACTCTAAAGGATTTTCTTAGGTGCTAGAAGCTGCTTGAGAACTCTCAAACCTTACTCTTCCTCATCTAGTGAAAGATTCATTTTTTGATTTAGATCGAGTGGAATCTTTCTGAGAAGACGTGCCAATCCAAGCTAACTAGTATGAATTCATACTCGCATTTCCCTACATTGAGCTTGAACGTGGCACTAAAGTTGAGCTCATGAAAAAGACTTCAGGTTATAAAAATCTTCCCTTTAAGGCTAGCTCATTTTCCGAATCTAGGACTTATTACTACTTCATTCTTGCAAGCACACACCTTAGAAGAGATGAGATAGTCTGGCTATTCTTGTGCCATAATTAAGGCTCAAGGCCGCTTAACGAGACGAAAAGAAAGATTCGTCTCACTCCCTCGGCTTAGATGCAAACTCTATTAAGACCCCACTTTTCATTCTAGATTTTTGATAATACTAGCTAAAAGGGGACATTTATAGGTGGTTAAGAGACTTCCGCAGGTGGGATGAATGCAATTTTGTATTTTCAAGGGGCGCTCATTAAGTACCCTTGGGCCTACCTTTGGGATACATTCCTTCAATAGATACCTTGAATGTTAGAAAGCCAGCAATTTAGGTTCTGAGCTAAACATTCGTGAAGCCAATCCATTATAGTTTCATCCCAACTCTTCCCATTTTTACAAGTCAACAATCGCTTTTTCTTTCTTTTGGGTAAGTCAAATCTAGTTGTTCTGTTATTCTAACCTTGCATTCATCTGGTAAGAAATTACCTTATTCATTCCCTCTTTTAAGAGAAAAAGAACTACTACCACCAATACTCTATTACCATAGATAGGCGCAACAAGCTCGCTTCCACATTTCATTCTCTACTTTCCTTTTGAATGAGAAGCCCCTTTGGAACAACAAGAAGATCCTCGCGAGATGGTCTTACCTTCGCGCTCACTTGGTATATTGTCTCCTTAGAGATAGTTTCATACTCGACTCGAAAGAGGGAGCATGAATTCAATCCATCCTAGGGCAACAAAAGCTTTATTAAAACTATCTATTTTCTCACGAATTGGATTTTAACCAATATTTCTTGGTGACTTTCCTTTAAGTCGATCGTGAGTAGGCCAGTCGTCCTCCTCATTATACCTAAAATCAATAGCATTTTATCAGAAAACATCATGTCTTTTTACCTGAGTAGTCCTATGCATAATTAGTACTATAGCCCCAATCATAGCAACTAATAAAATTAAACTAGAAACCAAAAACTAGACAAAATTGTAGGTATAAAGTAAATTGCCCAATGTTTCCAAATTAGTCCAACTTCGTACCTATCCCGCATAAACCATATATCTCATAGACATCGTATTTCATTAGGTTGGTAGTAATGGAATTGTTTCATTATCTAAAATGAAGAACATTTCCCACCAAAGGATCAATCTAATAATACCACTAACTAGCAAATAGCGCAATACTTCTTCGTGAATCTCTGCTATTTGAATATGGAACATCATAACAACAAATAGGAATGAAAAGGTTATAGCTCCTAAATAAACTATTGGGAAGATAATAGCCGAGAAGTCGACACCTAACAAAATAAGTAAACTTGAAGTGTCGCAAAAGATTGGGATAGCGAACAAAATGAAATGTATCGGATTTTTACCACGTGCAACCATCAAACCAGAGACCAAAGTAGGGCTCGACAAAATAGAAAGTATCATGGTACCCTTAGTCCAAAAACCATTCCCTAAAATGGAACTTTCATGTTGGAGCAAGAACTAGCATGAAAGTAGAATTATTACGACCAGCACGATTGTTCTTATTTCAATTTCTTCATTTAAGCCTTACATGCACCAAGTTACTGACACTAACAGAATACCAAATCTTACACTATGCACTTACTATAGTCAACTTCTATTCGCATAAACTGTTGAAAGTTCCTTCCTATCCTATTGCACTGACTAAAGTAGGTCGAGTTGACCTTCCAACACATTATTTTCGATCTTGTATTTAGTATACTTAACACCAACGTAATCTCGATGAAAATGTTGGAACCAAGTTGATTTGAAGAAATATTTCCCTCACTTGTTTTAATGATAACAAAATCATTTGTGGGAACAATTTAATACTCTAATGTTGTGATTAAGTGTGTAAGTTCCAAATCAGCGCTTCCTTCGATAACTAGACGATGACAAATATCCAAAATGCCTTGTCCTTGCTCTGCTTCTCTAAGTCTGATACAAGAAACAATGTTGCGTCCGAGTGCCTCTAAAAAATGCAAAGCAATGTCGTAGTGTATTTGCCTCTAATGAACTCAACATAGATTATGTCATCTGCCTCTCATAAGTGTAAAAAGAAATGTTCTACCTCTTTCTCTAATAAGCGTAACAAGAAATGTTATGTTTTTGCCTTTGATAAGTGTGACAAGATAGTAATTGCATTTGCCTCTAATAAACACACCAAGCGTCTGATCTTCTGACTCTGAACTTTTATGTATCCTTTGAAAAAGTCAATGCTCTAAAGACAAAGCAATTATGCATCCTCTGATACACATTCTTAATCAGCTACTTGTCTGAAAGTACTAAGACAATATCTTATCAACGTACCTTCTACTTCCCAACTATTTAAACAAGTAAGTTGATTCATTACAAGATCAGTTTTTGGAAAGTTTCTCTGACAAATCAATTCCACAAGATACGATGTGAAACTTCATGGATTATTTTGATTTTGTGCAATCAGGATAACGGTCAGAAACCCTAATCGTACTCTATAAAAGACGTCCCTCCCTCAACGAAGAAAGATACAAATACACAGCATACAAGCAACAAGCAACAAGCAAAAAACCACATTTGCACTCTTGCTCAAAATCATTATATTTTCACATTAGTGCTAAGAGAGTTTTTGAAATAATACATTTGTAAATACTCTCTGCGAGAGCTCATTAAGAAAAACCAAAAACCTCTTTGTTGTAACCTAGCCCAGTAGTGGCTGCCTTCCTCAATAGCTTGATTGTACTAAGCTAGAAGGTTGAAAAGATTGAACACAGTTAGTGTAACTGGTAGGTGTTCAAGTGTAAGTCTGGTTTAGTGATAAACTAGTGGATTAAATCCTTTAGGTTGAAGAGACTAGACGTAGTTATTGTGTTGGTGGTGAACCAGGATAAACTGTTGTGTTTTTTGTTTTGTTTTCATTCTCTTGCATTATGTTCTTTACTTTAGTACAACCTCGTAAAAAAATAAAAAAACACAATTCAAACCCCCCATTTCTTTTGTTATTTCGTTCTACAGAAAATACATGTCTACGCCTGACCCTTATGTGAATGAAGCTCCAAAGAATTGCTCATCGCAAGGGCCAAACTGTCAATTCATCTACTCACTAAAGGTGCGAACACGAGAAGGGGGGTTGAATTGTGTTTGCACAAAGTTGATAACTTAATGATAATTTATAAATAATTAAAAAATTAGTTTGGTTTTGGTCACTTACATGGAGTAAAAGCAATCGGATTCAGAAGCAGCAAAAAACGAAAGCATAAATGATTTGACACATAGCTTTATCCTGGTTCACCATTAACTTGACTACATCAAGTCCCCTCATTTAGAAGGCTTTAATCCACTAATTCAAATACCTTGAATTACAAAGCACCTGACCCTCCAAGCCAGTCTTCCCAAACAGCCTGACAACCCCAGATTTTTGAGGAACTAACCACCTTGACCCTACAAGACAAGTCTTCTCCTAACAACCTTACAACCCCAGATTGAAGAAGGAACTAAACCACTATCGGGTTGGATACAAGAGATTGAAACTTGAGTAGTTGCTTCTAACAAAGCTCATAATAATAATAACTCTCACACTATAAGAAAAAAACACTCAAAAAATATTTCTAACCTGAACAAGTGTTTCTCTCTTTGAACTCTAAGATGAATTGAGAACTTTGAGCTTGAGTTACTCTTTTCTGCTTTTCGATGCTTTTCTCCTTCAGCATTGAGTGTCTATTTATAGTGAAAATTTGGGCTTCAATTTAGTCGTTATTTAATTCTGAATTGTATCTTGTTTAGATTGAGTTTGCAATTTCTTCATATTGATTTTGTTCCTATTTTGTGTAGATCGACTTTGTAAATTCTTCAGATTGATTTTGTTCCTATTTTGTGTAGATTGACTTTGTAAATTCTTCAAATCAAATATTCTTCAAATCTTCATTAAATGTTAATCAAATATTCTTCAAATCTTCTTCAAATATTCTTCAAATCTTCTTCAAATATTATTCAAATATTCTTCAAATCGTGATCAAATCTTGACCATATTTTCTTTTCAACTTGGTCAAAGATTTTCTTCAATTAAAAACTTGAATCAAATCTTATTTTATATTTTCATCAATTATAATTTTGAATCAAATCTTATTTAAGATTTTCTTCAATTATAAATTTGAATCAAATCTTATTTTAGATTTTATTCAAAAACATGAATCTTTTTTCATACTCTTTGGAGTCAAATATATTGTTCTCATAAAATACTTTTGTTAACATCAAAACTCTAAATGTAAAACCATCTTGGTTCCAACACTCACTACCTTCGCTATTATTGGTCCTTGGACGGAGCCATACATGTGTTACCAAAACTTGCTAGCCGACACCAGCTACCGCAGATGGTTCAGTTGGTAGGTTGAAATCTCGTCACTTCTATTGAAAGTTAAAAACAGATTTTGGTTGCTCGTTCTAGCGTTGAAGCAGATTACAAGGCAGGCATGAACGCTCCAGGGCGAGATCGTCCCCTACCCTAAAGGTCACACACTTCGAGAGAGGATTTCCTTCCACTCATTTTCCTAAGATGATAAACTTTATGTCCTATTCAATTCCCAAGAGCGCATTCTTCCTTCAAACCTAAAAAAAAGTGTATTCTCTAAGAATAACAAGTTATTTGATGGGATGCTTATTCAAGCGTCGTAAGCCCTTCAATAGGAATGATGACGGTAAATGTGATGGTTTGGTTGCAAGTCCATTTAAGCCTATAGACGGACATTGAAATCAATATAGATGCATTTTCCGAAGAATTTTCTAGAAAGATTGACTGAATTTCTGTCCCAATAGCAGATTCATCTTCAGTAGTTTTCTTCAGGTTAGGTTGGCTTGAGCTTGAGGCCGATGTGGTTTTTCTGGGTTAGTGCCCATGGGAACAACATATTAACGAGATCGGTTCCATTTAGATCCAAGGACTGGTAGGGATATGGATCAATTCAATTGACCAACTTCCCCTTACCATAAATATACATAGTAAGAATAACAAGTTATTTGATGGGATGCTTATTCAAGCGTCGTAAGCCCTTCAATAGGAATGATGACGGTAAATGTGATGGTTTGGTTGCAAGTCCATTTAAGCTTATAGACGGACATTGAAATCAATATAGATGCATTTTCCAAAGAATTTTCTAGAAAGATTGACTGAATTTCTGTCCCAATAGCAGATTCAGATTCAGTAGTTTTCTTCAGGTTAGGTCGGCTTGAGCTTGAGGCCGATGTGCTTTTTCTAGGTTAGTGCCCATGGGAACAACATATTAAGGAGATCGGTTCCATTTAGATCCAAGGACTGGTAGGGATATGGATCAATTCAATTGACCAACTTCCCCTTACCATAAATATACATAGTAAAGCTACTCTGTCCCATAGTGTGAGTGGAGTTTCAAGCGACCATTTTCTGCCCAGCTTTCTTTCTTTTTGAGCATATGACATAAAGAAGAAAAAAAAAAAAGAATGCAAGTGGAATTTCAATCGTAAGCGGTGTTGGAGGACTAGCAATTGAATTAGATGTTGATGCAATAAAATTTGTGATCCTAAGAGTTGCACATGATGGGGAAAAGTTGATGCATTGATATTCTATAAGTGTTCCATAAACAGGAGGATTTCTGCTTTGAGATCACAAATGAGCTCATCTAAAGCCCCTCATAAGCCAAGTTCCCCCACTAAAAAAGTTAGAGCAAGGTTGCTCGGCCCCAACTTCCGTAGACCATTCGTTCAACTCATTGGCGACTACACTTCCTATAATAGGTAAACCTTATTGGTAACCAAAGCTCTCTACGCACTCGTTGACCAGAAAATGGGCACACTTAAGGTAAAGAGGCTGGAGTCCATGTAAGACAGAAAATGGGCAACCTTTTCTTCATTCTTCGATGGACACTTACTTTGTCCCCCACAGTGTAATACTCAAATAAAGCAGAGCACCGCACATCTTCCATCGAGCAAAGAGAAGGTCTCATAGCACATAGAGGAGAAGTCTATTTATGAGGGATCGCCTTCAACTAGATCGAGCTCTCATGCTGATCAAAGGAATGCCAATATCTCTCTCTTTCTTTTTTCTAAGAAATGACTTTCTTTCTCTTTGTTGCAAAGTTGTCTTATGATTCTGAATTCCCTATTGGAAGGTTGCGTCATAAGAAAAAGTCCTTGCTCTGTTCTGGCAATTACAGTGGTGGCTTCTCATCCTCGACGGACCAGTGTTAGGTTTCTGAGATAGATGAAGAATAACCCCAGGTCTCAAGTGATGTAGATAATCAGTTCAAAGATAGAAAGTGGTCCTAATTACATTGAAGAAACCAATGGTTATAGTTAGACTTATGGAGAAGGTTATTATGCTTCTTCCCTGCAATCCAGATGGATATGCTAAAGCAAAAGGTACAAAAACATCAAATACAAAGGTAGAGACTATAAGTAAAGAATCGAATAGGGTTTAAAAAGTGAGTAATTCCTTGTCAAATAAACAAAAATGAAGAATCAAATGATGTAGTTGGGAATGCTATTGAGGTCAAATCCAGAGTGAAAAAGGCGATGAAGAATCAAAGCATGTAGTTGGGAATGCAACTGAGGTCAAATCCAGAGTGAAAAAGGCGATGGCGCTTGTCGTAGAAAGAGATTATACTAGTTTGGTGCTCCAACTACCGATGATAAAAAGTATTCCAGACAAATCTGTGAGTCTAGTCATGCTGCTTCAAAAGAATCATCTAGGTCTTTTCTTCCTATCTGGTTCTCTAGAACTCCTATGTTCCTAAGCACACTTAGCATTTCAATAATATCCATCCAATAAAGATTTAAAGAAAGTTTTAGACATAAATAACTACACATACTAGTCGTTGGGCTTCTACACCAGAATACTTAAGGAGTCATTATGAATACTCATGTAACATTCGACTCGCCTTATTGCGTAGCTATAACACTACACAGGGAGCGTCCAAGATGCTTAACTTAGTCACTAAGGTTAAGGGTTAACCAAACCAAAAGGAACTAAGACGCATAAACATAATGAAAGATCACTGCGGATTCTGTTGCATCTAGACACGGCTAAACAACACTCCATTCAGAGGAGCTTCGCGTGTGCGGGAGAGAAATCTCCTCACCCTCACTTCAGGATTAAAGGGCTTGTTTGAGCATTGCGTTAGAGGCACCATAGAACAGATAGTGTACGAGTGCCCATTTGCTTTGTTTGAGCATTTTTTTCTTTGTTCGCTTTGCAAGTGATGGTTGTGCTCCTCTTCCTTCACTGCTTTTGTACACTAAGGGATAGAAGCCCATCGAGCGGTAGCCTAAGCCATAAAGAGAGAGCAGTTGGTTATAGAATTTAAATAATGGAAATGCTATATCGCAGAGCTTTGCTAGCAGTCTCGAGCATTGCTCGCGATACGACAGGAATTAAAGACCTGAATTAAAGTTCAAAGCTCTCGCGCTGCTATCTAAAGAATGAAGAAACTGCTACTGAACAAGAATGAGTGAAGTGAGTAAGACCCTAACGAGATAAGGGTGAGCCAAAGAGAAGTTGTAGCAACGAGCTACCAATACCAAGCAGTGGCTATGTTGAAGCTTCAAATTTGTGACGACTTCAAGTGAACCCAACCCATTTGAGGTGATTGTTGATGCTTTCAATGTTGAACAAAACATCTGGTACTACTAGGGACTCCTTTTTCTTTGTCACCGGGATAGGGTGGCGCAAAGCTAATTCGACCCCTATATTATTATTTACAAATAAATGTAATTTTCTCATTTTCAACTAGATCAACGATTGGAAGATTGGATCTGCCTAATCGCCTTAGTCGACTTGTTCCTTAGATGAGAAAGCTTGACTTGCTTATCAGAGCTTGGAAATAGACTACACACTTAGAAGCCCTACTCCATTGTGGTTGCTTGCCTTCGTAGCAGTAGGTTCAGTCAACAGAGGGCTCTCCGGAGATAGACTAATGTAGCAAATCAAAGATCCCGTACTACGACAAGAGAAACTATAAAAACGCCTATGTAACTTATGCTTGGTCGTAGTTTCTCGGTTCGGAGTTTGCTTGGCTTGTCTCAGAATTTGATTCGTTGTTTGCTTATTGAATAGTGATTCTTTTGGTATTATATTCCCTGTTACACCTCTACTTTCTCTGTGGGTGAGGGTTAGGGCTCTAACTACTTTGCAGAACTACCTAGATGGACTGAATGAAATAGGCTAGTTGGCCATGTAAAGCGCCCTCTTATCTATCGGTTGAGCTCCATTCCCTTTATTCCGTTCTATCTGAAAGTCTATGTGCTTCTTCTACCTTCATTTAGTATGGTTGCTTCCTTGGTTCAGCCTCTCTTTCATTTAAAAAGTTTTGTATGTCCCTGGCCTTCTTATTAGTTCACCAATCCGCCATTCAGTAGTGTCAACATCCATTGTCACATGATTTTAACCCTTAAACGAGTCTTGCTTGGAGTAGTATTCTATACACTCCACTAATAAGGTATTCACGCAGTTTAACTTTGTACGCGAAAACATCCAGTTAGAAATTGTAACACCATGATTTTTAAAAGCGCGAGTGCATTTTTTTTTAAAACAACTTAATAAAATAAAACATCGTAACACAAAACGACAAGGGTCATAAATAAGTAAATCATATATACAATCAAGTTAAGATAGTTTTTGGGACAATAATTCAACGTATACAAATAGAAAATACACTGGGGCTATGAGACCTATCAGACAATGGAACATGGACCCACCAAAAAGTCAACTGTCAAGGTATGTCATAGATACAGTCATCCCAAAACAAAACAAAAGTACAACCACCAAAAGAAAATCACTAGGACCTTATACAACAAAAACTAATATGATCATCCACTAACAACTACAGTAACAAGGGTGACCTCCACACACTGCACAAGTTCCTTTTGACGCAGTATCTCTCCTTAAAGTAACTTCCTCCTCATCATCATCCATAGAGGGATCAGTCTCCTCAGAGGTCAAATCCACCCACGAGATAAGTGGCTTCGGCGGCGCAGGAATCTCAAAACAGGTCACTACCGAAAGTGGGAGCTCTAAATCGACCCATATATGTAGCCCTGCTTGAGATGGGGTCGTATGCCCAAGCAGTCGGTGAGTGCCGGTTAAGGAAGTCTAACAACGTTTCCGTTGTCAGGGTAATAATCGGTAGGACGGACTCAGGTATCATCTGAGGGCAAAGCCCAATTTCCACAATAATGTAAAGGGTCACCAACCGAAATTAACAATTTTGTCATGAAGACAAACAATAAACACTTAGCAGTTATTACATGATAACAGACAATAACAGAGCACGTATATACATATATAATATCATAACAAACATGACTCGCGTGCCAAGCACCCTAATACAATGCTTATATGCTAGTGCACATGATTCTGGAATTTCCAAACCCTCCTCAAGGGGCGTAAATCATAAATGTACTCCCTCTCACATACCACTACTAATTACCGAGGTGCCACATATCACAGATCAACACGATTTACTAGAATACAGTCTATCACAGACCTACACGACTAAAAATCCTTGTAAGGATAAGATGGACCAATCAACTCATGGAACTATCCTGTGGCCCATCACGGTCACCACTAACTATGAAATGCATGAGCATACTCTGACCTTTTCTCAACAATTATTATGTAAATCCAGCTATTAAAAAACTCCCCTTTTAATACTCATTACACACTAATAATTTTTCATAGTTTTCACAGAGCATACTCAAAACATATTCTCATCAATAAAATTCATAACATGTACCAACAAGTACTATCACTCAAGAATGCATAATCACATCAATATTAATCATCACATATTCACACGTCAACCACACATATAAGGTTCCTATGTGTAAACTAAAAATTTGGAATGAGCCCTTACCTTAATTATAGTTTTTTCAACAACTATTGCTGCCACAACGAAAATCTCGCTCGCGCCAACACCTTCAATCAAATAGTGTTTGACTTAGTCAAATTAGCCCATGAGACTTTAACTACCTTACAACCCTTTCTTACTCCTAATCCCCTTAGAGTATATTTACTAAAAGAGTTTAAAACGAGTAAGAACTAATAGTATTATTATTCACAATACACGTTATCAACATATAAAAACACATTTTTTAGAAATCAACATCCTTCAATTTTTCAGAGAATTCACTAACAATTATTTCGAAACATCTTAAATTATTTTTCTCAAAATTTTTCACATAACCACAAATATTCTCAAATTTGCCATAACTCATTTTTTTGTTTCAAATAACTACAAGTTTGATCTACTACATTTTTAAAGAATAAGTGTTCAATCAAAGTATTTACCTCATAACAACATAACCACCAAAAAAAAAATATATCAATACATGTTTTTTCTAGTTTCAAAGTTCTAACTCTTTGAAAAAATTTCATCCTTTTCAAAATATATATTTTTCAACAAACTTTGTATTTTAATTCAAGAAACTTGGAATCTCTTAAAAAAAGAATTTCTAACTCAAGACTTTAACCTTTACTTAATAAACTTGAAACTTTAATTAAAATCATGCAAACTTTTCTAAAAATGGAAAGTATACATATACAAGCATGAAACCACAATTCACTAATTTTCCATTAATCACAAGTTCAAAAATTTAATAATCATATGTATACATTCTTGATCATCAACCATAACCACTATTCTTTGGAAAGGCATACACTAAGAAAACCATTTTTCTTTATTCACCACAAACAACATTAATATTTCAGAGTTCTCCCCACCGCTAACTCGGTGCCAACGGCGTCGATTCATTTTCGAGACTCAATGACCTAACTACATAAACATAAAGATTCATAACAATTTTGTCCACCACCAAAATTTATCCAACCACATCATAATTTCAAAATTAAGTCTTTTTATCTTTTAAGTTATATCACTCAACCATTAGAGCACCAAAAGTTTGAGTTAATAAAGTACTCTAAACTTTTGTCTTTTTAAACTCAGTTCAAGAGTAATTAAAAGAGTAACATTTTTAACTCTAAACATTTTAATTTCAATCTAACTTTTTGCTCAAACTCTTTAACTTAGTTAAAATTTGAACTTTTTCACGACTTTAACAACTCTAAATTTTCTTGTAAAATTTCAACTTCAGTTCAAACTCATTTATTTGAAAATAACTCATTACATAACTCAAACACATCAAAAATCTATTTCTTTTTTTTTAACCATTACTAACAACATCAATATCAAGGATAAAAATTTTATTTTTAAATTACACAGTCGACACCAACACCTCCCTAATTTCACATCAAACCAATTTAATCAAACAAAACTAACAAAACATTATCTCTCCCATAGGTTTGAGAGGGAAAGAATGAAACTTATTTCACTTTTCTTAACAACAACAACAACAATACTAACAACAACAACATTAACAACAACAACAAGGGATTGGTTAAGAACTCAAAATTTCACTCATCCCCCTCAAATACAAAATTTTTTGAATTTAGGAAAAAACAAAAAAGAGAAGGAAGTAAGTAAGTGTCTCACCTCAAATAATTACCTCACAAGCACCACCTTGTAGAGGGGAGCAACTTTCCTTCCTAACACTTCTTGAATGGGAGCTTAGATCTAGTAGAAAAATGGAGGTTTGTGTTTTTTTTTAAATCACCAACACTATCTTTTTTTTCCTTTTTGTTTGGCTAAGAAAAGAATGAGGAATGGACACATAATGAGGAAAAGAATGGAAGGGGGGTCGCATCTTTCTTTAAAAAGGGTTGGGTACTTTTTTTTTTTTTAACTTACAAGCAAAAAAAAATTATTATAATTAAATATTTAAGTTTTTATTAAAATAATCATTACATCATCTAATCACCTTTACACACATCACTCACTACTAGGGGTGTACATGGGTGCGGGTCAACCCGCCAAATCGATCACCCAACCCAACCCGATTTTTACCCGTACTCGGTCACTTTCGGGTCCAACCCAACCCAACCCGTTGAAACCCGCTTATATTTGGTTTGGATAATGGGTTTAACAATTTGAACCCGTTGACCCGACCCAGTAACTAGTTATATTTTTTTTTAAATTTTGTTTGGCAGCCCCAGCAGTCCAATAGGGTTTCATTACTCTTCTTCTTCAGATTTTCAGTTGCCCTTATTCACTTTCTGCGTCCACTTTCTTCCAGACTTCTTGAAGCCACGCCGTCGTCCACCTTCTTCTTTTGTTCTACAGGTGCTCATAACTGATTTTTGTACGAATTAGTTATAATAAGATATTATTAATAACTAATTTTTATATGAATGCTAATGCAAGATGTTCATGCGTCTAGGCTAAATACTGAAATTTTCTCGCAGTTTAGCGTTTAATTTGTTTTGGCCTTGTAATCTCATATATGCCTACTCATAAAATTCGTATCTAATTTTTGAATTGTCTCTTTCAAAAGAGCAATTTAATTTTTGAGTTAAATACTATTTATGTAAATGTTATATTTTGTTATAGTTTTACATAATAAAGGTATGAACGGAAAGCTTATGCTTATGCTTATAATGAATTTAGTTTAAATTTTTTACATTTGTTAAATACAAAATTTTTTAGTTAAATACTATTCATTTTTGTTAAATACTATTTATGAGCAAAAATGATGCTTATGCAAAAGCTTATGATGAATTTAGTTAAATTTTTTACATTAAGTCTATTAAACACTTTTTTTTAGTATTTTATTTGGAAATAGTAAGTACTCTAACTATAAACAAATGAAGCACTACTATTAAAAAATTATGGTAGCTTAGTAAACTAAAATGGTTGGTGGGTTATGTGTAATGATGAAAGTAATGTGGTGGACCAAGTAGCAATGCTAGGTGTTTTCTCCTCACTTTTATTATTAAAATTTATTTTTGCAGATTCCCAATTGTTTCCTTCCAAACTTTGAGGAACTTGCTAAGTGCTTGTACTTGAAGTTGATGAATTTTCATATTTTATTGATTACTGTTGTTGAATTTATTTATGTATTTGAAAATTGTTGGATTTATTTTTTTGTATGAGAGATTGATGACTTTTTTAAAGAATTGAATGATGTGATTGAAATTTTATAGTTTTTGAGACATTCAAGTATTAAATATATTTCATTCAATATATTTTCCCGTAAAATAAAAAACAGGTTATTATTTATGTATAACCCGCCAACCCAACTCAACCCATTCTTGATCGGGTCGGTTCGGTTCGGGTTAAATGAAAAAAATACGGGTTTAGAACTTAACCCAACCCAAAGATAATCGATCGGGTCGGTTATCGGGTTTTGTCAAAATCGGCCGAACTCAACCCACATACACCCCTACTCACTACACAATCTACTTTAGTAAAAATATCTACTCTCGTCGCAACTCAATTGACAGATGAGTTTATTAGCAACATGTGACATCTTAAAATTTTTTATTGATAAAAATTCTCCTATAACTAATTTTAAACAGGTCTCCAAATATATATATATATATATATATATATATATATATATATATATATATATTAAACATATTACTAACTCTAACAAAATATATTTTTGGTACTTAATTCACAAAATAAAAACTGAGTTAAAAGCCTAAGCAATTCAACACAAAGTACAATAAGTTTGCAGAAATTAGAGTTTAAAATATTCAGAGTCTTACAGAAATCCACTCAAAGTTTTATCCTTCTCTACCAAATTAATTAACATGTGGTAGAGATGTGTCTGGTTAATTACACTATTAAAAATTACAAGTCAAAATAGATCCCGAATCAAACAAGGAATTGGGTAATTAAAATTAAAGTGAGTGGGAAAGCTGCAATAATTGTTTGGAATAGCCTGGTTCTCTTTGTATTCAAGCTTTCATTCCTAAATCCACTATTTTGTTCCTTCATATACCTCTCCACCAATAGATAAAGACAAATGGGAATAACTGAACCACGTTTACAAATGCTAGTACCATGCAGCTGCTTCAAAGCCAACGTGATGCTCCTTGGTCAGATGACCAAGATATTGGCGAATACCACATATGATCAAGAAAAGAGTACCTATAATCACATGAAAACCATGAAATCCAGATGCTAAGAAAAAAATAGAACCATAAATATTGTTGGAAATGATGATGATATTAATGGAAGAATGTTGGAAATAATGATGACATTAATGAGAGCTAGTGTTGTTCTGAATTGAAAAATAAGGAAGTCCCACATAAGAGGGATATCACACACTAGTAGTGTTTATAAGGTGGAGGTATGACACTTGGGGTGTGCCCCAAGGGGTACCCCAATTTTGTAAAGGGGTGTGCCCCAAGGGATATCACACACACGCGCCGTTTTTATCTCTTATTGTTACGTTAATTATGTAATTGCCCTCCACCGAGTCAACATTCAATATCTGATCCAGTCTTCCTTCCTAGATTTGGATTCGTGCGTCTGGTTTTGCCCGGTCAAAACCCTAGTCTTTGGTCTCACGTATCTGTTTTTGCCCGGTCAAAACTCATAGTCAAAACCCTAAGTTTGGAGCTTTGGTGGTCAAACAAATTGGAGTGCACGTTTAGTGAATCAGAATTAATGGATCGCACTTTTCTCTCTGATCCAGTTGCGGATTTTCTCTATAAATAGAGGGTTCTCCTCAGTTGGAAAAACATACCAAAAGCTCTTTGTATCTGATGTTTTTCTCTCTTCTCCCCCTTTCTTACTTTTTTCTTCTTTTTCTTTCGAGTGGTCTTAGTATCATATTACGAGTGACAGTCATTCGACTGCCATATTGAGGGTGTAATTCTAGAACGGTTTTCTACGGTGCAGTAAATAGTCTGCCTTGCACAATTTGGGCAGTGCCTCGAAACGTCTTAAAGAGAGCGACCTAGTCCGCAACTCAACCCAGTAATATTTTCAGTGGCATAAATTGTTTTTAAAAAGTTTTTCAAAATTCAAAAATAACAAATATTATCTGAAATAGTGAAGGGTACTTCATAATATTCCATTCCTTGAAAGCCAGTGAATACTAGAGCCAGTGACGCGGTTGCTACTAAAGCGTAAATTGCTCGTATTTCCTTCCCTGTGAGTATAGCATGATGAGTCCTAGTTATAGGATTTCCCGAGTATCTAAAACCCCAATCCCTTTTGGGGGCCAAATACCCACGATCCCTACCGTAGGTGCCAAAGAAGAATGAAATGAAGCCCGAAAAAAGCAAAAAGGAAGATAACCTCTGATATGATAAACGGAATAAAACCATATTGAGGTCCTAATTATACGACTTTGATATGATGTCCTTGCAACGTGGATTCATGTAGAACATCGTGCCACCATAAAAACATGGTATATAGGATAAATATTTGGCCCAAAATGAGAAGTGTTGCACCCCCTTGAAATGAGTGCATGCACATCACACCTCCTACAATGGTTGCCAACGCTCTAAGTGAACCCGAAATAGGTTGTGGACTTGGATCTACCAAATGATAAGAATGCCTCTGAGATTCAATAAAAAAAAATAACTTTGCATCGGTTGTATGTAAACCATCTCCCTCTTCCCCCTACCCCCTAAAGTGGTAAAGAAATGACCTTTTGGGTCTTCTTATATATCTATCTGACAGGACATAGAAATAGGAAGGATGGTTATTTCATTGCATTGATAGAAGTCTAACTATAAAAAAATCTCTCTGTAGAATCATTAGTTTGACCAAAAAACTATGAAAATGGGCCTAATTTCCTTTCTTTTATTTTCATAAATCATTTTAGGAAAGTAAAATTTCTATTAAGTTTGGTTTCAGAAAACTTGCTAGTCACGGATTTCTGAGTTCTACGCCGTCGTCGGTGCATGTTGATCTCTCTAGTTGAGGATGCATTCTTTTATTCAACTTTACACGTGGGAAGCATTGACTCTCCTAAGGGCTCGGGTTTGTCTCGCACCCTTCCTGCACTATTCATCCTCACTAAAAAGAGCGATTGATAATCTCGATAAATTTTCTTTCTAAATGCAAGACTACCCCTCTACCCGAAAGCTTCGCAGGACGATTTGAAGGAGTATGGTTTTGTATTTATATGTGGTATTTTCAATTGATGTTGAACTATAATTACTTTTCAGAATTAGATTTTCAGCCTTAAGTTCAGCAATATCAATTTTCATATTTGCATTTTCTGTTTTAAGTACAGTAATATCAATTTTCAGAGTTGCATTTTCTATTTTAAGTTCAGTGATATCAGTTTTCGGAGTTGCATTTTCTGTCTTAAATTCAGTAATATCAGTTTTCAAAGTTGTATTTTCTGTTTTAAATTCAGCACTTTGATTCTTTAAAACATTAATTTTTTCAGTTAGGTTTGTATTTTCTTTCATATGTGTTTTCAGTTTTAAAGACAATTTGTGATTCTTATTTAAAAAATCATTTATAGCAATAACTAAATCAGATCGAGTAAAATCAGAAAATACCTCAATTTCTTCATCTACTAATTAACTGAATCCAGACATGTTGAACCCTTGGATTTTTCCTCAAACATTGTAAAGTCCCCAACCTTGAGATCGAGTTCTGATGCCAACTGAAGGTACAAACACGAGAAGGAGGTTGAATTGTGTTTGACAAAGTTGATAACCTTTTGCTAATTTGATGAAGGTTGGTTAGTTTTTATGAATTACTTAGATAAAAAGCAATCGGATTCAGAAGCAACAAAAAAGGAAAGCATAAATAATTTGACACATTGATCATTGATTTATCCTGGCTCACCAACTAACTTGGCTACATCTAGTACCTTCATTTAGAAGGCTTTAATCCACTAATTCAAATACCTTGAATTACAAAGCATCTGACCCTCCAAACCAGTCTTCCCAAATAGTCTAACAATCCCAGACTTTTGAGGAACTAGCCACATTCACCCTACAAGTCAAGTCTTCTTCTAACAACTTGACAACCCCAGATTGAAGAAGGAACTAAACCATTATCGGTTTGGATACACAAGATTGGAACTTTAAGTGTTTGCTTCTAACAAAGTTGATAATAATAATAACTCTCACACTCTAAGAAAAAAACACTCAGAAAATTATTCTCATTCGAACAAGTGTTTCCCCTCTTTGAACTGTAAGATGAATTTGGAATTTGAGCTTAAGTTCTTCTACTCTTTTCTGATTTTCGATGATCTTCTTCTTCAGCCTTGAGGTTCCCAAAAACATGTTAGAACCAAGTTGGTTCAAAGAACAATGACCCTTAATTTTTTATGATAATAAAAATTATTTTGTGAGAACAATTTATTGTGCTAATGAATCTTTTTAAGTGCGCAAACCCTTTGTTTAAATTTTTATAGACTTTACGTTGCATCCTCTAATTAATAGAAAAGAAAAATGAAGAAATCAAGGCAATGTTCTGAAAACATCTGTTAAAGTTGTGTCTGACTCTTATCAATGCGCCTTTGACGAATGTGATATTACAAGTTTGCTCTAATAATTATGCGTCTGATAATTATGGCAAACCGGTTAATCATCTAGTCAACGCATCAAATCAACATTGTGACAAAGTCAACACTTTCATAAAATGTCAACTTTCTCAAGTCAAACATTTTGAGACCAAAACTTTGAAGAAGTCAACATCTCAACATCCTCTGCTCATCAAAGATGGACTTATCCTATAACTAAAGATATGAAATGACTTCCTCAGAAAATTTCATCATTTGCTATTCCTGCCACTTCTATCAAGATACGCTAAATTCATTAAAAAAACATATTTTGACAAGTTTTAAATGCTTATTCAAGATCTTTGAAGATTCGAAATGATTCATAATTTTATTTGTTGATTTCATGCAATCACAAAAACAGTCAGAAACTCTAATGACTTTGAAGTTTCTATATAAAAAGACTTGTGATCTTCACTGCAAAAACATACATACGAGAAACCTACTGCCGCCATATACAACAACCGTTGAAAAACTGTATTATTTTCTTAGTGCTAAAAAACATCAAATATATTCTAGTGAGAGTTATTTAGAAAACAACCTTAAACACTTTTTGTAACTTAACCTAGTAGTGATTGCTACATGCAACAACTTGATTGTACTAAGCTAGAAGGTTTAGCAGACTTGAACACAGTGATATTGACTAGTAGGTGTTTAATTGGCATATGATACTTTTGGTGATTAGTAGATGAAATCCTTCAGAGTGAAGGGACTAAACATAGATACCATATTGGTGGTGAACAAGGATAATTTGGCTTGTGTTTACTCTTTTGATCTCTTTATTTATTTTTGCTTCATCGGACTTTTATTTTATCATCTATTTTATCAAAAGTTTTTAAAAACTTAAAAAAAAAAAAAAAAAAAAAAAAAAAGGTTCCCAAAATATAGTGAAAGCATTCATTCAAAGTATAGACATTGTTCAGATCTGGAAAAGATGAATTAGATGAAGAAAATGAAGGAGACGAAGAAGATAAGTGAGATGAAGCAAACCCTAATTTTTGTTTACATTTGAAACATCTACTTGTATATTATTGAGTCACAAATGCCACATCACAAATCTAAAATGGCACTTGCACAAAACTTAACGATGTTTGATATAAACCAACAAAAATTATCAATTTGATTAACAAAAGTATAGTTAACGAACCAAAACGAGACAAAGGAGATGAAGAAGATGAGTGAGATGAAGCAACCCTTAATTTTGGTTTACATCTAAAACATTTACTTATATATTGTTGAGTCACAAATGCTACATCACAAATCTAAAATGACACTTGTACAAAACTTAACGATTTTGGACATGAACTAACAAAAATTACCAATTTGACTAACAGCAGTATAGTTAATGGCCCAAAACGGGATGAAGGTGATGAAGAAGACGAGTGAGATGAAGCAACCCTTAATTTTGGTTTACATCTGAAACATTTGTTTATACATTGTTGAGTCACAAATGCCACATCACAAATCTAAAATGACATTTGTACAAAACTTAACGACTTTTTACATAAACTAACGGAAATGACCAATTTGACTAAAAGAAGTATAATTAAGGGACCAAAACGGTAGTGAATCCAGAAAACAAAAAGTTAAGGGACTAAAATTGTAATTTAACCTTGAATCAAATACCACAATTTAATAATACTTTTTTCATCTAAGACATTTTTAATCTACCCAAATTTTTATAATATAATTCAGACGAAAACTATCCTGATAAAGAAAAAGACAAACTACTAAAGGAGTTTCTATATTTACATAAAATAAAATAAATGTTTTGTATTACATTACTACACCACATGAAGCATCAAGCTTGAAGACCACGTCGCCTACAACGCTGATCCACCTCGTGTTTCATACAATAACATTCTCGCCCACTGTGGGGCCTTGGTAAATTTGTTGCAGCCCGCAATATTCCACTAGCATGACAATCACCAGAAGCAGAGCTCCCACAGAGCCATCTCAAGGAGAACCAAGTCAATAAACCCACGAGTCCAACATTCAAAATGGAGGACCCAAACATCCAAACTCCCCATTTCTGAGACAACCTAACGAAGATAGAACCTGACCACACCAATACTCCTTCTTATTGCGGGGAAACAACGCTAAAAAATCCAAGCATTAAGACTTGTCATCATCCCTATGTCGAAGTCCAAATGAGTGAAGGACATAAAATACAATGGACAAGATATAAGGTAGTGTTGATTGAAGATTGTCAAAAGCAGTAGAAAACTTCATTAACAGAAGATGACAGATATGACAAGGTTGCTACCTCAGAGTCAAGAAGTGAAACATCTTCTCGAGGTGCTCTATAGATAAAAAGGCAAAAGAAGGAAGACGTAACACGACTCTTGTACATTGACGAAATCAATATAGAACCAATACCCATATGATTTTGCCTCTCAACCATGGAAGAATATGACGCGAATATAGACCCACAATAGCATTTTACTTTTTTTAACACCAGGATGAAAATTCAATAAGCGTTTGACGCATTGAAGTGCATTGTCTTTTCGCGTACCCTGAAGATGGATCCCCTCTTAAAGCCAAGACCTTTTTTCTGATTCACTAGCAAGGAGACCTTCTAAGACACTCGACAAACGCAGAAGAAGAGCGAATGGGTACATAGCTATGGAAAAAGTAGTTGCAAGAAAGAAAAAAAAGGATTACAAATGGTATCCTCACAATGATAGAGATCCAAGTGGTGGTCGAACTGATCGAGGAAAAGATAGAAGAAATGAGTAATTCACTAGCTTCACTCCACTAACAGATAGGCTTAGAAGAATTTTTCGATAAGCATATGATTCCAATCTAATCAACCTACCTCGACAAAGAGAGTTATAACCTGATCCAAACGGGAGATTATACTATGAGTACCACAAAATGCATGAATACTCTACCAATGATTGCTAATGACTAAAAATCCATATGGAAATGCTGATATGAAAAGGCCATCTACAAAAGTATGTGGACAAAAAAACGCAACGTGAAGATTCAACAATAGATATTCATGAAGGTTTAGGAAAAAAGCATCCTTAAGATAATAATGACGAAGGAAACATCAATTACTTCATTTTGGGTTGTTTGCTGCTACATCCATTTTATGGTCTTGAAGTTGATATAGGGATTTTCTATTTTTTGTTTGTCATTATTACTCTTAATGCAATTTTGATCGTTCAACTAAAGTTTTCACCGACTCATTGTTAACTACCATCACCTTTAATGTACTTATGTAACTATTAGGTTTAAATGCACTTTTGCCCCTCTAATTTTTTATTTGTGCGGTTTTTGACCTCCTAGTTTTAATTGAACGATTTTGTCCCCTTATACTTACTCCTTTATGATATTTTAGCCCTCAACTAGATTTTGACTCAATTTCGTTGATGTGGAAATATTTTCATTTTTAAAAATTGTTTAAACGAAAAAGAAAAAAAAGAATTAGCACGTGACCATTTTCTCATCACTTTAAAGTGTAATATTCATTTCTTCATATTTCTTCTACTTTTTCTTATTTCTTCATTATTTGTTCAACTTCTCCTAGTGTCTTTAATCTTTCTTTCTTCTTGATTCCTTCATCTTTCTCACTGTATCATGATTTCATCTTCTACAGGTCATTCAACAACATATTTTGAACTTTTTTTCTTCATCTTCTTTATTTTATTGGTTTTTTTCCTTCAGATTATGCGCAAAAGAATGGTGGGGGCCATGAACACATCCAGTTGCTCCAACAGGTTGTAAACCTACATCAGTAGATTTTGAAGCATCTGTGGAAGGATTTGAAGCAACACATGCAAACTCCATCGTTTCTTTCCTTGTTGTTCATTGAAGACTCCATCGTTCTACGCCTTGCTTCAAGAATCATGAGCGCCGCCATTGATACTTCATCTTTGTCGCTACAATTGCCGCCAATTTTTCCAATTTCTGAACCCTAATACGCAACTCTAACTCGTCTTTGTCTTCCTCCTTCCTCTTCGCCTTTATCCAGCGTGGTAGGAGTCTTTGTATTTGTCCTTTGTCTTCCTTCGTCTTCCTCCATTCCTCTCTTTGTCTTTGTCATCTTAGTTCTCTGAATGAAATTAGGGTTTTCAGTTTCAAAATTGTAATTTTCATTTGTTTTTTATAAAACAAGTCACGTGACAATAATGGTACACATTTTTTATTTATAATTTTTTAAAATATCCGCTCTGGCCGGTAGAAGCAAAACACGCCAAATAAAAAAACATGTCAGCTAATTTTAAAGGAAATCTAAGTGAGGGGCTACTAAATCAGAAATAAGATAAATTGTGAGGGACCAAAATCTCTCAATTGGACAAAAATCGTACAATTGAAAAACTAAATGGATCAAATATACATTTTAATCTAATTATTATTATCTGGTTTTATAGGTCGCATGACTACTAACAAAAACTATGCTATTTGAGTAAAAAAACTATTATAATACAAAAGAGTTATGACTATTAAAGTTATAAATCAATAGAAAAAACATAAAAGTTTACAATAGGAACTCTCACACTTTTAAATAACGTTTTTATAATTCTTAATTTAAATTAAATATAAGCATATTTCAAGACATGTTAAATTATTGAACTATATGTAACAATACTTCTAAAACTATTATTTCTCATTTATAAAATATTTCGGGTATGTATTCTAACCAAACTTATGCAATGGGATTTTTTTTTAAATATCCCTTTTTTTATATAACTAAAATGCCATACAACAAACAAATATTATGAGATTGCCCTACTTTTTTAATTCAATAAAGTAAAACAAAATACATTAATAAATAATAATAATAATAATATTAAATAATAATTATAATTATAATTAAAAATGATTATAATTAAAAATAGTAAATTATATTATAAATTTAAAAGAAAATACATTAAAATTGAAGAAAAAAATACATCAAAATTTAAACAAATAATAATAATAATAATAATAATTTAAAAAAATTATATTAATAACATGAAATTGAAACCAAATACATTAAATTAACGAAAAAAATACATCACATTTAAGAAGAAAAAAAACATCAAATTTATATTAATGATGTCCACCTCAATGACCTCCAGTTCCACATCTAGGATGTCGTCGAACTCGTCTAGCTCTTTGAACGAGTTCAGGTTCTTCCGGTTCATCCTAATTTTGATCATTATCCTCAATGTAAGTTGTAGGTGGATTAGAACTACTGCCACCTGCTTCCATAAATTTTGAGACTGAGGATTACACATGGAATCAAATATAGCATAAGTCGACTCAGGAGTTGTGCACTGAGTTCCAAACAAATTATAGAAAAGCTCACATTTTGTCGGATAACCGGGGGTTGGTATTTCTGGCACCGACGGAACATAATACTGAGTCGGTGGTGGATCATAACATGGAACTTCAGTAGGGACATGTAGGTGACGTGATGATAAAGATGGTTCTGCTATGTTTTGTTGTTGTGGGGTTGATTGGGAGATCGACTGCACATGAGGATATGACGGCGGTTGTAAACGGGGATCACAGAGATATTGTTCGGTAGATATAAATAATTTGGTGTGTTGTCTAAACCAAATCATATATTCTGTCCTATGACATAAAACACTTTCTACGATTTTACCTTGCAACACGTAATTCTAACACTCATTCCAATGTTTAATTTCTTCCCTCCAAACTCAGTTCCAATTATCATCAATCTCGTATCTCATGTCGACCTCATGGTACATTTTCATGTCCTCTGGTGGTTGTGGTATTTGTTGATGGAAACCGAACTGAAGTGTTACTCTATTTGTATGATGTTTTTCAAAAATATGATAACAATGCAGATAGGTACATGCAGTCCAAGTGACTATCTCTTCTTCAGAAACTTCATGTTAGAACCTGAGATAAGGTCTTCAATAAAACTGATATGTAAAAAATAAGCTAAAGTAATTATAACAAGTATAAAAAATAAAATATTTAAAAAGCTCAAATAAATGTGAATGAATATATTACTTCCTCAACCATCATGTGATCAATTGTTTTTCAGTATCCTTCTACGTTGTTATGAAGAACTTTACCAAAATTTAGACCACCAGAATTAAATCTATCGAATATATCAAAAAAAAAATATATATATATATATATATATATTAATAAAATTAGTAATATGGTAAGCAGATGGTTTTAAAAAAAGAAAAAATAATATAAAAATAATATAGTTACCTTTGTGCAAGTGGAAATATCCATGCATTAGGAGACTCTGGAGCGACACAAGACAAACGATACCATGCTCAGTTTTGCAACAACAATGTACATCCTCCTATAAACATTACACCAAGTTTCGTTGCAAGACATAGTTCTCTATAAAGTGTAGCTAAAACTGCTGAACCCCAACTATATTGGGATGCTTTATTTAAATCTCCTAATAGTGAAAGATATTTTAAATGTATACGGTTGTTGGATTTGTCAGCCATCAATAACCATCCGATCATACGTAGGATATATGCTCGACATGATGCTTGTTTTTCTAATACAGATGCATCTTCACCAACATCGTCAAACGTATCTTTAAGCCACTTTAATGTAATAGAATTACCTTTTGTTGCTCCATCAGGTGGGATAACTCCTAAGTAATCTTGACAAACTTCTTTAACGTGCACAAAATTGGAACCGCTAACAGAAAAACCAGAAACATTTAATCCTAAAATGTAGTATACATCTTTCAAAGTTATTGTGCACTCACCTACTAGAAGATGAAACGCGTGAGTTTCTGGTCTCCATCTCTCAACCATAACAGTAATCAGGCCGACATCTATTTTATAATTTCCGAGTTTGCAAATATGGTAATATGGCTTCATTTGGTTTTTTGTTAACATTACCTTGACATTTCAGTTTATCCTTTAAGGGTGACTGAAATTAATAATATTTAACAAAAATAAAATAATTAATGAGACTAAAAAAATTATAAATAAAATAAAATAATTAATGAGACTAAAAAACTTATAAATAAAATAAAAAATTAAAATACTTACAAATGCTTTAATGTATTTGATTTCAGCTATGTGATTCGTTGATAGTTCCACGATAAAAAGAGAAATTTTGATAATTTTGAATGTATGAAAGAGATATGATAAAGAAAAGTGAGAGGAAGTTGTGATTAAAAGATGGGACAAAGCATGTATTTATAGATCGCGTCCTTAGGCAACGACTTGTTTGTTTCAGATCCGTTCAGGAGGTCGCTCCCCAAGGCCACGATCTCTTCAGGGGGTCGCTCCCCCAGGCCACGATTATTCAATCTCGTCCGTTGAATAAAATTTATCAACGGATATGGATGATCCAATACCAATCCTTGTGATTTGTTTTCAACCAATGAAATTATTCTATTCAATATTCAATCTCGTTCGTTGAATAAAATTTATCAACGGATGTGGATGATCCAATACCAATCCTTGTGATTTATTTTCAACCAATGAAATTATTCTATTCAATATTCAATCTCGTCCGTTGAATAAAATTTATCAACGAATGTGGATGATCCAATACCAATCCTTGTGAGTTGTTTTCAACCAATGAAATTATTCTATTAAAGATTACAAACACCTTATACCTTGTATAAATAGAAAACAAACTTACACTATCTCACCACACCTTCTATCTCACCATACCTTCTAGCATTTCATACTTAATCAATTACTTAATCATGGCTGCTCAACAAGTAATTTGTATTGTTTATTTATGTGGTTCAATTGTCGACGGAGTTTAAGGTAAAACATTCGTAAGTGATTATAAAAAGGCGTTCAAAGTACATTCGGGAAGCAACCTTGCTCGTCTAAAGAATGTCATTAAAAAAAGTTACAGCTCGATGATAGAGTCACGATAACTGATATAGTTTATCGACACCTTGTGTTCTTTGGTGAAAATACAACCAGGTTTGAACTGATGAAGGTTTGTGACAACGAAGATGTTGAGTTGATGTTTGATGTTTATGCATAGTGATCACAACTAGGCACCATCGAGTTATATCTTACCTTTGAGTCTGATCCTCCATCAACAAACATTGATCAACCATCGACCTCAAACATACCTAATCCCGACCACATCCCATGTTTTGATCAAAACAACCCTTATCAACCCGACTTATATTCTCCATCACAATACTATGAACCATCACAACACTATGAACCATAATCTACCCAATTAGAACAAACTCATCTGAAAAGTTTTCAACTCCATCATCAATCTCCTCCAACAAGTCCACAATGTGATCTTCCCCTTAGTGTCTTATATAATATCAATGAGGAAGAATTAAGTGATTATAGTGAAGAGGATGAAACATACTTTGATGAATCATCCAGTAATTCTGACGATGACATTGATGTTGACGAAGATATGGAAGCAGAAGATCAACTTATCCTACGTGAATTCGATCCACCATCTCACCTGAAGAACATCATTTTAGATACTCAAGAGCAATCAAGTGAATTTGATCACTTGTTTATTAACGAATTCCCAACAGTAGATGGAACTCTTGCAGTTGGAATGAAGTTTCAAAACAAAGATGAATGCATACATGCACTCAAACGTTACCATTTAAAACAATCATTGAATTTTGTGGTACAAAAATCAGATTTAGAAAGGTACGTTATTTATTGTTCAAGTCCAAATTGTTTGTTTAGATGCAGAGCTTCAAAACGCAAAAAGAGTGAATTGTGGGTGATTGGTAAATTGAATGTGCCTTATACATGCACAAATTCTGCATTGTCACAAGATCATACAAAGCTCGATTCTAACATGATATGTAAAAGTGTAATGCAATTTGTGAAAATGGATCCTTCAATCAAAGTGAAGGTCATTATTGCTTAGATTCGGGCTTTACACAACTACACAGTTAGTTATAGAAAGGCCTGGATGGGAAAAAATAAAGCGATCGAACAAATTTATGGCAATTGGGAAGAGTCTTACAATCAACTCCCACAATGGTTGTTGCTTATGCAAACGTTCGCTCCAGGAACCAAAATTGAAATGGAAATCATCCCAACTTATCATGAGAATAGTTTGATAAATGGGATAAGGATCTTTCATAGATTATTCTGGGCTTTCGTTTCGTGCATATTTGTATTTAAATTCTATAAACCAATAGTACAAGTTAATAGGACTTGGTTGTACGGAAAGTACATGAGAATGACAATGTAATTCTTATTGCTTATGCTCTTGTGGAAGGTGAGACAAAAGAGGGTTGGAGTTTCTTTTTGAGAAATTTGAGAAAATACGTCACTCCACAAACCAACATTTGTTTGATTTCAGATAGACATAAATCCATTAAGAGTGCTTATAATAATCCGAATAATAGGTGGCAAGATCCTCCGTCAAAGCATATGTTTTGAGTTCGACATATTTCACAAAATTTTGCAAGGGAATTTAAGGACAATGCTTTGAAGAAAAAAGTTATTTCTATGGATAATAATTTCATTTTTAATTTTTATAATTAGTGTAATAATGCATTGTCTACTGTTTCAATACAGGTTACTCGATCAATGAACCAACATATCGATACTACCGCAGAGAAATTAGCATAGTAAACCCAGAGGCTTTGAAATGGTTAGACAACATACCGCGACAAGATTGGATTCAAGTATTCGACGAAGGTAGCCGTTGGGGTCAGATGACAACCAACCTTGTGGAGTTGATCAACTGAGTATTAAAAGGCACGCGCAACCTTCCCATCACTGCTTTGGTCCAATCAACTTATTTTAAAACAGGGACACTGTTTCCAACCATAGGAAAACAACACGCATCAATTTTAGCTTCTGGTCAGGTATACACAAAAACTTGTGTAAATTTTATGAAATTGGAAACAAGTAAATCCAATAGTCATAGAGTCGATAGTTTTGATCGAAGCAACCATACTTTCATGGTCCATGAGATAGTAGTTCCAAGAGAAGGGTGACCAATTGGTCATTTTAGTGTAAAATTTCCTAACAAGTGGTGCGTTTGTGGGAAAAATCAAGCTAAACATATGCCTTGTTCGCATGTGATAGCAGCATGTTCTAGCATAAAATATAATTATTGGAGCCTTATACCTGATGTGTACAAGGTGGAAACGATACTAAAAGTCTACGACGAAGCGTTCAAACCCATACCAAACGAAGGATATTGGCGACAATATGAAGGTGTTAACGTGTGCACAATTCACTAATGCGGAGAGTCAATAAAGGTCGCCCAAAGAGCAAACGCATTAGAACAGAAATGGACACTACAAAAAGAGTACTAAGAAAATGCGGATTATGTCGGGTCTCTGGTCATACTAGGAAACATTGTCCAAACGCTGCTGGCACATCTACTCAAATTTGATGTATTTTTTTCTTCAATTTTAATGTATTTTCTTTGAAATTTATAATATAATTTACTATTTTTAATTATAATCATTTTTAATTATAATTATAATAATGATTTATTAATGTATTTTATTTTACTTTATTATTAGTATTTTTATTTTTTAAATAATTTAATTAATTTTAATTTATTAAATCATTAATAACAATTGTTAAAATGAAGAAAAAAAAAATACAATGGCTAGTAGCAGGTCGCTCCCTGGGGAAGCGACCTCCTATTGAGTTTTAAAATAATGGCCTTCAGCTGGTGGCTGGCCTGAGAAGCGATCTCCTATTAAAATTGAAAAAGTAGAACAAGAGTATTATACCATGCACCCCCACACCTATGCCTGCCACCCCCTTAAGACACATGAAAATACAATTTTATCCTTTTAACAATTTGTAATAAGTTTCAAAATTAATAGTTTCGAAAGTTTTAAATTTTCGAAACTTTCGGAAGTTTCAAATTTTCGAAATAAGGATTACATTTCGAAAATTTGGAAAGTTTCGAAAGTTTCGAAAGTTTCCAAATCTGGAAAGTTTCCCAAATTTCCAAATATGGAAAATTTCGAAAGTTTCCAAATCTGGAAATTTTCGAAATAAGGATTACATTTCAAAAATTTGGAAAGTTTCGAAATTTTCCTATTTCGAAAATTTTGAATTATTTGAAATTTTCGAAAATTCTAAAATTTTCTATTTCGGAAGTTTTGAATTGTTCGAAAATTTCAAAAATTCTGGAAATTGTCATTTCGACACTTTGGAAACTTTCGAATATTTTAGAAAGAGGGGTGAAAAAATGAGAAGTTAAAAAAATTGAAGATTTTATAAAGGGCAAAATTGTATTTTCACGTTGATTGAGGGGGTGACAGTTTAGATGTGGAGGTGCATGGTATAATCCTCGTAGAACAATAGCGCATAATATTTTTTTGTTGTGTGACATTTTGGTTATAAAAAAAAAATATTTAAAAAAAAAATCATATGCAATGCACCGTTGATTAGTATTATACCTCTTTTTTACTCAAAAACACGTGTAATATATCTAGTTATATATTTTTTGAAAAATATGTCTAGTCTTCAAAATTTTCTCATATAATTATAACATGTATAAATTTATTTTATTTTATTATCAGTATATATTTTTATTTATTTAGATTGAAATTATAATTTTAATTTAGATATAGTATTTTTATACAATAGCTAATCAATTCTTAGCATGCAGATATTTTGAGATGTAACAAATTTTTATTTTTTTTTTATATTATAGAAAAATGATTCTCTTAGTAAAAATTGATTGAATCAATGTGTAATTTTTTTTTTCAATCTATCTATTATACATTATATTATGTATATGATTATATCAATTTATCTATCTATTGTCTCATTAGTAATCAATTATAAAACTTTATATAAAAATGTATTATATAAAACTTAATATTTTTTCAATAAATAAAAAAACTTAATTCTTTTTTAAACTCAGAATTCATAAACCCTAACTAACTTCACTCTCTCGTGTACAGCCTCCGTCCGCTAGCCTCGTCCCCGGCGAGCATAGTTCCAGTCACGCTTTCTCCTGGCGGTTTTCAAAATCTAGCTCAAATTTTCAGCTGTTGCCACTGTCGTCTCTGAACTCTCGTGTTTCATCAAAATCTTTCTGAAGTTTCTTGCACCAACATGGCTCTCGCTACTGAGGTATTTATATTTACCATCCATCAATTCAAACCTTAGTTCATCATCATCTACACGTCGCTTTTGATTGTTTATTATCATCATTGAATTATTCAAACCTTACTTCATCATCATCTACTCGTCGTTTTTCATTGCTTATTATCATCATTGAATTGCAGGGCGCAACGAATAGCGTGAAGGCTGTGGCATTCAGTTTTCTAACGGACGAAGAAATACTTAAGAGTAGTCGCGTCAAGATAACCAATCCCATTCTTCTTGATACGCTCCATTCTCCTGTTCCTGGTGGATTGTATGATCCTGCTTTAGGTCCTTTCTATGAGAAATCTCCGTATGTTTTTCTTCTACTACTTTTCAATTTCAACGCCAATTTTACCTATTCTTAATTAGTTTTATGCGTTTGTAACGTGGCTTCTTAGGCTGTTTTTAATGAAAACGGGTGCCTTATGGATTTGTTATTGTTTTCTCTATATGCTAAATTTTATTGTATTCATGCTTTGCAAGTTGTATTTATGTTATGCAGTTTGATTATGAAATAGGAATCTGACACAAATCTTTTGCTTGATGCAGTTGTCAATCTTGTGGTCAAAACTCTTATCATTGCCCGGGGCATTTTGGTCATATTGAGCTTGTTTCTCCTGTCTACAACCCTTTGATGTTTTCTATGCTTAGCAGTGTTCTACGAAGAACGTGTTTCTCGTGCCATCATTTTCAGGCTAGCAGAAATGAGGTAAATATATGTTGATATGGTAATTTTATTTATTCTTTCTCTGTTTGTGTTATTTCCGTAAGATATTTGTGCATTTCTTGACCATTGTTCATATGATCTCATGATGATTCAAGGTGGAGTTGCGTGCAAACCAGTTAGAGCTTATTGTGAAAGGGAATATTGCCAAGGCAAAAAGTTTGGATGCAATAAACCTAGATGAATCCGCAGATTTATGTGATGGTGATGACAGCCAATGTAGTAATGATGAGCAACTGGGAGAAAATTGGACGTCCCTTCAATTTAGCGAGGCAATGTCTGTTCTAAGGAAGTTTCTAAAAAATGAATACAGGAAGTGTCAAAATTGTGGAAACATCAATCCTAAAATCACTAAACCAACCTTTGGATGGTTTCACGTGGTAAAATATTTTATTATCTCCATACTTTGATTCTTTTGTGATTGCTGCAGTATTTGAATATATGGTGAACAGAACAGACACACTATGATCCTCTCAATTTTAATTAAATTCTGACACTGTTTGATACTTTGATGTGTGTGCTGTACCAAACCCAGGAATAAGCATCTTTTAATCTGCTGTCTCTCCCTATGTGTGACATTGATTATGTTTTGTTGCTTATTATTGTATTAAATATGCACTATTGATGCTATTGCTTTTGTACTTGTTTTTGATAGTTCCAATTTTCAATTGTGAAGAAAAAGTTAAGTTAGTCATCTATGTCACTGTGACTATTTGTAAAAATATGGGTTTTGAATATGAGGAATTTGAAACTGGAATACTGCGAAGTCCTTAAATCTATTGTGGATTTTGCATTTTCCTAAGAAGTGTACATGACCACAAGATACAATGTCATGTCCATAGTTTCAAGCTTGTTGGTATTTCTTGCTACAATGTCTAATTCCTTGTTTTCTTTTCTTTTCTTTTCATTCAACTTCTCTAGAAATCTCTCTCAGCTGCTCAAGCCAGAGCAAATGTTATTTCAGGCAATGATGCATCCTTGGCAAGTGAAATAATCCATGATGATATATCTTTAGGAAATGGGGATAATACAGATGTAGAGGATATTACCTCTGGTGATACTGCAAATAGTAATGCAAAAATGCATAATAAAAAAGAACAAAAGTCGTCTCATAAACTTGCTGAGCAAATTACACTCTCTGGGTCTTTGCTACCGTCCCAGGTTAGTTTCTTTAAAATACTGGTTTAATGACTGCATTGATAACCTTTGATTTTTAAGTTAAAGTGAATGGAGCATTTCATTTAATTCCTTTCAAATTATAGGTTCAGGGAATTCTAGAGCTTTTGTGGGAAAATGAAGCTCGAATGTGCTTGTATATCAGTGACATTCAAGGTCAAGGTTTTGGAAAGAAAGCCGGTCACTCAATGTTCTTTCTAGAGAACATTTACGTTCCACCAATCAAATTCCGTCCCCCAACTAAAGGAGATGATAAAGTAAGTGTGACCAAAAAAAAAAAAAGAAACTGTTGACTTGAATTTATAAATTTCTACAAGTGCTGGGAAGCCATGTAATACTATGAGGCAGATATCTCTTCTTTTGTAAAGATGAAGTTTAATGTGTATTTTCATATTTATTATTTTAATTTTACTTCCTTTCCCTTTTTAATTTCTTCAACTATTAAAAATATGTTTTATTCTGTTGGAACTGTTACAGAATATGGATTATTGGTGTTTTTATTAATTGCATCATTTCATATCGTTTGATGCTATAATATATTGTTGAAAAATATAAAATATTAATATATATGGAAGCTATTGTTATCAAGCAATAATAACTTTTAGAATAGTAGTATACCATGTAAAGAGTATTGTTGTCTTCTATTACATTGTTTTAGTATATATGCAGTAGTTGGTGTTAGTTTTTTGTATAATCTCATTACTTGTATTAAGAATTACTTCCTCCGTTCCTTTTTAGTTTTCGTTTTAAGGTTATTTACACATACCAAGAAAACTAATAAATTTTGTTTCTTTTGATGAAATTGTTTGTCTTTTTAACTATATACTGTCTCATTCTACTGTTTCTCTATCTGCATTAAATAGTTAAGGTTGTTATTGAGTAAGTTATAGTTAATGTTGCATTGAATTTTGAAATGACAAGTAAATAGGAATAAACTTTGTCTACAAAAGTGATGAGTAAAAAGGAATAGGGAGTACAAATTACAAATTTAGAACAATTCAGAGCTTCATTACTGAATTTCATTCTTTTGTATTCCCTCTTTACTTATTTTGTATATCACAACAATCAATTTGGTGTACAGACCATGTGATGGGTTTTTACACCATAGAATTTGTCATTATCATCCTACATGTGCTTAATTATTTGTTCAATGTCTTTTGTAGGTGTCGGAGCATGCTCAAACTGTTTTGTTGACTAGGGTTTTAGAGTCCAACATATCCTTGGGAGAGGCCCATTTAAACAAGTCAGATGCGTCAGTGGTTCTAAGGCGGTGGATGGATCTTCAGCGATCTGTAAACCTCCTATTTGACAATAAAACTGCTTCTGGTAAAAGTTTCATTTGGTTCACTTTGTTTTCATTATTTGGGATAGGAACATACGGAGCTGGGTGTATTTCTGTTTGCTTGTAATTGGTCAATGGTAAAAAGTTGTCCTAATTCAATTAGCAAAAAACAAATGCACCAAATGGACCTATACATGATTTTATATGTAATACCAATGTTTGCAAAGGGATTTTTTTTTTGTGTTTTAATCAAAGAACAAGGAACAAATAATTACATGAAGTAAAATGCAAAGTAATTGTCAAAGATCAAGAAACCAAAAGTCAATAACATTTTTTAAACAAAATTACAATTCCATGAGAAGAGTTTGTTGATCACTAGATAAGCATGTTATTTTGTAGCTATTTCAGATATTTTGGTTATAGTTCTGACCTACATAGAAATATTTTTACTTTTTGCTTGGCCTAGGCCAAAAAGACTTGGTTACTGGAATATGTCAGTTGCTGGAAAAGAAGGAAGGCATCTTTCGCCAGAAAATGATGGGAAAGAGAGTTAATTTTGCATGCCGCTCTGTCATTTCACCAGATCCTTATTTGGCAGTCAATGAAATTGGGATTCCCCCATATTTTGCTCTGAGGTTAACATATCCTGAGGTGAGAGATGTAACTACATATTAGTCAACATGCATATCTATTATTTTTGTGTCTGTTATGCTGTTAACAGTTGCAAATATTTTGTTATTGTGCCGTTGATTACTTCATTATCTTCTTAAATAAGTCTGATGGTCTTAGATAGACGAACCATCTTTTCCCATGGTACAGCCTGTATGTATAAGTTAAAGAAGTTACGGAATTGAAACTGAAATTAAAGCATTCTTATTCATCTGGTTAAGAATTTGCATGCTGCAGCCAAATTTTGATCACTTTATTGTTCCTGAGCATCAGAAACGTAGATTGGGATATTACTCTATAATGAGGTGAAACAATATGTAATTATTAAGTTTAACATGTCGACAAACCAATGATAATGCTTGCTGGCATTTTGTAATATAATAATTGTGTCTTGGACTTTGCATGGAGTGGAATATTATTAGGTTTGGTATAAAACATCATGAGAATGCTCTGTATGATATTTTGATTCCTGCCATTGGCTTTTTTGTTAATATATTGTAGAGAGTGACTCCTTGGAATGTAGTCGAATTAAGGAATGCTATCCTAAATGGTCCTGAAACCCATCCTGGTGCTACACTCTATGCTGATAAAACATCAACACTCAAGCTTCCACTAGATAGGAGGTCACGTTCTTTGACATCAAGGAAATTACAATCCTCAAGAGGGGTTATTATGCATAATGGGAAGATACATGACAATGAATTTGAAGGAAAAGTTGTGTATCGTCACTTGAAAGATGGTGATGTAGTGCTTGTCAATCGACAGGTAATGCATGATCTCATTTGATGTGTTTTAAACTTTTAATAATATAATAATCAATCTTGCATTGTCTTCTATTCCTTTGATTTTTTCCCCTTTTTAAAGAACAAAAAATGACAACAACTCTGTATATGACAATAGAGTGATGCAACTATGCTGATTTACTGTTCACATCTGTTGAAAAGTTGATGTGGTTCATATACATACACATGCGCCTGCACACACACATACTTATGCAAGTTTGCATTTTAGTTTGAGCTTAAATCCTGTTTTCATTTAAGTTGTCAATGATTATTCTGATTTCATATCTTGGTATGTATACCACAATGAACATAAAACTGTTTTCTTAAGACTATAATTATATTGCTGAGTATGTGTGATATGAACATGGCCATTTTTAGTACCTTATTGTTTTTTGAATTGGACATTGCATTCTATTGCAGCCCACACTTCATAAACCTAGTATAATGGCACATGTAGTTCGTGTTCTAAAGGGGGAGAAAACAGTACGCATGCATTATGCGAACTGCAGGTAACATATTAATCATTTCTCTGAGCTTTGTCTGATTGCAGTATAAATATGTAACTATCTATGTATTAATACATTTGACTATATCTTGAGAACTTATTTTCGTGTATTAATATGAATAACATCTTTGCCTATTTTGGTTGCTAAAGTCAATTACTTCTTTCTTTTATTGTCATCTCAGTACATACAATGCTGATTTTGATGGTGATGAGATTAATGTTCATTTTCCTCAAGATGAAATTTCACGTGCTGAAGCTTACAATATTGTAAATGCCAACAACCAATATGTGAAGCCTACAAGTGGTGATCCAATCAGAGCCTTGATTCAGGTATTAACATACATAATTAAAAAAGAACTGGTCACTGTATTGGGATTCCAATATAATGGGGGTCAAGAGAGAATCAGATGCATACAGCTTAACACAAAGGAACTGAGAGGTTGTTTTCCCAAATCCCAAGTAGACCCACGACCACTAAGATCAGAAGCAGGCCTCTCCTATTTGAATAAATAGTTAATGAGCTTTATTTCTATATAGCAGAGATTGCCTGCGCTGCACATGGTGAGGACAAAAATAAATCAACAGAGAGATAACAAATGCAACAGTGTGACACTTAATGCTTGCAAACAATAAGAGTGTGACACTTGGCTGATAAAAACTGAGTTTTCTTATTAAATAGGTGATTTGCTTTGGGGTGAGTTTCTGAAGTTTATTTTTCCAATTTCAAATTGAATTTTCCAGGATCATATTGTAAGTGCTGCTCTTCTCACAAAAAAAGATACCTTTTTGAGCTGTGAAGAGTTCAATCAACTTCTCTACAGTTCTGGTGTATCCATGACTGGGATGGGCTCTTTCCCTGGCAAACCAGGACAGAAAATTTTCATGTCAAACTCTGATAGTGAAATGTTACTGTTTCCTCCGGCAATATTCAAGCCAGAGCCATTGTGGACAGGGAAACAGGTTACTATACATTTTTCACACTTGTCTTTAATTTTCCTACTTGTGTATACTCTGTTCTTTGTTTACATGCCATTATCGTTGTATAAAGTAATTTTTGGTTCTATATCTGTCTAGGTTATCAGTGCATTGCTATACTATATCACTAAAGGTTCCCCACCATTTACTGTTGAGAAGAATGCAAAAATCCCATCTAGTTTTTTTAAGACTCGAATGAGGGAGGGGAGAAAACGTACTAAAGATACATCAATAAAGAAGGATGAGCCCGATGAGGATAAATTGTTGATATATAGAAATGATTTGGTGCGTGGTGTAGTTGATAAGGCTCAATTTGGTGATTATGGAATTGTGCATACAGTGCAAGAGTTTTATGGCTCAAATACTGCTGGCATTCTTCTTTCGGCGTTAAGTAGATTATTCACCAACTTTTTACAGGTTAGTCACTATTTCTCTAGTTTGGCAAATATGATATATTTTATAGGATTTAATTATCCTGCAAGATTCTGATATATTTTGTCGTTCAGATGCATGGGTTCACATGTGGGGTTGATGATCTTCTGTTAACAGAAGGAAAGGATAGTGAAAGAACAAATCAACTTGAAAGCTGCGAGGAAATTGGTGACATTGTTCATCGTGAATTCATTGGAGTCATGGAGGGTGATAATATAGGTAATGTGAAGTACTATTAATTAATTCAAGTCACAGGATTTTAAAATAATGCTCCATTTCCAGATGTGATACCATTTATGTCACTAATTTGGTTAATTTCTGGATTCCTATGTAAATTTACTTACCCATATTATAGTGAAATTCTTTCTGCACAACTGGCTTCTGATTTTGTTCTACACTTTCTTGCATTTACTTCTTCTTGCCAATTGTTTCTTGAGCCCCTCAGAATATTTCTCTTTGAAACAAACTGAATTAGACCTTTGTTATTGCGAGCATAGATAGATGCAGGGTGTTTAAAAAGGGTTGTCTGTTACAGAAGATACAGCAAAAGTATATTTCAATGACCATGATGCAACATTGAAAAGAGTAGTTAATTCGTGTGTTTAGGATAATGTTAAGGTGGTTCCTAGAATGATTGTTATGGCCACAAGGTTTTGATGGATGTCGCTTCTAAATAAGAATAAAGGGCGGTTGGATACGCGGGTTTAAAATGATTTGAATAAGCTTCTTAGTTAAGCTTCAGAAAATTAATTAATGCATATATGCTTATTATATAGTTCTTAGGCGATAAATATTTACTAGATAATTAATAATCTATATATCCAAAAACAAACTAAATGGAAAATGAAAGTTCATATTCAGGCTTTTGACTTGTTTAATGTATACTTTTAACCCTTAATAGTTCTCTGATGTTTCTTATTTTTGTGTTTGGTTACGTGACCAATTAGATTGGGCGATTGCTCCTTTCCACCATTGACTGATGGGGGCTAACTTTCTGGCTAAATTTGGTCTATCTTCATGAATAGTTAGGGGCATTTTTGCTTGAAATGTGGACCTATGTATGGTTACCTCTGTAAGGGAGAGAGATTGAGGGGCGGAGAGAGTAGAGAGAGAGAGGAAAGAGAATATGTAATAATTAGGTAAGGATGTTTTCGTCGTTTTAATAGTTTGTCTATGGACAACTTTTTGTACCATGGTTTGGTAGGGTACAAAAATTTGGGTTTTTGTTTGGTCCCTCCCCTCCTTTTTTGTCCGGTCCCATGTTCAATTTTCAAACGAAACATGGGACAAATCTTTTTGTCCTGCAAGTAATTTTGGACCCCGAAAGTAATTTTGGACCAACTGACCAAATAATGTGTGAAAATAGGTTTATGTCTTATAATCAATATAATTTCTCGTATAAGTATAGGGGGTTTGGTACCACTTAGAATCAAACATGTCTTCCAAAATGTGGATGGAAGAAAACATCTACTGCGGAGGTTTCATTATTCAATTTATTCTCATCCTATTTAAGTGATCTCTGATGGGCTTAGTTAATATTAGATTAGTGTTTGTCCTGGGAATGGAAACTAGTAGGAACACAGTCCAACCTGTTATGACAGATTGGTGTATGCTTTTCGTCCTACTATAATGTAAAAGAACATCTGCACGTACACATAGTGACATGCTTTATGAATCATATTTTGGATAAAAGCATTTCCCTAACCAAATGAAATTTTGTATTCAAATATTATCTTACTGCGAGACAAGCATCCGATTCGTAGTTGCCATTTTCTTATTATTGTTTAGCTTTTTGTGTAAAATTATGATGTGTTGGCATATTTGGTATTTCAGATCCAATCACGATGCAGTTGAATGTTGAGAAAAAAATACGCAGTAACGGAGAAGCAGCCATAACATACTTAGATAGGAAGATGATAAGTAATCTTAACTCCAGAACAAGCTCTGGGGTATTGAAGGAGCTACTATCTGAAGGAATATTAAAACCCTCAGGAAAAAATTGGATTTCTCTTATGACTACATCTGGAGCTAAGGGCAGTATGGTAAGTGTACTGTTGCGTCTTCATCACTCTATTTAACTCTGTTGTTTGTGTATAAGGTCACAGAGCACTATACTACACATTTTTGCTCTGTTAGAAACAAAAGAGTCTCCTTTAATTATTTGAGTGCTCAAGTCTCTTTCACACAACACTTGTTTGAAGTTCTAACATTTTGTCCGAGGACCTAGGTATAATCTATTATTCGGTGTTTTGTGAGATGGAAGATCCTATTAAAGAGTATTCAGATGTTATCTAAAATTATAAAACGTCAATTTTTTTCTCAATTATGAGCTATCAATCTTTTTTGTAAAAAAGGCGTTTAAGGGGGCAACTACAGATATGGTTGGTTCATTGCTCCATGTCTTTAAGAAGGTTTCATCAGCATAGTTTGGGCATTTTGACTTCTTTCAAGTGGAAATCAATTGTCTTTTTAATTGAGCTAATGGTTTTTTTTAGTAGATACTATAGAGTAAAAATTCAAGGATGTTGGACTATTTGTATAGTTTCTTGTGGTATTAAACAGTTTGGTAAAATAAGTTTGTTTTCAATAGGTTTTGATAGATTGTTTTATTAACCAGACATTAAAAACTAGTCTGACAATTGGTTTATAGTTTTATGGGATAATACGTACTGTTTTCGATGTTGTTTTTGAAACACTATCCTAAGTCCATTTTCATCTTTTCTAATTGATACTAGTCATTTAAGTTAATGATATTTAGTGAAATGAAGATGATTGCATATGCTTTTGAACAGGTCAATTTCCAGCAGATATCTTCTCATCTTGGCCAGCAAGAGTTGGAAGGAAAACGAGTCCCACGTATGGTTTCTGGAAAGACCTTACCATGCTTTACATCATGGGATTGTTCGCCCAGAGCAGGAGGGTTCATTATTGATCGGTTTCTTACAGCTCTTCGTCCACAGGAATATTACTTTCATTGTATGGCTGGTCGAGAAGGGTAAGATAAAAGCTTCAGGATTACGAATCAATATGCTATTAATTGTTTGTGTATTGTATCTATTTAAAATCTAAAAGGCATAATGGCACCTAATCCTAAAAAGTGGGGCTTAAATACCTTTTTGGTCCCCTTAACTTATTTTAAAAGTTGAGTTTGGTCCCTTAACTTTAAAACCGGTCACTTTGTTCCCTTAACTTACATATGTTAAGGCAACTTGGCCCCTTCCGTTAAGTTAATGGTAAACGGTGTTAAATCTTGGTGATGTGGTATATAGGCTGTATATAGCTGTTGAAAGCTTACTCCACTTCACGTCTTCTTCCCCAAATAAACTTAGGGTTCACCAAAACTCAAAATTTCTTGTTGTTTCTTCAAAATAGGTGAACATGGTGAACAAATTCAGTGAGTCTTCTTCCTCACAACCTTGTGAATCTGGAGATTTGTTCAATGGATGAGTTGTATATAGCCCTTGAAAGCTTTCCCCACCTCACTTCTTCTTCCCTAATTAATTTAGGGTTCATTAAAAGTCAATCTTTCCCAAAATTTCTTGTTTTTTATGTGAAATAAGTGAACATGGTGAACAAATCAGTTCGTCTTCTTCATCACAACTTTGTGAATCTGGAATTTTATTTCTAAAAATGGATTTTTTGGTTCATGAAATCGAAAAAAATTTGGTGTTTTTATTTGTACTAATTGATGTATAGTCCCCTAACTTATGTCGAAAGTTTAGTCTAGTCCCTTAACTTATGTCAAAAGTTTAGTCTAGTCCCTTAATTAATGTATAAAGTTTCGTTTGGTCCCTAATCCCAAACAGATTAGGCGGCATGTCAGATCCTTATAAGCAATGTAGTCAAGATCGCGAGCCAGCACGTAGGATCATGCGATCTTACGATCCAAGGGCATGATTGCGTGCTACGATTCAGGCGAGATTGTTGGAGGTGCGTTTTGTGGTCAAGATCGTGAATTCAGAGCAGGATCGTAAATTGATCTGTGCTGGGCCTGTTTCTTTTAAAACCGGTCGGTTTTTTGTCGGGTTTTTTTTAAAAAACCAGTTTTCCTCATAACAAAATCGCTCACTCACTTCAGAAACCTGAGAATCACTTCTTTCCGCCGTCGCATCGCAGAGCCTCCCTCTCCTTGCGCCGCCGTTTGCAGAGTCCCCTTCTCCCTGCACCGCTGTACGCAGAGCCTTCTTCCTGCGGGTTGCGACGGTGTCGCGTTTCCCTGCGACAATGAAGGTATTACATTCCCCTCTTTCTCCGTGTTCTTTCCCCTGTTCACTTCTCTCTGTTTCTTCTTTTTTTCTCGCCATCTTCCCTCTGTTCCACTGTTCTCTTCACCTGAAGGGGAAGAATGGGTTGAGAATGAAGATTAAGACATCTCACCTGATGATGGAGTAGTTGCTAGTGGTGCGTCCGGTGATGGTTTGGATGCTCCTTCTATTGTTGATGATGATGCCATTGAAGTGGAAGAGGATGAGGATGGGAATCAAGATGCCTATCCTCCGGATTTGGGATTGGCTAATTTCTTGCATATCTAGATTTGTTGTAGTTTCTAGATTGGATTATGTTTTTTGAGTTACTAATGAACTTGGTCTTTTGAGGTTATTTTGTTCATGTATGATCGTTTTTATGCTTACATGTATGTATATATATATATGTATATATATATATATATATATATATATGTATGTATGTAATTACATTTTTTCCCTTTCATAGGATCTTACGAGTCGTGTTACAAATTCGAGTCACGATCTTTCAACCCCCTACCTATCCTGCGCAGGATCTCGTGTTTGACTATATTGCTTATAAGCTACTAATTTGACTTTGACTGATAAAATAGACGAAAGGGACCAAGTTGCATTAATAGACATAAGTTAAGGGACCTACTTGACCGTTGTTAAAGTTATGGGACCATATTGATCTTTTAAAATAAGTTAAGGGACCAAATACGTATTTAAGACAAAAAGTTATATCTGTTTCAATTACAGTATTATTCAGTGTGGATGGCGGACCATGGCAGAAATTAAACAATCCGTCATTTTAAGCCACCATATTTACCAAAAATGTCATTGCGCCGCCATCCTTTACAAATTGGTCATGGTGGTTGTTAAAATTTCTGCCCCGGCAAAACCAAACACCAACCACCGCAGTTGTTATTTTAACCTCAATGGGTAAAATTATCTTCAAATATAAAATATAAACTGAATGAATCATTGTATCAAATCAAAAAGAAATAAAAGATGAGATGAGTAAATGAGAAAGAGTCCAAGTTTCTTTGCCTAACGTCTTAGTGACAAACCAACATGTACTAGTCAATTCACACAGTCACATGCGGAAGCATGGGAACAGAAATACAACTACTGTCGGTTGTGATTGATATTTTAAAGTGAAGAGTTTCTTTTCTTGTTAGAAAGCCTGCATTATCTAGTATGTTTTTTGACTTGTTTATTGCAGTTTAAAAGCTGTTTAACCCATTTTGAACTTTGTTAAATTAATTTCATCAAATAATCTTCTGAATGTTTTTTAATCATGTATGTGCTTTATACTCTGCTCTCCAGAAAATAAAGTAAGACCATCAAGTTACACCATTGTCAGTTTATACGAATAGAGTGATAATACTTTGACAAACTAACTTTCTAAAACTCCTCATGTGCTCTCTTAGTCCTGTGCAAGCCTTGGATTGGATATTACTCTGGTGACCAGAGTCTGGTCCCTTAGTTACTTTTTCTTAATAGTCCTGATTGTGCATACAGCTTACACTGTTTGCTTTAATATATGTTTCATTAGCTCTAACTAGTAGATTATCTACAAATTTTATAGCTTAGATTGCAACTTCAAATTCTCTTATGCTAAGGGAAAAGGAATGTGGAGAGTAACCTGCAATTTAACTATTTACATTCTATGAAGTTTGGTTACACGGCACAATTTTAGTAAAATTCCTAGTTTATTCTTGATTGACTGATGATTGTTTAAAAGCAGTAGATGTGAACTAGTAGAGGTTCCATTGAGAAAAGTGGGTGAAATAGAAGATATTTTACATTTAGAAGTTTCATCTGTGGGGAGGTTTTTTCCAAGTCATTATTTTGAGAGTAGTTTGGCCATATACCTAGCTAACGTGTGATATTCACTTACCCCATCACTCCCAAATCTGGATGTATTGAAACATTAATTGTGTAGGACTAGATATATATGCGGGGCACCATGTCATTGTTTGTGTTAGAAGATAGAAATAAAAAATCATCTTATAATATCTCGATACTAATTTAGAGTATCTTCTAACAGTTGGGTTAGGCTTTGATGCCATGTTGTGAACCAGTTATCACCAAAGCTCAAGTTACTAGTTGAAAACAGATGAACGGTTATACTATTATAATTATAACAATGTAATTTATCTTAAGTTAGAATCACTAGTTTATGGTGCAAAACGTGGCATTACTCGATGACACCACTCTCATTTCTCCAAACCCAATGCATATCTGTTTTTCTTGTTTTTATCCCATTTCCTCTCCTTTTGCAAACTCACTGAGTTTTGTTTGTGGCAATGTGTTGATATCTTTCAAATGCAAGGCTTAATGTATTCTGGTCATCATATGTTTTACTTCTTCCTAGATCTTGGTAAATGACATCTTTTCTTCACAGTTTAGTTGACACTGCAGTCAAAACATCTAGAAGTGGTTACCTGCAAAGATGCCTAATGAAAAACCTCGAGTGTCTTAAAGTTTGTTATGATCATACTGTTCGTGATGCTGATGGTTCAATTATTCAGTTTCACTACGGAGAAGATGGTGTGGATGTTCATCAAACTAGCTTTATCAATAAATTTGAAGCATTGTCAACTGTAAGAACTTGTTTAATATTTTTAATAAAACCATAAATATATTACATTTAGATATTGTATAGTTTATGTATTTGTATATTATTTATTTTCAGAACAAAGAGTTGGTTTACAGCAACTGTTGCCGTGAGTTAGATAAATCCAGTCCATATATTAACAAGTTGCCTGATGCTCTTAAAGGAAAAGCAGAAAAGTTCATTCAGGATTTCTCTTCAAAACAAAGAAATTCCGATTCAATGATACACGCGAATTTCCTGCAGTTGATGGAACACAAGTACGTCTCAAGTCTTGCTCAACCAGGTGAGCCAGTTGGTGTGTTAGCTTCTCAGTCTGTTGGTGAACCTGCAACTCAGATGACGTAAGTTATTTAAATCGTCATAGATTTTGTCCTTGTTTTCTCTGTACATTGCATGTAGCCATAAGATGTCTTTTTGATCAATCTGTTTCACGAAAAAACATGAATAATTAAATTGTGATCCCAGTCTTTTGTGATCACTGGAAACCATATAGCTGCTACAGATAAGCACAATATTTTAAGTCGATATTTCATCTTGAGGTTTAATTGGCTAGGAACAGATATGCTTCACGAAAAGCTTTAGCAAATCATTTATGGGAAATAGAGGTCATTTAAAAAATAAATAGTAGTTGACGCTACACTTAAACCACTTGAGCTTAGTATTTTCACAAGGTCACTAAAACCTTAAATAGCTGCCTGTGACATTTGAGTAAATTATATTTGTTAAACACACGACCAGATCTAACTTAGTGACAACTAACCATGCTTGTGTTTCTTCACTCAGTAGAGACCGAGTTCAAATAGGTTTTGTCCCAAGAACCTGACTAAGGGAATAATTGTTTATTAAATTGGAGCATTACCATGCCCTCTGCTCCCACTCCAATCACTGGGTGTCATTGAACAATTGGTGCTATTTTATATCAACTTTCTTATGATCACGTACAACTATAACGTCCTCTGGAGATGATATTGCCTCTTCTTGTTGAGCCTGCTATTCTTTTGTTTTTACAATTTGGAAGGAAGAAAATGAAACAAGCTAAACATTAAATTTTAATAGTTGGAAGTGGGTAAAATTGTGTTTGATGGCCATTAAATTCTCAATAATTGCAAAAGAAGACTTGTATATATATGAAATTTGTTCCTTATATAGAAGCTAGTAGGGTTAGGATTGCATATCTGTTTGTTTTCCTTCGTTATTTTGATAAATTTAAAAGTGATATTTGTGTGGCTGATTAACCGTTTTGGCTTCCTCTTTTCATTTTGTACGCAGTTTGAATACTTTCCACCTTGCTGGTCGAGGTGAAATGAATGTGACTCTTGGAATTCCACGTTTGCAAGAGATCCTGACAGCAGCCTCTGCTCACATCAAGACTCCCTTTATGACATGCCCCCTGAGACCAAATAAATCTATGTGAGATTCTGACATTGTTCTCTGTTCTCCAGTGTATTTTTTTGGTGTTTGTGCATTACTTTTTCTGTAAACTTGGTTTCTCTACATAGCAGCAGAAATTTTGACGAATTTTCTGTTTACAGGGAAGATGCTATTCGCCTTGCTGACAAAATGCAAAAGATTACTGTAGCTGACATAATTGAGAGTATGAAAGTTTCTGTTGTACCAGTAACTGTTCAAGATGGTCGCATTTGCAGTATATATAAGCTTATGATGAAGCTGCATAAACCTAAACACTATCCAAAATACACTGATGTTACGCTTGAAGACTGGGAAGAAACTCTTAGAGTTTCCTTTGTGAGAGGATTGGAGGATGCAATAGAAAACAACATTGCACTGCTGGCTAAAATTAGTGGCATAACAAATTTTAAGACAGATGCACAACCAAATTCTTCAAAAGGTGCAGAAGATGATCCTAGCAATGGTAAAACTAATGATGACGACGACGATGAAGGTGATGCTGACGACACAGAGGGGGCTGAAGATCTCGGTTTAGATGCTCAAAAGAGTAAGCAACAAGTTGTGGATGACGTTGATTATGATGATGGTCCTGAAGAGGAAACACTTGAAGATGGTGAGCTGTCAGAGGACTTGGAAGGTGTTGAGGATGCCAAAGATAATGAGCATGTAAAAGATGATGGGGATGGCAAAGATGATGAGGATGGAAAAGGTGATGAGGATGGCAGTGATATTGAAGTTAATGAGAATGATAAAAAGGTGACACTTGATGCCAATTACTCTCAAGGACCTGAAGAAAATTCGAAATCTGAAAAGAGAAAATATGTACCCGTGAGCAAAAAATTTGACAGGAGAGTTTATGTGAAATTTGAGAGGAGGCGTTTTGAGATTCACTTTAAATTTACGGGTGAACCTCACATATTGTTGGCTCAGGTACTTTCTACTGCAAATCATTTTCTGTTTAGTAGTGAACTTCTTTTTAAATAACCCGACTCCAAAAATGTAGGTTGAGCATGGATTTCTATTTGCTACGACTGTCCATTCCTAACTTTCTAAAAATTCTTGCATCTTCGATTACCCTTAATCGACAAACCCGAAGCATGAACAAGATTGCATTTCTATATAAAAGACAACTAAACAATAAATACATCTTGAAATTTGTAACTTCTTCTTATGTTTAAGATAAAAGATATCTCCAAAATTTTCCTTATCTAAGAGACTAGAGGGAGTATGTTCCTACGGGTACTGGATAGCTTCTGTATCAATTAATATTAGTAGTTGTTACATAAACAGCACACCTTATATTTTTAAATGTCCAAGGTTTTGAGTTGTACTCACGTTCATCTTGTTCAACATTAAGCTTTTCCAATTTCTCCTCTTCTGGTTCTTCCTTATAACCGCAAGTCTCTCAATTGGTGTTCTGTCTTTATAAAATCAGGAAGTTATATGTCAATTTTCTATTTTGGTCCTTGCTTTACATATAGAACTCACTTATTTCAAATTATCTTTTTGCAGATTGCTCAGAAAACAGCCGAGAAGGTTTGTATCCAGAACTTTGGAAAGGTTGGTCAATGTAAAGCTATTACATGTAAAGAAAGTGGTGTAATCTACTATGGTGAAGATGATAGTAAAAGAGAAGAAATTCCCTCATCAGTGAAAGAGAAAATACCAGCACTTCAAACATCTGGCATACATTTTAAATCATTTTGGGAGATGCAAGATGATCTTAATGTCAGGTATGTTTATTCAAACAACGTGCATGCTATCCTAAGCACTTACGGGGTGGAAGCAGCCAAAGAAACCATCATCAGGGAAGTACAAAACGTTTTCAAGTCTTATGGAATATCGGTAAATATCCGACACTTGATGCTTATTGCTGACTTTATGACACACTCCGGTTGCTATCGCCCTATGAGCAGAAAGGGGAGCATAGCAGATTCTACATCCCCGTTCCTCAAAATATGCTTCGAGACAGCGTCAAATTTCATAGTTGAAGCAGCTTGTCACGGGCTGGTGGACAATTTGGATTCTCCGTCTGCTAGAATTTGTCTTGGTTTGCCAGTGAAGATGGGAACTGGGTGCCATGAATTGATACAGAAGCTGGAAACATGTAGCTAGTATGTTCCTCAGCTCTAGATCTCTCTGCCCATCAACAAATTTTGACACCATACTGTACAACTACTATGTGCATATTTTTTATGGCTGGAAAGTAATTATTTGTTTGCAGGTAGTATAGTTTGAAATGTGATAATATCATATTACCTCTCAAATATAAGTTATTTAGAAAGAAAACAAGCCACGTAGACATGTATCTCTTAGTGCATTGATTTTGTGGCTTTGGACAGCCAAACTTGCAATGGACCTTGCTGATAATTGTTTGACTTCATTGTACCAGTTCTTATTGTTTGATTCATCAAGCTGTCTCTGTATTATTTAATGGTTAACACACTTAACAGGATCCTTCTCCTTTGTCTCATAGCTCATCTTGATGGTGATTGTCTATCTAACATTTTGCACTCTCTTTGTTTATCAATTAAGGTACCTTAGGTTCATTTTATAAATATTACAAAAGAGAAAATAAAAGAAACATAATGATGCTAATTCATATCAATTAATTAACCATATTTCCTTTCTGTCGACTTTGTGGCTTCAGAGAAATTAAAAATTTAGAGAGAACCATATAGTGAATCAAGTAGTAAGTTGGTTTAAGAGAATAAGCTATTTTGAAGAGCAAATATACAAACTAAAGAAAAATGAATCAAGTAGAAAGTTGTTTGAATCTCATAAAGTATACGTGTCATAGAATCGATACCTACTTCTAATTCATCATTGGAAGAGGTACAACTTTTAAATGTATTCTTTTAGATACTTTAAAAACTAATAGAATATCCTTAGAAACAAAAAAGTATAAATTTGAATAAGAATTCGAAGAGTACTCCAATTCAATACAATATTGTGTATTTTGGTCATCCGGTAACAAAATTATTTTGAATAAATTATTTTGTAAAATTAATTTTAAATCAAGTTGAATATAGAGTGATTTAAGTTATAATTCTTTAAGTACAACTAAACTCAATTGAGTGAAGGATTTTTCACTTCTCTATAAAGGTGTGAGTTTAGTCATTAAACTACTAAATAAATGAAGAGTGGTTTTATGTTGAATACATCCACATAAAGTGGATTTAATAATAAATTTGAGTGTTCAGATACAGAAAAATCTCACGTTGCTTGAAAAATAAATTTTAAGAGTAGTTTATAAACAACATCCGCCCTCGTGATCAATCTACAAAAGAGAATAAAAGAAACATAATGATGCTAATTCATTTTAATTAAGGGCCCTAAGAAACGCAATATCTCGGAAATGTTAGATAAGGGCCCTAAGCTACAATATCTTAGAAATATGACATGAAGTCGCAACATGGATGCGCTAGATAAGGGTTTTAAACTATACTCCTTTTAACCTCGTCTTGGTGGATATTGTTCTGGTACACCTAAAAGTTTCACGTAGTTTGGTAGTTTACAAATAACACACTCCTCAATCCCCTGAGACGCATTGTACTAAGGACAAAACCATGAGGGTTTACGCATAAGACTCAAAGCAAACAACACCTCGAAAGCGTAACTTGAGGTCAAAACAATGTTGCGCCATATAGTGCCCTAAACTACACACCCTTTAGCCCCTTAGTCTCAACTAAAAGCTATTATCTATGCGAAAAAGTCACTTCAATCCATTGAGTTTCCTTTGAATGAGAACACCGTGGGTGCTTATGCACGAGACCCAAAACAAACAATATGTTGTAAAAATTAATTTTTAAAAGAAAAATCAATTCAAATCAACACCACTTCAATATGTCAAAATTAATTGTGTTTGAAATCATTTTTGACACTCTATTGTGGAACCAAACACATGGTTAACAATACAAAAACTTATGCGAAAACTAGAGAATAAACAATTAATATGGTGTGTTTCCATCTATCTTTAGCACATGATTGAATAGCTTTGTCAACTTTTCATAGAAGGTGGGGAGAATGTGTACTAATGATCTTGAGTTTGATGATATTAATAAAATTGACTTGGAAACTAAATCCTACTAATGCAACTGATGAGTTTAATTATGGATGACAATTGAACCAGACTTTATGGGAACCCGTAATGTTTATAGCAAAAGATATTTTTCATCAACCGCAATTATGTTTTAACTCATAATTATTTATCTATATAGAAATCACCTGCAATGATTTTGCTATAGAGAAATATCTTCTTGCACATAATGCAAACAAGCAAACACTAACCAATGAATTAAACATTATATGCAAGAAGATATTTCTATATATCAAAATCATTATGATGATATGTTTCAAGTTTCGAATAATGGTCAGAAATCGTGATATAGACTGCGGTATAACAACTTTTGATGTTATCAAAATCACCACATGACAACATTTCAAGGATATTGACCGTGATTGCTATTTAAAACCTCAATTTATTAGAGAGGAGTGTTAACAACGCACTTTTTAATACTCACATTCTAATGTACTATCTTTTATTGATTGAAATTTACATGAATTCCATCAAATTATGTGGGCCTCATTTAAATTTGGTGGAACTCGTGTGAATTTCAATCAATAATATAGAGTGTGTTGGAAAATATATATTAATAAATATATTTCTAGCATTGTCGTATGTAAATTGTGCCTTTTTTTTCTTTAGTCAAAAGTTCAATCTTGTTTTGGATTGTACGAAGTTTCGTGAATCAAAATTTTGTGGCTATGGCTATGATGAATGATATTTTGATTATAATTTGGAGAATAGTCCATACTTCTTATATAATATTATTATGGCTAAAATATAAATATCATCTTGTATCTTTCAAATTTAATTAATATATATTGTCATTGTGTTTTTATATTTTCAATCAATCATAATCATTATATAATAAAAAATATTTGAATTAAATATAACTTTCACTAAAATAACATATGAGTGATTATAATTTATTGATAGTGTCAATTTTTTTATAGTATATACTCTTATCTTTTAACTGATCTTTGTTTTGATCCTTTATCTTTTTTAAGATTCATTTCTGTCTTTAATTTTTTGAAATGTGTAAATATTAATTCTTTTCTCACAATACATTGAACATAATATGAAAAATACTAAATAATGATTATTCGATGTGACCTAAAAACTATCTTGATGTAATCTAAAATCTCAAAAACTATCTTTAAATTGTTGTCTTCTTCAACAAAATCCCAAAATAATAAAACATATTCAAAGACAACTATCAACATTATAGAGGTAATTTAGAGGTAATTTAAGAATTTTGGATATCAATTGAATCAATAATTATGACACTTCAAACAATATTTGCTAAGTCAATATTAGACAAAAACCATTTCCAAGAGAAAAATTAGATTTAATCCACCATATGCTCAGCCCATGAAAGAGAAAATGGCAACATTATGTTACTTCCAGTTTTCCAAATCATCCACATTCCACCCAACTGAATTCTACATAGGAGGATGCTCTGCTGACAACTCCAGATAAGCTTAGCTAACTTATTAGAGGATAGATGTGTCACCCAACTATCATCTACCAAAGACAAATAAATCCCACCTATGAGGTAGAAAAGGTTGCTCCCAAACAAAGATTGGTCTTCAAAGTTGTCAAACTCGAGAGTTAAAATAAACTCGTTTTGCCTGGGTAAACTCGACTAGTAAACTCGTACGAGTTTACTTCATATTAAAATAATTTTAAAAATAATTTATACATTACATATATACTTATATGTGATCATAAATTTATCAAAAATATTATAAAATTTCAATAGAAAAAAAAAAAGCTAAATCACCATAATAAAATGTTATACTCAATTACTTTAAACTTGTATCAAAATAGGTTAATTATTCCACCAAATAATAAAAATATTAGACATAAATCCTAAAGTTAAAGGTTAAAACAATTCAAAAAACAAGATCAAATTTCTTTAAAAGTTCAATCCTCCGATAACATTATCTTTATCACTATCTCCATCTTCAACCTCATCAAATTCTCCCCAGATGACAAAGGTTCTTCAATATTGAAGATCGAATTATAATTATCAACATTATTTGAAGGTGGAGGTGGAGGATTGCTTAAACTAACAGTTGCACAACTTGCATTCATTTCAACATTGATAGGCTGCATCACATTCTCATCATGATTCATCATCGGATTCAATATCAACAAATAAAATTGGTTCCTTATTTCTTGTTTCTTTCTTTGTTAACCTCATGTTTGCCATCACATATACCAAATCATTCATTCTTTTTTGATGCAACCGATTCCTTTTATTGGTATGAATCTAACAAATAAAACATAAAAAAATTTAAACTATAAATTAACACTAACGAAGGAAATTAAAAACTATAAACAAAGTCATAAGTTCAATTACCATTTCAAATGCACTCCAATTACGCTCACATCCGAAAGAGCTACAAGTCAAATTTAAAACACGAATAGCAAACTTCTTTAACTCTGGAGTATAATCTCCATACATCACCCACCATTGTGCTGGATGCATAGTCTTCCTAGACTTTTTTGCATATTGATTACCAAAAAGAGGCCTATTACAAAAATGAAAGTCAACAAGTTGTGCATTAATTATTTCCCTAACTATAGCATCACTCACCAAAGTTGACACACAATTGTATAAACTATTTTTAATCTCAATATTATCAAGCTTAAAATCAGGCTCAAAGTGATAATGAGGATTAAGGAAATATGCAGTTGCATGCAAATCCATGAGAGGAACATCATTCTTGAGACATACAATTATATTCTTCCAAAAATGACTATCCATAGCCATCTTAGCAATTTTTCTTCCTTCTTTTGTAGTTGCAAACCTACTAGATTTCCACTCTTCTAAGCTAAACATAGACATCAATGATGATTTGAGTTCATTGAGACAAGCAAGAGTCAAATAAGCAGTGGCAAATCTTGTCAAAGCAAGCCTAATCAAATTCCTTTCATTTGTGAATTTCCTGACCATAGTAATTAGCATTGTTCTGGAGTAAACATAGCAAGTGAGTTTTCTTGCATTCTTTATTGTAACTTGATGAATGATCAATTCTTTCTCAAAATCCTCAAATATCAAATCAATGTAGTGAGCAACACATGGAGTCTAATACATATTCTTTCGTTTCAGCGTCAACAATTCTCCACCAGCCTTGAAATTAGCAGCATTATCAATAACCACCTGAATTACATTCTCCTCGCCTACAAATTCGACAGCATCATATAACATCTTATACACTTTGTCATGTGTTTTAGAAATATTAGAAGTATCCAATGAAAAAAGAAACACCGTCTCTTTAGGACGATTCACCATAAAGTTACAAATCGACCGTTTTTTTTCCTATTTGTCCACCCATCAGACATGATGGAACAACCGGTTCTTTTCCACCCAACTTTAAACTCTTGAAGCATTGCGTCGGTTCTATCTGCTGCTCTTTTCAATAACTTCTCTCTAATATCATGATAGGAAGGAGGTTTATATTCAATTCCATATTTTTCAATTGTCTCACAAATTTTTGCAAAGGTTGTGTTTTTTATACAATTAAATGGAATGACACTAGAGTAGAAGAAATCTGCAACATGATCATCCGCTTCCTCTATGGGGTTTTTAAGCAGTTGGTTAATTGTTGATTGAATCCCAACAATACTAGTTTTCCTTTAGTATTTGCAACAACCTTTCCTGTTTGCCGAGACTCAAAGTTATTCATCACCAATGCCACAATTTCTTCATCCTTAAACATTTCAGCCATTCTTCTTTTCTTCACTACCGCATCATTAACATTAGTGACTACTTTGAGGATTAGTAATTTTACATCGTCCGACACTTGTGTACATTCTTTAGTTCCTACAAGATGAAGTTTGAATATGTAAATTCCTCCACTAATGATTTTTGAGCAAAAGGTTCATTTAACTTTTCTAGAATAACCCAACACATCTGTCCCATATTTTCACTTTATCTAATATTCTTTCTTTCTTTCTATGCTTATGTTATCTAATATTGTTGGTGGCGAAAACATTAATTAGTAACAAAAAAAAAACAAGAGTCATTGGAACGATGACAGATCACGGAAACTTGTTCAACTTTGTTGTTCACGGACTGGACTGGTTTTTCTTCACCCTCACTCAAATGTATTTCCTCCAAGTTTTCATATTTTCTTGCCCTCAAAGGATATATAATTCTTTTTATTTAAAATATGATGTCGTAAATTAAGAGTTTAATTAAATGTATTAATCATCAAAAATAATTTAAACTTGTAACTATTTTTTTAAAAATAACTATTAAATACTTGAACAATATTATATTTCTGATAAATTAAACGTTTTGATTTGATGTTTATTTTTGAAAGAGTGACTATGTATTAATTTTTCTTCAAAAAAAACTATGTATTAATTAACTTTGAACACAATTACCACACTTTTAGTATTAAAATTGAGATTAAACGTTATGCATAAACATAAAACTTTTCTACACACATGGGATCAAATCACTCAATAATTTTAGTTTTAAATTTTTTTGAGTCATAGTTTTTAAAATATCTTAAATTGTTAAGTATGTTATTTGTTGTATACTTAAATAAGTTTTACGCCGACTCTATACACAATAAATTTAAAATAAGTAGAAATTTGTTGTCATCATTGATCTCATGAGTTAGAAGTTGATCTTATTGTGCCAATTCAAGAGAATTAAAGAAAATATATATGAAACATGTTGAAGTACTCTATCATTTTAACCTTTTTAGAAAAAAAACTTAATCAATCAACAAATTTGTCTCACTCACATGTCTATGGTTGTGAACTCCTACTTCTACATAAATTGGTGATAAAATTGAATAACTTTTAACCATAAACTCTAACACAACTGACAAATGTCGATATTGTTAAATTTGACGTTTTGTCTCGTATTCAAATCCAAGACGTTGTGTAAATTAATTATGATAGAATTTTTCATCTCTTTTAAATGTTAATAATCTATTGAGAACTATTGTTAAAATAATCCACCTTAGAATTTGCCGTAACCTACGTGACAAAAGCACATGTCATGTACAAAGGAACAAAGGAATGTAACACCATATGAGTAACCTCTTTTTACCCAAACACAACCATCTTTTTCAATGGGTCATCTAGCTGCATAATAGATCTTAATGACAAACATTCAACTATCAATATTAAATATTTTAAAATAAATGAAGGAAATATTAAGAATAGTAGCATTAAATGATTCAAAAATAGTTATTTTTTATTTATAATAGAGATCAAGATTTAAGTCATTTTTTATATAATAGTGACAAGAGGGAGTATATTATAAAAGTTGTTTCTAATTTATTATTATTGTCTTGAATTGTTTTTGAGTGCAAGTTATTCGGTTCAATACAAAAACAACGTTTTAGTAACTGAGTCATAGGATCGAGTCCATAAGATTTAATCAAGCTCAATCATGCAGTTTAATCCGTTACTCCGTAGTTTGGACCAATGATTTAGTAACTCGATGCCTACCAAAGTCGATGACCGAGTCAATTTTTAGACCATTAATTATAACTTAATATGTAATATAATTTCTAAGAATTTTCATTCAAATTAAAAAAAAAATTGTCTTGGGCGAGAAGTCTCAAACATCTGAAAAAAGAATGATATTGATTTCATTAATTAGTGTTTCTTACTCACTCTGTCTCACAAATAATGTCAATTTAAAAGAAAAAATTGTCTTAAAATAAATATCACTTACAATTTTTAATGCAACTGTAATTATTTTTCCTATATTACAATTCAATGATTACTATATACACAATTTCTAAAACATCATTATATTTTACATTCATAATAGTAAAAATTCATAGATAGTTAAGATTGATAGTTTAATAAAATTATTTCTTTTTTTTTTCTTAATTATTATATTTTTAAATATGTATGCAAAAATTTTAAACGACTATCGTTAAACGATGGAAGAAGTATCTTACATTGTGAGGCCTTCGTTTGGAACCACAACAAAATTTGATATAAACGCACGTTCATCACAAACTAACATTTGTAGCTTCAATATTTTCACCTCCATGGTGCCTTGGGACGCGATAATCAAATAACAAATGTGAAATAAACTAAACACACCTAAGAAATTTTCGATTTCAAAGCACAAGTGTGGACATCTGAACAAACAATGATGTTTAAATATTACTTAATTATTAATTCACTCGTGTAGTCTTGGAAATACAAAGGATGAAAAAAACATGGGACATGATCTGGTAAACACAAATAACCGTTTTACTAAAATATGTTTGTGCTGTGTTCCCTTTTTCGAATACAAATTACATTTCCATCTTTATTTGAAGTAACATTGTATAAAGACAATGTATAAAGATATGTCCATTCACATAGTGCTTCCTCCACTTCATGTTCTCCATGTACAATTTGCACTTGCATAATAAAAAAAAAGTGATATCTCATCTCACTCTTATTTTTGTTTGCGGTGTAAAATACACTATCGAAATCACATTTTTAGTAATGTATTTCACTTAAAATACATCTTCAGTAGACAAAATTAGGTAATGCATTGAAATTTGAGGGGGACTATTGAACAACTGCCTAAATAAACTACTACTACAAGTTCTCAAATTTCAAAAATAAAATATATACTCCATTATGGATAACTTAATGACGGATTACATTATAAACGGATTTACCGTTTTTACGTCTTAAAATTTATATTTATTTTATCTTGAGGATGTAAAGCTATAGATAAGATGGTGGTATGTGAATGTGCATTTTGATCACTCACATAAAATACGCCGGACATATTAATCTTTAATAAAAAAAAAACTATTTTTAATCCCGGATAAAAATAAATCGGGAGATGTTAGTCTTTTTGTCCATTTTTTTTTAATATTATCTATTATAATATATTAAAATAGACTCCCACATACTGTTGTCACACGTCATCCAATATTATGTCATTTTATTCAAATATTGTCACCTCAACAAAAATCTCATGTGACACATCTAATAGATACTCGTTCATCTTCCTTATTATTCCACTTTCAATTTGCTTTAACACACATTATTATTATTATTATTATTATTATTATTATTATTACAATTACTATTTAGCATATAATATTATTACTATTCATGTGACATGAGTTACAAATGTACACTCAATATTACCCATTGCTCCTACATCATTATTGGTAACAATTTTTCTATGGTTTTAACTCCAATTAATATATTGGTCATTTTAAACACTTCTCAAGAAATATATAAATGACAAAAATTTATAAAAATTATTCTGTATCATATATTGATTATGTTTATTTAGAAATTGGAAGACAATGACATATACACTTTGGTCTCTATGCAACTTTTCTATAATAATTTGTGTTATATTGATTGTCGATAATTTTATAATTGATTGCATCTAATTTGTGATTTTTTGTATGTTCATTTTACGTGTTTTTAAATAAGTAAAACGTGTGAGAAATTTTACATTTTTTTAGTTTACATCTTTGAGGTTTAATTCTATTTATAATTATAATATATTTTAACATGTTTATGGTCCTGTTGTGTGTGTATAGACATTTGTGCAAATACATCAATGTTTTTTTTTTTATTTTATCAAATTGTGCTTATATTTCATTACAAAGTATTTTAGGTGTCATCCAATATAGTTTTTAGATATATGCCGAAATAGGTTTTTAACACCAATACACATATTAAATTTCAGTGATATAATGAGTATGTTATGAAATATTATATGATGACAACTATACTATCTGTCTCACCCCATTTTTAGACACATAGAGTCAAATAGTGTAACACATACCTCTCTAAGTGTAACACATCACTCTCTAAATTTTCTCGGATGAAGAAAAATAAATGCTTAATGTCTACATATCCCACATTTTTTGTTTCTACATTTGTTTAATTTCCTCCAATTGAATATTACATAGTATCTTTAATGAAAAAAATACCTCATTTATAATAGAATCTATAAAATATTTTATAGTTATCTTTTAAAATATTTATACTCCATTTTTTATATACAATTTTATTAAAACAGTCTCACGAACTAGAATGATGTCATCTTACTATTAATTTTGCTATATAATTTGTGTCTTATTAAAAATAAAATTGAAACTGCAATATTTACTTTGTCGTTATATTTTATTTAATAACTTTTATTATTGCATTGCACTATTGTGGCTCCTCCAATTTAGAATTTGTAACTGTTTAAATTGTCAATAATTTTTTTCTTCTTATAACCATTTTCACACACCTTATGCAATTAACTTTCGGACACAAATCACACTAACTATCCATCCTCTACCATCCTTCATTTGTCTTGACCTGAATTTGAACGGACAACAACTTTTTTTAGTCATAGTTCATGTTGAACGGTTAGCTTGCTTATCATTTTCACCCTTCTCACAATCCAATATTAATTTCAAATTTCTTCCTCTCTATCATGTGTCTATATCTAGTCGGTTAATGATAATACTAATCTATTTATAATATATTAAAACAGACTCTCAACTCAATTGAATGACACCTCGCATGCCACATCATAACATTTGCGGCACATCGTTTATATTCTTATGCGGGACCTTCATAAGCTTCTACAATTCATCTTACATCTTCTATCTAGCTTTTGTATCTCACACATCATATACATATGTTGAAAATCCACATACAAAAGCTTCTCATGAAAATAAACCTATCATCTTCTCACTACAATCAACTTTCACTTTTCCTCCATTTCTAACTTTACATATCCATGCATATTTGTTGGTAATAAAATATGTACTACTAATGTTATCTCATCCTAAATGTTCTAGTCATCATTTATAAATATGAATTTGATCTCGCGAAGCCATCTATGCTCATTTCTTGGAAAACTTGTGATTCAATCGGTAAATTTCTCTACGCCTATGGAACTAACTATAAACTAGATGCTATCCTGCGCGTTGTGCGGTAGAATTTTATATATTAGTAAGTATAAAATAACAATAATATGTAATTTAAAAATAATGTTATTTTTGTTTTAGAGTAGAATATACTTATGTGTCTAACAATAAATATTTTTTGAATAGTTATATATATGCAAGATTTGCTTTAGTACAAAGGAAAAAGTAAAATATTATTGACTAATACAATTCGTGCAAAGTATATTAAATTATGAGACTATTCATAAGATTTTACAACTTTAGATATGCATGTTGAGACAAAATCCCAAATTAATGTTTTGATGATAATTAAACAAAAGGCTAATTAAGACTTCTAATTATGATTCTAAGTGTTTTGGTATTTAACATGTGTATTTGAGTGTGTTAAAACAAGATAGATACCAAATACATGTTTTTGTTGATACAAAAGACCAACGATGATGATGATCAAGGCAACAAGCTCAAGAAGAAGAAGTTCACAAATATCTTATTGATAACTTATTAATCTTCTCATATTAGATGTTTAAATGTAAAGGTAAATGATACAACCCATAACTCGAATACAATGAGAACCTCACATCTTTTCATATGCATAAAAAGTATTTTCAAAAGTCAAAATTACATTTACAAAGTGTTAAAATTAATATTTTTGACAAAATACAAAGGTGTATTCGAATACAACATAAGTGTATTCGAATACAGATGACAAATTGCTAAGTCAGTAGCAAAAGCCTCTCATCTGTATTCGACTACAACCTGCTGTAGTCGAATACAACTAGCAAGACAGTGGCAAAATTGATACAGCTGTATTCGACTACACAAACTTGTATTCGAATACACATTGAAAAGTTTTGAATTTTTTGAACGTTACAAAGAGGTGTATTCGAATACATACATCCTGTATTCGAATACAACTGGAAGCAATGCAATTTTTCAGTTCTGAAATGGTTCTAAATCATTGCAGTTGTTCCTCAAACCTCTTGGATCAATGGCCATGAATCTGAAGAGATGTTTATGGACTATAAATACACCATATTTTCAGATTCATAAACAACAATCCTACTACACAACTTTAAAGACTTTGAACAACTTTTCTGAATTTTTCTCAAAATCAATTTTTCATAAATTCAAGTACTTGCATATCATTTTCATATCCTTAACTAAGGTTCTCAAAGTACTTGAAGCAATCTTGGATTGTTATCATTCTACCTCTTTCTTATTCCTATATCCTTATCAAATCACAGTGTTTGTAAAAAGAAAGTAGTACTTTCTTTAAATATTTTTATCTAAGATAGTAGTGTGCTATCCTAGAAGATTTGTTAGAAGTTTGTAGCAAAGGTCCTAGGGTGGGACTTGTACATTTTCTGACAATAGTGGAGAAATCTCTTGTGGTGTGCAAGAGGACTAGATGTACCCTTGGTCATAAGGGGAATCAGGATAATTCTACTGTGTTCATTTCTTTACTGCCATTTACTTTCATCACTTACTATCCTTAAACGCAAAAATCAATCACTTAATCGCTAAAAATAAGGAAAACTCCTAAACACCTAATTCACCCCCTCTTAGGTGCACATCTGTACTTACATTTAACATGTGTTTTTGAGTGTGTTAAAACAAGATAGGTACCAAGCATTACAAAACAGATCTTATTAAAATCAAGAAAGCAAAATCAGTAAAACGAAGAACGTTATTGACAGATTTCTGGAAAATGAAGAACGTTCTCCACATCTGCCATAAACAAGAATGATCAGATTTATATGTAAAAGATTAGATCCAGGAAGTGTTAGCTATTCCATATCTTCATCAGAAATATAAGAGGATCAATCTAAGCAAGAATCATTCCAGAATTCGAGGACTCAACACCTTGCTTCATAAAAAGTATAAAGCAAGATCATTCTCCAAGTTAAGCAAATGCAAGTACAATTAACAAGCTGCAAAGAACACTGCTGTTGTACCTTCAAACAGAACTGCACACGTGACTTAAAGCTAGTAATCATTTCAGACAACTAACAGGATCACAAGTTCAAGTCAGCTCATCTTAAACTAATTCGAAGAACGTTCTTGGATCTCAAGAACATTCCTGGTTTCAGCATGAACAATTTTGGTTTATGGCTGATCTTATCCATTCACTTACTCTTGACAGCTTGCCTACTTCCAATGGTTAAATGAGCTATCATAAGCTCTCTTGAAGCCTATAAATAAAGCTTCACGATGAAGAACAAATCAGAACTAAAAGTGCCAAGCAAAACATCGCTCATTCAAATCATACTCGAGCTTCTCAAATCACTCTAAGTTGCAGTTCCTTTTCTTAGTGTGATATCAGAATTAGTGATTATTGAGTTCTAAAATATAGAGTCTATTTCTCAAACAAGAGTTGAGCAATATCCAGATTCTAACAATCTCAAAATCATTACTTTGACATAGCTTGAGTAGTGTGTAGAAATCCTTTTATGATTTAAAAGGTAACTCGTAAAATCCTTTCTGAAATAGTGTAAGGTAACCTGTGGAAATCTTTTCTAGGTAGAAAGATATAGCCTTGTAATAGATCAAGACTGATTTGAGAAAACGGTGTAAAATACTAAGAACGTTCTTGCTTTGAGCACTTAGTGGAAAATCTCACATTTGTGAGGACTAGACGTAACCCGTGTTGGGTGAACCAGGGTATATGTTGGTGTGATCTCTCTATCCCTATCTCTATTTATTCTTTGTCTTACAATCAGTTTTTATATTGATATTGCTGTTTTTCTACTAATCAAGAATGTTCCTCGTTTGTAACAAAGATCAATCTTGAGTTAAACATTTCAGTTTTTTAAACAAGAATTTTTAAAAGGGGCAATTATAATTCAAATTCCCTTCCTTATAATTGACATTGTTACTTCAATGCAATTATTGTCTTTAATAATTTTTAAATGTGGAATTAGTTTATTCAGCTTTTTGGTTTCTCATAATAAGAATTAAAACAATAAAAATATTCTAAAAAAATCTCCCACCTTAGATTTGGACCTAGGTTCTTTCCCTAAAATAACCAATTCATTTTACCAATTGAACTACATAATTACTTATATATAAAATTCATCTATCTCGCAGATCAAATGTTCATTCATTTAATGAAATTACATGAATATATCAAAGCACCATCTAGACTAAGCAAGTTGACATCACTCAAAATACTAAGTCTAAAACAAAACTAACCAGGAGACACCTTGCAATTACAATATATCATCTTTGTAATGCAGTTACAATATAGCACCTTGCAATTACACACCCCGGCCATTACCGTTACCGGCGATGCTACCTCACGATCTTCTCGTCCCCCCTCACCACCCAGTGGAAATAACAAGTTTTTGCCTTCCGTGGGACTCGAGCCCGGTACCTGGGGGATAAGTACCGCCTCCACACACTCCCACTACCAAATGAGCTAGTATGCTCAATTGGTAGTGGGACTGTGTGGAGGCGGTACTTATCCCCCAGGTACCGGGCTCGAATTCCACGGAAGGCAAAAACTCATTATTTCCACTGGGTGGTGAGGGGGGACGAGAAGACCGTGAGGTAGCATCGCCGGTAGCGGGAATGGCCGATTTGTTGGTGGTGAGGGGGGACGAGAAGACCGTGAGGTAGCATCGCCGGTAGCGGGAATGGCCGGTTTGTTACAAAAAAAGGTGGGAGTGTGTGGAGGCGGTATTTATCCCCCAGCGCCTTTTTTTGTAACACCCCGGCCATTCCCGCTACCGGTGATACTACCTCACGGTCTTCTCGTCCCCCCTCACCACCCAGTGGAAATAACGAGTTTTTGCCTTCCGTGGGATTCGAGCCCGGTACCTAGGGGATAAGTATCGCCTCCACACAGTCCCACTACCAATTGAGCATACTAGCTCAATTGGTAGTGGGACTGTGTGGAGGCGATACTTATCCCCTAGGTACCGGGCTCGAATCCCACGGAAGGCAAAAACTCGTTATTTCCACTGGGTGGTGAGGGGGGACGAGAAGACCGTGAGGTAGCATCGCCGGTAGCGGGAATGGCCGGGGGGTTACACAGTGCATCCACAACTTGCATCAACCAAGAGTCATTAGCATTAACTCCCACCAACATGCTCTAATTAAAATTAACCTTCAAGCCAAAAGTGAATTTGTACAATAATAAATGGATTTGATTGCTCTAACACCCGTAAAGGAAACTCATCAGTGGGAGACCTAATTGACAAGAACTGACGCCTCCATAGAACTAACACATTCCAACATCCATTTCGCCATAACTGCATCCAAATAATCTCACTCCACAAAATCATACGCTTTTTCAAAATCTACTTTGAATATGATCAATTCCTTTCTCGTTATTGCCTCATCAATAATCTCATTTGCAATTAGAATTCTATCCAAAATTTGTCTCCCATTAACAAACGCCGATTGAGAATCTAAAATGAATTTACCAATGATGTTTTTCAATCTATTTGCCAACACTTTTGTTAGGACCTCATACATGCAACCCACAAAAAAGAGAGATAGGCCGAAAAATATTCATACTATAAGGATTACCTTTTTTTGGAATAAGCACAATTATCATACTGTTGGAACCTCTCACCAATCTTTCATTCACATGAAACTCCTCCATAAATCTCAAAAATCAAGTTTAACATCTCCCTATAATTCTTTCAAAAAACTAAAATTCACCTCATTCAACCCGAGACTTTTGAAACTTCGACAATTACAAAATGCCTCCCTTTGATAAAAGATAGGAGACAAGCTAACAATATTTTTAGTTAATATTTAAAAAATTCAATTAAGATAATGAGGGTAAAAATGAAAGAAAACATGGAAGACTATAAGCTCAAATATTACTTCTAAAGGTTGAAAACACAATAAATGAGGTTTTGAATTGTATTTTTAAATTTAAAGTTTTTTCTCTTAAAAAGATTTATGGTTAGAAACTTAAGACAAATTTAAAGAAAATAACTTTTAACACAAAAATAAAGAGATAAGGAAGAGAGATCCCAAAACCGATTTATCATGGTTCACCAAAACGGTAACTACAGTCAGTCTCTTTTATCACTCAAGGATTTCATCCACTAAATCACATTGATTTGTTTCAACCACTAAAACATCTACAAGTCACCAGACTATGTTCTAGTGTTCTCAAACTTCTAGCTTAGTACATTCAAACTTTTGATGTTCATAGGCACTACTAGGCTAAGGTACAAAGATGAAATTGTTTCAAGTGCTTATGGGTATCTCTTTTCAAGAGGGCATTACAATGAAAAATTCTCAGTAAAATTGTTTTAAGAACTTTTCTCTTTTCAATATTACAAAAATTTTGTTGTAGACAAAGTTTGTTCTTTTCTTTAAAGATTTTTCTCTCAAAGTGGTGTTTTATGTTTCTCTTCTTATTTTAGTCTTGTTTTTTGAATTGCCACACAAATATTTCTTTATATAGAGCTCGTTGATTCCTTTAGGTTTTTTGATCGTTGTACGAAATCATTGTGCAATTTTTGTACGCCCATGATTTGTATTGATTGTACTATATATGACAACTAACGTGAGTTTCAAAATATATTCTTGTGTTTTTTCGCGCTTCATTCCTTTTTAAGATAATATATTTTTATGTTATGTCAGAATAATTAGAGGATGTGATCATTAGGATCATTCTCATTTCATAGACGCTTGAATCGAAGAATTCAAAACAAGTTGTTGTAGATGCTTCAATTAGAAGATTAACTTGAGTCAAACTTGTTTTTGAGAGAGTACTTGAAAGTTGTTCTTAACATATGATTGACTATTCTTTAACATTTGTTCCTTTTTCTTTTGAAAAGTTAAAAACGTTCATAGGTTTTCTAAGAAAAAATTTATCCCCCTTTTTTAAATAGATCTCATACACTTCTCTCAAAGTAAAAATTTGTTATCAGATTTTTCTTCCCTTTTATCATTGACAAAAAAAAAAAGAATAAAAAGATGACAAGATATAACAATAAAAAAATTGAGAGTAGAAGAAAACAATGATATAATCATAAAACAAAGGGTGAGTATGAAACTTTACAAATAAAATATAAAATAAATCCTAAGGGTTTGGATTGGTTAGGCGATAAGTTATACGGTGTTTTGTATCTACTCTTGATTCTTAGTCATTGATTCCATGAAAGCCTCGCTTTTCGCTTGTAGCCTAACAAAGTCTTATTTCTTGACAAACTGAGAAGGTTGACAAACTGAGAAGGTAGACTTATTTAGAATCGCTAATAGACAAAGTTTACATTGATGTTAGATGATTGGCTTAGTGGGAGATATGGAATGACATAAGCAACCAGATTAAATCTAAGAAAATATTCTATTAACGTGGGACTCCCAAACTATTCATTTGACACCTAATCACATTTTATGCCACACAATTCTATTTGTGTCACCTCACTTATTTGCTTGGTTGTCATAGTTAGAATCTCATCAATTTCTATTCTTCATATAGTACACAATTTCATTTCATCTATTACATTTTATTTCATCAACAAAAAAAAATTCAACAAAAAACAAACATTAATAATAGCTCATAATGCAATGAATGTTTATCTGCTATCTATTTACCATTTATTAAATATGATTTTATTCTGTAACCATTTCCAATGTAAGTCCAAATATCTATTCTTTTTTTCTTGGCTGAACCAAGATCCAAGAAGACACGATATCACAATCTTGAGACATGCTTTTGCGGTGTTTGATGAAATGCAACTAATGTTAATATTCATTTGAGTAACTAACTTTAGTATATTTTTCTCCTTCATGAACATCTTCTTCCATATGGGATTGCTAGCCACTGGAAATGCGTGTTCTATTTTATGGCTAATATTTAGTTACATAATTTTTATGTTATCTTTCATTTACAATATCAATAATAAAAAAAGTCTAATTTATTTAATTTACTTCGATGTCAATTATTGATGTTCCATTCAACAAACCGCACGTTTAATTTGTCTCCTTTCAGCCATTTCTTATTAGGTCATTTCCTCTTCTTTTTTTAAACCATAAGGTCTTGATAGTTCCTAATTTTCATCATTCAAAGTAGATCCGTTGTTACAATGCATATTTTTTAGTGCAATAAATTAACTGGACAATGATTTAAATTTACACAATTCTTGGAAAATTAAAGTTCCCACAATAATTAAGAAACAATAATAACAACACATTTGTCTACATGATAATTTGAAACCTCTAATCCATATTTTTAACTTTACGTTCTCCAAATCAAATTTCAATATTTCCTTCTGCGTTATAATTGTATCATGAGTGACATTATATTTGTTGCTTTTGGTTCATATAACTTGACAAAAAAGATATGACACAAGAGGCATGTTAGCTGGAGATGAACAGATGGAGGTTACAAATTAGGCTTAAACCAAATGTTTTAGATTTTTCACAAATTTGTAAATTGTTATTTCATTCTGACAAGTCAAGTTTACAAGGAAACAATTATTTCGTCCATCTCATTTTAAATGCCTCATTGTCCATTTCTTTTTGTCTCAAATTATTTGTCATTTTACAATTCTAATACAACATTAATTACTTTTTTCCACTAATACTTTTATTTATTATATTTCAACTAATCAAATTTTCAAAAGAATTGTACACACCTCAAATGAGATATTTAAAATGAGACGGAGGAAGCACTTATCTTGAAGAGTGATGTTGCTTTTCACACTAATACAATAAAAACAAATTTTCTACCGGGTTCAAGAATTATTCTATTCTAAATGGACATATTTTCATAATCGAATTTAATTAATGTCTTTTTTAAGCTGCACTTATGTTATACATGTGTTTTAATTCAAACTTTTTCCTTTAAGATAACCTATTATCGTAGAAAGAAAAGTAATTATTATTATCAATTCAAATCATTCAACCATTTTTTTAATTTATCAAGTTGCCTTGTGAATTTTATATATGCTAATGTCACTTTTAATATTTTTACAAGTTATTCTTTTGTGACATGACTAACACTTTACTGTCCATTTCCTTCTCTATAATTCATACATCTAATTAACTATTATTATTTTGAGATGATATTTACAAATAAAACTATGTAAAATAAAATTGTAAATACAACTATTGTGTTTGATTTGATACAACTATTTTCATTTTATTTCCTCTTTTCACAATTGTCACTTTGTAATAAGTTATAATAGTCTAGTAAAAAAAAATTATAAACCTATTTTTATAGAATTTTGATAGGGTATTTTTCCTCTATTTTATCTTATTTTATAGTTTTAATTTCAACTTCTCCTTATTCATTTATTTATCGTATTTGCAGAATTAATCATGAGATGATAAAACAATTCAAATGGGTCGAATCTACTAAGTTTTTAGTCCAAAAATATCAAGTTTAATATTCCAACTAATGAGTACAAGAATGAGGTTTGTTGCACACTTCAAGCAGATTGAATTTTATGATAGGAAAATATTGGCAAAGAAGGGGAAGGTTGTTGCATAAAATTTGGAACTTCTTGCTATAATAAGAAGGAGAAATCATACGCAGGTCGTACACCAGAAACAAAATCGGAGAAGTAAAAAAAACTTAAAGAGAAAATAAGGACAAACACTTTGGAAACTTAGGAGTGGTTAGAGCTGGAGCAAAGTGTCTCAAATTTTAGAGCAAAAATATACTCTTTGACAGTTTTATTTCTTTTCTGTTAATTGATCAACACTTCTATTATTTACTTTATTTTCTATATATCAATGAGTAACTAAACTCTCTTCTAGGGTCTTTAGTGAATCTTGTGATTAAGATACCTTTTTACTATGTCATATTTTTAAATTCTAGTTTTATTTTAGATTTTTCGTTGTTTATCTAAATTAAATTATTCTATTGTTTTATTTACATCTTTGGGATGCCCGACTTTTGCATGCCTTAATCAATCAATTGACTATTAATCAACTACAATTAATTGGTATATCTATAGGATAATTGAGATTAAGATTCTTGTATGATGAAACATAGATACTAATCATTCAATCACTCAACTTCTTGGTTCTTTATGCTTTCTCTTAATTATATTTTTGTATGATCATTCAAAGAATTAATTAAGAGAAAAGAATATTATATTGAATGATGAATTTTTGTTAATAGTTTTAAAGAGGGATTGATAATTGAGAAAATAAATAAGAATTCATATAAAAGTAAGACTTGAGGTGAAAGAGTACCAAGAATGTTGAAGGATTATTTTACTGAAAACATAGCTAACCTAGTTGTGGAGGCAAACAATTTCAAGCTTAAGTCAGGCTTGATATCTATGGGTCAAACCTCTACTATTTTCAGAGGACTACCAACTGAAGACCACAACATTCATCTAAAGAGGATCATAAGGATGGAAGACACCATAAAATATAACGGTGTTTTTACAGATGCCATAAGATTGAGGCTATTTCCATGGTCCTTGACGGATAAGGCTTCAAACTGGTTGTCATCCCAACCTGCCGATTCTATTACCTGGGATCAACAAACCAAAAGCTTTTTGAAAAACTATTTTCATCCATCCAGGTTTGCTAAACTTGGGAATGACATCGCCAACTTTGTTCAATTTGAGCAAGAGTTCTTATATGAGGCATAAGATTCCAAGACATGATCAGAAGTTGTCTGCATCATGGCTACCATATATGACAACTTGTTCAAATTTTTCACAATGGACTTTTAGTTCAAAGTAGAAGTAGTATTGATGTTGCTGGTGGAGGCTATATTCTAAAAAAAGAACATGACATGTTAAAAGAAAGAATATGACATGTTGCTGGTGGAGGCTATATGCCTTGGTGGAAGTAATAGATACTAATAGTTGTCAATGGAGTTCAAGTTATAGACATGTTAAATAGCATGTTGGGATGTTTGTGAATATTTTGGACTTGATGATGAAAGTAATTTGGGAAATCCATGGGCTAAGTAGATTGAGGAAGCCAAGTATGTCAGCCAAAAAGATGGTGATGCCAAAAAGAGTATGCAAGATGCTTTGGTGAAGTAAAGGCAAAAAGTTGGACATCCTTGTATGGGTGTTCTGGCAAATTATATGGGACAGACAAATGAGAGGTTGAAGGCCATTGAAAGTAAAACACAAACTCAGTCAATTCTAGCAACTCATATTGAGGAAGCTAACTATGTCACCAACACCAACCGCAGTTAGAATGACTCTTATTCTTCTACCTATAATCCAGGTTGGAAGAATCACCCTACTTTCTCTTAGGGATAAGAACAACAGGGGTAAAAATCTAATTTTTTTCAAGCAACCACATGTGCAAAGGCAAGAGGAGAGGAAACCAGATATTCAAGATGTACTAGATAAATTCATAGAGAAGACAAAAAAAAGGGTTTTGAATATGGAGAATCAAATCTCAACTCAATTTGGCAATCTGGAAACTCAAATGTTTAATATTGTTAATCTATTAGCACAAAGGCTTGTGGGATCATTGCCTACTCAAAACAAGCCAAATACAAAAAGAACAAGCTAAAGCTATCACACTTAGGAATGGAATTGAGGTCACTTCTGTAACACCTCGGCCATTACCGTTACCACTTCTCACCCCCCCTAACCAATGAGGTCAATTCTGTAACACCTCGGTCATTACCGTTACCAGTTCTCACCCCCTAACATCCTAGTGGAATTAGCGAATTTTTGCCTTCCGTGGGATTCGAGCCCGGTAACCGTGAGTTTTTGCTGAAACTATTGTTCAAATGCCCAAGTATGCTAAATTTTTAAAAGAAATCATTTCTAAAAAAAAGAAACTAGAGGGCTTTGAGATGGTTAAGCTTAACAAGGAATGCTCTACTATAGTCTTGAAAAAGTTTCCCTCTAAGTTTAAGGATCCTGATAGTTTTACTATTCCTTGTACTATTGGTAACTCGTATTTTGAAAAAGCACTTTGTGATTTAGGAGCTACTATTAATTTGATGCCTCTGCCTGTTTTTCAGGAAATTGGGCTTACAAGAACCTTACCGACTAACATTTCTCTATAGGTTGTTGACAAATCTATTATCCACCCTCGTGGGATAATAGAGGATGTGTTAGTAAAAGTGGATAAGTTTATTTTTTTTGCGGAGATGGTTGTTTTAGAAATGGAGGAAGTACCAACTATATTAGGTAGACTCTTCTTGGCCATCGGAAAAACTATGATCGATGTTCAGGAAAAATTAACTTTGAGACTAGGTGATGAAGAGACTGAACTTAAAGTGTTTAATTCTTTAAAAAAAACTCGTCTTCATTTGCTTCTTCTAGCTTCATTGAGGCTAATAATATTAATGATAAGGTTAGTTATGACAATTTTGAGAATTTCAAGATGCAAGACCGTTTGGAAAAATATCTTATTTTGCATAGCCCTAACATAATGGTGGGTGAAGATGAAATTAGAATTTTACCATCTTCTGAAACTCATTCACCCACATATAAAAAAAAAGGAAAAATAATATAAACCACACGATTAGAAAGTTAATAAGGAGCAATGCTTTAAAGGTGAAATTTTCTATGAGAAAGTCGCCTGATTAATTCTTAGGTTATCGTTAGGCTCGAGACGTTAAACAAGCGCTTTGCAGGAGGCAAACTGTATTTTCTTTTTATTTTGTTCTAGTTTAAATTTATTATTTTTGTTGATTATTTTTTATTTTAGAAAATAAAAGCTCCAACAACAAGCTCTTTCAAAGAAGTCACTTTTACTTTCTCTCATTTATTTATTCATTTAGTCTACTCCAGTATTCTGCCTTGAGGACCACACTTATTGCTAATGTGGAGGGAGAAGATAAATTATGATGTTTGACCTCTTGTAGTGTTTTTTATGGTTCTTTGTTGGCTTGTTTTACTTAAATGATGTGTTTGAAGTTTAACCTATAAGTCATTATTGAGTTTGATTTTTGAGCAAGCCCTAATGATGAGCATGTTGTTATGGCTAAATTGAAAGTTTGAAATTATGTGTGCTAGATAAAGAGGTTCCTTAGTTTTGACACAAGAACTTTCTGTTGTGAATAAGTTGAGGCGTCTTAGATGAACCAAAATTAAAACAGTTAATCCTAATTTGAAGTATACTAAATCCTTAACATAGGGGTGTAAGTGGACAAAATAAATCAATCAACCCGAACATCCAAACCAAACCAACCCGAAAATTACCCGTTATTTTTGGTTCGGGTAAAAAACCAAACCAAACCAAACCAATGTAAACCAAAGATTATTGGTTCGGGTATTGGATTTTAGTTTTAAAAATCAATAAAAATCGAAACAAACCAAAACTATTCATATTTTTTTTATATATTTATTTTTTACATAAAAATCTGACTCAATAAGACAACTTTTTTTGTATACAACAATTAGACCCATCACCCATTAAGCTCAATTCTAAACCCAAGTGATATCCTCACACACACACAGTCACACTCTATCGCAAAAACCTCTCATTCATTCATGCTCAATAGTATCAATAGTATCGTATCATCCTCCTCAGTTCTCACCTTACTGCTCACAGTCCACTTGTTGAAATTGTGTCGCCCACCTCGCTGCCTTTCACCTAGCTCTCTATTTCTCTCCTCGCCGCCACAACCCACGACCGTTTCTCTCCTTGCTCTCTGTTTCTCTCACAACTCCTTATTTTCCCTCTCTTGACCGTTTCTCTCCGCTGTGACCTCTTCTCCGTTTCTTTGTCTCTGTATTTTTTCTATCACAATTTGTTTCTCTCTATTGAGGTAACAAAGTTAATTCTTTTATGTTGTTTCTTTTTTCTATTTTGATTACTGTTTTCGATTGTATTGTACATTCAGTAAAGTGTTGATTGTTATTTCTTATTTTATTGTATTAGTGTTGGAGTTAATACCGATGACATGACACGAATGAAGAATGCAATCTAAGGTTATATTTAATTTGATCTGTTCAAGTTGGAAATAAATTTCATATTATAATTTCTAATTGTTTTTTATATCTTTTATTTCAGATTTCTATCATTCAAATGGACTGTTACTGCCTACTTTGAATTGTTGTTATTTTTCGTTGTAATTAAATTCTCAAATAGAATCTAGTCAACTAAATTCTGGTTTAATTGAGCAACCTGTTTTGTTTTTGAACTTGGGTTGTAATTGCACTATGTTATTTCAAATTCTGTTTTACGGAACCAAATTATGTAATGCTACCGCATATTTTGTTTTAGTCTTTTAGAGGATTAAATTATGAGTTTTTAGTTATTCCAAATTCTATTTTATTGGAAGAAATTAAAATGGTTGTTGAAGTTGTATATTCTATTTTTATTCTCCGAAAAAATTGAAATGTTTATCGTTTTATTTTTTTTGAAATCCAATCATCCAAACCGAACCGACTCATATATCATCGGTTTAGTTTGATTTGGATCTAGTTATAAAAAATAAGTAAAACCGAACCAAACCAACCCGTGCAAATTTCATTCGTTTGGATTTATTTTTCGCAGAAAACCAAACCAAACCAAACTGACCCGTTACACCCCTACCTTAACATAGAACAATTGAGAAGTAAAAACTTCATGAATTAATGGATAAGAAAAAGAAGTAATTGAAAACTTATTCTAAAGAATTAAAAAAATTATCATCTCACTTACTAGCTTGGGGGTTACTCACACTAGCAGTCAGGTGAAAGGTGGAGTGAAATGTTGTTTCACTGAGTAGCTTGGGGATTACTTGTGCTAATAGTCAAGGCAAAGGTGGAATGGTATCAAATTAAAGAAAAAATGAAGTGTTGTTTCACTGAGTAGCTTGGGGATTACTTGCACTAACAGTCAAGTCAAAGGTGGAATGATATTAAATTAACAAGAAAAGAAAAAAATGTCATGAATAAAAGGTTGAGTTGTCTAGTTAAATCAAAGAAAAATGTCCCTAGTACTTAGAAAAATAAACCTTTGTGTTCTATGGTAAGGATGAAACTTTATGAATGAGAAGGATTAAATGAATTGATTGAAGAAAGTCTCAACGCATTGAATGCTAAGAAGCAATGAGGTTAACAATACACACTTTGAATTATGAGAATTCATTTTACTTAGTTGGCATAGTGTAGAAGGTATTTGATTTAAACTAAACAATTTAGAAAGAATTTTTGCTCAAAATAAAACATTCAATTATGATGTTCTTATTTCTTTAACTTTGTCTTAGAATGACACTTTTCTTGAGGACAAGCAAATGTTGTGTGAGGAGGAGTTGATAAACCTATTTATATAGGATTTTAAGATGGTATTTGTCCTCTATTTTATCTTATTTTGTAATTTTGATTTTAACTTCTTCGTACTTATTTATTTATTGTATTTGCAGAATTGATCATGAGATGATAAAATAATTCAAATTGTTCAAGGAGATTGAATTGATCATGAGAAGGTTTGTTGCACAGTTCAAGGAGATTGAATTTAATGATAAGAAAATGCTGCCAAAGAAGGGGAAGGTTGTTGCTAAAGAAGGGGAAGATTGTTGCATAAAATTAGGATCTTATTGCTATCATAAGGAGGAGAAATCAGAAACACAGAAGGAGGGCCGCAAAAAACAAATTAGTGAAGAGAAAAAATAAGGACAACCATTTTGGAAACTTAGGAGTGGTTAGTGCTGGAGCAAAGTGTCTCAAATTTTGAAGCAAAAAAATATACTGTTTGACAGTTTTATTTATATTCTGCTAATTGATCAACACTTCTATTATTGACGTTATTTTCCATATGTCAATGAGTAACTAAGCTCTCTTTTAAGGTCTTGGGTAAATCTTATGATTAAGATACCTTTTTACTTTGTTTTAGTTTAAGATTCTAGTTTTATTTTATATTTTTGTTGTTTATCTCAATTAAATTATTCTATTGTTTTATTTACATGTTTGGGATGACTGACCTGTGCATGCTTTAATCAATCAATTGACTAATGACCAACTACAATTAATTGGTTGATCTATAGGATAATTGAGATTAGGATTCTTGTATGATGAAACATAGAAACTAATCTTTCAATCACTTGACTTCTTGGTTCTTTATGTTTTCTCTTAATTATATTTCTTGTATGATCAGTAAAAGAATTATTTTAGAGAAAAGAATATTACAGTGAATGATAAATCTTTGTTAATAGTTTTAAAGAGGGATTGTTAATTGAGAAAAGAAATAAGAATTCATATAAAACTAGGAATTGAGGTATTGATATTACAAGTGAAACTATGACCCTTTATTTACTTTTCATTAGATCAAAGTTGTGTCTCGTTATAATTTTTATGTTATCGTTACGTTTTCGTTATCACGAATCAACAATAATTTTCATTAATCTAAATAATATAAAATCTTGATTAATTTAGTATTTGTTAATGTAACGTCCTCTAAATTTATTATTTAAAAATAATTAGAACCCATCAATTATATTCAATATTAAATTATGTGTGATATTTATTTGCCTTGTTCGATTTTTGGTAGTTGATAAAGTTTTTAGTAAGAATTATTTAATCAATGGGGAGTTTATATATATATATATATATATATATATATATATTATATGTAGATGTGTTTTTCTAGTGCAAGAAGAATTTGGGCTATGTGTTTGTGGCTTGGTTTTTATGATCAAGCTTAACAACAACAAAAAAGAGTGACATTTTATCCCTCTTATTCTTTATTTAGGCCCAACATTATCTCACCAACATTTTCCACTTTAAATTTTCCCTAAGTACACAATTTCTGTATACTTACTAATAATAAACAAAAAGGAATACCGAAACCCTAGCCACCATAACCTTCACACCTCCTTTTCTTCGTGTATTCAAAGCTTGGAACTTCTTTTCCTTGACAACAACTTCGTGGGGCTTAAAGCTTTGTACTAGGAAGAAAAGCGGCCAAAGTAAGGGCTTTTCCCCACACAAATTATAGTTAGGCCGTTGGTTGGATGACATGAAATAAATAATTCTGGTTACTTTTATTTTAAAAGGAATAAATGTAGACTAATGGATTAAAATAATAAAACCCCAATTTTTGTTGAGATTGAATTGTAATATATGACTTCTATGGAGTAAAGTATGAAATTTTATGCTATATGTGATAAAATTATAGTTTTACGATGAATATGAAATAAAGTTGAATTTTTACCTTATATGTGATAAAGTTTTAACTTTTATTATGTATATGAGTTGGAGTTTGAATTTTCTTGTTATATATGTTAAAGTGTTAATTTTTATGGCCTATATGATATAAAGTTTATATTTTTATGTGTGTGTGGTGAAAGTCATAATTTTTATGATTATTTGTCTATGAATATATACTCATGATAAGGATGTGTGGTATGTGTTCTTAGTGATATGTGAATAAGGTGGTGATTTTAAACAGTGATTTTGAATGCATATGACATGATTCTTAGTGGGCTATGTGGGATATCTCTTTGATACTATATCATCATGTCATGGCATATGCATCTTCGTGGGAGTTGCCTTAGTGGCAAGTTTGTTTTCCCCATTGGTATGGGTGACTTTTATATGTAAAAGTTGCCTTAGTGGCAGCCTTATATCCGGATCATATAGTTTTAGGAGCATGCATTATGCATATGTTTTGATATACAATTTACCGGTTTGCACTTTTTTTTTTCTCTTAAATTTGAAGTTTTTACTTTTATATGTTTTGTGTTATTCTTCTATATGTTTAGCTTTGGTTTGATGTGGATGATGGAAAAAACTAACCCTTACAACAACATTTTAGGTACTAATGAGTTCGAGGAGATTCAAGAGTAGTTAATTAGTATTGACGTATGGTGAACATGGGGTAAACATGGGTTTTTGTTTCAAGACAATTTTGTAATAATAGAATTGCCCACTATTTCTAAGTTCTTTTTAATCTTTTGCCACAAACTTTTAAAATGTACTAGAATTCTAGAAATACGGAAGTGGTTCCCTTCTGTTAGGAATAATTGCCTTTATTTTGTTTTAAATTTTGAATAAATATTTTCTAATGATATTAAGTAACGTGGTTGTTACTAATTATTTAAATGAAAAAATGTTAAGTATTCTTAAAAAAAAAACGTAAACTTTTCTAAGCAATAACTATTTTTTTTTTAAGTAACGTTTTGTAATAAAATCTGGGGCGTTACATTATGGTATCAGAGCAATAATTCTCGGAATTTTGGGGGTGGGACGCTTCGTGTATATCGCATATATTTTAATTGTTTGTTAGTTGTTAATTGTTAATTGTTTGTTTTTCTAATTATTGGATTTCACTGATTTTTTAAATTCCTATTATGTGTCATTAATTACGTTAATTGTTTGGTTTTATTTATTTTATTTTATTAAGTACATAAATTCCTATGATGTATCATTAATTGCGTAACCTTGAATTTTTGTGATTAAATATATGCCTTAAATTCCTAGGAATTGAAAATAGTTTTAATTTGATTCAATGCAATAATTGCTTTTGATTTTAACGACGTTATGAATTTAATATTATGTCCTTACAAAATTACTACTCATGATTTGAATATTTTTTGTTTTGTTTTGTATGTTATGATTTAATACTCGTGATTTAATGACATTATGAATTTATTAATCTTGATTTGAATTTTTTTAAATAATTGTCGGTATGTTATGAATTTAGTACTTATGATTAATAACATTATGAATTTACTATTATAATGATTATGAATATTCTTTAATTATTTAATTTTTGTGTTATAATTTAAATTTTTGTAATAAAGACAATGTTTTAAACCTCTAACCTGTATAAAATTTTAGGATCCCCATAATAGAAAGGAAGGATAATACTGTAAAAAGTTGTATTAGCAGGATTCTGGCTAAGGAAAGACTTGGTTATTAAGTGGTCCGTTGACCCACCTCTCTTTCCTGGGAACCCCTCTAGTACACGACTTACTGTGTGACCCAAACATATTGTCCCCATAATAGAAGGGAAAGGTAATACCGTAAAAAGTTGTATTAGGGGATTCTGGCTAAGGAAAGACTTGGTTATTAAGTGGTCCGTTGACCCACCTCTCTTTCCTGGGAACCCCTCTAGTGCACGACTTACTGTGTGACCTAAACCTACTATATAGACGTGAATAAAATATTTCCTTACAACCGTAAGGTTATAATTAGATCATATTGTTATCCTAATTAGATAATTTGTAGGACGCGAGCCTGGGCGGAGCGGTCGTCGGTGCTTGTCGCGCAAACCGATCAGTCCCCTAGGGAGGAAGTGACATGACTAAAGCAATCCAAGCCATGAATGCAATGGCCGCTGCAATGGCCCAACAAGCTGCAGTTCAGGGTCAGCAGGCTTCAATCCAGGCTCAACGTAATGGGCAGAGGGACTAGAGGGAGGAAGCAGCGGTTGCAACGAGAGGACTGATTGAATTTCGTCGACAAGATTCGCCAAAATTTAAAGGGGAGCATGACCCTAACAAGGCTTATCTCTGGCTGCAGGAGATTGAGAAGATATTTGACATCCTCCACTGTCCCGATGACACGAAAGTGGAGTATGCTGCCTACTTACTGATTGGTGAAGCTGAATACTGGTGGAGGGGGGCGCGACAAATGATGGAAGGAAACCACGAAGAGGTGAATTGGGAAGTCTTCAAGAGAAAGTTTTTGGACAAATATTTTCCGAAGAGTGTCAGGGCTGAGAAAGAAGCCGAATTCTGAAGACTATATCAAGGAAGTCTCACGGTGTCCGAGTATGCGGAAAAGTTTGAGTCCCTAGCAACACATTTTTGCTACTTTTGTAACCAAATGGATGAAGAGTACATGTGCGAGAGGTTTGAAAGCGGGCTCAGGTATGAGATTAAGGAGTTTGTGGGACGCCTAGAGATACGTCAATATCAAGTGCTGGTGGAGAAATGCAAAAAGGTGGAGATCATGAAACGGGGACACCTGAACAAAGGTGCTATTGGTGGACCAGCGAGACCTCAGGTAGAAATCAAGCACAACCTTATCATTTAATTATGGGGTTATGTCTCTAAATATTACATTTGAATAGGGAAATGGTGACCAACAAAATAGAGGCATACAGTTTCAACAGCAAAAGCCTTATGCCCGCCACAAGAGATTGCTAGAGATCAATCAGGCCCCCAAAATGTGGGAGATCAGAGGCCTCAGAATCCAGCACAAAACCCAATGCATACTGGTCGTTGCTATCATTGTGGACATGACGGACATATGATAACTGAGTGTCCCGAAAGAACCAGGATATGTGTTTCCTGTGAGAAACTAGGCCATCTTGCAAAAGATTGTCGGGAGAAGGACACTGGCGACAATAAGGATGTTGTCAACAACAAGGATGTTGCACACCCTACTGCTCAAGGACGTGTTTATCATATTAGTTGAGAAGAAGCACCATCTTCCTCAGAACTTATTCAGGGTGAGTGTTTAACTGCTGGAAAAATATTTTCTGTGTTATATGATTCAGGAGCAACACACTCGTTCATTTCATTAGATTGGGTGGATTGGCTCCAACTAGATGTCACTACCTTACCATTCGATTTACTGGTTACCCTCCCCTCTGCTGAACCAGTAAAATGTAATTCGGTGTGCTTGCAATGTCCGCTGACTTTGTTTAAAATGAATTTTAAGATCGATTTAATTTGTATTCCTCTAAAACATCTTGGAGTAATTTTGGGAATGGATTGGTTGTCTAGCAACTACATCATGATAGATTACGCCCAATGGAATGTGATATTTCCATATCCCGATATTTTGAAGTTCCTTTCGGCCAACAGACTGCAGTTTTCTCTAAAGGAAGGAGTTCAAAAATATGTGTTTCTCAACTCCATCAGTATGACTCCAGAGGTTGTTGTCGATGAGATCCCAATGGTGTAAGATTTCTCTGAAGTTTTCCCACCAGACATACTAGGACTACCCCCGGTCCGCGACGTCGAATTTCGTATCGATGTTATTCTAGGTACTAGACCCATCTCTATCGTTCCTTATAGAATGGCCCCCTTAGAGCTATCAGAACTAAAGAACCAATTGGAAGACCTTCTGTCTAAGAAATTCATTCGTCCTAGTGTGTCACCATGGGGAGCTCTTGTATCATTGGTCAAGAAGAAGGATGGAAAGTCGAGACTGTGCGTTGATTACCGACAGCTCAATAAGGTCACAATAAAAAATAGATACCCCTTACCTCGCATTGATGATTTAATGGACCAACTCAGAGGGGCGGAGGTGTTTTCTAAGATTGATCTAAAGTTAGGGTACCATCAGATTCGGGTGAAAGAAGATGATATATCCAAGACGGCCTTTAGAACGCGTTATAGGCACTATGAGTACTTGGTGATGCCCTTCGGAGTGACCAATGCGCTAGCTATCTTCATGGATTATATGAACCGTATCTTCCGTCCATTCTTAATAAATTTCGTGGTGATCTTTATTGATGACATCTTGATCTATTCCAAGACCCGAGAAGAACATAAGGAACATTTGCGTCAAGCTCTACAAGTACTGAAGGAGCAACAACTATATCCCAATCTAGGAAAATGTAAATTTTGGTTGGAAGAAGTGAAGTTCTTGGGACATGTAATTTCTAAGGAAGGGATTGTTGTCGACCCGTCCAAGGTAAAAGCCGTGATGGCATGGAAACAACCGCAAACAGTCACATAGATTAGAAGTTTTCTGGGTTTGGCCGGGTACTATAGGAGATTTATTGAGGGATTTACCAAGATTGCTACTCCATTGACACACCTTATGAAGAAGAACCAGATTTATGCATGGATTGAGGTGTGTGAGAAAAGTTTTCAACTGATGAAGGAGAAGCTAACTACATCCCCCGTGTTAGTGTTGCCACAACCAGAAGAGCCTTACGAAGTTTATTGTGATGCTTCCTATCAAGGTTTGGGTTGTGTGCTGATGCAGAACAAACGAGTAGTGGCCTATGCCACAAGGCAATTGAAGGTGCATGAAAAGAATTATCCCAGTCATGACTTGGAGTTAGCGGCAATTGTCTTCACATTGAAAATTTGGAGACATTATCTATATGGTGTAGTTTTGATGTATTTAGTGACCATAAGAGTTTGAAATACTTGTTTGATCAAAAGGAACTTAAAATTAGGCAGAGGAGATGGATGGAGTTCATTAAAGATTATGAGTTCACGTTGCATTACCATCCAGGGAAAGCAAATGTGATGGCTGATGCCCTAAGCAGGAAGCGAGTCCATCTCTCGTTTGTAACAATGAAGGGATTGGAGTTGTTAGAGAAGTTCTATGACTTGGATCTTAATTTGGATTCCCCATTGGGAAAAGTGCAATGTGGAATGATCATTATAGATAGTGAATTGATGAATGAGATAAAAGTTCTCCAAGTTACCAACGTGTTGACTCAAGAGAAAAGGAAATTGATCGAGGTCGGCAAGGCACCTGAATTTGAGGTGGGCCCATACGATTTTGTGAGATGTAATGGACGTGTTTGTATACCCGACAATACACAATTGAGGAAGACTATCTTGGATGAGGCCCATAAAAGCAAGTTGAGTATTCACCCTGGTACCACCAAAATGTATAAAGACCTTAAGCAAAAATTCTGGTGGCCGGGAATGAAGAAACAGGTAGCAGAATATGTGGCTTCATGTTTGACTTGTCTTAAAGCCAAGGTAGAGCAGTAGAAACCCGGGGGACTACTAAGGTCATTAGATATACCAGTATGAAAATGGGATAGTATATCTATGGATTTCGTGGTAGCATTGCCTAAGACTCAACGGAAGTTTGACTCCATTTGGGTGATTGTCGACAGGTTGACCAAATCTGCCCATTTCATACCCGTGAGAACTACTTATAATGTGACTAAGCTTGCAGAGATCTACATTATCGATATTGTTAGACTACATTGGGTACCCTCCAGCATTGTGTCAGATACAGATCCGAAGTTCATTTCTCGTTTGTGGGGAGCATTACATGAGGCGTTGGGTACTAAGTTGAGATTGAGTTCGGCCTATCACCCTCAAACCAATGGACGAACAGAAAGGACTATTCAGACCTTGGAGGATCTACTGAGAGCGTGTGTGTTGGATGAGCGAGGAAGTTGGGATAATATGTTGCCTCTTGTTGAGTTCACATATAACAAATTGCCTTGCCTCCGAGCCTGACCAAACAGCACAACGTATTCCATGTGTCATAGCTAAGGAAGTACATGGCTGATCCTACCCATTTTATCACGCCAGATGATATCCAGTTGAAGGAGAACCTTTCCTTGGTAATTCCACCACTAAGCATTGGAGATAGGACTACTAAGCACCTACAAGGTAAGGAGATCGCCATGGTCAAGGTGATTTGGGACCAAACGACTGGAGATGCAACTTGGGAATTAGAGGAAAAGATGAGAGAACTCTACCTTAATCTGTTTATGTCTAACTAGTTTCGAGGACGAAACTATTTTTAAGGGGGTGAGTATTGTAACATCCTCTAAATTTATTATTTAAAAATAATTAGAACCCATCAATATTATTCGATATTAAATTATGTGTGATATATATTTGGCTTGTTCGATTTTTGGTAGTTGATAAAGTTATTAGTAAGAATTATATAATCAATGGGGAGTTTAATATATATATATATATATATATATATATATATATATATATATATATATATATATATATATATATATATATATATATATATACATTATATGTAGATGTGTTTTTCTAGTGCAAGAAGAATTTGGGCTAAGGGTTTGAGGCTTAGTGAGACCCAACCCACTTGAATGAGTATAAATTTGGGCTATGTGTTTGTGGCTTGGTTTTTATGATCCAGGTTAACAAAAAGAAAAAAGTGACATTTTATCCCTCTTACTCTTCATTTAGGCCCAACATTATCTAACCAACATTTTCCACTTTAAAGTTTCCCTAAGTCCACAATTTCTGTATACTCACTAATAATAAACAAAAAGGAATACCGAAACTCTGCCACCATCACCTTCACACCTCATTTTCTTCGTGTATCCAAAGCTTGGAACTTCTTTTCCTTGTGAACAACTTTGTGGGGCTTAAAGCTCTATAATAGGAAGAAAAGCGGTCAAGGTAAGGGCTTTTCCCCACACAAATTATTGTTAGGCCGTTGGTTGGATGACATGAAATAAATAATCGTGATTACTTTTATTTTAAAAGGAATAAATGTAGACTAATGGATTAAAATAATAAAACCCCAATTTTTGTTGAGATTGAATTGTAATATATGACTTCTATGGAGTAAAGTTTGAAATTTTATGCTATGTGTGATAAAATTGTAGTTTTGCGATGAATATGAAATAAAGTTGAATTTTTACCTTATATGTGATAAAGTTTTAACTTTTATTATGTATATGAGTTGGAGTTTGAATTTTCTTGTTATATATGTTAAAGTGTTAATTTTTATGGCCTATATGATATAAAGTTTCTATTTTTATGTGTATGTGGTGAAAGTCATAATTTTTATGATTATTTGTCTATGAATATGTGATACTCATGATAAGGATGTGTGGTATGTGTTCTTAGTGATATGTGAATAAGGTGATGATTTTAAAAAGTGATTTTGAATGCATATGACATGATTCTTAGTGGGTTGTGTGAGATATCTCTTTGGTACTATATCATCATGTCATGGCATATGCATCTTCGTGGGAGTTGTCTTAGTGGCAGGTTTTTTTTTCCCATTGGTATGGGTGACCTTTCTGTGTGGAAGTTGCCTTAGTGGCAGCTTTATATCCGGATCATATAGTTTTAGGAACATGCTTTATGCATAAGTAACGTGGTTGTTACTAATTATTTAAATGAAAAAATGTTAAGTATTCTTAAAAAAAAAAAAACGTAAACTTTTCTAAGCAAAAACTAATTTTTTTAAGTAACGTTTTGGATTAAAAATCTGGGGCATTACAGTTAAATTAATCTATGTGATACGATAATTTTATATACTACTATTTGAAAAACTTGTAGAATTGCAAAATTTTGTCCAAAAGAAACAGCTCAAAGTTTATCTACCGACGTGGCATAGAGATAAACTTGAATGAGAGAGAAAGCCGATACCTCATTCTCTTTTTTCGCCGTTTGTTTTCTCCGGTGAGGTTTCTCCGATTCGTTTACCGTAATTATGTACTTGTATGTTCTCGGTTGGATTATAAGCACAGTTTTGAGCCTCTTCGCGCTCTACAGTTTGTTGAGATATTTTAGAATCCAAACTTTTATCCATTTTACCCCAAAAAAATCAGAATTTATGGAACTGAATTTTCACTAAATCTAGTCTAAAATATTATAATATCTTTTTTAAATGATAATAAGATAATTGACTAATTTTAGTCTCCATAAAACTCTTCTATATATAAATACACTATTGGTATGATGAAATTTAATCACAACACAACATTATTGTAAGAGATAAGAAAACTTAATGGAGGAAAAAAATAATGTTGCAAAATATAGAATCTATGATGGAAAAGAAAAAGAGCATTCCTTTCAACCCTAAAGTTCATTTCACTTTAAATGTAATTTTAGCACAAGTTGCTACACATTTTTACACCTATGAAGAGTTATCATAAATTGAAGAACTACATCAAAGTGTTTGTCAAGAAACAAAGTCACCTCTTATTTTACAAAACAGTGTAAAAAAAGATAAAGTGGATAATAACAAGAAGAGGAGTTGGTCAAGTAATAAAGGTAGCATGTCTTGTGGAGAAAGAAGAGTGAAACCAAAGACTATAAAGGAAAAAGAATCATCACAACCACCAAAATTGCCTATTCATGTCATGGACAAGATCACAAAGATGAACGATACTAAAGTAAGATATGTTATGTGCAAGAAATTGTTTAAAACGAATCTCAACATAAATAACAATCGTCTTTCAATGCCACTTAAAAAAATCAAATGTGATTTTCTCACTGAGATAGAGAAGAAGATATTAGATACAAAGGAAAAAGATAAACCTCTTGGGTTGGAAGTGATTGTGTTAGATTCTTCATTTAGAGAATTCACTATGTCTTTGAAAATGTGGAAGATGCACAAAAAGTCGAAGATGCACAACAAGTCAAAGATGCATCCAACTAGTGTTTATAATCTTGTTAAGAATTGGAGGCTTCTTGTGTCGCGAAACAATTTGAAAGAGGATCAAAAACTCAACATTTGGTCATTTAGGGTCAATGACAAGCTACACTTCCTACTCGACGGTTAGAATTCTTAGTTATAACATAATTTTTAGTTTTTTGGTTGTTAATTCTTTCATCATGATGTACTCTAACATTGGTCACATGCTTCCGTAAGTAAAAAATAATGTACAATTTTAGTGTTTTTTTTCTTATTTAAGTAAAAAATAATGTTAAATGGTATTTCTTATAATTTTTTTGTTCAACTTGCTATGATCCACTTATAAATTTATTTTATTTCATCTTTTCACAATTTGCACTTTTTAACAAGTTATAATAGTTGAATAAAAAAGTTATAATTATAATAATATTCAATCAAAATTATTAGACTTAAACTACTATTTATGTAAATGAATATAGGAGTAGAAATCTATCAATAATGATTAAACACATGAGTAACTAATTAAGACTCTTTTGTTATTATTTTTTTCTTATGGTTATCCAAACAAAAATGTTAATTTTTTCATCATCATATAATTATGTTTTTTTTATTAGCGAATAATTTTTTCTAACATTGGCACATGCCTCCATGAGTAAAAAATAATAGATAATTTTAGTGTTAATAATTTCTTATAAATTAGTAAAAATTAATGTTAAATGGTACTTCTTATAATTTCTTGTTTAACTTGCTTTGATCAATTTATAAATTTATTTTATTTCCTCGTTTCACAGTTTGCACTTTGTAACAAGTTATAATAGTTTATTTAAAAAAATTATAAACCTATTTTTTTTAGAATTTTAATAGGGTATTTGTCATCTATTTTATCTTGTTTTATAATTTTGATTCCAACGTATTCTCATTTATTTATCGTATTTGCAGAATTAATCATGAGATGATAAAATAATTCAAATTGGTCAAATCTACTAAGTTTTTAGTGCAAAAATATCAAGTTTAATATTCCAATTTATGAGTACAAGAAGGAGGTTTGTTGCACACTTCATGCCGATTGAAAAGATTGTTGGCAAAGAAGCGGGAAGATTGTTGCAAAAAGAGGGTTGTTGGGAAGGTTGTTGCATAAAATTTGGATCTTGCGAGAAATAAACAAAACGACAGTCGTATACCAGAAATCAAATCGGAGGAGTAAAAAAATTAGAGAGGGAGAAAATAAGGACAAACACTTTTAAAACTTACAAGTGGTTAGAGCTGGAGCAAAGTGTCTCAAATTTTGGAGGAAAAAATGTACTCTTTGAAGGTTTTATTTATTTTCTGTTAATTGATCAATACTTCTATTATTTACTTTATTTTTTATATGTCAATCAGTAACTAAGTTCTCTTCTAATGTCTTGGGTGAATCTTGTGATTAAGATACCTTTTTACTATATCATATTTTAAAATTATAGTTTTATTTTAGATTTTTGTTGTTTATCTAAATCAAATTATTCTATTGTTTTATTTACATCTTTGGGATGAACGACTTTTGCATGCCTTGATCAGTCAATTGACTACTGACCAACTACAATTAATTGGTATATTTATAAGATAATTGAGATTAGGATTCTTGTATGATTAAACATAGATACTAATCTTTCAATCACTCAACTTCTTGGTTCTTTATGCTTTCTCTTAATTATATTTTTTGTATGATCAATCATAAAATTAATTTAGAGAAAAGGAATATTATATTAAATGATGAATCTTTGTTAATAGTTTTAAAGAGGGATTGACAATTGAGAAAATTAATAAGAAATTACAAAAAGAGTAGGACATGAAGTATTGGTATTACAAGTGAAACCATGACCCTAGGTTTACTTTCCATTAATTCAAAGTTGTATTGTTATATATTCTCATTATAATTTTTATGTTATCGTTACATTTTCGTTATCGCAGACTAACAATAATTTTGATTAGTCAAAATAATATAGAATCTTGATTAATTTGGTTGTTGTTAAATTAATATATGTGAATACGATAATCTTATATACTACTACTTAGCAAACCTGTACAATCGCGGAATTTTGTACAACAAGTTTTTGGGGCCGTTTCCGGAGATTAATTTACAAATATTAAGTGAAAAAGATTTTTATTACTCTAGACTTTTTTTTATTTAGTTTAATTTTAATTATTTTATTCAAAAACAAAAAAAAATAAATATGTTTGATTTACTTTTCGTTGTTACTATTACTAATATATTTAACTTTCTTTGTTATTATTATCATTTCCATTTGGTTTTACGCTTTAGTTTCTAAAAAAGCAAAAAAAAAAAAATTATTTAGTTGTTATTAATTTTTTTTTTCTTTTTTGTGTGCATGATCACTCGTTTCCAGGAGTCTATTTTGTTTTTTGATTTAAAAATTGAACGAACTGCTCGTAGGCGAAGAAGACAAATAAGAGCAATGGTTGAAAGAGTACCAAGAACGTTGGATGATTATTTCACTCCGACGGTAGATTTTACTAAAAGCATAGCTAACCTAGTTGTGGAGGCAAACAATTTCAAGCTTAAGTCAGGCTTATTATCTATGGGTCAAACCTCTACTCTTTTTCAGAGAACTACTAATTGAAGACCCCAACGTTCATAAGATTGAGGCTATTTCCATGGTCTTTGACGGATAAGGCTTCAAAATTGGTTGTCATCCCAACCTGCTAAGTCTATTACCTGGGATCAACAGACCAAAAGCTTTTTGAAAAAATATTTTCCTCTATCCAGGTTTGCTAAACTTCGGAATGACATCGCCGACTTTGTTAAATTTGAGCAAGAGTTCTTATATGAGGCATAAGATTTCAAGACATGACCAGAATTTGTCCGCATCATGGCTACCATATATGGCAACTTGTTCAATTTTTGCACAATGGACTTTTAGTTCCAAGTAGAAGTAGTATTGATGTTGCTTGTGGAGGCTCTATTCTAAACAAAGAACATGAATAAGTATATGCCTTGGTGGAAGAAATAGATACTAATAGTTGTCAATAGAGTTCAAGTTATAGACATGTTAAAAAGCAAGTTGGGATCTACAAAGTGGAGGCTAATTGTCATCTTTTGGTTTGTCTGCATCTGCTTCCTCTGGTTCCAGCAAACCTGCAGTATCCTCAACTTGTTTTGACTTTTTAAGGTCAAGCTGTTTTTCGTATAACATAATATAAATAAGAAAATTGAAGCACGAAATCAATACAACCAAAACATCAATTTTGTTTCTGGTGATTTCTGCTTGTTTCTGAAAACCAAACTTGTATGTTACTTTTGCTGAAGTGTTCAGATTATGTGGATCTCTTTGTTCCTCAAAATTTGAGAACCTACAAAAAACTTATCTAGCTTTGATATTTAAGATCAAACTTCTTGTTATCACAGTAAACATAATATCTGACAATAATTAAATTTAAAGAAATATATCACCTATATGTTAACAGTTTTAGTTTCACTCTAAAAACCCTCTTATTTCTTCTTTTCTAGTTTTTAGATTTTGAATTTTCATATTCTCTGATTAGAGGGTTTGGATGAAGGGATTTGAATTCCCATCCAGGTTTAGAGTCTTGATGAATTTGATTAGAGTGTTCAAAGAAGTCTCCTGATTCTGATTATTAATCTGACACTTCTGTTTCTGCTGATGTATCTAGTTACTCTGGTAATTTTGGAACTAATGGTAATTCTGATTGTTCTGGCAGTTCCGGTTCTTTTGATATGTGTGATTTCTCTGTCAGTTTTGATTTTGTTAATATGTGTGATTTCTCTGCCAGTTTTGATTATGTTGATATGTGTGATTTCTCTGCCAATTTTGATTTTGTTGATACTCTAGATTTTTTTGATATTTCTGGTTCATCATATGGTTCTAGTTCTGATAGGTATTGTGCTGACCAGTTCTTCTTCCACTAGAGTCAGTTGGCTTCTGTTTGGTAGGTCTTGGAACACAGACCTTTGTGCCTTCATATATTGCAAGCATCCATTGACCAGGAACCATGACTGGTGTTTCAATTTGGTTGCTTAGAACATCTGCAACATAAACAATTTTATCCTTTGGTACCTAAGTCTGGTAGGGTTCTGGCTTGTTAGATCTTAAAGATTTCTTGTCTTTCCATGTGGTTAGCATAGGACAAGATATTTTAATGTGACCTTTCTTATAGCAAATAGTACATAAATCATCAGAGGGAATAAACTTAGATTCAGTTACTTTTTCTTGAAATCCAATTCCTCTTTTACCATTCCTACTAACCCCATAAATCGTAGATGCATACTTGCTTCTTTCCATACCATTATAAGGAAAATCTTGAAATACTTCTTCATGCTTATTAGAGTTACATGTGGTATTTTCAATTGATGTTGAACTATATTTACTTTTCAGAGTTAGATATTCAGCCTTAAGTTCAGCAATATCAGTTTTCAGATTTGCTATTTCTGTTTTACGTTCAATAATATCAGTTTTCAGAGTTGCATTATCTGTCTTAAGTTCAGTAATATCTCATACTTGCATTTTCTATTTTAAATTCAGCACTTTGATTCTTTAAAACATTAACTTTTTAAGTTAGATTTGTATTTTCTTTCCTAAGTGTTTTCAAATTTAAAATCAATTTGTGATTCTTATTTAAAAAATAATTTAGAGCAGTAATTAAATCAGATCAAGTATATTCGGAAAATACCTCAATTTCTTCATCTTTTGATTCATGTAATACCCTTAATTTTAAAATGTGCCTTTTGTATTTTTGATGTGTTTATTTGAATTCTGAGGCTTTTTAGCCAGTTTTATTGGTATTTTGAATGTTTAAATGCCATAAATATTTTGTGGCTCCCGTTTTAAATTATTTGGCGAGAAATAATTTAATCACGTTGCGGAAAATTTATTACCGAACTGTTTTATTAAAAATATCTATAGTTGCTAAAAAATTTATCTGTCAATTGAGTTGCAATGAGAATAGATATTTTTATCAAAATTGTTGGGGTGTATGTGAAAGTGTTGAAATTGGTTGGTTTGGGATAAATATATATATATATATATATATATATATATATATATATTATTTTATGAGTAATATATGTATATATGAAAGAAAAGGAAGAAAGAAAAAAGCATTTTCCCTGCCCGCGTACGAATTACTCCATCTTCTTCCTCTCTTTTCTTTGTTTTGTTTTCAAAAACCCCAAACGAAAAACCTCACGTATCACCTAGATTTAAGCTTCCTCTCGCGTAGTGACTAAAGAGAAAGTCGCTCATTGTCACGTTGCGGTGCTAGTGAACTGATTTTCGAAGCGTCATGTAAAGCGAATTTTTACCAGAATTTAATTGCGGTGCCGTAATCGGCCGTTCGAGCTACCGTCGAGGTAAGGGCTCCTTCCAAGCTTTTAGTTTGCATTTAGGACCTTATTTGTGAACTTGGGGAAAATAAATTTGGTGAGTTTTAGGTGTAAGGTTGTGAGAAATGAAATTAATGCATTTTGTGGGTGAAATGGTGAATTTGAATTTAAAGAGTTTTGAGGTGTGGGTGATTTTTGCTTCGTATGGTTGATATGTTTATGGGTAATAGTATGAATGTTTAGATATGCTTGATGTTTGAAGATGTGGGGTTTTGAATAAATGCAATTTATGTGTGAATTTTGATTTGGTGTGCAATGAATTGATGAGATTGTGTGTGTGGTGATTTGAATTCAATATGATTTGTGAATTCAATTTCATGTGATTTGAGGATTGTATGCGTTGAGTATGCTCTGTGTTAAATTTGAGAATCATTAGTGTTAAATGAGCATTAAAAATGGGGAATCTTTTAATAGCTGCATTTACTTAATGATTATGGTGTCGAGAGTCAGAGTATGCTCATGCATTTCATAGTACATGGTGATCGCGATGGTGCCATGGTGATAGTGGTGACCGGATGGGCCAAATGATGATTCCATGTGAATTGTTGGTTCATCTTATCCTTAAGGGGATTATCGCGTCGGAGATAGTGGTGACCGGATGGGCCACGGGATGATTCCATGTGAATTGTTGGTTCATCTTATCCGTACGGGGGATGATTCCATGTGAATTGTTGGTTCATCTTACCTTACAGGGATTACTGCGTCGTGCTAATTTGTGAGAGATTGCACTTTAGTAAATCGTGCTAGCCTGTGAGAGACTGCACCTCGATAATTAGTAATGGCCTGTGAGAGACCGTACAATTATGATTACGACCCCTCGAGGAGGGTTTTGATGATATTCCGGAATCATGTGCATTGACATATGCGCATTGCATTAGGGTGCTTGGCACGCGAGTCATGCTTGGTATACTGTGATGGTTGTTTATGCGTACTTGATTGTGATGTGTGATTGAGTTGTATTTGATGATGGTGATTAATTGATTGAGTGTTGAAAGTGTTAGAATGATTTTGAAATGTTTCAAAACTGAAAATCTGTCATTTTTACAGTTGTAGCAGAATACAACAAGGTTGTAGTCGAATACAGTTGAATGGTTTTTGCCTCTGACTTGCATTTTCGAAAGTGTAGTCGACTACACAGAGGTTGTAGTTGAATACAATGGTGTTGTTTGTGTTGTTTTGCTATTTTTGCTGTTTTTCTGTTGTTTTTGCATCTGCATTCGAATACAGATATGATGTATTCGAATATAATAGTGCAGTTTTGTCCGAAACTTCATTTTTCAACCTTGTTTATGCATGTTTAGCATATGCAAACCCTTTTTAGATGCATGCTAAGTTGAAGGGTGATTTTATGCATTTAAAATTTAAATGCTACGTGGTAATTGTTAATTTCGGTTGGTGACCCTTTACAACTTTTGTGGAAATCTGGGCTTTGCCCTCAGATGAGATTCAAGGCCGTTCTACCGGTTAGTGCCTCGAGAGGGAAAGGTAGTTAGTCATGCCTGATCGAAGCTGTGTAAGGAGGATTTTGCGGGGCGCAGGGGGATCTCCAGCACTGTATAGCTTTTTGTAGCATGATCAGATTAGGTGGTTGTATAGGGACTAGGTGTCTTTCTTTTGGGTGGTTGTATTTATTTATTTTGGGAAGACGGTACCTATACCTATATTGTCAGCTTGACTTTCTTTTTTATGGGTCCGTGTAATATTTTTTTGAAGTGACTTGGAGAAGTTAAAATGTTTGTACAGGTGCCGGCAGAGGATACCCCAGGGATATGAGCTATGTCTGATAAGTCTCATAGCCCCAGTGTATTTTTCTATTTAAATACTTTGGACTTGTAATTTCAAAAAGTATTTCCGCTGTTGTAAACTTTGTGGCTTTTATCGACATGTTACGACTTAAATATTTCATCCAAAAGCATTAATTTATTTATTTTTAAATAAACAAAAAATACACTCGCACTTTGGGAGTTGTTATCTGATCCTGCGTCGGGGTGATTGGTCCGAGTTGTCGGGTTCAGTTTAGTTTTGCGTTGTTATAGTCAGAAGTTATTCTTAGAATTTTTCGAAGTGGTGTTGAGATATCTTCTTGATGTTGGTTTTGTAGGAAACCATGCCACCGAGAAGGAATGACGCTCCAAGGGTCAACATTAATAGGGATGACCTACTGGCGGAAGCTATGATTAACATGGTTGCTTCTGTTGCTGCACAGACTACTACCAAGACTCAACGGGATCTAGAGAAAAGGGAAAGAGAGATCCGTGCCGCTGAGTCAAGAGGATTAGAGGATTTTCGTCGTTACAATCCTCCCAAGTTTAAGGGTGATGAAAATCCCGAGAAAGCGGATCAGTGGATCCAAGAGGTGGAGAAAATATTTGAAATGATTAACTGTCAAGCAGGGGTGAAAGTTAAATATGCTACTTATCTGCTACTAGGAGATGCTGAGTATTGGTGGAGGAGTACCAGACTTTTGATGGGATCAGCTCATGAGGAGGTGAATTGGGAGTCATTCAAAAGGAAGTTTTTAGACAAATACTTCCCGATGAGTGTCAGGACCAAATTGGGTGATGATTTTCTAAAACTTCATCAAGGGAATATGACCGTGGGTGAATATGTCGCGAAGTTTGAGTCTTTGTCAAGGCATTTCAGATTTTTTCGTGAAGAGGTTGATGAACCATTTATGTGCCATCGTTTTCAAGCTGGATTGAAGTATGAGATTCAAGATTCTGTTTTACCCTTGGGAATTCAACGTTTCCAAGTTCTTGTGGAGAAATGTAGGGAGGTTGAAGAGATGAAGAATAAGAGGACTAGCCGAGGAGGGAATTTTAATACCGGAGGACCTAGTAGGATGAATTATCAGAACAAAGGGAAACAAATTACTAAGCCCTATGACCGACCGCAGAATAACAATAGGGGTCAGAATCATCCGGAGAACCAAAATTTCAGAAGTCAAGTGGGACAAGGAAATCGATGTTTCTGATGTGGTGAAGAGGGACATTATTCTAATGTTTGCACCTCTAAGGGTGTTACTTGTTTTAATTGCCAAAAGCCAGGGCACATTGCGAGGAACGGTAAAGCTCCAAAGGTAGAACCGGTTGTGAATGCAACTAGGGCTACTCGTCCTACTACTAGAGGACGCGTTTATTTCATGGGTGCCGAAGCTGGAGATCCATTTGGAAACCTGATTCAACGAGACTGTGAGATTGCAGGTAACACTCTTAACGCACTTTTTGATTCGGGGGCAACCCATTCCTTCATTGCTATGGATTATGTGAATCATTTGAAGTTATCTGTGTCGCCTCTACCTTTTGATTTGGTTGTTTCTACACCTGCTAAGACGTTGACCGTAAATACTGTATGTTTACAGTGTCGAGTGACTATTCAGAATAGGGATTTCTTGATTAATTTGATTTGTTTACCTCTACAATCACTCGAGATCATTCTCAGTATGGATTGGATGTCGTATCATTATGTGATTTTGGATTGTGCTTGCAAACTAGTTCTTTTGCCTAAACCAGAAGTTGTTAAGTACCTAGCTGCTAACAAACTCGGGGTGTCACTAAGAGAAGGAACTCATGAGTTTTTATCTTTGGCTAACGTGGAGGCAAAGATAAAGGTGAATATAGAAGACGTGGTGCTAGTCAAGGAGTACCTAGACGTATTTCCAACAAAAATTCTAGGATTACCACCGGTAAGAGAAGTGGAATTTTTCATTGATTTGCACCCAGGAACCGGGCCAATTTCGATTGCACCGTATCGAATGTCGCCACTGGAATTAAATGAGCTCAAAGGTCAAATTGAAGATTTGTTGGAGAAGAAATTTATTAGACCAAGTGTATCACCATGGGGAGCTTCGATGTTACTAGTTAAGAAGAAGGATGGAAGCTCACGCTTATGTGTGGATTATCGGCAGCTTAATAAGGCGACTATTAAGAATCGATATCCTTTGCCATGTATTGATGATTTGATGGATCAGTTGAGAGGAGCCGCGGTATTTTCAAAGATTGACTTGAAGTCGGGGTACCATCAGATCCGAGTAAGAGAAGAAGATATTCAGAAAACTGCTTTCAGAACTCGTTATGGACATTATGAATATTTGGTCATGCCATTTGGAGTTACCAACGCACCGGCAATTTTTATGGATTACATGAACATAATCTTTAGTCCATTTCTGGAAGTTTGTTGTGGTGTTCATTGATGATATATTGATTTATTCAAGGACTACGGAAGAACATGAAGGGCATTTGCGCCAAGTTCTTGAAACCTTACGCGAGAAACAATTGTATGCTAATTTGTCGAAGTGTGAATTTTGGCTAGAAGAAGTGAATTTCTTAGGTCATGTGATAACTAAGGAAGGAATTGTTGTAGATCCGACAAAGATTGAGTCAGTTCTTGCTAGGAAACAGCCTCAGACTGTCACTAACATATGAAGTTTCGTAGGGATGACAGGTTACTACAGGAGGTTTATTGAAGGTTTTGCGAAGATTGTAGCTCCATTGACGCAACTTACTAGAAAAGATCAACCATTTGCATGGATGGAGAAGTGTGAGGAGAATTTTCAGTTACTAAAGGAGAAGTTGACAACCTCACCAATTTTGATCCTACCGCAACCAGAAGAACCATATGAAGTTTATTGTGATGCGTCTCATCAAAGTTTGGGATGTGTTCTGATGCAACACAAGAAGGTTGTAGCTTACGCCTCAAGGCAGTTGAAGGTTCATGAAAGGAACTATCCTACTCATGATTTAGAGCTTGCTGCTGTAGTTTTTGCATTGAAGATTTGGAGGCACTACTTGTATGGAGGCACGTTCACAATGTTCAGTGACCATAAAAGTTTAAAATATTTGTTTGATCTGAAGGAGTTGAACATGCGCCAAAGGAGATGGATGGAGACTCTTAAGGATTTTGATTTCACACTACAGTACCACCATGGGAAAGCCAATGTAGTGGTTGATGCGTTGAGTAGAAGAAGTGTATCAGTGTGCTCATTAGTGATGGCTAGACATCAAGAGTTGTGGGAAGCATTCAGAGACTTACACTTGAATGTAGAGTTTGCACCAGAAATTCTGAAATTTGGAATGATTAAGATTTCGAGTGGACTACTGGAAGACATTGCAAATTTTCAAAATGATGCTTTGATTCAAGAGAAGAGGAATCTAATAGTGCAAGGGAAAACGACTGAGTTTAAGATTGAGCCAGATAATATTTTGAGATGTAATGGGAGAATTTGTGTACCAGAAATTGCAGATATGAGGAAAACAATTTTAGACGAGGCTCATAAGAGTAAATTGAGTATTCATCCTGGAGCGACAATGATGTATCAGGATTTGAGACAGAATTATTTGTGGCCCGGAATGAAAAGGCATGTGGCGGAGTATGTGGCAACTTGTTTAACTTGTTAGAAAGCGAAGGTGGAACACCAACGGCCTGCTGGAATGTTGCGACCTTTAGATATACCTGAGTGAAAGTGGGACAGCATTTCCATGGACTTTATTATTGGGTTGCCGAAGACAAGGAGAAAGAATGATTCCGTATGGGTGATAGTAGATCGGTTGACTAAATCTGCACACTTTTTACCAATGAAGACCACTTATAAGATAGATAAGCAAACAGAGATCTACATTGCTGAGATTGTGAGATTACACGGAGTACCGTCGAGTATTGTGTCAGACCGTGATCCAAAATTCACGTCGCACTTTTGGGGAGCATTGCATGATGCGTTGGGAACGAAACTAAGGTTGAGTTCAGCTTACCATCCGCAAACTGACGGACAAACTAAGAGAACAAATCAGTCATTGGAAGATCTTTTGAGAGCTTGTGTATTGGATGATAGAGGAAACTGGGATGATGTGCTTCCATTGGTTGAATTTACTTATAGCAATAGTTTTCACGCGAGTATTGGTATGGCACCGTATGAGGCTTTATATGGGCGCAAGTGTCAAACGACTTTGTGTTGGTATAAGGAAGGTGAAAGCATGATTGTAAGACTTGAAATGGTGCAACAGACTACAGATAAGGTGAAGAAGATAAAGGAGAAAATGAAGACTTCACAAGATCGTCAAAAGAGTTATGCGGACAAGCGTCCCAGACCTCTAGAATTTGAGCAGGGTGACCATGTGTTTCTGAGAGTCACGCCTACGACGGGAGTTGGTAGATCCTTGAAATCGAAGAAATTGACTCCTAAATTTATTGGACCATATCAGATTTCTGCACGAATCAGACCGGTAGCTTATCGGATTGCTTTGCCTCCGATACTATCTAATATTCACGATGTGTTTCATGTGTCGCAATTAAGGAAATACATTTCAGACCCGTCGCATATGATTGAACCAGACACGATTCAACTGAAGGATAACTTGTCATTCGAAGTACCACCTGTGAGAATTGATGACAGGAAGATTAAGTGATTAAGGAACAAAGATGTTTCGATGGTCAAAGTGATTTGGAACCCAACTACTGGAGATGCGACTTGGGAATTGGAGAGCAAGATGACAGAACAACACCCTGAGTTGTTTGTCGACGCGTAGTTTCAGGGACGAAACTATTTTTAGGGGGGTATAGAATGTAATACCCTTAATTTTAAAATGTACCTTTTGTATTTTTGATGTGTTTATGTCGAATTCTGAGGCTTTTTAGCCAGTTTTATTGGTATTTTGAATGTTTAAATGCCAAAAATATTTTGTGGGTCCCGTTTTAAATTATTTTGCAAGAAATAATCTAATCACGTTGCAGAAAATTTATTACCGAACTGTTTTGTTAAAAATATCTATAGTTGCTAAAAAATTTACCTGTCAATTGAGTTGCAATGAGAATAGATATTTTTATCAAAATTGTTGGGGTGTATGTGAAAGTGTTGAAATTGAAAGTGTTGAAATTGGTTGGTTTGGGATAAATAGATATATATATATATTATTTTATGAGTAATATATGTATATATGAAAGAAAAGGAAGAAAGGAAAAAGCATTTTCCCTGCCCACGTACGAATTACTCCATCTTCTTCCTCTCTTTTCTTTGTTTTCAAAAATCCCTAACGAAAAACCTCACGTATCACCTAGATCTAAGCTTCCTCTCGCGAAGTAACTGAAGAGAAAGTCGCTCATTGTCACGTTGCGGTGCTAGTGAAGTAATTTTCGAAGCGTCGTGCGAAGCGAAGTTTTACTGGAATTTAATCGCGGTGCCGTAATCGGCCGTTCGAGCTACCGTCGAAGTAAGGGCTCCTTCCAAACTTTTAGTTTGCATTTAGGACTTTATTTGTGAACTTGGGGAAAATAAATTTGGTGAGTTTAAGGTGTAAGGTTGTGAGAAATGAAATTAATGCATTTTGTGGGTGAAATGGTGAATTTGAATTTAAAGAGTTTTGAGGTGTGGGTGATTTTTGCTTGGTATGGTTGATATGTTTATGGGTAATACTATGAATGTTGAGATATGCAAGATGTTTGAAGATGTGGGGTTTTGAATAAATGCAATTTATGTGTGAATTTTGATTTGGTGTGAAATGAATTGATAAGATTGTGTGTGTGGTAATTTGAATTCAATATGATTTGTGAATTCAATTTCATGTGATTTGAAGATTGTATGCGTTGGTATGCTCTGTGTTAAATTTGAGAATTATTAGTGTTAAATGAGCATTAAAAATGGGGAATCTTTTAATAGCTGCATTTACTTAATGATTGTGGTGTCGAGAGTCAGAGTATGCTCATGCATTTCATAGTACATGGTGATTGTGATGGTGCCATGGTGATAGTGGTGATCGGATGGGCCACAGGATGATTCCATGTGAATTGTTGGTTCATCTTATCCGTACGGGGGATGATTCCATGTGAATTGTTGGTTCATCTTACCCTTACAGGGATTATCGCGTCGTGCTAATCTGTGAGAGATTGCACTTTAGTAAATCGTGCTAGCCTGTGAGAGACAGCACCTCGGTAGTTAGATCTGGTCTGTGAGAGACCGTAAAATTATGATTTACGCCCCTTCGAGGAGGGTTTTGATGATATTCCGGAATCATGTGCATTGGCATATACGCATTGCATTAGGGTGCTTGGCACGCGAGTCATGCTTGATATACTGTGATGATTGTTTATGCGTACTTGATTGTGGGTGTGATTGAGTTGTACTTGATGATGGTGATTAATTGATTGAGTGTTGAAAGTGTTAGAATGATTTTGAAATGTTTCAAAACTGAAAATCTGTCATTTTTATAGTTGTATTCGAATACAACAAGGTTGTAGTCGAATACAGTTGAATGGTTTTTGCCTCTGACTTGCATTTTCGAAAGTGTAGGCGACTACACAGAGGATGTAGTCGAATACAGTTGAATGGTTTTTGCCTCTGACTTGCATTTTCGAAAGTGTAGTCGACTACACAGAGGTTGTAGTCGAATACAATGGTGCTATTTGTGTTGGTTTGCTGTTTTTGCTGTTTTCGCATCTGTATTCGAATACATATATGCTATATTCGAATACAACAGTGCAGTTTTGTCCGAAACTTCATGTTTCAACCTTGTTTATGCATGTTTGGCATATGCAAACCCTTTCTAGATGCATGCTAAGTTGAAGGGTGATTTTATGCATTTAAAATTTAAATGCTACGTGGTAATTGTTAATTTCGGTTGGTGACCCTTTACAACTTTTGTGGAAATCTGGGCTTTGCCCTCAGATGAGATTCAGGACCGTTCTATCGGTTAGTGCCTGGAGAGGGGAAGGTAGTTAGTCATGCCTGATCGAAGCTGTGTCAGGAGGATTTTGCGGAGCGCGTGGGGGATCTCCCGCACTGTAAGGCTTTTTGTAGCATGATCAGATTAGGTGGTTGTATAGGGACTAGGTGTCTTTCTTTTGGGTGGTTGTATTTATTTATTTTGGGAAGACTGTACCTATACCTATATTGTCAGCTTGACTTTCTTTTTGATGGGTCCGTGTAATATTTTTTTGAAGTGACTTGGAAAAGTTAAAATGTTTGTACAGGTGCCGACAGAGGATACCCCAGGGATATGAGCTATGTCTGATAAGTCTCATAGCCCCGATGTATTTTTCTGTTTAAATACTTTTGACTTTCTTTTTGTGGCTTTTATCGACGTGTTACGACTTAAATATTTCATCCAAAAGCATTAATTTATTTATTTAAAAAAAAAAAAATACACTTGCACTTTGTGAAAAATTGGGCTGTTACAATTCACTATAACCAGACATGTTGAACCCTTGGATCTTTCCTCAAACACTGTAAAGTGCTTAGCCTTGAGACCGAGCTCTGATGCCAATTGAAGGTGCAAACACGATAAGGAAGGGTTGAATTATGTTTGCCAAAGTTGATAACTTTTTGCTAATTTGATGAAGGTTGGTTTATTTTTATGAATTATTTAGATAAGAAGCAATCAGATTCAGAAGCAGCAAACTGTAAAAGCATAAATAACTTGACACATATATTTATCCTGGTTTACCACTAATTTGCCTACGTCAAATCCCCTCATTCAGAAGGCTTTAATCCACTAATTCAAATACCTTGAATTACAAAGCACCTGACCCTCCAAGTCAGTCTTCCCAAACAACCTAACAACCCCAGACTTTTGAGGAACAAACCACATTGACCCTGCAAGCAAAGTCTTCTCCTAACAACCTGACAACCCCAGATTGAAGAAGGAACTAAACCACTATCGGGTTGGATACAAAAGATTGGAACTTGAGTAGCTGCTTCTAACAAAACTGATAATAGTAATAACAACTCTCACACTTTAAGAAAAGAACACTTAGAAAATATTTCTCATTCGAACAAGTGTTTCTCTCTTTGAACTCTAAGATGAATTTGGAATCTTGAACTTGAGTTCTTATACTCTTTTCTACTTTTTGATGTTTTTCTCCTTCAACCTTGAGTGTCTATTTATAGTGAAAATTTGGGCTTCAATTTAGTCCTTGTTTAATTCTGAATTGTATCTTGTTTATATTGAGTTTGTAAATTTTTCAAATTGATTCTATTTCTATTTTGTTTAATTGAGTTTGTAAACTCTTCAGATTAATTATGTTTTATTTTTGTTCAGATTGTGTTTGTAAATTCTTCAAATTAATTATGTTCATATGTTGTTGTAGATAAATCTTCTACAAATCTTCTTCACATTTTGATCAAATCTTCTTCAAATCTTAATTAAATCTTCTTCAAATCTTGACCATATTTTCTTTTCAACTTGGTCAAAGATTTTCTTCAATTATAAATTTGAATCAAATTTATTTTAGATTTTCATCAATTAAAATTTTGAATCAAATCTTATTTTAGATTTTCTTCAAAAACATGAATCTTCTTTCATTCTATTTGAAGTCAAATATATTGTTCTCATAAAATACTTTTGTTAACATCAAAATCTAAATGTAAAATCAACTTGGTTCCAACAGCTTGAAAACCACATCACCTACAATGGTGATCCACCTCGTGTTTCATACAATAACATTGACACCCACCGTGGGGCCTTGGTAAATTATTTGGAGCCCACAATATTCCACTATCATGACAATCACCAAAAGCAGGGCTCTCACAGAGCCATCTCAATGAGAACTAAGTCAATAAATCCATGAGTCCAACATTCAAAATGAAGGACCAAAATATTCGAACTCCCCATTTATGAGACAACCTAATGAAGATGGAACCTCACCACACAACGCTTATTCTTATTGTGGGGTAACAACGTTGAAAGGTCCAGACGTTAAGATTCATCATCATCCCCGTGTCGAAGTCTAAATGAAACATAAGATACAATGGACAAGATAGAAGCCCAAATCAGGAGACTAAAAAATAAGGTAGTGTTGATTGAAGATTGTCAAAAGTAGTAGAAAACCTCATCAACAGAAGATGACAACTATGACAATGTTGCTACCTCGGAGTCAGAAAGTGAAGCATATTCTCGAGGTGCTCTATAGATAAACAGGCGAAAGAAGGAAGATGTAACACAACTCCTATTCACTAACAAAATCAATATAGAACCAATACACACATGATTCTGTCTCTCAGCCATGGAAGAATATGACGAGAATATAGACCCGTAGGAGCATTTCACTTCTTTTAACGCTAGGATGAAAACTCAACAAGCGTTTGATGCATTGAAGTGCATTGTCTTCCCGCATACCCTGAAAATGGATCCCCTCTTGAAGCCTAGACCTTATTTAATTCGCTAGCATGGAGACCTTCTAAGACACTTGACAAACTTAGAAGAAGAGCGAATTGGTACATAGTTATGGAAAAAGTAGTTGCAAGAAAAAAAAAAGGATTACAAACGTATCCTCACAATGATAAAGATCCAAGTGGTGGATGAAGTGATGGAGTAAAAGATAGAAGTAATGAGTACTTCACCCGCTTCACTCCACTAACAAATAGGCTTAAAAGAATCTTACGATATGCATATCATTCCAATCTAATCAACCTACCTCGACAAAGAGAGTTAAAGCCTGATCCAAACAATAGATTATACTATAAGTACGACAAAATGCATGGATACTCTATCGATGATTGGTAATGACTAAAAATCCATATCGAAAAGCTGATATGGAAAGAGCATCTAGAAAAGTATGTAGAAAGAAAAAATCCAACGTGAAGATTCAACGATAGATATTCATGAAGGTTTAGGAAAAAAACATCTTTAGGATAATAATGATGAAGGCAACATAATTACTTCATTTTGGGTTTTAAGGTCTTGATATTGATATAGGGATTTTATATATTTTTTATTTGTCATTATTACTCTTAATGCATTTTTTATCATTGAACTAAAGTTTTTACCGACTCATTGTTAATCACCATCACCTTTACTGGAATTAGGTAACTATTAGGTTTAAATGCACTTTTGGCCCCCTAATTTTCTAATTGTGCGATTTTCGATCTCCTATATTCAATTGAGTGATTTTGGCCCCTTATATTTACTCCTTTATGATTTTTTAGCCCCGAACTGGATTTTGACTCATTTTGCTTATGTGAAAATATTTTCATTTTAAAAAATTGTTTAAACAAAAAAAAAAAAAAGGATTAGCACGTGACCATCTTCTCATCCCTTTAAAAAGTAATATTCATTTCTTCTACTTTTTCTTATTTCTTCATTATTTGTTCAACTTTTCCTAGTGTGTTCATCTTTCTTTCTTCTTTATTCCTTCACCTTTCTCATTGTATCATGATTTAATCTTCTACAGGTCATTCAACAACATAGGGTTTTTAGTTTTGAAATCGTCCTTTGTTTTCCTCCCTTCTCTTTGTCTTCGTCATCTCAATTTTCTGAATGAAATTAGGGTTTTTAGTTTTGAAATTGTAATTTTAATTTGATTTATAAAACAAGTTACGTGACAATAATAATACTCATTCTTTTTTTTTTGTTTTAATAATTTTTTTAAATATCCACTTAATAGGAGTGAAACACGTCAAATAAAAAAGCCACGTCAGCTAATTTTATAGTAAATCTAAGTGAGGAATTACTATATCAGAAATAAAGTAAATATAAGAGACTAAAATCTCTCAATTGGATTAAAATTGCACAATTGAAAAAGAAAAACTAAAGAATCAAAAATACATTTTAATCTAATTATTATTGTTATTATTATTATTTTCTATCCGTTGCATGTTGCATGACTACTAACAAAAACTATGTGATTTGAGTAAAAAACTATTATAATACAAAAGAGTTATTACTATTAAAGTTCTATATCAACAGAAAAAACATAAAAGTTTACGATGATATGTGAAATTCGTTAACAATTCTTATATATGCTGTTAGGGTAAAATATGATGTATTTTTTTAAACTTATTGAAAATTATAACTTTTAAACAACGTTTTATAATTTTTAATTTAAATTAAATATCACCATATTTTAAGACATGTTAAATTATTGAACTATATTATATATAATAGTACTTCTAAAACTATTATTTCTCATTTATAAAATATTTCAAGTATCTACTCTAACCAAACTTGTGCACCGTTAATCAGTAACATACCTCTTTTT
>JBBPBQ010020324.1:28527891-28701034 GCA_037974755.1 Cicer yamashitae | reverse complement strand
ACGTACGGCTCATATACTTCACTATTATGACATGTGCGTGAACCCAATTCACGTACGTTTACTTGAATTCAGTTCACGTAGGTCATACGTGAATTGAGTTTACGGACACTTACGTCAACTCAGTTCACGTACCTTATATGAATTCATAAACTCCATTTATGTACGCAATGTGAATTCACGTACGTTTACGTAAACTTAAATCACGTAATATCTGAGATTTTAAAAAAAATTCAGGTACGTGAATTCAGTTCACGTAAACATACGTGAACTGAGTTCACGTACAAAACCCAGATTTTGAAAAAAAAAACGAAACTAAAAAACAAAACATTATACATACCTAGTTGGGTCACTTTAAACACAATGTGAATATGATGAAGATGATTCAAGATTTTTGAAGATGGAATGTATGAAGATGATTGAAGAAGATTGAAAAAGTTAGGTTAATGATGATGAAGGTTATGAAGATGAAGAAGATAGAAATGATGGGATTGAGTTAATAGAGAGGGAAGGGCATTTTGGGTATTTTAGTTTTCAAAAAAATTTGAGGGGTGTGGGAAGTAAAATGAGGGGTGTGGGAAGCAAAATTGTAATTAAAATTGTAAATTAAAATGATTATATTTGTTATTAAACTATTTTCTCCGATTCAATTCTATTATCTCAAACTCTCTTCTTTCGTAAAAAAAAAACTCCCTCTTCTTCCTTCTTCAAGCTTCAATCTTTCTTTCTTTTCTCTTCAAAGACCTTGTAATGGTGAAAAGTGGTAAACACCGAAGTAAACCTAGTATGAAACTTGACAAACAAAAGATATCTGCCCTTCTTCTTCTTTTTAGATTTCGTTTTTTGTTGATGTCTTGACTGATCCAAAGTCAGATATATTGAGTTTTTCATATTTGTGTCTATTTTGTACTCTGAACCTAAATTTTTCACGTTTTGATTTTTTTTTTGTTGTTGTTGGAGATTTAACCCTTTTTAAACCACACGCACGATCCGCTATCCACGCGACCCACAAACCGTTAGACAAAAAGGGCGAAACTGGGCTTCTACAGTTTACCCACGGTTTGGGCCGGTTGGACATTTTGGGCCCGAACCCGTCCTACCCAACTCTATTAATATATTAAAAGCTCATAAGTCAGAAACCCCGAAGCACTTCACTCTTTGTCTTGCGTCTTTCTCCCGCCCCCAGCCTCGTTGAACTTCACTCTCTCTGGCATTCCCGCTAGCCATAACACCAACATGGCTCTCGCTACTGAGGTATTTATATTTACCATCCATCAATGCAAACCTTACTTCGTCATCCTCTACTACTACGTCGTCGTTTTTGATTGCTTATTATCATCATTGAATTGCAGGGCGCAACGAATAGTGTGAAGGCGGTGGCATTCAGTTTTCTAACTGACGAAGAAATACTTAAGAGTAGTCGCGTTAAGATAACCAATCCCATTCTTCTTGATACGCTCCATTCTCCTGTTCCTGGTGGATTGTATGATCCTGCTTTAGGTCCTTTCTATGAGAAATCTCCGTATGTTTCTCTTCTACTACTTTTCAATTTAGTTTTATGTTTTAGTAACGTGTGCGTACGTGGTTAGCTTCTTAGGCTGTTTTTAATGAGGACGGGTGCCTTATGAATTTGTTATTGTTTTCTCTCTCTATATGGTAAATTTTATTTTATTCTTTAATTAGTATGGTGATTGTTGGTGTTGCCGGTGGCTAAATTTTTTTGGTTTGGATGACGATTTTATATCTTAAAAACGATCAAAGACACTGGAGTTTTTTTTTTCTAACTTAACTTTGTGGAGATAGGATTTGGTGGGGTTGTAATCCTCTTTTAGTTGTTGTTGTGATAACTGGCTATGTTTATTATGATGTTGCATTCATGCTTTGCAAGTTGTATTTATGTTATGCAGTTTTATTATCGGATAGGAATCTGACACAAATCTTTTGCTTGATGCAGTTGTCAATCTTGTGGTCAAAATTATCATTGCCCAGGGCATTTTGGTCATATTGAGCTTGTTTCTCCTGTCTACAACCCTTTGATGTTTTCTATGCTTAGCAATATTCTACGAAGAACGTGTTTCTCGTGCCATCATTTTCAGGCTAGCAGAAAGGAGGTAAATATATGCTGATGTGGTAATTTTATTTATTCTTTCTCTGTTTTTGTTATTTCTGTAAGATATATGTGCATTTCTTGACCATTGTTCATATGATCTCATGATGATTCAAGGTGGAGTTGCGTGCAAACCAGTTAGAACTTATTATGAAAGGGAATATTGCCAAGGCAAAAAATTTGGATGCAATTAACCTAGATGAATCTGCAGATTTACGTGATGGTGATGACAGCCAATGTAGTAGTGCTGAGCAACTGGGAGAAAATTGGACGTCCCTTCAATTTAGTGAGGCAATGTCTGTTTTAAGGAAGTTTCTAAAAAAGGAATACAGGAAGTGTCAAAATTGTGAATACATCAATCCTAAAATCACTATACCAACCTTTGGATGGTTTCATGTGGTAAAATATTTTATTCTCTCCATACTTTGATTCTTGTGATTGCTGCAGTATTTGAATATATGGTGAACAGAACAGACGCGCTATGATCCTCTCAATTTTAATTAAATTCTGACACTGTTTGATACTTTGATGTGTGTGCTATACCAAACCTAGGAATAAGCATCTTTTAATCTGCTGTCTCTCCCTCTATGCGTATGTGTGACATTGATTATGTTTTGTTGCTTACTATTGTATTAAATATCCACTATTGATGCTATTTCTTTTGTACTTGTTTTTGATAGTTCCAATTTTCAAGTGTGAAGAAAAAGTTAAGTTAGTCATCTGTGTCACTGTGACTATTTGTTAAAATATGGGTTTTGAATATGAGGAATTTGAAACTGGAATACTGTGAAGTCCTTAAATCTATTGTGGATTTTGCATTTTCGTAAGAAGTGTACATGACCACAAGATACAATGTCATGCCATAGTTTCAAGCTTGTTGGTATTTATTCCTGCAATGTCTAATTCCTTGTTTTCTTTTCTTTTCATTCCACTTCTCTAGAAAGCTCTCTCAGCTGCTCAAGCCAGAGCAAATGTTATTTCAGGCAATGATGCATCCTTGGCAAGCGAAATAATCCATGATGATATATCTTTAGGAAATGGGGATACTACAGATGTAGAGGATATTACCTCTGGTGATATTGCAAATAGTAATGCAAAAAGGCATAATAAAGAAAAACAAAAATCGTCTCATACACTCTCTGGGTCTTTGCTACCGTCCCAGGTTAGTTTCTTTAAAATGCTGGCTTAATGAGTGCGTTTATAACACTTTTGTTTTCTAAGTTAAAGTGAATGGAGCATTTCATTTAATTCTTTTCAAATTATAGGTTCAGGGAATTCTAGAGCTTTTGTGGGAAAATGATGCTCGACTGTGCTTGTATATCAGTGACATTCAAGGTCTAGGTATTGGAAAGAAAGCCGGTCACTCAATGTTCTTTCTAGAGAACATTTACGTTCCACCAATCAAATTCCGTCCCCCAACTAAAGGAGATGATAAAGTAAGTATCACCAAAAATAAGAAAATGAAACTGTTGACTTGAATTTATAAATTTCTACAAGTGCTGGGAAGCCATGTAATACTATGAGGCAGATATCTCTTCTTTTGTAAAGATGAAGTTTAATGTGTATTTTCATATTTATTATTTTAATTTTATTTCCTTTCCCTTTTTAATTTCTTCAACTATTGAAAATATGTTTTATTCTGTTGGAACTGTTACTGAATATGGATTATTGGTGTTTTTATTCATTGCATCATTTCATATCGTTTGATACTATAATATATTGTTGAAAAATATAAAATATTAATATATATGGAAGCTATTGTTATCAAGCAATAATAACTTTTAGAATAGTAGTATACCATGTAAAGAGTATTGTTGTCTTCTATTACATTGTTTTAGTATATATGCAGTAGTTGGTGTTAGTTTTTTGTATAATCTCATTACTTGTATTATGAATTACTTCCTCCGTTCCTTTTTAGTTTTTGTTTTAAGGTTATTTACACATACCAAGAAAACTAATAAATTTTGTTTCTTTTGATGAAATTGTTTGTCTTTTTAACTATATACTATCTCATTCTACTGTTTCTCTATCTGCATTAAATAGTTAAGGTTGTTATTGAATAAGTTATAGTTAATTTTGCATTGAATTTTGAAAATGACAAGTAAATAGGAATAAACTTTGTCTACAAAAGTGATGAGTAAAAAGGAATAGGGAGTACAAATTACAAATTTAGAACAATTCAGAGCTTCATTACTGAATTTCATTCTTTTGTATTCCCTCTTTACTTATTTTCTATATCACAATAATCAATTTGGTGTACAGACCATATGATGGTTTTGTACACCATAGAATTTGTCATTATCATCCTACATGTGCTTAATTACTTGTTCAATGTCTTTTGTAGGTGTCGGAGCATGCTCAAACTGTTTTGTTGACTAGGGTTTTAGAGTCCAACATATCCTTGGGAGAGGCCCATTTAAACAAGTCAGATGCATCAGTGGTTCTAAGGCGGTGGATGGATCTTCAGCGATCTGTAAACCTCCTATTTGACAATAAAACTGCTTCTGGTGAGAGTTTCATTTGGTTCACTTTGTTTTCATTATTTGGGATAGGAACATATGGAGTTGGGTGTATTTCTGTTTGCTTGTAATTGGTCAATGGTAAAAAGTTGTCCAAATTCAATTAGCAAAAAAACAAATGCACCAAATCGACGTATACATGATTTTATATGTAATACCAATGTTTGCAAAGGGATCTCTTTGTTTGTGTTTTGATAAAAGAACAATTATTATAATGAAGGAGGAACAAATAATTACAAGAAGTAAAATGCAAAGTAATTGTCGAAGATCAAGAAACCAAAAGTCAATAACATTTTTTAAAACAAAATTTCAATTCTATGAGATGAGTTTGTTGATTACTAGATAAGCATGTTATTTTGTAGCTATTTCAGATTTTTTGCTTATAGTTCTTACCTACATAGAAATATTTTTACTTTTTGCTTGGCATAGGCCAAAAAGACTTGGTTACTGGAATATGTCAGTTGTTGGAAAAGAAGGAAGGCATCTTTCGCCAGAAAATGATGGGAAAGAGAGTTAATTTTGCATGCCGCTCTGTCATTTCACCAGATCCTTATTTGGCAGTCAATGAAATTGGGATTCCCCCTTATTTTGCCCTGAGGTTAACATATCCTGAGGTGAGAGATGTAACCACATATTAGTCAATATGCATATCTATTATTTTTGTGTCTGTTATGCTGTTAACAGTTGCAAATATTTTGTTATTGTGCCTTTGATTACTTCATTATCTTCTTAAATAAGTCTGATGGTCTTAGATAGACGAACCATCTTTTCCCATGGTACAGCCTGTATGTATAAGTTAAAGAAGTTATGGAATTGAAACTGAAATTAAAGCATTCTTATTCATCTGGTTAAGAATTTGCATGCTGCAGCCAAATTTTGATCACTTTATTGTTCCTGAGCATTAGAAACGCATATTGGGATATTACTCTATAATGAAGTGAAACAATATGTAATTATTAAGTTTAACATGTCGACAAACCAATGATAATGCTTGCTGGCATTTTGTAATATAATAATTGTGTCTTGGACTTTGCATGGAGTGGAATATTATTAGGTTTGGTATAAAACATCATGAGAATGCTCTGTATGATATTTTGATTCCTGCCATTGGCTTTTTTGTTAATATATTGCAGAGAGTGACTCCTTGGAATGTAGTCGAATTAAGGAATGCTATCCTAAATGGTCCTGAAACCCATCCTGGTGCTACACTCTATGCTGATAAAACATCAACACTCAAGCTTCCACTATATAGGAGGTCACGTTCTTTGACATCAAGGAAATTACAATCCTCAAGAGGGGTTATTATGCATAATGGGAAGATACATGACAATGAATTTGAAGGAAAAGTTGTGTATCGTCACTTGAAAGATGGTGATGTAGTGCTTGTCAATCGACAGGTAATGAATGATCTCATTTGATGTGTTTTAAACTTTTAATAATATAATAATCAATCTTGCATTCTCTTCTATTCCTTTGATTTTTTTTCCCTTTTTAAAGAACAAAAAATGACAACAACTCTGTATATGACAATAGAGTGATGCAACTATGCTGATTGACTGTTCACATCTGTTGAAAAGTTGATGTGGTTCATATACATACACATGCGCCAGCACACACACATACTTATGCAAGTTTGCATTTTAGTTTGAGCTTAAATCCTGTTTTCATTTAAGTTGTCAATGATTAGTCTGATTTCATATCTTGGTACTGTATACCACAATGAACATAAAACTGTTTTCTTAAGACTATAATTATATTGCTGAGTATGTGTGATATGAACACGGCCATTTTTAGTACCTTATTGTTTTTTGAATTGGACATTGCATTCTATTGCAGCCCACACTTCATAAACCTAGTATAATGGCACATGTAGTTCGTGTTCTAAAGGGGGAGAAAACAGTACGCATGCATTATGCGAATTGCAGGTAACATATTAATCATTTCTCTGAGCTTTGTCCGATTGCAGTAAAAATATGTAACTATCTATGTATTAATACATTTGACTATATCTTGAGAACTTATTTTCGTGTATTAATATGAATAACATCTTTGCCTATCTTTGTTGCTAAAGTCAATTACTTCTTTCCTTTGTTGTCATCTCAGTACATACAATGCTGATTTTGATGGTGATGAGATTAATGTTCATTTTCCTCAAGATGAAATTTCACGTGCTGAAGCTTACAATATTGTAAATGCCAACAACCAATATGTGAAGCCTACAAGTGGTGATCCAATCAGAGCCTTGATTCAGGTATTAACATACATAATTAAAAAAGAACTCGTCACTGCATTGGGATTCCAATATAATGGGGGTCAAGAGAGAATCAGATGCATACAGCTTAACACAAGGGAACTGAGAGGTTGTTTTCCCAAATCCCAAGTAGACCCATGACCACTAGATCAGAAGCAGGCCTCTCCTATTTGAATAAATAGTTAATGAGCTTTATTTCTATATAGCAGAGGTTGCCTGTGCTGTACGTGGCGAGGACAAAAATAAATCAACGGAGAGAAAACAAACACAACAGTGCGACACTTAATGCTTGCAAACAATAAGAGTGTGACACTTGGCTGATAAAAACTATGTTTTCTTATTAAATAGATGATTTGTTTTGGGGTGAGTTTCTGAAGTTTATTTTTCCAATTTCAAATGAATTTTCCAGGATCATATTGTAAGTGCTGCTCTTCTCACAAAAAAAGATACCTTTTTGAGCTGTGAAGAGTTCAATCAACTTCTCTATAGTTCTGGTGTATCGATGACTGGGATGGGCTCTTTCCCTGGCAAACCAGGACAGAAAATTTTCATGTCAAACTCTGAGAATGAAATGTTTCTGTTTCCTCCGGCAATATTCAAGCCAGAGCCTATGTGGACAGGGAAACAGGTTGCTATACATTTTTCACACTTGTCTCTTATTTTCCTACTTGTGTATATTCTGTTCTTTGTTTGACATGCCGTTATTATTGTATAAAGTAATTTTTGGTTCTATTTCTGTCTAGGTTATCAGTGCATTGCTATACTATATCACTAAAGGTTCCCCGCCATTTACTGTTGAGAAGAATGCAAAAATCCCATCTAGTGTTTTTAAGACTCGAATGAGGGAGGGGAGAAAACGCAATAAAGATACATCAATAAAGAAGGATGAGCCCGATGAGGATAAATTGTTGATATATAGAAATGATTTGGTGCGTGGTGTAGTTGATAAGGCTCAATTTGGTGATTATGGAATTGTGCATACAGTGCAAGAGTTTTATGGCTCAAATACTGCTGGCATTCTGCTTTCGGCATTAAGTAGATTATTCACAAACTTTTTACAGGTTAGTCACTAATTCTCTAGTTAGGCAAATATGATATATTTTATAGGATTTAATTATCCTGCAAGATTCTGATATATTTTGTCATTCAGATGCATGGGTTCACATGTGGGGTTGATGATCTTCTGTTAACAGAAGGAAAGGATAGTGAAAGAACAAATCAACTTGAAAGCTGCGAGGAAATTGGTGACATTGTTCATCGTGAATTCATTGGAGTCATGGAGGGTGATAATATAGGTAATGTGAAATTCTTTTAATTAATTCTAATCACAGGATTTTAAAATAATGCTCCATTTCCAGAAGTGATACCATGTATGTCACTAATTTGGTTAATTTCTGGATTCCTATGTAAATTTACTTACCCTTTATTATAGTGAAATTCTTTCTGCACAACTGGCTTCTGATTTTGTTCTAGACTTTCTTGCATTTACTTCTTGCCAATTGTTTCTAGAGCCCCACAGAATATTTCTCTTTGAAACAAACTGAATTAGAGCTTTGTTATTGCGAGCATAGATAGATGCAGGTGTTTGTGTTTAAAAAGGGTTGTCTGTTACAGAAGATACAGCAAAAGTATATTTCAATGACCATGATGCAACATTGAAAAGAGTAGGTAATTCGTGTGTTTAGGATAATGTTAAGGTGGTTCCTAGAACGATTGTTATGGCCACAAGGTTTTGATGGATGTCGCTTCTAAATAAGAATAAAGGGCGGTTGGATACGTGGGTTTAAAATGATTTCAATAAGCTTCTTAGTTAAGCTTCAGAAAATTAGTTAATGCATATATGCTGATTATATAGTTCTCATGCGATAAATGTTTACTAAATAATTAATAATCTATATATCCAAAAACACATTAATGGAAAATGAAAGTTCATATTCAGGCTTTTGACTTGTTTAATGTATACTTTTAACCCTTTATAGTTCTCTGATGTTTCTTATTTTTCTGTTTGGTTCTTGATCCTTCATAGAAGGATTGCCGTGACCAATTAGATTGGGCGATTGCTCCTTTCCACCATTGACTGATGGGGTGGGGCTGACTTTCTGGCTAAATTTGGTGTATCTTCATGAATAGCTGGGGGGATTTTTGCTTGAAATGTGGACCTATGTATGGTTACCTCTGTAAGGGAGAGAGATTGAGGGGTGGAGAGAGTGGAGAGAGGAAAGAGAATAATATATAATAATTAGGTAAAGATATTTTCGTCTTTTTAATAGTTTGTCTATGGACAACTTTTTGTACCATGGTTTGGTAAGGTACAAAATTTTGGGTTTTTGTTTGGTCCCTCACCTCCTTTTTTGTCCAGTCCCGTGTTCAATTTTCAAACGAAACATGGGACAAATCTTTTTGTCCTGCAAGTAATTTTGGACCAACTGACCAAATAATGTGTGAAAATAGGTTGTATGTCTTATAATCAATATAATTTGTCGTATAAGTATAGGGGGTTTGTTACCACTTAGAATCAAACATGTCTTCCAAAATGTGGATGGAAGAAAACATCTACTGCCGGGGTTTCTGTTAAGAACCCAAGAATTTGATTCCAAGGGTTTAGAGGAAGGACACTAATATTTAGAAAAAAAGATAAGAAATAATAGGAGAGAATCTCTCCAAAGAAAATGATACACGAGAGCGGATACGCTCCTACAATGGTTTACACCACTCAATTTCTAAATTTGATAAAAGATCATTTCTAAAGGGGTGGAATCCTCTATTTAAAGACTTCCAATACATTAGGATAGGAAATAGGTCCAAGGTAACTAACTAATAACAGAAACACCAAAACAGTTACTCCTATACAACTACTAACAACCTAAGAACACAACTACTAACAAACTCCTAATTATCCCTATTTCTATATCCTAACATTACACCTCTCTTCAAAACAACCTTGTCCTCTAGGTTGACATATACTAAAGTCTTCTTGTTCAATGGTTAAAATTTTTTTTTAAAAAAAATTTCCTCCAGGAGCCCATTGTTGAGGACTCAACTTCAGCTTTAGGCACTTTCATATTCCCTTTTTCTGCACTTTCCTGCCATAGCTGCAAACCCGCTGAGTTCTGAATTGCCCAACAAAGTATGGCCTCTGTTTAATGGCGGTAATCTGATTGTGTCGGATTTTTCGAACGCGGGATTGGACAAACCAAAGGTGGTGGCGGAAGGCAAATGTTCGAGAAGCTTTTCAGCCACAATTTCGAGTGTGAGGAACAAGGAGATAAAGTTTGATGAACAAGGACAAGACCAGAGAAAGCAACAATGCCATTGATGACCTTGAGATGTGGCAACTCGTTGCTGCTGTCCTTCAGGTCTGGTGGTTTTGGTGGTGGTAGGTCTGGTGGTTTTGGTGGTGGTGGGGGAGCTACAATCAGCGAATAAGCCATCAGATGTAGTTCCTTCGTGGTTGGTTTCCCTATAACTGCGATCCCTGTTGTTTCTAATTGCACTTTCCAATCTGGCGACAGCACACGGCTTGCCGGAATCTTAATGGACCCAGAACCGGTGCCTTTGCGCAGGATGCAGTGGTTGCTTCCTTCTTCCTCTGCCACTGTTGTTTGTTTGTTGCTAAACATTATTTCCTCCATATCCAAATTTCCAGAATTTAAGTCTTTGATAGAACGTTCATCTTCTTCATAAGTTTTCTGAATCAAAAAGAACTTCCTAGCAGGTTCATCCAACCAAACGGGTCATTTAAGGCGTGTGATGTTTCCTTCTTCAACCACAAACTCGATCCACCCAATAGGATCAGTCCCTGAAAAGTTGGGCAGCTCCGCCTTCTTAGCCCACCAATCCTCCAATTCCATGCACACTGGCACTCCTTCGAATCTGGTAGGTTGGCCAATTGTTATGAACCCAAGAATTTGATTCCAAAGGTTTAGAGGAAGGACACTAATATTTAGAAAAAAGATAAGAAATAATAGGAGAGAATCTCTCCAAAGAAAATGATACAAAAGAGCAGATACGCTCCCACAATGGTTTACACCACTCAATTTCTAAATTTGATAAAAGATCCTTTCTAAAGGGGTGGAAGCCTCTATTTAAAGACTTTCAATACATTAGGATAGGAATTAGGTCCAAGGTAACTAACTAATAACAGAAACACCAAAACAGTTACTCCTATACAACTACTAACAACCTAGGAACACAACTACTAACAAACTCCTAATTATCCCTATTTCTATATCCTAACAGTTTCATTATTCAATTTATTCTCATCCTATTTAAGTGATCTCTGATGGGCTTAGTTAATATTAGATTAGTGTTTGTCCTGGGAATGGAAACTAGTAGGAACACAGTCCAACATATTATGACAGATTGGTGTATGCGTTTCGTCCTACTTTAATGTAAAACAACATCTGCATGTACACATAGTGACATGCTTTATGAATCATATTTTGGATAAAAGCATTTCCCTAACCAAATGAAATTTTGTATTCAAGTATTATCTTACTGCGAGACAAGCATCCAATTCGTAGTTGCCATTTTCTTATTATTGTTTAGTTTTTTGTGTAAAATAATGATGTGTTGGCATATTTGGTATTTCAGATCCAATCACGATGCAGTTGAATGTTGAGAAAAAAATACGCAGTAATGGAGAAGCAGCCATAACATACTTAGATAGGAAGATGATAAGTAATCTTAACTCCAGAACAAGCTCTGGGGTATTGAAGGAGCTACTATCTGAAGGAATATTAAAACCCTCAGGAAAAAATTGGATTTCTCTTATGACTACATCTGGAGCTAAGGGCAGTATGGTAAGTGTACTGTTGCGTCTTCATCACTCTATTTAACTCTGTTGTTTGTGTATAAGGATACAATGCACTATACTACACATTGTGTGTGCTCTGTTAGAAACAAAAGAGTCTCCTTTAAATATTTGAGTGCTCAAGTCTCTTTCACACAACACTTGTTTGAAGTCCTAACGTTTTGTCTGAGGACCTAGGTAAAATCTATTATTCGGTGCTTTATAAGATGGAAGATCCTATTAAAGAGTATTTAGATGTTATCTAAAATTATAAAATGTCAATTTTTTTTCTCTATATGAGCTATCAATCTTTTTCGTAAAAAAGGTGTATAAGGGGGCAAGTACAGATATGGTTGGTTCATTGCTCCATGTCTTTAAGAAGGTTTCATCAGCATAGTTTGGGCATTTTGATTTCTTTCAAGTGGAAATCAATTGTCTTTTTAATTGATCTAATGGTTTTTTTTAGTGGATACTATAGAGTAAAAATTCAATGATGTTGGACTATTTTTATAGTTTCTTGTGGTATTAAAAAGTTTGGTAAAATAAGTTTGTTTTCAATAGGTTTTGATAGATTCTTTTATCAACCAGACATTAATAACTAGTCTGACAATTGGTTTATAGTTTTATGGGATAATACGCACTGTTTTCGATGTTGTTTTTGAAGCACTATCCTAAGTCCATTTTCATCTTTTCTAATTGATACTAGTCATTTAAGTTAATGATATTTAGTGAAATGAAGATGATTTCATATGCTTTTGAACAGGTCAATTTCCAGCAGATATCTTCTCATCTTGGCCAGCAAGAGTTGGAAGGAAAACGAGTCCCACGTATGGTTTCTGGAAAAACCTTACCATGCTTTACATCATGGGATTGTTCGCCCAGAGCAGGAGGGTTCATTATTGATCGGTTTCTTACAGCTCTTCGTCCACAGGAATATTACTTTCATTGTATGGCTGGTCGAGAAGGGTAAGATAAAAGCTTCAGGATTACGAATCAATATGCTATTAATTGTTTGTGTATTGTATCTATTTAAAATCTAAAAGGCATAATGGCACCTAATACTAAAAAGTGGGGCTTAAATACCTTTTTGGTCCCTTAACTTATTTTAAAAGTTCAGTTTGGTCCCTTAGCTTTAAAACCAGTCACTTTGGTCCCTTAACTTACATATGTTAAGGCAACTTGGCCCCTTCCGTTAAGTTAGTGGTAAACGGTGTTAAATCTTGGTGATGTGGTATATAGGCTGTATATAGCTGTTGAAAGCTTACTCCACTTCATGTCTTCTTCCCCATATCAATTTAGGGTTCACCAAAACTCAAAATTTCTTGTTGTTTCTTCAAAATAGGTGAACATGGTGAACAAATTCAGTAAGTCTTCTTCCTCACAACCTTGTGAATCTGGAGATTTGTTCAATGGATGAGTTGTATATAGCCCTTGAAAGCTTTCCCCACCTCACTTCTTCTTCCCTAATTAATTTAGGGTTCATTAAAAGTCAATCTTTACCAAAATTTCTTGTTTTTTATGTGAAGTAAGTGAACAAATCAGTTCGTCTTCTTCATCACAACCTTGTGAACCTGGAAATTTATTTCAAAAAATGGGTTTTTTGGTTCATGAAATCGAAGACAATTTGGTGTCTTTATTTGTATTAATTGATATATAGTCCCTTAACTTATGTCGAAAGTTTAGTCTAGTCCCTTAACTTATGTCAGAAGTTTAGTCTAGTATGTATAAAGTTTCGTTTGGTCCCTAATCCAAAACAGAGTATGCGGCATATCAGATCCTTATAAGCAATGTAGTAAAGATCGCGAGCCAGCACTTTGGATCGTGCGATCTTCCGATCCAATCTTACGATCCAAGGGCATGGTTGCGTGCTACGATTCAGGCGAGATTGCTGGTGGTGTGCCGTTTGTGGTCAAGATTGTGAATTCAGAGCAGGATCGTAAATTGATCTGTGCTGGGCCTGTTTCTTTTGAAATGGGTCAGTTTTTTGTCGGGATTTTTTTTAAAAACCCAGTTTTCCTTATAACAAAATCACACGCTCACTTCAGAAACCCTAGAATCACTTCTTTGCGCCGTCGCAACACAGAGCCTCCCTCTCCTTGCGCCGCCGTTTGTAGAGCCCCCCCTCTCCCTGCACCGCTGTACGCAGAGCCTTCTTCTTCCTGCGAGTTGCGACGGTGTCGTGTTTCCATGCGACAGAGAAGGTATTACATTCCCCTCTTTCTCTGTGTTCTTTCCCCTGTTCTCTTCTCTCTGTTTCTTCTTTTTTTCTCGCCATCTTCCCTTTGTTCCATTGTTCTCTTCACCGGAAGGGGAAGAATGGATTGAGAATGCAGAGGATAATGAAGATGAAGACATCTCACTTGATGATGGAGTAGTTGCTAATGGTGTGTCCGGTGATGGTTTGGATGCTCCTTCTATTGTTGATGATGATGCCCTTGAAGTGGAAGAGAATGAGGATGAGGATGGGAATCAAGATGCCTATCCTCCTGATTTGGGATTGGCTAATTTCTTACATATCTAGATTTTTTGTAGTTTCTAGATTGGATTATGTTTTTTGAGTTACTTATTATGAACTTGGTCTTTTGAGGTTATTTTGTTCATGTATGATTGTTTTTATGCTTATATGTATGTGTATATATATGTAATTACAATTTTGCCCTTTAGTAGGATCTTACGAGTCATGTTGTGAATTTCGAGTTACAATCTTTCAACCCCCTACCGATCCTGCGTAGGATCTCGTGTTTGACTACATTGCTTATAAGCTACTAATTTGACTAATAGAATAGACGAAAGGGACCAAGTTGCATTAACAGACATAAGTTAAGGGACCTACTTGACCATTGTTAAAGTTATGTGACCAAATTGATCTTTTAAAATAAGTTAAGGGACCAAATACGTATTTAAGACAAAAAGTTTTATCTGTTTCAATTACAGTATTATTCAGTGTGGATGGCGGACCATGGCAGAAATTAAACAATCCGTCATTTTAAGCCACCATATTTACGAAAAATGTCATTGCGCCGCCATCCTTCACAAATTGGTCATGGTGGTTGTTAGTTTAACCTCAATGGATAAAATTATCTTCAAATATAAAATATGAACTGAATGAATCACTGTATCAAATCAAAGAGAAATAAAAGATGAAATGAGTAAATGAGAAAGAGTCCAAGTTTCTTTGCCTATCGTCTTAGTGACAAACCAACATGTACTAGTCAATTCACACAGTCACATGCGGATGCATGGGCACAGAAATACAACTACTGTCGGTTGTGATTGATTTTGTGAAGTGAAGAGTTTCTTTTTTTGTTAGAAAGCCTGCAGTATCTAGTATGTTTTTGACTTGTTTATTGCAGTTTAAAAGCTGTTTAACCCATTTTGCATTTTGAACTTTGTTAAATTAATTTCATCAAATAATCTTCTGAATGTTTTTTAATCATTATGTGCTTTATACTTTGCTCTGCTGAAAATAAAGTAAGACCATCAAGTTACACCATTGTCAGTTTATACGAATAGAGTGATAATACTTAGTCTGTGCAAGCCTTGGATTGGATATTACTCTGGTGACCAGAGTCTGGTCCCTTAGTTACTTTTTCTTAATAGTCCTGATTGTGCATACAGCTTACACTGTTTGCTCTAATATATGTTTCATTAACTTTAACTAGTAGATTATCTTCAAATTTTATAGCTTAGATTGCAACATCAAATTCTCCTATGCTAAGGGAAAAGGAATGTTGAGAATAACCTGCAGTTTAAATATTTACATTCTATGAAGTTTTGTTTCATGGCACAATTGTAGTAAAATTCCTAGTTTATTCTTGATTGACCGATGATTGTTTAAAAGCAGTAGATGTGAACTAGTAGAGGTTCCATTGAGAAAAGTGGGTGAAATAGAAGATATTTTACATTTAGAAGTTCCATCTGGGGGGACGTTTTTTCCAAGTCATTATTTTGAGAGTAGTTTGGCCATATACCTAGCTAACGTGTGATATTCACTTACCCCATCACTCCCAAATCTGGATGTATTGAAACATTAATTGTGTAGGACTAGATATATATGCGGGGCACCATGTCATTGTTCGTGTTAGAAGATATAAATATAAAATCATCTTATAATATCTCGATACTAATTTAGAGTATCTTCTAACAGTTGCGTTAGGCTTTGATGCCATGTTGTGAACCAGTTGTCACCAAAGCTCAAGTTACTAGTTGAAAACAGATGAACGGTTTTAATATTATAATTATAACAATGCAATTTATCTTAAGTTAGAATCACTAGTTCATGGTGCAAAACATGGCACTACTCGATCACACCACTCTCATTTCTCCAAACCCAATGCATATCTGTTTTTCTTGTCTTTATCCCATTTTCTCCCCTTGTTCAAACTTACTGAGTTTTGTTTGTGGAAATGTGCTGATATCTTTCAAATGCAAGGCTTAATGTATTCTGGTCATCATATGTTTTACTTCTTCCAAGATCTTGGTAAATGACATCTTTTCTACACAGGTTAGTTGACACTGCAGTCAAAACATCTAGAAGTGGTTACCTGCAAAGATGTCTAATGAAAAACCTCGAGTGTCTTAAAGTTTGTTATGATCATACTGTCCGTGATGCCGATGGTTCAATTATTCAGTTTCACTATGGAGAAGATGGTGTGGATGTTCATCAAACTAGCTTTATCAATAAATTTGAAGCATTGTCAACTGTAAGAACTTGTTTAATATTTTTAATAAAACCATAAACATATTACATTTGGATATTGTATTCATAGTTTATGTATTTGTATATTATTTATTTTCAGAACAAAGAGTTGGTTTACAGCAACTGTTGCCGTGAGCTAGATAAATCCAGTCCATATATTAACAAGTTGCCTGATGCTCTTAAAGGAAAAGCAGAAAAGTTCATTCAGGATTTGTCTTCAAAACAAAGAAATTCCGGTTCAATGACACACGCGAATTTCCTGCAGTTGATGGAACACAAGTACGTCTCAAGTCTTGCTCAACCAGGTGAGCCAGTTGGTGTGTTAGCTTCTCAGTCTGTTGGTGAACCTGCAACTCAGATGACGTAAGTTATTTAAATCGTCATAGATTTTCTCCTTGTTTTCTCTGTACATTGCATGTAGCCATAAGATGTCTTTTTGATCAATCTGTTTCACGAAAAAACATGAATAATTAAATTGTGATCCCAGTCTTTTGTGATCACTGGAAACCATATAGCTGCTACAGATAAGCACAATATTTTAAGTCGATATTTCATCTTGAGGTTTAATTGGCTAGGAACAGATATGCTTCACAAAAAGCTTTAGCAAATCATTTATGGGAAATAGAGGTCATTTAAAAAATAAATAGTAGTTGACAATACACTTAAACCACTTGAGCTTTAGTATTTTCACAAGGTCACTAAAACCTTAAATAGCTTCCTGTGACATTTGAGTAAATTGTATTTGTTAAACACATGGCCAGATCTAACTTAGTGACGAATGAACATTCTTGTGTTTCTTCACTCAGTAGAGACCGAGTTCAAATAGGTTTTGTCCCAAGAACCTGACTAAGGGAATAATTGTTTATTAAATTGGAGCATTACCATGCCCTCTGCTCCCACTCCAATCACTGGGTGTCATTGAGCAATTGGTGCTATTTTATATCAACTTTCTTACGATCATGTACAACTATAACATCCTCTGGAGATGATATTGCCTCTTCTTGTTGAGCCTGCTATTCTTTTGTTGTTACAATTTGGAAGGAACAAAATGAAACAAGCTAAACAATAACTTTTAATAGTTGGAAGTGGGTAAAATTGTGTTTGATGGCCATTAAATTCTCATTAATTGCAAAAGAAGACTTGTATATATATGAAATTTGTGTCTTGTATAGAAGCTAGTAGGGTTAGGATTGCATATCTGTTTGTTTTCCTTCGTTATTTTGTTAAATTTAAAAGTGATCTTTGTGTGGGTGATTAACCGTTTTGGCTTCCTCTTTTCTTTTTGTACTCAGTTTGAATACTTTCCACCTTGCTGGTCGAGGTGAAATGAATGTGACTCTTGGAATTCCACGTTTGCAAGAGATCCTGACGGCAGCCTCTGCTCACATCAAGACTCCCTTTATGACATGCCCCCTGAGACCAAATAAATCTATGTGAGATGCTGACATTTCTCTGTTCTCCAGTGTCTTTTTTTTTGGTGTTTGTGCATTACTTTTTCTGTAAACTTGTTTTTTCTACATAGCAGAGCAGAAATTTTGACGAATTTTCTGTTTGCAGGGAAGATGCTATTCGCCTTGCTGACAAAATGAAAAAGATTACTGTAGCTGACATAATTAAGAGTATGAAAGTTTCTGTTGTACCAGTAACTGTTCAAGATGGTCGCATTTGCAGTATATATAAGCTTATGATGAAGCTGCATAAACCTAAACACTATCCAAAATACACTGATGTTACGCTTAAAGACTGGGAAGAAACTCTTAGAGTTTCCTTTGTGAGAGGGTTGGAGGATGCAATAGAAAACAACATTGCGCTGCTGGCTAAAATTAGTGGCATAACAAATTTTAAGACAGATGCACAACCAAATTCTTCAAATGGTGCAGAAGATGATCCTAGCAATGGTAAAACTAATGATGAGGACGACGATGACGGTGATGCTGACGACACAGAGGAGGCTGAAGATCTCGGTTTAGATGCTCAAAAGAGTAAGCGACAAGTTGTGGATGACGTTGATTACGATGATGGTCCTGAAGAGGAAACACTTGAAGATGGTGAGCTGTCAGAGGACTTGGAAGGTGTTGAGGATGCCAAAGATAATGAGCATGTAAAAGATGATGGGGATGGCAAAGATGATGAGGATGGCAGTGATATTGAAGTTAATGAGAATGATAAAAAGGTGACACTTGATGCCAATTACTCTCAAGGACCTGAAGAAAATTCGAAATCTGAAAAGAGAAAATCTGAACCCGTGAGCAAAAAATTTGACAGGAGAGTTTATGTGAAATTTGAGAGGAGGCGTTTTGAGATCCACTTTAAATTTAAGGGTGAACCTCACATATTGTTGGCTCAGGTACTTTCTACTGCAAATCATTTTCTGTTTAGTACTGAACTTCTTTTTAAATAACCCAACTCCAAAAATGTAGGTTGAGCATGGATTTCTATTTGCTACGACTCTGTCCATTCCTAACTTTCTAAAAATTCTTGCATCTTCGATTACCCTTTATCGACAAACCCGAAGCATGAACAAGATTGCATTTCTATATAAAAGACAATTAAACAATAAATACATCTTGAAATTTGTAACTTTTTCTTATGTTTAGGATAAAAGATTTCTCCAAAATTTTCCTTATCTAAGAGACTAGAGGGAGATTGTTCCTATGGGTACTGGGTAGTTCCTGTATCAATTAACATTAGTAGTTGTTACACTAAACAGCACACCTTATATTTTTAAATGTCCAAGGTTTTGAGTTCAGCGACTGCCCCATAACACCTATGGAATGAGTTGTACTCACGTTAATCTTCTTCAACATTAAGCTTTTCCAATTTCTCCTCTTCTGGTTCTTCCTTACAACAGCAAGCCTCTCAATTGGTGTTCTGTCTTTAAATGTTCTGTCACTACGATTGATTCATGACATGGCATTTTACCATTTTGTGTTCCATGTAACCTGTTCCTCTAGTGAACAAAGGATTTTGTTGTTGTTACTTGATAGGGTAGGGAAGTACGGCATCCTTTGTTATGTGGACTAAAAAGTAGTTACAACTAATATCTAGTGAAATTATGTAGTGAAATAAAATCAGGAAGTTATATGTCAATTTTCTATTTTGGTCCTTGCTTTACATATAGAACTCACTTATTTCAAATTATCTTTTTGCAGATTGCTCAGAAAACAGCCGAGAAGGTTTGTATCCAGAACTTTGGAATGGTTGGTCAATGTAAAGCTATTACATGTAAAGAAAGTGGTGTAATCTACTATGGTGAAGATGATAGTAAAAGAGAAGAAATTCCCTCATCAGTGAAAGAGAAAATACCAGCACTTCAAACATCTGGCATACATTTTAAATCATTTTGGGAGATGCAAGATGATCTTAATGTTAGGTATGTTTATTCAAACAACGTGCATGCTATTCTAAGCACTTATGGGGTGGAAGCAGCCAAAGAAACCATCATCAGGGAAGTACAAAACGTTTTCAAGTCTTATGGAATATCGGTAAATATCCGACACTTGATGCTTATTGCTGACTTTATGACTCACTCCGGTTGCTATCGCCCTATGAGCAGAAAGGGGAGCATAGCAGATTCTACATCCCCGTTCCTCAAAATATGCTTCGAAACAGCGTCAAATTTCATTGTTGAAGCAGCTTGTCACGGGCAGGTGGACAATTTGGATTCTCCTTCTGCTAGAATTTGTCTTGGTTTGCCAGTGAAGATGGGAACTGGGTGCCATGAATTGATACAGAAGCTGGAAACATGTAGCTAGTATGTTCCTCAGCTCTAGATCTCTCTGCCCATCAACAAATTTTGACACCATACTGTACAACTACTATGTGCATATTTTTTATTGCTGGAAGTAATTATTTGTTTACAGGTGTATTAGTATAGTTTGAAATGTCATAATATCATATTACCTCTCAAATATGTTATTTAGAAAGTAACCAAGCCACGTAGACATGTATCTCTTAGTGGAATGATTTTGTGGCTTTGGACAGCCAAACTTGCAATGGACCTTGCTGATAATTGTTTGACTTCATTGTACCAATTCTTATTGTTTGATTCATCAAGCTGTCTCTGTATTATATTTAATGGTTAACACACTTAGCAGGGTCCTTCTCCTTTGTCTCATAGCTCATCTTGATGCTGATTGTCTAACATTTTGCACTCTCTTTGTTTATCAATTAAGGTACCTTTGGTTCGTTTTATAAATATTACAAAAGAGAAAATAAAAGAAACATAATGATGCTAGTTCATTTTAATTAATTAACCATATTTCCTTTTTGTCGAATTTGTGGCTTCAAAGAAATTAAAAATTTAGAGATAACAATACAGTGAATCAAGTAGTAAGTTGTTTTAAGAGCATAAGCTTTTTGGAAGATCAAATATACAAGTGTCATGTATTTTTTAGATACTTTAAGAATTAATAGAATATCCTTAGAAACAAAAAAGTATAAATTTGAATAAGAATACAAAGAGTACTCCAATTCAATACAATTGTATTTTTGGTTATCCGGTAACAAAATTATTTGAATAAATTATTTTGTAAAATTGATTTTAAATCAAATTAAGTTGAATATGGTGTTTTATGTTATAGTTTTATAAGTACAACTTAATTCAATCGAGCAAAGGATTTTTCACTACTCCACATTTAAGGTGTGTGAGTTTAGTCACTAAACTATTAGACAAATAAAAAAAGTGGTTTTATGTTGAATAGATTGACATAAAAGTGGGTTTAATAATAAATTTGAGTGTTCCGATACACAAAAATATCATGTTGCTTGAAAATTCATTTTAAGAGTAGTTTATAAATAATATCTGCCCTCCTAATCAATCTACCAAGATGGATTTTATGAAGGAAAAAATCGTGAGGGTTTATATACAGGATCCAAAGTAGACAATATCTCGGAAATGTGGCTTGAGGTCGCAACATTGATGCACTAGATAAGGGGCCTAAGCTACACGCTTTTTAACCTCGCCTTGGTGGATATTGATCTGGTACACCTAAAAGTTCCACGTAGTTTGGTAGTTTACAAATAACACATTCCTCAATCCCCTGAGACGCATTGTACTAAGGATAAAACCATGAGGGCATGAGGATTTACACATAAGACTCAAAGCGACAACACCTCGAAAATGTTACTTGAGGTCAAAACAATGTTGCACCATATAGTGTCCTAAACTACTAACCCTTTATCCCCTTAACCTCGACTAAGAGCTACTATTTATGCCAAAAAGTCACTTCAAACCATTGAGTTTCCTTTTAATAAGAACATCGTGATTGCTTTATGCACGAGAACCAAAACAGACAATATGTTGGAATTGTGACTTGATGTCGGAAAAAAGTGTAGAAATGACGTTTTGAGTAAAAAATTACAAATTCTAATTTCAAGTTATAATCAATTTTAAAAACAAAATTAATTCTAATCGACATCACTGCAATATGTCAAAATTAATTTTGTGTTTGGAATCATTTTTGACACTCTATCGTAGAACCAAAAATACGGTTAACAATACAAAAGCTTCAGCGAAAACTAAAGAATAAATAATTAATATGGTGTGTTTCCATCTATCAGTAGCACATGATTGGATAGTTTCTTCAACTTTTCATAGAAGGTGGGTAGAATGTGTACTAATGATCTTTGAGTTTATGAAATTAATAAAATTGACTTAGAGATTATATTCTATTAATGCAATCGATGAATTTAGTTAGGGATGACAATTGAACCAAACCGTATGAGAACCCACAATGTTTATAGGAGAAGGTATTTCTCATCAACTCCAATGATGTTTTAACTCATAATTATTTCTCTATATAGAAATCACCCGCAATGATTTTGCTATAGAGAAATATCTTCTTGCACATAATGCAAACAAGCAAACACCAACCAATAGATTAAACATAAGTTAAATTTACTAAATTGTTCCTTTTTAAATGACAAACATTGAACTATTAATATTAAATATTTTGAAATAAATGAAGCGTGTATTAAAAATAGTAGCATTAATTGATTCAAAAGTACTTGTCTTTTGTTTATAACAGTAATAAATATTAAGTCATTTTTTTCTTATAACAATGATAAGAGAGAGTATTATAAAAGTTCTTTCTAATTTATTATTGTTGTCTAGAATTTTTTGGAGTCCAAGTTATTCGGTTCAATACAAAAACAACGTTTTAATCATTTACTCCGTAGTTTTGACTAATGACTCATTAACTAAAATTATTTTTCTCTTTATTTTAATTATTGTATTTCTTAATATATGTACAAAAACATTAAACGATACTTAATACGATCTTTACATTGTGGGGCCTTCATTTGGAACCTCAACAAAATTTGATATACGCACATATTTGATATAAACGCACGTATATCACAAGCTAACATTTGTAGCTTCAATATTTTCACCTCCAGAGTACCTTGGGACGCGATAATCAAATAGCAGATGTGAAATCAACTAAACACAGCTTAAGAAATTTTCGATTTCAAAGCACAAGTGTGGACATCTAAACAAAGAATGATGTTTAAATATTATTTAATTATTAATTCACTCGTGCAGTCTTGGAAATACAAAGGATGAAAAAAATAAGGGATATGATCTAATCAACACAAATACCCTTTTTATTAAAATATGTTTGTGCTGTGTTCCCTTTTTTGAATACAAATTAAACTTCCATCTTTATTTAAAGTAACATTTTATAATGACAATTATTCAAATTAACCCACCCAACCTATCTCCATTCGATGTATAAAGTTACATTTTATTTTTTATTTTTTCGTTAACGATGACAAATCTATACGCTAGTGCTTCCTCCGTCCACTTCATGTTCTCCTAGTACGAATTTGCACTTGCATGAATAAAAACCGGTGATAGCTCATCTCACCCTAAATAATCTGCTACTACAAGTTCTCAAATTTCAAAAATAAAATATATACTCCATTATAGATAACTTAACCACGAATTACATTATAAAAAAGTTTACTGTTTTTATTTCTTAAAATATGTGTTCATTTTATTTTGAAGATAAGAGATTTTTAAAGTAAATTATTGTCATAAAGATGAAATAAAATGCTAGTTCAAAAAGATGCATATCATAAAATAATGAAAATATTTTTTTGACATTTTTATTATTTCTAAAATTGTAGATAATTGTTTACTTTAAAAGTCTTTAACAACCATATTAATGAGTAAAATAATATGTACAAGTTTTAAGAAATAAAAAACATGAAATATTTTCATCAAGTAAACAACCCCTAAACTTTCTAAATAGCTCCCTGAGCATCGTGAAGCTAGCTATATCTAGGAAAGATAAGATGGTGATACGAGAATGTGCATTTTGAACGCTCACAAAAATTATGTGGGACATATTAGTCTCCGATAATTTTTTTTTTTAATCCCCGACAAAAATAAACCGGGACACATTAGTTTTTCTGTCAATTTTTTCTTAATAGAATTTTTATTTGCTTTTGAACCGTGATTGAATTATGTGACAGTTCACATGTTATATAATGATCAACAAAAAGGAAATAAAATCATCGCAAAAAGGAAATAAACCATAATTTGGAAGCAAAAACACAAAAAGAAAAACAAAAAATCGCAATAGAAATACCTTAGATGGAAATCGCCGAAAAATCGTGGTTATGTTGAACGTCAGCCATTTCTTGTCGTAGCTCGAAATCGTCAGAAACTATCCTCTTTTGTTTTTGTTAAATGCCACATAAGAAGTTCACAAACGCCATTAATGACTTCACCTTATAGGTAATCAGTTTCCATAGTGGTTCATATGTTAAATAGTCCCAAATTATTTTTGTCACCGACTCAAAATAGTTGTTTTTCTTTTTGTTAGGAACTAAATTGTCCCATATATTTTTTGTGAGGGACCAAATGCTTCTTTACCCCCTAAATTATAAACACTATTTGAGAAAAAAGTTTCGCCTTTAAATATAAACTATCTTTCTAGATACATTTGTTAGTATTTTTCTTAAATATAAACTGTCTTTTTATGTGCTTCAAAGAAACTTGTTAACATTATTTTTATTATAATTTTGCTAACCATATCTCATTAAGAAAAAATAAATGTTAACAAATGTCTTTAATACACTTTTTAAAAATTCAAATATAAAAATATGTAATAGAAGTTGTACATCCAATTTCTTAAAAGTTCAAAGTTTATTCTCTTTAATGTAATTTTATTTTTATTTCTTAACCCGCAAAGCAAATTATTCCTATTTTTTTAAAGAAATTCCTTGGTAAAATCCCAACATAAAATTCTAATATGAACAAAATTATTCGCACAAACATTTTTTTTTATAAATGTGAGTGTAGTGCTAGCAACATTATTTTTCACTCTTTTTTCAATATTTATTTTTTTTATTAGGTAAAATATATGTAGTTTTCACCACTTTAAAAATGGGTCATACTTAAAATGGTGGAATTCACATGCATTTCACTCAATAAAAAAGTGAATATTGAAAAACGAATATCAAATAAAATATTGTTATTTCTCAATCTTATTTGGTCAAATATATTTAATTCGACCACCTATTTATAAGACATCAAATGAAAAACAATTATCATTTTTGATGATGAAGATACATCTTTCATGAGAAAAAAATGAAGAAATTCTTTAATTATCTTTTTGGTGCCTTTTATAGTTGAATTTATTTTAAATTTCAAAATAAAATCCCATTGGCAGGACCGACTATTGAGTTGTGCATCCAGTCCAATAGGACATGACCTCAGTTGGTGAGTGGCTCAATTTTTTTTTTTTTTTTATAATATAAAAAAATGAGTGAATTTTTTGTGGTTAATATGTTTAGTCCCTACAAAATTATAACCTTTTAAGTCTAGTCCATACAAATTTTTAATTCATGTTTAGTTTAAAATATTTTAGGGACTAAAAAGTTGAGATTTTTTTATAGGGACAAAAAATAAAATTTTGAAATTTTATAAGGACAAATTTATTTTACCTTTTTTTTTAATTATTAAAATTGTATTTTCTTTTTACTAGGGATCCAATTTTTAATATTATAACATAACCTCCAAAATATTTAAGACGACACTGCCCATTGACTTTAATTACCATTAGTTCAAAAACCATCACATTAGACCTTCTTTTAATTAAAGCCAACCTATTAGTTACATCGACCACACTGATAGATTAATAAAAGAATTTAACAATCTCCCACTTCGTCCATTTTACGACTTGAAGATTTAACCATAAGTTGAAATTATTAAGTCATCATCTTTAATTGAACCAAAATGATTGGATCATGGAGGTTACAAGTTATCCATCAACTTATACTATAATGTTAACAAGGACTTATCCATAATTCTCATCCTATCAACATGGTCAATAAATTTATTGGGCAAAAAACCTTTTGTTAATAGATCCGCTATCATTAGATCTGTACCAATATGTTCAAATTACACTATTTGTTTCTCCACTTCTTATTTGACTAACAAGTACTTCAAATCCATGTGTTTAACACTCTTTGAGTACTTATCATTTTTAGAGAAGAAGATAGCTGCAAAATTATCACAATAAATTCTTAGAGAGTTAACTATATTGTCACTAATACCAAGCCTTAAGGTAAAGTTTAGCAACCACAATGCTTGAATTGTGGACTCAAAGCATGTCGCAAAAGTTTACTCCATAGTAAAAGTAGCAATTACAAACTATTTTCCACTCTTCCTTGATATTACTCCTCTAGTTAGAAGAAAAACATATCCACATGTGGATTTTCTTGAGTCCATACATTTTGAAAAATCTGAATTCGAGTACCACTTCTAGGTGATTTGACCTTATATATGTGAGCATGTAATATTTGATTCCTTGTAAGTACCTAAGAACCTTCTTTTAAACTTTCTAGTGAAATATGTTGGGATTACTTTGATATCGGTCCAACATTCCAACAACAAAATTGATATCTGATCAAGTACATGTTTAAGCATAAATCAAGCTCCCAATCACTGATGCATAGTGAATAGACTCCATTTACATTTGTTCCAAATCATTCTTGGGACATTGCATCTAACCAAACTTATCCCCTTTCAGAATAGGAACTATCTTTGTGGTGCATTTTTCCATTCTAAATATCTCCAATATTTTATTGATATACTCTTTTTGAGACAATCCTAATAGTCCTTTTGATATATTACAAAATATTTCTATCACTGTCACATAGGATGTCTCACTCATATCCTTCATTTCAAACTTATTAGAGATAAACTTCTTTACATTACGTAACAAAACAACATCATCAGCAACAAGGAGAATATCATCAACATATAAGACCAAGATTATGAAATTGCTCTCACTGACCTTCATATAGATACACCTATTAACGATTTTCTCTACAAAACCATACGAAAAAAATGGTATTGTTAAACTTAAGATACCATTGTCTAGAAGCTTGCTTCAGTCCATATATTGACTTCTTTAATTTACATATCACATTTTCTTTTCCTGTAGTAAGAAACCCTTCATGTTGAGCCATATACACTTCTTCCTCTAAGTTACCATTCAAAAAGGCGGTCTTTACGTCTATTTGGTAAAGCTCAAAGTCATAATGAGCAACCAAAGTCAAAATAATTCTCAAAGAGTCCTTTAAAACTAGAGAAAATGTCTCTTTGTAGTCAATGCCATCATTTTGAGTGAAACCTTTGGCGAATAGTCTAGCTTTACACTATTTGATGTTGCCTTTTGAATCACGTTTGGTCTTGAAGACCCATTTACAGCCAACTCACTTTGAACCTTTAGGAAACTCAACTAGATCCCATACATTTTTTTCATCTATTAATTTCAACTTTTCTTTCACCACATTGAGCCATCCTTTAGAATTGTGACTTTCCATGGCTTGCATGAACGAGATTGGATCCTCATCAATATGAAGTAGCAATTTCAAACACAAGAAATAGGGATTTGAATTATGATATTTTTTTAAAATTTAATTAATGCACTTAACTTTAATTAACTAAAGAATAATCTTGGTTGAAATAAGTCAATCTCCAGAACATTTTGGATATGTTAGTTTAAATAAAAATAGTTCAGTTTATAAGCAAGTGAAATGTGATTAGTGAGTGCAAGATAAATATAGAGAAGGGATAAGAAAATCACACAAATATGTGTCCTTGTTCACTCAAGGTGGGCTATGTCCACTCCTCACAATTTGTGAGATTTTCCACTAATGTGTTCACCACCAAAATATTCTGCCTTGCACTATCTTTCTTCATCACATTTTGACCAGTCCCAACATTCACCTTTCAGTTCATAAAGAATTTTTACAAGTATCTTTCAAACTAGAAATGATTTTTACAACACACTCAATCTAACTTAAGAGAAAGATTTGAGTTACAAAATGATGTGTATGATAAAACGTGTTTGTGATCTAAAAACTTCTCAACTCTTGTTTGAGATTGATTAACAATAAGAACTCAACAATATGATCCACAAATATAGTTAGAGAACTGGATTTTATCTTGAAAGGAGAGCTTTGAAACATGAGCTTTAAATGATCAAGTGTAGATTGATTGTTTTTGAAACTCTTGCATTTGTCTTTTGATTGATCTTCCTTTTATAGATGAAGAAAGACTTGAAAACTTAGATACAAATGAATATAGTTGTTAGTCACATTAGCCAAATTTAAGATTTGATTTAAACATATTAAACATATGTTTATATTACTGTCCAAACCGTTCTTGACCACCCATAACATTCTTGCTTTGAGTATGAAGGAAAACATGAACAAGTGTGAGAATGAGTTGTCAAATGTCAGTCAGCACTGTGTTTGATCAGAAGCATGCATAGCTTTCTATTGGAACAATGCTAGTAAAGTGTACTTGTGTCCTTGCACACAGTTCATCAATATGGAGATCGATCTGGAGACTGTTTTAACCATTTAGGCCTTCAATTTGAGTCATTTAAGTGTTCATTTAATCTCAGTAGCCTTATGTACGGTTTTTACATCCTTAACTTATAGATGGACTTCCCAAACTGATCTATCTTGACTTTGTCTTCAATAAAAGGCAACCAAAATGTTCTTATGAACATTCTTCAATTATTTTGACATTCATTTTGAAGATTCTTCAAAAAATCCTTAGACTTTACAAAAGTGGATTTTTGTCTTGATAGGTCATGATGTGTGACCACAAATAATGATAAAAACTTTCTTGATTGCTTTGAAAAGGGTCGCGTGATTTTTGCATGAGCATGCAAACTTATGCTTGATTTCCTATCTCTAAATAAATCACTCAAAAACATAATTTAATAGATAATTGACAATTTAATTAACTGTTTGATTATCTTCAAAACAATAATTAGGAATTTTGCCTCAACAATCTCCTCTTTTTTATGATGACAAACATATCAATTAGATTTTGAAATTTTGATTATAATTGAAGCATGATATTAAACAAGGAGTTTTTATCAAAAAAACTCCACCTCCATTTTAGCATCCATTATCATATGCAATCAAACACTTTTGAACCAAATATCTTTTTCATTAATCAACCATTATAAGGAATCATACATGTGGTTCAAAAAAGAAAAAAAAAACATAGACTTGCAGAATATTAAAACAAAGAAGTACATAAGGGTTTTTTAAAAAAATACTTATTAAAACTTAAATCTAATTCTTCATTTTCCCCTTTGTCACAACAAAAAGAGGTGGCAGGAAACAAAAACTAAGCAGATCCAAATGATAGTGATGGTAAAGAACCATCAGATGAAGAGGAAATGGAGGGCCTTGGCAGATTAGGAAAGGAAGGATGAGGGTTAAGACCTAGTTTTGGTGCAGATTCAATAATCATCCAATCCATTAAAATAACATTTTCCTTATCCTGATGAATTTGTCGATCATTGATAGTTTGAAAGGCAATAAATATCTTTGGGATGTCATTCCTTATCTTGTATGTATCCATTTAAATCTTTGTTCTCAATCATATTTGATTCAAAATATATGGAAACATAATATGTACCTTTTTTTTCAAACCTGACTTCCATTTAGGAAAGTCCTTTTTGAAGTGTCCACTTTGTTTGTAGAAGTAACACTTCTTTTCTTTTCAGACTCCTCCCTCATTAACTTTCAGCGCAACTTTGTCCTTATTTCCAGGCTTGGCTTTACGGCTATTGACTGCATCATGATTCGTGAGATGAATGCAATGATCTTTCATCTTCCTGAACCAACATGAACTTAATTCCTGAAAGTTCTATTTTTCCTTAATGATGTTTTAATTCATGTGGAACTAACCAAACTCAAGAGGAAGCAAGTTAATGATAAACTGTATAAGAAAAGATTCATTCATATCCATACCCAATGACTTTAAATTTGCTGCCATATTTTCCATTCTAGTCACATGATCATGAATAGGTTGAGACTAGTCAATCTTTTTAATCGTCAACTCACTCATCAAATTGCCCAACACAGACTTGTCAGTAATGTCAAATTGTGAGTACTCTTTTACCTTGTTCATAAATTTCCTAGCATTTTATATTTTGGGCATCTATGGCTTAACAATTTCAGTCATTGTCATTCTCATTAAGTTTAAAGACAACTTGTTAGACATTCCCAAGTCTCGTAGAGAGACTTTTCATCTTTCATATTGTCTGATGTAATGGATGCAGGCTTCTCATCCATTATCAATGTCATGTCGAAGTCTATTACATCCAATTGAAACTGGATCTATTAAGACCAATCAACATAATTCACCCCATTGAACTTCGTCGTTCCATTGTCCAAAGAAACCATGTTACTAGCAACAACAAACATTTAAAATAAACTCACACTTTAATGCTTTGAGTAAATTTAATGGATTCAAATTAATCATCTTTCATCATGCCATCTATGTTCACCTCTAAGCAATAAATAAATACATTGCAAAATCATAATGATGTTAAATCCATGTACTTTAATGGGAAAACAACCATACTTTAAAACAACATGTATGTCTATCTTTAGATATACAAGCAACGAGTATGTCACCAAATACTTTAATTTCATTAATTATAAACAATTATCCATCTTTGGATCTATATATATGTGTTATAATAATGAATCTCAAACATGATATTCACATAGCATCTCAATTTATAATATAATTATATAATTTAGAATAATAACTTTACTGAATTTGACCATTTGAATGATTAACAAACTCCACTTTGATAATTATTTCTAAATTAAAGATTAACAATTAAAATTACTACCGATCATAGTTTTTTTCAGTATAAACATTATCGGCCGTTAAAAGAGTTGAAGCAATAATACTTCAATTTATACTTCTTGTTTCTTTTTTTATTTTATTTTTTTCTGAAATTTATACTCCTTGTCTCAACATGAAATTATGTATGGTTCATATATAATTTGGCTTTTCAAAATAATTTGCATCCTATACATAAAACATGCAGCCAATGACGACTATCGGCAAAAAAATAATTTATTCACAAAGAAACCATGAAAGATTCTCCCTAATTAAATAATACATATACGTGTAACTTTTAATGCCTTAAAACAATATAGAACCCATGAAAAAAGTGACCATTAAAATACAAATCCTTATTATAAAAAAAAAAATACAAATCCGAATGTGTACAACTTTTCATGAATCGTTTCATCGCAAATACTGACTACACAACTATTGTTTAACCCAAAATATAAATTTAGGCATCATATTATCAATTACATTAATGGAAAATCATAATGTGGTACCTAAGTTCTTACTCCGATATCACTTGTTAGAAAATTTATTAAATGATTTTTGATATTATGAGTCTTACTATACCATGCATTTCTATAAGAATAGTAATAAAACATACCAATATCCATGATACAAATTTTTCTTTTGTTCTTGATTGTGATTGTTCTCTCCTCTCTTTATTTTCTTTTATTGTATCTTTTGATGGTGAAGATACTTATTTTATGAGGAAAAAAAATGAATAAGTACTTTGTCTCTCTTTTTGATAGCATTTATAGTTACAATGTAACTACCCATTCAAAAGGAAGAGGAAAGCAATTTGAATTTATTTATTTTGAATTTTAAAGTAAAATCCTCATTGATTTTAATTACATTAGCACATTATACCATATTTTATTTAAAGTCAACTTATAATAATGGGAAATGCTCAAAGTACTTGTTGAGGATCTAAATATAAAAAAAAATGTATTAGAATTTGTGTAATTCAAACTTTAAAATTGTAAAAAGTGTAATTTTCTACTCAAAAGTTATTTTTTATTTCATATTTAGTTTCCTTAACAAGTATCTTTGGGACACTTGCTAAGAGCACTTAATAACCCCTAAAATAATTTAACAATGAATGCACACAAATAACTTCATATGTTTTAATTTTTAGAAGGATTAAAAAAATTCCACTTAGAATAAAAAATAACAGTAACATTGAAGCACTTGACAAGAGAGTTTATGAACAAATTAAGTCACATAGTACAACAAAAACAAAACCATATTTACACAAGGAGAACAACTTATGATTCTTTAAGTTTTTCATTTGCAATCTGATCCGAACTGGACTGAGGATGATGGTCGGTTTTGTTAGAATGGTCGGAATCCATTGAAGGGGAGGTGGTACCTGCAAATAATCTAACGTTCAAGTAAGTATTGATTCGAGCAAAAGTAAGAGGTATTGAGATGAAAGAGTGCGCATGTACCTTTTCCGGTGCTAGAGGCACTGTTTATCTAGACTTGGATCCCATCGCAGAGGGGGACAAAGACTTAGGGTTCCTTGCTGTCCATTGCAGGTTACGCTATTGGACTGAGTCAAAATGAGAGAATACCTTTGTTGTGAAGGCATTTGGTCGAAATTTTTTGTGGCCTCAAAGTGGGTCGATTACTATATATACTCGACATAACTCGGAATGTTTATTTAGTTTTGTAATCATTTTGACAAAAGGGGGGTCTCATTAATTTAGTTGAACTAGGGCATATTTCGACCTTGGGGGTTAGTCTGTTTCCAACGATTGATTCTTGGTAGTTTATTTTGCCAGTTTTAAGGATTTGAGGGGTTGGAGAAATGACGTGAGGTGATACCCTTTGATCTTCTCACTATGACATGTGTACTTTATAGGGGTAGGCACTTGAGTGCCTGCGATTGTTCAATTTTCGTGTTTTTTGGAGGCACGATCGTGCCCATTGGTTATACCTTTTGAATTCTCATCGTTGGATCATTTCTAATATAAATTAGGGTGTTACAATATTTTGGAGGGACTTTGCAATTTTGTGAGCTTCTTCTTCCTCTCTTTTTTTTCTCTCAATTTCTACAAAACAAAAGCTTCAGCTTGTGTGATTTTGGGTGTTTCAGTGTCTTCAAGGATTATTTCGAATTCAACATTCTCATTATTTCCTGGTAAGTCGTTCTTCTTTCCCTTAAAATCTTTGTGTTTTCATCGCTTGATTTGCTTTGTTTTTTTGTTGTTTTTTTGCATGTAAAGGTTTTACATGGTGGTTGATTAGTATTTCACCGCTGTGGGTGTTTGTTTGGGGACATAAGTTTCTACCTCTGTTGTAGACGATAATAGTGAATTTTAAGGAAACTATAGGCTAGACAACTTAATTTTGTTTCTAATGCGGTGGTGACTAGTGAAGGTCCTACTACTTCGTCATGATGATCATATATTGGCACGGTGACTCTCTTTTTGGCCGTTTAACTTTTGAAACGGTTGTTGGAGGGATGTTTTGGATGTTGAATTCATTCTCTTCTTCTTCTCTTGCCTTTCAGGTCTACATGGTATATGAGACATCCTCTTTCCATGATTTGGTTCTCCCACCCAACGATAGGAGGTATACTTGGGTAGTACGTGAGCCTCTCGAGGTGATGTCTGTTTTTACCACCGCCGAAGAAAGTGGGTTCACCGACGTGAGTGGGTTCACCATTAGGAAGTGTTGGCTCCGACGGACAACAAAAGATGTGTTTCAACACGTCGATCTATGTCCCTTCCAAATTCACCTGAACTCGTCGATGTATGTGAAACCTTTCAAGTGGATTTGTGGCTACGTGGATGCGGCCCCAACAGTGGGTCTACTTTTCTCTATATTTGGTCTTTCCAGCAATTGGTTTCTTTCAAGCAAGATAAGCATTTCTTCTACCCTAACATGGATTCTCTTCACGATTTCGATGATAGGTACTAAGTTGCCCGTTCTTTGATTGAGAGGGCAAAAAACAGAGTAGTGGTATGTGAGCAGGTTCTTGACAATAATGGCGCCCATATTGTCGATGAGGTACGGCATATTGTTGAAACAGTCATCCCCTTGTTTCCTTTCTTCTGGTCGAATAGACATTTTCACCGGAATAGGAACGACATGGTCACTAAGCTGAAGGACTTGAGTGATCCTGAGGCTTCGGACCAGAACGCCCTTTTGTCGTTTTTTATGCTCTTTGAAGACGAAACATGTCGGCCCTGATGGTAGCGTTTCACTTGAGAAAATATTTATTGAAACCCGAGGATTAGTGGCATGTCGTTCTCAAAGGGAGGCCAACTCTTGTCTTCATATGTGTTTTTCATTTGTGTCAGCTTAATGCTATAGTGTATTAAATTGATTATACTATTATGACACTTGTTTGATTAGTCTACAACGAATTCTATAAAATTAATCAAAGCTTGTTTGATTAATTTTAATATCAAATACGATTAGGAATATAAAAACGAATATCTTTTAAACCCGTGATTGATCAGAAATAGCATGTTGCCAATTGATTGACTATTTTTAATTGATTGTTAAATCCTCTTTACAAATCTATTTACAAAAACCGAAACCCCAATTTTATTTCATTATTGTTGTTCTTATTTATGGCATTGATCGAATCGGAGATCCTTGTGAGATGAACAAACTTTAACTGCTTTGTTTACCATATATCAATACCAGTCTCGTTGAGAATTTTAAAAGTTGGTTGTTGAAGGTATATTTTTTAATGTTGTTAATGATTCAACATGTTTCTATGCAGCCTCCGATAACTCTTCCTAGAGGTATCTAATTTGTTTCTCCCGAACTTGAGAAGAAAACGATCTCCTTTAAATGATTTAGAAGAATTTTAGGGAAGGTTTATCTTAGTTTGTTTGATAAAATGAAACATGATAAACTTGAAGATTTAAGGGATGATTTCAGATATGGTATTCAAAGGAAGAATGTATTAAACAATGATTTGTAAAGAACTTTAGAAATTTGGGTTCAACTTAAAATTTATTTTCCTTTTGGCTTCTTGAAGATGATTCAACATAGTTCTTTTTTTTATTTCATCTTTTCTCTTAGTATTGGGTAGCTCTTCTCCTTCACAAATATAATCATTCGTTTTCGATATCACTTACAGTGGTATAGTGATTTTCTTCCCTTGAAATTTTCCACTAGTAGCAACAGTTAATTTACAAAATTAATGTAGATAGTTTTTTCTTCAAGGTATAGAAGGATTAAAATTCCCATCTCTATGAAAGACTCTCTTAATTCAAACTCATGTTCTACTAGATTGTTGTGATCAGTTCTCTATTCAGTTTGAACAAGAAGGTCTTCGAATCTTATGTTACGCATAGTTGAGTCTTGACTTTATGTAGTGGCAAGGGTTACCTTGTTTCTAAGAGAGTTTCCCATTTAGAGACTAAGGTGGTGTTTTCAAAAATAGTGAAAGGAAGATATTCGAAAAGAGGTTTCGATTAGTGTGATTTGAGAGTGATAAAAGTGTTTTAGTTAATTCAAATATCAATAAGAGTAGAGTAGGATTAAACATTAGAAGAGTGGATCAATGTGTAAAAACCCCATTTTTCATGAAACTTAATTTCGTGTTAAGACTGAAGGCGTATTTTTGTCCACATGATCGTTCAAAACAACTTTCCTATCGAGTTGGAGAATATCTAGAGTCGGTGGAGAAGAGCTTGTAATGAGCCTTACTGAAGCGGTGCTAATTCTTCATCATATGCGTGCCTCTTCATGAATACACCATAGCCTAATTGAGAATTAGATGAGGTGAAAAATACAGTAGAAGTCAGACCCATTTGCTTGGGCGCATTTCTGTCCGGTTAAGGGTGCATTTATGCATTTTTCGGATGTCTAGTTATGTCGTGTAGCTGGGCCCCCAACGCACTACTAAATGTATGAAATTGCATTTTTTTTTCAATTTTTTTAGGGATATTTTGGTTATTTGGAGACCATATACTTGTGCTATAGTTGAGGCAACTTAGAGGAGGTTTATTCTAACATAATTGAAGGAATATTATCAAGAATCATTCATTAATAATTATAATTCTTCTTTAATCTCTATCTTTTGTTACTCTATCTTGAGTTACTAAACTCTTCATTTTTAGGAATGAGTAGAACTTGATGAAATATTTGAATATGTGATTTAATATTTGGTTTATTGAATGAAATTAATGAATTGTTTTTCTTATCTTTTTGCTTAATTCTATTTATTGATCGATCATCGATTGAATGATTTACGATTCATATTTTGAAACAAGAGTGGAATCTATGAATGCTTGAGATGAGGGATTTGTGATTTTGTACTCTAGGAATAAATACAAATAAATGAAACCCATAATAGATTTTTGCAAGTGCAATATCTCACTTTTTATAGAATTCTTCTTTGTTATTGCTTAATTCTAATCTTAAATCTGCAAGGATATTAAGGGTTACTTTAGGATTAAAGCTTCTGTTGTTAAGGAATTAGGACAAGAATATCATAAAGAATTTGGTAACAATTCAATAGAGAAATTCAATAGTCATAGTCAAATTAATAATTAAAAGTAGAAATCTAGTGAAATTCATCCCTGACGATATTTGTTATTATCAGCTCTTCATTAAATTTCATTGCCACAATTTTGTTATTTCAATTAAGTAACTAAATCATAATTCAAACGTATAACATGATCCTTGTGTTTGTTACTCGATACTCTGTCAATTATTATTTGCAATGATTCAGTACACAACGAAATCACTATCAAGAAGTAACCAAAAATGTGGTAGGTTGGTCAAATTTGCTAAGCGAATTTGATTCGCTTTCAGAAGCGCAATAAATTCTCTCTAAGCGATGATAAATTTTGCTTAGCGTACCCAAATTTGATAGGAGAAATAAAGTGGAAACCACATGTAAGGATGGACTATTGCATGACCACGTGTCATTCAACCTTTTTACTAACTATGTTTCTTAATTGATTATCTTTTAATCTTTAATAATAATTATTATGGTTATCAACCATTATCACTTAAAACTAATTTACTATTAATTACTATGTGACACTTTACATAGTTCAACAATGATTTAAGGGCATAATACATTCAACCAGGATTTGTAAACTTTAGAATTTTCGGTTTAACTTAAAAAAAAAATTATTTTCCTTTTGGCTTGTTGAAGATGATTCAACATAGTTCTCTTCTAATTTCATCTTTTTTTTTCCAAATATTGGGTAACTCTTCTCATTCACAAAGATAATCAATAGTCTTCGATATCCCTTCTGATGGTATAGCGATTTTATTCCCTTGAACTTTTCCAATAGTAGCGAGAATTATTTCACTAAATTAATGTAGATATTTTTTTCTTCAAGGTAGAAAAGGTTTAAAATCCCCATCTCTATGAAGAACTCTCTTAAGTCAAACTCATGTTCTGCTAAATTGTTGAGATCAATTTTCAATTTTGTTTGAGCAAGAAGGTCTTCAAATCTTATGTTACGCATTACCTTGTTTCTAAGAGAGTTAACCATTTAGAGACTAAGGTGATGATTTCAAAAATAGTGAAAGGAATATATTGGAAAATTTGTTTGGATTAGTGTGATTTGAGAGTAATAAAAGTGTTTTAGTTCATTTAAAGATGAATAAGAGTAGAGTAAGATGAAACATTAGAAGTGTGGATCAATGTGTAACCCCCAATTTTGCATGAAACTTATATTTGTGTTAGGACCGAAGGCATTGTTGTGTCCATATGATCGTTAAGAACGACTTTTCTATTAGTTTGGATAATACTAAGAATGACCAAAGGCACAGTTCTATTAGATAGAATTACATTATATGTTATTTTAGGTTTATCTCCCTTTTAATTGAATGCTTCTGCTCCTACTTATTCTTTGTTGAAGGTATTTGGTTTTACTTGTTTTGTACGTTGTCCACAAGTATAATGTAGTACATTGACTTCTTGTTCTGTAATATGTGTTTTTCTTGGTTTTAGGGATTGTATAAAGGATTATTGTTGTTATGACCCTCAAAATAAAAGGCTTTATGTTTCGTTGCATGTTGTGTTTTTTGAGCACATTCCATTTCACTTTATTTCCTCTAATTCTCAAACTCCTAGCAATTATGAGCTTACTTATATTGACCATTTTGTCTTTAATGATGATGTTTCTAATGATTATAATTTTGATTATTTTAGGACTAATACTAAGAATACTTTAGATGCAAACACCAATTTTGTAGTCACAGCTACCCAATAATCGCCTTCGTATGTTGTTCCTCCATTTCCTCGTTTTCCTCTCCTGATTGAAAGTATACTCAATTGTCTGATTTTATTTATTCCACTTACTATGATTCCTTCATTCCTAACCTTTATTCACAATTTGTTTGAGCCATCTTCCAATAATGAGACAATTCTTGATCCTCTTTGGCAGAAGAACTTTTAGCATTGCACTAGACAAATACATCACAATTAGTACCTCTTCCTCTCAGAAAACATGCCATTAGGTCTCGTTAGGTATACAAGATCAAAACCAAGTATGATAGACTAGTTGAATGCTACAAAGCACATCTTATTTCTAAGGGACTCTCACAACAATCTAGGAATCTTTTGCTCTATTGGCCAAGATGACCACTATTTTAACTTTTATTGTTGTTGCATCTGTTTGTTAGTGGCATATTTCTCAAATGAATGTTAAAAATGTCTTTCTAAATGATGATCTTTAAGGATAATTTTGTATGCTCCCTCCCCAAGGTATTTCAATATCATAATCTGGAGGAAGTGTGTAAGTTCAAAAAGCTCAATATCGTCTTAAACAAGATCCTCAAGCTTGGTTTGAGAAATTATCTACTACGATTTCACCACTAGGATTTCATTCTAGTTATCATGACTTTACCTTGTTTCTCAAATCCACATATCATGGTCGCATTATAATTTCTTTATATGTTAATAATACGATTATTATATGGGATGATGTTAGTGGGATTAATGAGTTGAAACTATAGTTAGACAAAAAATAATTTAGATGCAAGACTTAGGCACCCTTGGCTACTTCTTAGGGATTGAAGTATTCTCTCTCGTTCTAAGTACACTACCAACATTCATGAACAAAATTGTGTTTATGACGCTAGAGCAACAAATAATCCTCTTGAGTTGAATGTGAAATATGTTCCCTTTGATGGTGTTCGTTTACCGGATCCCACTTTGTATTCTACTTTGGTTGAAAACTTCGTGTATCTGATGAATACAAGATAATGTGCTGTGCATGTTGTAAGTCAATTTATTAATTCTCCAACTACTATATGTTAGACAACCGTTCTTCATATTCTTCGTTATCTTTAGGGCATGCAATTTCAAAGTCTTTTTTCTCTCATCTTCTTTTATTGGAATTACATTCTTATTCTGATGTTGATTGGACCAGCGACCCTACGGATTGTAAGTCGACCACAAGGTTCTCTTTCTTGGAGATTATCTAATTTCTTGGAAGAGTAAAAAATAGAATATTGTCTCATGCTATGGCATCCACCACTACTGAAATAGTTTAGTTGTGTTGGTTACTATCTGATATTGGTGCCTTTCTTTTTGAACCGACTCCTATGTACTACAATTTGTAACTTGGTCTTTAATGAACAAACCTAGCACATTGAAATGGATTGTCACCTCACTCGTCATCATCTTTAGCTTGAAACCATTACATTAACGTTTATCTCTTCCTCCTTGCATATTGTTGACTTGTTCTCGAAAACACATTTTATTAAATGTTTTCATTTCTTGATTGACAAACTCTCGGTTTTTCCCATTAATCGATTGTTAATTTGAGGGGAGGTGTTACATAATGAAACTATTATTTTAAATTTTTATTGTAACTTTGGTCAAGATAGTTTAATCTTTTCTAACCTCTAGTATTTATACTCGTTGTAACTTTTGTTTTACCAAATCTTTGCTTGTTCCATTGGAACACAAGACTTTTTCTTCTTCTTTTCTTTGCTTTTATTATTCTCTATGGATTCATATTGTTAAGAAGTTAGAATAAATTTCATGAAAACATGATACAAATGCTAGAGTGCATTGTTGCAGCGACTACAAAGGACGAAACTAGAGGAGGACATCTTTTTTCACAACTGTAATTGCGATTGTAATTTTACAAATTTTAAAATCTCCCCTACGATATCACAACTACAATTTACACTGCATCAGTCACAATTTCCTACAATATAAAAGTTTATAAAATAATCACTACCCCTACCGCAATTTAAAACCACACAATTGTGAATACAATTGATAATTGGTTTAAACATTGCTAGTAATTTGTTTGTATGTTTTTCCTTCTTCTTTTTGCACTCAACTTTTTTAGAGGATAAGTTTAGACTACTTACTGTTGTTGTCACTCACACTGAGCAGGTCTAAAACAATCTTCAGTGTGGTCAATTTTTGAACAGAATGAATGATGATATATATCCCCGTCAACATGCAGACCTATACCTGAGGTGAACATTACAGCTTCCTATGCTTTCACTGTTCCATTCTCAGGAATAAATAATAACAACGACAACGACTAACTTTGAATATCTACAATAAAACAAAAATCATAACTGACACAACATACACCACTAACATGTGCATTCATTCCAGTAAAAAGTTTCAAATCTATCCAGAATGTGCTTTTACAGTACACCATTTTTAACATTATTTGATGTATATTATGTTTTTTTAAACTTGTTTCTCATTTTTTAAATTGCAGTCTAAAACTGTAATTACACTGCAATATTACATATATATTTTGAAATCTCTGTAACAGTATTAATTGCAATTTAGATTTTATGGATTATATTTGCTCATATTTTTTGCAATATAAAATTTACTGTATAATTACAACAGCAATTTAAAACAACCATGTTTGTTACTACAAAATATATATTTTATTATCCATATTGCATATAAATCAATTAGAATATAGACCAAAAATGATTAATTACTAATATGTTTAAAAAACAGAGAAGTGAAGAATAATTGATAAAATATTTAGTAAATTGGGAAATGAAATTGTATTGCAATTGACTTTTGTAGAGAGGTAAACCAAGTCAAGAGATGCAACCGGCACATATATATTAGCAATGAATCATATAACTTTACGAGACAATGTATGAAAAGGTGTGCTCTGTTTCGAATTTGTGTTGTCTAGACAATTTTAAATTTTCATTTTTATATGGTGAAAGGATTTATGTGCCATTGAACTTGTTATTTGTAGTAGTGGTAAAGACTAAATGAAGTGTTAAGTGTGATTACGAAATTTTGCATTGAATTGAAATAGATCTCTTGAACAACGTATGAGTGAAGGAATTTGTGTATTTGCTATTTTTAGGTTTTTGGTGAAGATTTGTCATAGAAAACACTTGTGTCATTGTCTTAGCCTGCTCTAGAGTTTTTTAATTATACCATGTTTTAGACTTCTCTCTTGATCCAACCCTACTCTCTTGTGTAGGATTACCAAGTCTGGAGACTCTAAAAATAGAGACCTACATGTATCGGATATCGACACTTCACGGATATTTGCAGATATGTATATTAGAAGTATCAAAATTATTATTTTTATTTTTTAAAAATTAATTTATCTGATACTTCTATGATACATCACGGATACTCGCGAATACATATTCTATAAAAATTAAGAAAACAAAGAAGGTGAGACAATTTTTTTGAAACATCGATAGCGAGATACATGATCCACTTTAAGATGTTGTTACTACTCTTAAATTGAAACAATTATCTTTTGTTGAACAAGACTTAAAAACTATGTTTTTGTTATAGATAATTGTACCGAGTGAAAAGACAATTAAAAGTCTTTTTAAATTGTTATCTATTGAATAAAACCAATATTTATTTAAATTCTTTTAATTATACTTTTGTTAATATATTATAATTATATATTTATGGAGAATAATCAATAGATTTTTCTTTATAAATATTATGCATCTATATAATTTTTTTTATAAAAATTATGCTAAAGTAAATTTCAAAAATATCACATATCCGCGTGTTTGTCTTATATTACATATTCGAGCTTCATAGGTGCTGGGATTTGAATTTGGTACAATAACTATGAAGCACATATTAGGACACAAACACGTCCTCACTGCCACTTTTAAAATATATAGGACATGATACATATATAATTATTTATTTATTATAATTACATAAAATATGAACATTGTATATAAAATATCTACCATCATCAATGTGTTTCATTACAAAAAAAATTTTAAACAAAATACGAGAATTTTTCACCTTCATTGATTGATTTATTATACCGAAAAGCTAAAAATTACGTAATTAAATTTAATATCTTCAACTATTTATTGATCATCTCTACTTCAATACATCTTTAACTCCTATGGAAATGTCTTGAGATGTGTTTAAAGTGTGTCGAAGCAAAGAAAAAAAAAATTAGGACACTTATCTGAGTAGACACGTGTCATACAAGTGTGGTACATGTGTCGAACACCGACTCATATCGGACACTGGAACACGCCTAATCTCGAAGGTGTCCGTATGTTATAGGTCTCACAATTTGTAGTCTTAATCGTCTAATCTTATATTAAGACCATTTTAAATTTATCTGTTATTGTTTAATCTGAATCATCCAATCTCAAATTAACGTTGAGATAAAAATCCGCATGTAACTACATGTTTTATTTATTGCAGCAGATTGTGATCCTTTATGGAGAGGGTGGACAAAATTAAATAATTGGAAATGGGCAATTCTAATATGAGTCGTTATTTTTTTTTTGTCTCTTTGTGATTTGCTTTGAATTTGTACTGTCTTTATGACTTAACTTTACTGGTCTGGTATTATGTTTGTGACTGGTTGGAAGTTGAGTTTACTGTTTCTTTTAGAATATATTTGACTTATACTTAGTTTTGGTTCACTAAGGCACGGGATATATTAAGGAAAAGGTTTCGCCTCTGATTTGTAATACTGTATGATGGTGGATTTGAGTAATGAATGAAACCATCTTTTCTAATAATACTACTGATATTAACTAGTACGTTTGAGATATGATTATGTTCACTTCATGAAACATTTAACTCTCATTACTATTTCTGTTTTCTAAATATAGCACCTTCGTGAAATTTTTTTGTCTTTTTTTTATAAGATTTATTTTATTTATTCAATTATATTAATTATTTTTTTTATTAATTTACTTTTAATTATTATTTTTTCTTTTGTAATCTGTAATATATTATAATAAAACTATTATCTAACTCTTTTTTCAAAGACAAATTAGTAAAACAATTTAAATTATCAATAAATTTTAATATTACAATTAAATTTTTTATTTTTCGTGATTTAGTCAACAAAGACTTATATATTGAGACAGAGATAATAATGTTTTAAATTAATAGTTATAGCATGAAAAGGTGATTGCAAACCTTTATACTACAATAAAATGCAATCAATGTTGCCGGTTATAATGTTGTTACGAAAACTGTATATATAATTCATAATATTACAACTATAATTGTAGTTGATAACTGATACTTAAAAGGATTGGATATTAATTTAGTACACGTGAAAAAAAAAATATCTATTAGAAAATGTCAATATCTTAAATAAATCTTATCTTAATATCTTAAGGAAAAATTATTCTCAACTTTATGCTGGATTGGTCAAACTGCATTCCTTCAACAAAAAAAAAACAAATAAAGATTTAATTTGTATATATTATCGCTGTAAAACAGTTAATTATAATTGTTAGATCATTAAAAATATTTGACTTTTATCAGAATTTTATCTAAAATCATGTCCATGAATAGTTGTGGTGTACTGAAAATTTAAAACTTTTTACATAGACGGTACACGACAATTAGACTTAATAAATAATGTCACATCTTGTCTTTCAAAAAATAAATAATGGTCATGCTAATAGAGCAATTGTTAAAGAATCAAAAATAGTAATTTTATCTTAGAAAAAGGAAAATTTGAACCCTTAAAAAATATAAATACACAACTTCTAATATATTTTTTATTAAATTTTTTTATATTTAAATCGTGAACAAGTGTCTTTGGGTATCCTTTAGTATTTTTTCGATAAATAATAATTAATGGGACAATCTCAAATATAAACGCATAGTTAGCTTTTATAGCCGACCATAATGCGCATACCACTTAAAATGTTGGGGAGGCATATGGGAACTGATTGCTTCTTGTCTCTGCAGGTATGTATCCTCTAAATTCACAATAATCTTATTGTATTGTATGGTGGCTGTGGGTCAGAAACAGATTCTATGCCTTTGATGCTTCCTTGTCTTGCCTGAGATGTATGCACTGATCGAAGTTAGATTAATTAACTATATAATTTGCCATGACAAAACATGATCTTCTATCTAAAATTAATTCATTTTATATCTTTCTTAATTAAAGACTAACTTTGTCTTTGTAGCATGATATATAGGGAATTGGATTTTCTTTATACTAGGATTTTCCTGCATTCAATAATATTAGAGATCATTCGATCCTAACTAGATGGTCCAAAAAATGCAAAATTTAATTTAATTTTAAAATTAGAAATATCAATTTTAAATTTAGACTGTTCTATCTTAATTCAACGGTTATTAATGTCTGACTTTATGAATGCAAAGAAATTGTACTGCAATTAAGTTGAATTCAAGTGGACAACAAACTTCAATGTCTTTTTCAAGACTCTGTTATGAAGAATTCATGTTTTAAATTTTATGTTTCGTAAAGAAATAAAAACTTATAGTAAACATTTATACCTTCAATTTTTATAAAGTAAAAAACTATTTGGTCATGAGGAGGTGTGAGAGATCATCGCATTAGAGTAAGAAGTACCATAGATGTTCGTGCAATGGCTTCTTGGAGCCTTAAACCTGGTTTTCTCAAATTATTTGTTTGGTCTCTAGATTTCAATTTTAATAACCATAAGCAAACAATGGTGCAATATTGGGCGTGTTTCTTGGGTTTGGCTCAAGAATACTAGCATCCGAAAATTCTTTTTAAAATTGCTAATAGTCTTGGAACTCCGATGAGTCTTAATGTTACTACAAGTAAGGGTTCTTTTGATAGATTATTTGATTACTTTGCTAGGGTTTTAATTGATATTGATTTTTCTGTTAAAATTAGATACAAAGTGTGGGTGGGAACAGAAGGTTATTCTATTCTAGTTAATGCTAAATATATAAATTTTCTAATTTTTATTCACAATGTCATGGCATTGGTTATGATTTTTCATCTTGTAAACTTATGAGTAAAGTGCATTCGAGAGAAAATGGTTCCTAAAGAGGAGTCTAAGCGTATGGTGAGTAAATATATTTCTATTAAGAAAGATGGTTTGGATAAAGGCAAGAAGATAATGGAGGGTAGAACTAAAGTTGTTGTTATTGATGAATCAATGAATAAAACTTTTGATTTTCATAAGTGTGGTGTCAATAATCCTCTTCTAGAATTTGTGGACTCAAGTATTTTGAAAACTATTGTTGATTGGAGGTTGTTAGTTTTGACATTTTGCAACGGGAAGATATGGGTACTCATATGGTTAATGTGAATATTAGTCTAAGGAATGTTATTCATGAGGTCCTTGGCAATAGCTCATCTATTCAGATACTATTCATGAAGAAAATACTACAGTTAAGGATTCTCAAAATTCAATTCCTAAGACTCAACAAGGAATTGGGTCTAATGAGGTTTAGACTGCAATTAATCAACAAAATCAATGTGCATTTAGCCTGGTGGTCCAAAGCCACATTCTATATAAAGAATAAGAGGATACATTCACTACAAGAAAATAGACATATACCTACAGAAGTTTATACTGACAACATTAAAAACTGTAGGTATAGATAACCTATACCCACAGATAACTATTTGTTGTCGGTATTGGTGTTTTATACCTTCGGAGACATAAATCTGTGGCTATAGACATCAAAACTGAAAAATAAATATTTTTCATTATATAATTTTTATTGATAACAAAAAATTAATATTTATAGCAAATTTGTTACTGTTAAAACCTATACCAACAGAAATAAGTTGTCACTTAAATGTATAGCAACAAAATCAAAATTGTAGGTATAACTTTTAAAAATTATGGCTAAACTATATACCAACGGTGAAATGTCCGTAGGTAAAATTAAATGTTTACAGCAACGGAAAAAATTCTGTCACTATACCCTATAGCAACGGCGTAAAATTCGTAGGTATTGGGTAATTATATACCACGGAAAAAAACCCGTCGGTATAAGTAATTTTGGTTATCCCTATGGTTTTTATACTTTTACCTACAGATTTGTACTGTCACTAAAGGTAAAATTTCTTGTTGTGATTGTGAGAAATAGGTCTCTTATGTGAGAGTGAGATGAGACATTGTCAACCCTTAAAATAAATAACTAGGATTAAAATTTTGTTTTATTAAGACACATCTTTCTTTTTCTTTGTACTATTCAAATCAACTTCTCTTACGTGTTGAACAAATGACCTCAAATATAAAACGGGATTGAATTGTAAACATTAAAAATAGCAATAAAATAAGCACTTAAAAATTGAGTAAATTAAGTGCAATGCTCATATATAAAATAAAATTAAATGCGAGACGGTAAATAAATAAAGTACATAAAATAAATGTGAGGAAATAAAAGAAGAGAGGACAAAGAGCACACAAAGATTTATACTGTTCCAACCACTAACAATCTAAGACCTACGTCTTGTTTCACAAACAATAAAATTATTATAACCAAGGTTTTGAAACAGGATTAGCAAGAAACCTTTAACATCCTAAGAGAACTGTTTAAACAAAATTAATCATTTGAAGAAGAACATCCTACAACAAGATATCACCTCTCTTGAACAATGGAATTACTCCCAATAATGTTATAACAAGAGATAAAAATGATTTACACTTTAAGTGTAGATAAACAAATTGAAGCATACAAAATATTACAAAATAAACTTTGTAGCATAAAAGCTCTCTAAAAAGAATATTAAAGTGAGCAAGAAAAGCAAGGAGATTAAGAAGTGTGAATTGACAAGAAATGATGTCAATCGGTGTTAAAAAACAATGTGAAAAGGACCTTCTATTTATAGGAGAAGAAGGTCAACCAAAAAAGGCAATGGAAAATATTGCAATGATGAGCCATCAATTAGGGTTAATCAAGTTTTTAGTACTTATAAAATTTTAAAATTTCATTAATAGTTCTTATAAAAAAAATTAATATATTTTAGTCCTACAAAATTAATATGCAAGCATTTTTAGTTTATGTTAGAATTTCAACATATATTATTAAATGAGTTTTGTATAGACATATTTACAACATTGTAAAACGTTTCTCTACAAAGAAATGAATTAAAATTTTGATTTCTATATCCATATTGTTGTTACTTTTATCTTGGATTTATTAAGTTTTAAAAAGTCATATTTTATTCATCTAAGTTATAAAAATTCTATATTTTATAATGCTTTAAACAGGCTAACAAAAAATCATTGAAAAATTTAAAAGTTCAAGTACAAGTAAACATGTTTCTTTCAAGCAAATACTAAACTACTTACAGGAAAATTTTGTAGAGACTAAAGAATGTAGTTATTTTTTATGGAGACTAAAAGTGAAATTTCAAAAATTATAGGGAGTAAAAATATATTTAACCTAATCGATTATTTAAACCATTTAAAACCACGGAGTTGACTTCTGCATTCATAATCAATTATACAAACTTATATAATTGACTATTAGGATGTTCTACAAACGCAGAGGTTGATTTTCGTAGTCATAATCAATTATGACGTCAGCCATATTCGATTATTCCATTTAAAAAGTGCCAGAAATGGACATACATGCATTTTTTCATATTTTTATTATTAAAAACATTTATTTTATGTTTTTATAAAAATTTAACAAAGGTTTGAAAAACCAAATATAAACTTTTAAGTGTGTGTTGAATAAATTTCAAGAGAGCTTTTTCTACTACTTACGTTTTGATCATAAAAACAACCAATACAATACATGAAGAAGGAATTCTTTTTCCGCTTTTTGTATTGTTGTGCATTTCATGATTGTTTTTTGTCCATCATCAAAGGACGGGATAATCTTGTCAATGCATATATTCACATACGTTTCTTAGTTCTCTCTTAATGCAACTTTTCATCTATCAATGCAACGTTTTTGTCTCGTTTTTCTTTCGGTAAATCTCTTACCACTTGCTGGTGCATCTTATACAACACCTTGCGTATATAACCAAATAAGACACCAAATCAGTAACCCATTCAATAACCACAACTCTACAAAATAAAAGACATTAAATCTAAAACATATCAAAGAACTAAATCTAAAACTCATTTAAAATCAGAACACATTCAAGAAAACCCAAAATTTGCACGAAAAGGAAAAATAGATTGAGAAGGAAGAAAAATCTTCCATGGTGCTCTTCTTGTTCAATAGTGAAGAGGGAAGAAAAGTTGGAGTGAGGGAAGATAAATCAAAAGTATAAAATGGAGAGGGAAGAGAAGTTAGAGTATGGTTAGAAAACTAAGAGAGCTAATGTGAAGCAGCTAGTTTGAATAGTTTTATTTTGAAAAAAAGTTAGGTTTCAATACTACGAAGAAAAAGAAAGTCACATGACTAATTAAAACACTTTTGTAATCTCATTCATAAATTTCAATCTAAGTGTTAAGGTGTTCTCTCACTCTCACATAGATATGCCCTTAATATTATATATATATATATATATATATATTAGTTAATAAACAAAACTACATATATTAATCAACAATAATTATTTACTGACTCAACATAACACATAACCACTTCATACTTTTTATTCACATACAATTCATCGAATATTTATTACTCATATATAAACCTAATATATCACATAAATTCAATTCACATTCAACAAATCACAATTAATCATTTGCATATTCATAATTCATACTCAACTTGTCACAATTATGCATATTTCATATTCATAAATATTCACCTCCCATGAGAATTAGCACAAAATATACACATCAATATTCAGTATAATCATTTACACAATCTATCAGGTTTTGGAACTCATTTTTAAATTCATAAATTATGAAATCAAATTTAATCAATTAATTAAATTACAATAAAAGGACTGTAGCCAGTAGAATGACATCTTGTTGTGTATTTCAGCGTTTCCTTGTGTTTTATATCAATGAAATTTTAAAAATAATGAATAATAATTATAATACTGAAATAGAAATAATAAATTAAAAAAAATTAAAATCAGTAATCCACAGATTAGGGAAAATGGGTTTTACCACTTGATAAAAAATGACAATTAGGGCCTCCTCCATGCCCATTAGCTCCGTAATAATGTGTTTTTTTTCCCAAGAATTGGTTTCTATATAACTCTCTAACTTATATGTTAAAACTACACTCTTTAGCACTACGAGCTAACCTTTGCATTGCCATGCGAGACTCCACTTTTGCAAAATCATATTATATCTCACTGAGACTCGTACATTTCGCACCATGACACCAAACAAATGCTCAAGTTTCAGGAAAATTGGCTCGTCACACTACAAGACAAACCTTTTTGCACTACGATACAAGTCATTGTCCAGACTTTGGAAATTATGCTATTTCGCATCATTTGCCTCCAACTTTGTTCCGATTGCGTCCAATTTAAAACAAAATTAAGCCTTAACATAGAAAACCATAAAAAAAAACATTTTTTTGTTAAAGAATTATGAAACAATTGCAATTTCAGTATTTCGTCATTAATAAATTATCATAAATCTAGAGTGTATCTAGCAATATGTTTAGTACTACCTTCATCCCTATATATGAGACCCCTTCATCAAATCACAATAGTTAATAAAGTTGATGGTAGTATTAAATTTGTTATTAATTGTTATTGTTTTTACATGTTTACCTTTCAAGAGAGAGAGTTAGTTAATGCATTCATTATAATGTTTGTTGTTGACTATAGAAAAAGATATAAATTAATTAGAGGTATGTTAGTAAAAAGAGCAATTAATGTAGTTAAAAATTTAAAGAATGTCTTATAAAAAGGGAAATAAATTTGTCAAGAAAATCTTATATATAGAGTTGAAGGTAGTAGTAGATTCTTCAATTTCACCATCAAATTTGGTGAGTTGGGAACCTTCATTTCGCTGGAGATTTCATTCTATTGTAGCCATTATGAGAATGGTGAAGCAAAATATTTTTGTTTGACATACATGTATTTAAACCAAATTCATTTAATTCCTATTTGACAACTAGATGGATATTAACTTATGCTTGATTAACATCAATGTTTTCTCATTATTCCTATTAAGCACTTGCATATTACCATATTGCAAGGGTGAGTTTATGATTATTATTTATCCCGTTTGCTTATTATAATTTTCATTGTTATTAGACCTAGCATTCATTTCAATAGGATGTTGCATTGTTTGGATTACATTCTTTTGACCTTTTTAACCATTAATTTGTTTTTGGTTAATGCTTGATTTAGCCTGCCATTTGAGTGGCTAATGCAGTACATGCATTACTTATCTTTTGTATTATTGGTGTTATGATTGCACTTATTTGTTGAGTGAATATATTCACGATTTCATGAATATTGTCATCAACTTATTGACGAACGCTTGTTAATCTTTTTTGAGGCAGTCCTACAACATTATGTTGTGGTAGTCTTGACATATTTGGAACCATTGGACTATCTGCATTATTAGTATTCACAACAATATTTTGAGCATTAAACGACATATGTTCAAATGACACATTTGTCATTGGAGTAATATAATTTTGAGGCATTCCAAACAATGGTTTTGCCACATTTTGCTTGCTATAAGACATCAAAGTCACAAATGGTTCAAAACTTGAATTAAATTGTAACCTTTGTGTCCTATTACTCAAATTATCTTCGAACACAAAGTCATGTGGTACATCATTAGGCATCAACACAGGCACAAAAATAATTATTTCTTGTAAGTTATCTATAGTTCCATTGTCCCTAGCAAATGAAACTGCACCAATGACAACATTATTAACCGCCGATACTATTGTCAAACTCATACGGGTCGACATTGATGAACCTACGTTATTTGCAGAGTTAGAACTAGCTAGGGTTTACATTCGTAGTCATATGCCTATATTGTAAATCAATCTAATATAATCAAATCAAACAAGTCCCACTAACGTGTATTAATTTGTTAACTTCGATTTTAGGTTTGATAGGAGTTTACGAGAACATCAACAACTGATTGTCAAATTATATAAACATGATATATATAATAATAACTTTCAATTTAACAGTGTATTTTATAACACAAATATATAAATGTATATACACACTCACACACAATAAATGATTTTTTCAACTTCAAAATGAGTCAAGTTTTTTGACAAAATGAGTTAGGTTAGTACTTTTATTGGTATATCCGAGCTTAGATTCTATTTTTTAGTTCTATATTAATTAGTCTAGCAAAACTAACATTAAGTGTAGAAAGGTAGAGTATTGATCGTTTGAATTCACACTCATAACATATGAAATATTTTTGTAGTCTTTTACTATGTGAACTACACTTAGCGGAGTATCAGAACTTGTAATTACAACTGAAACTATTGGTCATATGATTTAACCCACCATGACATAGAGGAGTGCTTGATACATGAATCACATATCCGTGTTAAAGATTTTGGAGGTCTTATTCTAATCTTAAAATTGGGTCCCTAATAAAGAAAGTGTCATTTTAATAATTAAAAAATTGCTAAAATAAATTTTAGTCCCTATACACATACCAATCTACATGATGCATGTCATTTGGTTAGGTTAATTCATGTACGATTTCCTTTCCGTTGTTAGGATTTCAATTACATTGGTCCAATCGGTACTGATTTTTAACATCGAATGCCATTTCTGTTAACTAGGAGGATTTTATCTTATTTATAATAATAACTTAGATTGTAATAATCGTGTGTGTGCTTGTTACTGAGTTAGATGTTATGGATGAATTTTTCAGATGATGATGAAATGCATCCTGGAGGTTCTATGAATTTGTGTGTGCTTGTTAGTTGATTCCTCATTATCCTTTTTTGAGTCCCCTGATTCATTTTGAGCATCACCTTCATTTTCACTAGTATTGCTTTGAACAGTGTTATCATTCTGATTCTCACTCTCATTTGAGCAGCGTTTCCATTTCCATTGTCATTGTTGTTTAAGACATTCTGATTTCCATTTTCATTATTGCAATGTTTAACTTATACAACTGATATTTTGATTACAGAATGTTATAAGAAGTTTGATGGCGATGTGGCTTTTAGTATTTTATTATCTGGATGTTTAGATTCTTCACTAGTTGCATCTATCTCTGCTAGATACATGGCCGACACAAATGTGTTTTAATCTCCGTAAGTGTAGTAGTTTTTGTTCACTCTACCTCAAATATTGATTAACTTGGCCAATTTGAAAATGTGTTACAGTTCAGCATTGGCTTTTCAGGATAAACATGTTGTTTGGAATGCATATACACTCTTTTAGGGTGAGCATATTGAGTTTAATTATTTCATATACCATGTATTATAATTTCACGCTTGCAACTTAGGTCCTTCGTAGATGATTTTGTGTATTTTTGGTTGGTAGGTTCTGCGAAGCTTGTTATACCTGAAGCTCAGTTTAGACTTTTAGATTTATTTTCCAACAACTTTTGTTTGGCAGGTTCTCTACCTCTCTATACTTTATTGGGTGTTGCTTTCTTTAAATATGTTGTATTGAGATTCCTACATATCAATTGATATTGATTTTATATTGAGTTAAGTCTTAGATGTTGTATTAGTCTTAATAAGGCCGAGTTTGCCATTTACACTCACTTTTGCTAAATGCTAATGTTTCCCTTCTATTAATTTATGTTCAGCACAATGCTTGCTTGATTTACTTTGTTGTAATTTTCGTTTATATTTGTAATTATACTTTTATATATGTAATACTTGATGTAATTTGGTTTTTCTATATTTTCTATTGTGTTAGTGTATTCTTGATTGTAGAGCAATTTTGTTACCATGTCAACTTAATATGTTTGTTTATGAGATATAATGGCTTAATGACAAAATTGTAGATTCAATCTCTGTAATATGTTGGAAAACATTGATAGTAGAAAGTATTCAAATAAGAGGTCACGACTCAAGATTTTGATTTGAAAGTTGGTTTTACATAATGGAATGATATGTTTTTATCATTACTTGGACACTAACTTGCTACCTTGTGTACACATCACTCTTAATCAATTTGTGACTATGATTCTAACATCATTAGCATTGTTTGTTATTAATTCATTTCCCTTTGTCAAATCAAATTTACAGCATTAATTTGTCATTCTTTTTTGTTACAGTTAACTTTCTTTTATATGCTCTTTTTATCAGGGCTTTGAGACTTAGTTGGATTCTGTTTTGAACACTTGATTTGAGTAAGTTTACTTCGCATGCTTTGACTAATTTGACAATGTTTACAATGAGATTAGTGGCCCTGTTTTCATTTTTTGTTCAATTTGGACTTAGAGAAATAAATTATAAGTACATGTTTTATTCATACATGAATTTGAGGGTATGAGTATGACACTTTAAAATGACCTTTTATTAAAATAGTTGTTATGAGTACTTAACATTGTGTACAAAACTATTAAACATCTTTCAGAAACCATGTTTGTGTCATGTTGGTAATTCATTTTAGAATATAATTTATTAAAGGTACTACATATTCTGAATCTGTCATTTTCATGAGCTTGAATTTCATTTCATAAAATTTTATTTGTTGTGATATATGTTTGTATCTTAAGCATTGACTTCTGGTTGTATCCACGGGGTGTTTATCATTATTTTAAAATTTCAATTTCCCTAACATACCATTGGCTTTAACAGTTTACAACCATTGGCTCTGAAAGCTGGAGTAGTCAAATACGGGGCTGGAAAATGGCGCACCATACTTACAGATCTAGAGTGCAGCAGTATTTTGCGCATGCGTTCAAATGTAGATCTCAAGGTAAGTCTTTTCAAGGTTTTTGCTTGTTGTGGGAAGTGTTACATAGTAAGATTTATTGTTTAGTGTCTTAAGGATTAAGAAATAAATGCAGAGTTCCTTGCTTTGAATTTTGAAAAACTTGCTACATTCATTATATATTGAGGTGTGTTTCTATATAACTATATATGCTTTAAGCTATAACTATATATCACTTACTCTCTTGTAATCACATGAGTAATCACTTATTCTCTTGTAATCATATGAAGTTATAATGTGTCTTATGATATTTTAGTTTGTTGTTGTTGTTTAGTATATGTAAGTTGGATGAGAGCGTGTATTTGATCTTTTAAATTTTTTTCTATTCTGACATTACCCATGGAAATGTCAATGCCTTTGTTGAATTTGAGTACTCTTTGACATTAGTTAATCATAATAATGTCCATTAGTTTGAAATATTTTTTTATTTATATTGTTGTAATTAAATCATAGATCATGTTTTAATCTTCTATTTGAGTTGTTTATTACCACTATCAAATCGGGGAATTAGTTTGATGTTTGTATGTTTTGATTTTGAGGTTTTGATCTTGTTTGAGTTTAATTAGTTTGATGTTAATATTAAAGTCTTGATTATGTATGAAAAAGTGAGGTTGAATTTAATATATATACTTATATGTTTTTTCAGGCAACATATATTCTGAATTACCAAGATATAGAAGACGTTCTTCTGATTCTAGTTGTCGGTCTAATAACGGAACAACATCATTAGGGACTATCTAGATGATTTATGAATTAAGTTTGATGTTGTTTTTTTGCACGTTAAGTCACTTTATTAATATTTTGGTTTTTAAATATTTAAACTAATGTATTTATTGTTTTAATTAAATTTAATGTATGATTGTTACTTTTGAATATATTATATGAATCAGGTTTATTTATAATTTTATATCTGTGTATTTTAGTTATATAAATGAGATTTATGAATATTTTTTATTTTAATTAAATTAATGCAAAATGAGAAAAAGCAAAAAGGCCCTGTTGGAGGTGGTTAGAACTGTCGCAAACATTTGCGGCAGTTGGAACGTTGGTTTTGTTAACCGTCGCAAAACACTCTCGCGACGAACGAATCTGCGACGGTTGAAAAACTGTCGCAAACATCAAACTGCGGCGGTTACACTCGCCGTAGACCCCCTTTTAACTGCCGCAAAATCATTTTTTTCTTGTAGTGAACAATAACACAACAACCACAATTTTACTCATAAAACTAATTTTACTCATAGAATACATCGATTATAGAATCCAAAATTACAACAACATACACCACAATATCTATATTAATTAGTATATCTATTAACATTTGTCATGTCAGATCTAGTCGAAATTCATCGCAACCGATTAACATATATCAAACCACACAAACCATAATTATCCTATAGATATATAATTTGGTTTTCACAACCTTGTCATAATTAATAATTATTTATTTTTCAATTTTTATAACATACATTCAATCAAATTCTTATATAAAACGCAATCTGTGACTTGAGGCGCGTGATAGCCAGACTTGCAATAATGAATAAGAAAATAGAGAGGAATATTTAATAGAATTATGAGAGTAATTTTAAACTTCGAGTATTCTAACCTAAAATATAATTATAAAATTTTAGAAGGGTATAAAAATTTAAAGATATTAATGAATTTTTCAAAGTAATTGGACAGTGTGGTGATATTCTGATTGCATAGTAAACTATGATGTGGAATGATGTTCTAGTTGCACAATTAACTAACTGCCCTCATGAATCATATAATCTACTCCAAACGATTTCAGGTATGTGATTAAAAACGGATTTTTTTTTTTTGTTATATTTTGTATATTTTTTCAATAACTTGATTGTATTTTGTTGGTAACGATATTGGAAAAAAAAAAAAGGAACAAACAGCCTCATAAATGAAAATTCAATTAATTGATAAAATAATGGTCTTTATTACATAATTAATCACCTCACGTGGTATTACACATTGTTTTAAATTAATATAAGAATTACTACATGATTTAATGTTTTTGATAAAAGAATATTTAATTCTTGTCCACAAAAAACTATGTAACACTTTCTCTATTTTTAAATAATCGCTTCATCGCATATATTAATAAAATAAATAAATAAGTGTATTAAATTTATAAAATTATATTTATTTATTATTTTAGTAGACCATGCTATTTTTTAAAAATTTTAATTAAATATTATATTTATTTTATATTTTTTTATTATTATAAATTTATTTTTACTAAGGATTTATCCAAAGATATTTTTTTTGAAAGGTTTATATTAGACATACCCATTGAATATTTTCATACAAAATGCAACAAAAAATAGTAATACATAAAATATTAAAAATTAAATTACAGTTTTAGTCTTTCAATTTTTACCAATTCATGAAATCGGTCTATTTATTTTAAACTTTGATAATTTTAGTCTTCATTCTAATTGTTTTAACTAAAAAATGAAGACGTGACATGTTTTAAATAACTTAACATATCATACAATGATGAAATGATTAACACTAATGAGATCACAATAAAATTAGTAAAAACTTAACTTTCAACTTTAGAAATTTTTCCTTTTTTTTTGTAATTTAATTAATGACATATGAATAATTAATGCATCTAGATGATTTTATATCATGAAATCGTATGCCACATCATTTAAAATATGTAAAATCATTATTTTTTAGTTCAAATTTCTGAGGAAAGAACTAAAATTATCGACTTTTAAAATAGAAGGACCAATTACATGATTTAGTGAAAATAGATAGATTAAAACTATAATTAAACCAATATTAAATTCGCATTAACATTGAAAACTAAATGTATTTTACATTTTCAAATTATAAAATGGTAGTCATTTAATGATTTTTGTACTTGATATACGACAAGTTCTGCTGTACAATAAAAAACGGAGTGCGTATTTATATTATGAATTTTTTGATTAATAATTTTCTTTAATTTGTCCATGTATACGTTACTATAGTATCTATTAAAATTGATAAAATTAAAAATTTTGATACCTAAATGACATGTCATATAATTATTGGTGATTTAATTTTGATAATACCAAAACATAGTTTATCTACGGATTGTACGAAGGGCCCGTTGGATGAACAGAATATGATAGAGTCATGATAGAGTCTAGAGACATAATAAGATAAGGAGCAGAATAGAGACATGATAGCATATGGACATGATAAAAAGTTATCTTATCATGTGTTTGTTGTACACATGATAACAAATTTGATAAGATTAGTTTATTATATTCAATTTGATACACAACAGATAACCAAATGATATGATTTATATTTTGATAAAATGACAAATTTGTCCTTATAATTTATTTAATTTTTTTTCTTTCAAAATAACATTCATATATTTTTTTATAAATAAATAAAAAAATGCTAAAAAATGTAAATAATTTATGAAGTAATTTTATATACTTAAAAAAATTGTGATTTCTCTATCCATCAAAATTTAAGAATGACTCACTATCATAAAAATTGTGATTTATCTATCCATCACAATTCAAGAATGACTCACTATCATAAAAATATAAATAATTTATGAAGTAATTTTATATACTTGAAAAAATTGTAATTTCTATATCCAATCACAGTCGAAGAATGACTCACTATCATAAAAATTGTGATTTCTCTATCCATCACAATTGAAGAATGACTCACTATCATAACATCATTTCGATTGATCAAACTCTCTAAAAATTCCCTTCTATACATTAGTCGATTTCTAATGCTATGATTTTCATAAAACCACATTGAAGAATGACTAACTGTCATAAAAATTGCTAAACAAAGTCCAACCATCTCTATAAACATTTGCTCTAAAATTAAATATAGCATCACATTATTTTGTTATTATGAATTCATATTTACCTATATATACAAAAGTATCACCATTATTATTATTATCTATAAACACAAAATAGAATATCAATACATCATAACACAAAACATAGATGGCAGATAAAAATAATTATTATCCTCCATCAATTTTGTTTAATACATCAATCAAAGTTTATCATTAGTGACCGTATAAATAAACAACTAACATAAATCTCAAATACCAAAGATGATAAAGAAAAATAGCAAATATAAACAAAAAAAACAATCGAAAATCCTCTAAATCAACAATCATAACTTTTATTAGAATAAAATAAATAAGAAAACAATCAAAAATATGATAGAAAAAAATACGACTATGGCGGTGGAGTGAGGGGAGAAGGACAGAGGAGATGGAGGGAGGGAGAGTAAATATTTTTTGAAAACAAATTATTTTAAAGTAAGGATTATAAAATAAGGAGCAAAGTGTTTAAAAAAATTTGGTTAGCTTGTCGTATCAAATTGGCTCATTAAACCAAAAAAATTAAAGTGAAATAGATAAGGGTTCGTGGCGGCTGTTTTTCAATTTTATGAGACTTTCATGCTTGAATTTAGCCATGGGAATGCAAAGTTATTAAACATTCTATAAAGAATTTTGTATTAATTTGAAATTCTAATCAATGTAGAGATTTATTTCTACTAAAAAAAGATTTTAGATTTAATTAGTACATGTATTATTAATATATCAATACAAATTATTAATAAATAGTTATTTTATAATAATGTAATGAGAAGATAAAATCAATAATTATTATTATAATATAGAATTGATTTACAGTCATATTACATAATATTACTTCTTATACTGAATAATATATCTCAATTTTTACTGAATAATATATCTCAATTTTTGCAAGAACTTAATTCATATACATATATATTTTTTTATATTATCAATTAATCACAATTATTTAATGATTAATATCATTATCTATAGTGTAAAACTATAAGAAAATTAGACATTTTTGAATCCAATGATAAGTTTATGTTATGTTATTTTATTTTCTCCTCAACTTGACTTTACTTCTTTCCCCATGCCAGCCTCATATATACTCTCTCTCTCTGCACCGTCCACTACTTCCTTCATGATCTATGTACTTTCTCTATCTGTATGTATAAAAGTGAATCCACATATTGACTAAGAACTGTTCCTCCCACTCTCTCAAACATTATACTTTTCTTTTCTTTTTTTTCTTTTTAATTTTTCATCATCAATCAATGGCAGACCCTTACTCTAATTTCTTCTCTTCTAATTTCTTCCACCAATTCAATAATAATCCCTCACACCATCACCATTACCCTTCTTCTAACCCTCACCACCATCCTAATTATCTCCACAATTTCATCAACCACACAACAACTTTCAACACTAACAACACCTTTTTCCACTATCATCATCATCATCTTCAAACTACAACTCCATCTTATTCTTCACCTCCTTCCCCTCCTCTAAAAGAAGCTCTTCCACTTTTGAGTCTAATTCCTACAAAGCAACAGGAATACTTAGACGATGAATCTTGCAGTTTAATGGATGTAGAGGATTTCAGCCATAAATTTGAGGAAATTAAAGATGATGAAAAGAGTGAAGAAGGTGTGACTGTTGCACTACACATAGGGTTACCAAGCCCTAGTGCTGCTGAGATGGCAACTATGATGAACATGTCTTCTTCTTCATGTGAGATTATGAATGAAAGAGAAGATATAATAAGTGAAGATTCTTCAACTACTAATGGTTTCTTAAGTTCTAATAGACTCAACAAAGGTCAATATTGGATCCCTACACCTTCTCAGATTCTCATTGGTCCTACACAGTTCTCTTGTCCTGTTTGCTTCAAAACCTTCAACAGATACAACAACATGCAGGTCAGTTTACATCACAAATTTCATTCACCATAACCTACCCATCTTCAAGATCCTCTCCTTCTTTTCTTTTCTATATCTTTTTCTCCCAATTCACATTACTAGAAAAATTTGCAAATTATAAGCGAAATTAGAGACGGAAAAAATAATAATGTTCGACAAATTTAACATCTGTAACACTTAACGATAGATTTAGAGACGAATTTGTTTTTCATCTCTAAATTTGTGTTGGTATTTCAATTTTTTTAAATTTTCGAAAAATTGAATTTCTTGGGTTATGATGTATAATTTCTTTATTGATTCTGGTGTTTGACTAATGGTAAGATAACATGAAGAAATTATGTCCACTTCTTCTTTTGTTTTTGTTTTTTCTTCTTTTTTTTTGTCTTGCTTTTCCCCTTCTATTTTTCTTCCCCTTTTCCTAGGGTCATTTTCTATGTCCTTCAAACATATTAATTAAAAAATAAAATAAAATTGGCCATATGATTTTGCATGGTAAAATGGGTATTATTATATGAACATTGAACAAATAATCTTTTTGCCTGATTCAAACTGTGAGTGAGATCAGATCTTATACTTTTCATTGATTAAACTACTCAGGCAATGTTCTTTATGCCTTTAGTACATTGAAGTCTGTGCTTTTTTCCTATGTATTTTGCCATGCAGTTGAATAATAGAACTGAATTTTGCAGTGTTTTGTTTCAGATCTCTCAGGTAATTAAATGATGTATTAATGTCCAAAAATTAATACTTTTGTTTCTCTTTGTGACCCTTTTCAGTCTGAATCCAAACACCTTCCATACCTTGAAAGTTCCATATTTACATGGACATAGCTATACCCTCTCTCTCTCGCCCTTCAATTAGAAGCCTTCTTTTTTCATCATATATTGCATAGAAATTATCAAACAATGAGTACATAACTACATATATAATTATAAATTCCATTCAATTTCAAGTGCAATTTCATAATTTCAGTTGCAACTGCTGTTACAATATAATAATTTTAAAGGTATCTGTATGTAATACCATCACAATAATTAATATAGCCATAAAATATATCGTATTTTTCTTGATTTGAAAACTGTATAAAAATTCGCAGTGTAACCGTAACTATAACTATAACTATAACTACGGGGATTTTATTTATGAGCTTAAGCTTTCATGATTTCAGAATGTCCTTGTGTTATATAATTAATATTTTTGAGCACAAGTTTGCACTAAAAGCAAACAACTATGTTGCATAGAAGTGGCAATGAGACTAGAAATTGAAACCCTGAATACTAACATAACAAAAATTAATGATTAACATTTATCATTAAGAAGATAAAAAACAAAGGTCCTGAGAAAATTATTGTCTATGCCAAATGAGTTAATTATGAAGTGAAATCATTAATTAATCAACACAAAACGAAAATGATATGCATTCCAAATTAAAATCTTGGCGGGCCTTCATGATTATTACTAATTAACATAATGATAACATCACACAACAAAGTGAGCTAGCTAGCCAACATTTCTTGTGTTTTTTCATATAAAGTTTAGACTTTCACATTATGTACACAACTTTTAATGATTATTTCCCCTTTATTATCATATATTAACTTCTTCTTTTTTGGGGTAATGTCCATATAATTCTATTATTTGAACCTTAAAATTCATATCATAGTTTTGACCCTTAAAATTCATATCATAGTTTTAAATAGCAGTTATGCTCGAAACTGTTATATTACAGGAAAATGCAATTAGTGCAATTAAAATTATGGTTGCAATATTGTTGCAGACGTCAAAATCTACAATATTGCAATTGTAATTGCAGTACGAACGCTATATATGACACAATATATGTGTATCTTTATCTCTCACTTATTTACATAAATTTCAAAATACACAAAAAAACAAATTAACATATTTTGAAGTAAAAAAAGAATTTCCCTATCCAGAAATTAATTTGATCTTATTTTTCTCAGATGCATATGTGGGGACATGGATCTCAATACAGAAAAGGTCCAGAATCTCTAAGAGGAACACAACCAACAGGTATGCTAAGGCTACCATGCTATTGTTGTTCACCAGGTTGCAGGAACAACATTGATCATCCAAGAGCAAAGCCTCTAAAAGATTTCAGAACACTTCAAACACATTACAAGAGGAAACATGGAATCAAGCCATTCATGTGTAGGAAATGTGGTAAGGCTTTTGCTGTTAGAGGGGATTGGAGAACTCATGAGAAGAATTGTGGAAAGCTTTGGTATTGTCTTTGTGGATCTGATTTTAAGCATAAGAGGTCACTTAAAGATCATATAAGAGCTTTTGGGAGTGGTCATGCTGCCTATGGGGTTGATGGTTTTGAAGAAGATGATGAACCTGCATCTGAAGTTGAACAGGATAATGATTCCGCTCAGTAGCATAGTTTTACATTGCGGTATGCAACCGCAATATTGAAGATTTTGAAATCACTGTAATGGCATTGCAGCTCTAATATTGGCTGAATCGACCGTATTTATCCACATTTTTCCGTAATATAAAGATTTGTAGCGTAACTGTAAACGCGACTGCAGTTAAAAATCATGCTTAATTAGTATATATATATTATGTTGTATTCATAATGAATTTGTTAAGTGATTATGATGGATATATATTTATATAGCTAGTCATGGCTTCCAATTTGAGAACTATAATTAGATCCAAGTTTAAATCGAGGCAAACCATTTTCCTTGTATATATATCTTTCTTTAATTTGTTATTTGTTTTTTACTTTTATTGCTTTCTTAATATTCTTTGACTCTCTAGCTAGCTTTTAATTCTGTTTTTTTTTTGGTTAATAGTAGGAATTAATTGACAGAGGATATAAAACATTAATGCAAATCCAACTTCTTTTAATTTGTTCTCTTGTTGTACAAGAATAAGCTGCTTAAGGCTTAAGATTACTCCCTTCGTTTTCAGATTTAATTTTTACATAATAATAAAAAAAATGTATTTGTATTTTTTGAGTTATCCTTCATTGGAACTTGTTCCACTACTAAAAAAAATAAAATTCCGAGAACATTAATTTAGAAGGGAAAAACATGAAGTTCCTCTCAAAATTTGTCATTAAACAAAAATATTATGTTAATTAAAAAGTATTTTATGACTTATAATATTAATATTATAAAATTAGTTAAATTTTACTTATATATTTAACACTATAAAATATGAATTTTTTTATTGTTTATATTGGAGATCTAATGGATTACATTAGGAAATATATATATATATATATATATATTATAAGTCAAGCTATCTAGTTAGTAAATAGTTAAATAAATTTACAGTATGAAAATGTGTCTAATATGAATCTCTTACAAAATATTCTAAACTCGCACTCTTTTTAATAAAAATAAATTTTATACTAAAAAACAAATATAACATTTTATTAAAATTTACTAAAAGAATGTCCATCTTTAAAGCAAGACCATATTAGTTAACCTGAAAATGAAACTTATATATGTTAGATTTTGAACTTCACATTCTTTAATTTGACTTAAAATTTCCTTTATCGAGAGTTCAGTGCCATTTACATCATAGTTCTAAAAATTATTAAAGGCTTCAACTACAATTATAAAGACTTTAAGATTTATGCAATTAATGACATTGATTCTACTTGATTGTAATTGAAGTCATATTTGTATGTATTTTTCTGCACGATCTCAACAATTAAGAACCACGGAATAGATGATATATTAGCTCTGATTTCGTTATGTTTGATGTGATATATATATATATATATATATATATATATATATATATCAAGCTCAGCAACATTGTTTGTTTACATTTTTTTATTAGCTGTGTAATTCATTTTAATTTAACAGTATATATTAGGACTTAAGCATGTAAAACGAGTCTAATTCAAAAGGCTAATCTATTCGATGAAAGAGTCTCATAATTTAAATATTATATTGACCACTTTTATATAATAGATGTGAATCGAAGCTATCAATTGTATATGGCGTAAGAAATGAAAAGGAGAAATATTATCTCATATTGTATGTTTTTCAGGTTTATATGTATTCTATACGTACAAGGTGCACTCTTGTAGAAATTGTAGTATTTTACATCTGGATCAATATATTATGTTATCTGTTGTGTAATTAATTTTAATTTGTATAATTAATTTTAATTTAACAATATATGTTAGGACTTAAGCATGTAAAACTGAGTCTAACTCAAAAGACAAATCTATTAGATGGAAGAGTCTCATAATTTAAGTACTATATTGATCGCTTTTATATAAAAATGTGAAGCTACAAATTGTATATGGTAAGAAATGAAAAGGAGAACTATTATCTTATAGTGTATGTTTTTTAGCTTTATATGTATTCTATATGTACAAAATGCACTCTTGTAGAAGTTGTAGTATTCTACGGTTGTATCAATTATGTTATCTGTTTATACTATATGTATATAGGAAATAATTTAATATTACACTCATACACGTGATATATATTTTGAGTGAGAATGAAATAAAAAATATGATATGATAGATATAATATATTAATAATATGATTAGATGAGAGATATAAACAAAAAATGTTAAATGAATTTGAAAATTTACTGTGCACATATTATTACTCTGTTGTATATATATGTGGTGCATTTGAAAACCAACAAGGGTCAAGACGAAGAAAAGTTGTTTCTCAAAATCTATATAAACTATAGTGTACTGTAGGCCTCGATTTTTTCAAGTTCAAACTTTGATGTATAATGATGAAATAATGTGCATGGATGGACACATACACACTTGTGGGGCATTTCATTTCATTCCATTAATCCGCAATTTGTCTATATATGTGGTGATAATTAACAGGCGAGCTTACATGTGGTCGAAAGCATAGGCGATGGTTGAACGGCATAAATAAACTCCCACGACTTTTTATTTTTATTTTTTATCATATAAGTATTATAAAAAATTAATATATTTAATTTATAACTATTAATCCTTATATTTAAATTCAAAACATAATGTTAAAAATAACAATATATTTCTTATTCGAATTTTGTTATCTCTTTTCTAATCAAATATATTAAGCACTTAAATTAATCTAATGGTTTGAGACCGACCTCTCAGCTGCAAGATTCATTGATACAACAATTGAGATTATGATGAAGAGAGATTGATGAAGGATCCCAAATAGTATGTTCAAGAATCAACTAGCAACACAATTTTCGTATAAGACCATATCTCGTTGTCTTGTCTCTAAAGTAGAAAAAATAATAATACATTTATTTAACATTTTATTTTATTTATATTTTTTTCTTCTATAAATCATCAATTTATCACATTTAACATATCATTCTCTTTATCTTTCTCTCTCTAAAATATATATATATATATATATCCACCAAATATCTTTCTAAAAAACTAGGACTATTTCAGATGTAGTGATGCAAACTTGGAACAATGGTTGTAATTAAGATCGTTAGCAAAAGCCTTAATATTTAAACCATATGGTTAGTGCGTTGGATTAAGAATAGTGATTCAATTAATTTTTTACAATAATAATTCAATTAGGTTGTTGAAGTTACTTAGTTGCTCTTTGTTAGTTTGTTTATCTTTATATAGAAAACTCATTGTTTTTCATTTCTTTATTTTTTATTAATTTGAATTTTAAAGAATTTTTTTCATCTATAAAGCTTATTTTAAGATGAGTTTCTTCTTCAAACTCAATGATTTTGTTATTTCTAACACGTTGACTACATTGAGTAGTATTAACATCATGATCTTATGCTGCAAATTATTATATTACAGAAAAATATAGTTATAATGTAATTGCAAGAATTTTACAATAGTATACCGCAATTGTGTTTGGAAATATAGTCCATCAACTCCATAAAACACGAATTATCATGAATTCTTCTTGTATCTCCGATTAAGTATTACAAACCAACCAACAAACAATTCTCTATCACAATGCATGAACATTGTTTATCAAAAAATATCATAAACTAAGTTGACAGAAAACAATTTTTTTTTCTATCTCTTGTTATGTTCTCATGTACCCCTTTTATAAGAAACATAATTAATATATTAAATCTATTGTAATAAAGGCTATACTTTAAAAGCTAATGGCTATAAACTGAATTAATTTTCAATTAATAAAAAATAATCAATTTAATGGATTAACTAAAAATACTTTTGAAATATTATAAAATTTCCAATAATCCCCCCACATATTTCAAAAGTATATTATTACAAAGAAATTGAAAAAATAATTTTATGGGTTAACAAGTTGGATGTCAATGTGTCGAATCTAGTGTATTTTGAACTATGAATCAGACATAGATTGATAAGACTTAATACACAGTGAGTTGGTGAAATAAACTTTATGAACCAACACTCTATGTATGTTAGTGGTCTACCAATCACATTGCATCCTCACAATTCTCGTTGTTGGAGCTAGATTTGGCAAATAGGTTGTGTGAGCGCATGGTATTCATGGGTGCTCTAGAGATTTCACCACAATCTCATGCATACGTCCCTTGACACTCAAATAAGTGATTTCATCACGTGTATGCTGCAATCCATACACCACCTATAAGGGATATAAAAATCACTAAAAGCTTTAAAGTTTATCCTCTCATTAATACAGTCAGCTAGAACTTCACACATCATAGGAAGAGATAAAAATAATAGTGCTAGCAGAACTAACAAGTGGTTGTTTTTATTCATATGAAACTTCTTAATGGGATCTCCAATCACAAAGATTGGGTAACCATCTATGCTAATTTCAAATCAGCTTAATTCTTGTTCCGCTAGATGTTTACTCGTTAGCATATAGTTTTGTGAGAAATATGTCAAATTTAATTAAGACCTCACAATTTAGTAGCTACTTTTATATATGTATACATATGTCTCACAAATAAGTAAGACAAGTTTCATCCATTAATGCATTAATGAATATCGACTCAGATATCTTTTAGTCAATATCTCATATATTTAGTCAGGTCTTTTTGCATATCGAAACGATATCACTCACAAAACTAAATCTTTATGTAGATTTAATTAAGTACAAGTCTACTAATATGAATTTTAAACGAAATCATCTTCTCAATGAAAATATTAATAAATCTATTTATATATTTATTATATAGGATTTTCAAACCACATCTCTTTCACGGAAAATATAATTAAATCAATTTATAAATTTATTCTCTGGACATCCACTTTATGCAACAAACAATATCTTTTCAAAATATTTTGTTGTTAATTAATTAATCATAATAAACTTCCAATAATTAAACAACAAATTCGATTATCTAGATCTACTTAGATAATTCTTTTAGTAGTTCCAACCTCGATTATCAGTAACTGCAAATAAATTAGCTCAAGTCTCAAATTTCACTTGAATTAGTAAAAAATAAAAATTTAATCAACACTTGGAAATCAAGTGTTTGCGTAGGAAACACTAATCTCAAAGCAAAACTAATCGAAACATTTTAATGGAATGTACGTAGCATTTGATAACACAATTATTTTGATTTGCAAAGTCGTTGCAGACAAAAGTAAACCGATAAGATTATAAATAACCACTTTATGACACTTAGCCAAATAGTTAAGTCATGCATATCACGGTGAAATAAAAACCTTTCCCGAGCCAAACATTAGATGCATAGCTTTACGCTTTAGACAATGCTCATTTACAAAGACTAGTTAATATAAGGCCGTTTTAACGTGTTTGGTCTAAAATATTCAACCCTAATAAAATATACAATTTTAAAAATTATAAATTGTTTTAAAATATTATATTTTTACCGAATGAATATTATTTAAATTTATCAAAATAAGTAAATTATAAATAAAATTTAAATGCAACTTAAAAAATCAATTATTTTATAATCAAGAGCATCTCAATTTCCTAGATCAAATACATCAAACAAATGTTTAAATAGATTTATTTGCTTTATATTGTCTTCTTTATTATCATATTAATTACTCAAATTAAAATCATCACCATCGTCACAACGAACATTATCAACATTGCCAATATCATCATTATCATTATCAACATCATTATTTTCAATGGGCACATTATCAGGAATTTTAACATCAATTTTATCAACGTTGTGATTTTCAACGGAAATTAGTCATGATTCTTTTATAAAAAGTTTATCAAGATATTGAGATTGAGTTAAATCTTTAAGTTTTTTTTTTTTTTTACTTTTTTCCATTTCCAGAATCATACCATTTAATCTTAGGACACATAGTAAAAAAATCATGAATTTCTCACAGTTGTGTCGGCGTTTACCAACAAACGATCTAATTAATAGATTAGCAATAAACCATCTATTAGTATTAATGTTCTGATTGTACATATTAATTGCTGGCTATATATATATATATGATGAAAATAAAATACTATGAAATTTATTATTTTTCCAAAACTTGATTCAAATATTGCAATTATCAGAAATCTCGTGAAATGCGAAATTCAAGTATTTCAATTGAAAGCATACACTCGAAGCAAAAGGCAAAAAGTAATATGCATGATAAATAATATATGAAATTATATGGCCAAGCAAGCATATAGAGTTTTAGAAAGAATACACTTATATGCATCTTCATCCAACAGATCACCAAATATAATCTACATAAATTAATAATAAATCAAAATAAAGCGAAAATAGCTTTAAACACATATGTTGGGACGCATATAAATCTTTAAGATTATTGGGAAATATTGTCCATCAATTTCGTAAAGCACTAAACATCTCAATCATCGTGAATTCTTTTTGAATTAAGTATCACGAACCAAGTCACCAACAATTCTCTATGAGAATGCATGAACTTTGTTTATCAAAAAATATCACAAATTAAATTGATAGAAAATAAGTTTTTTTCTATATCTCTTCTTATATATCTATATGAAACATAATTAATAAAATTTATTGTAATAAAGGCTAGTGACCATAATAAGTCAATTTTCTATTAATAAAAAATAATTCAATTTAATTGATTAACTAAAAATACTTTTGAAACATTATAAAATTTTCACTTATATTGAGCAATTTTATGACACATGATGAACAATTTCTACTTATATTGATTAGGTTTGTCACTTAGATAATTTCTTTTGGTTTTAACATGTATTATTTCTCGTATTTCAATTTTATTGACAAGAGTTTATTGAATTTTGGAGGATTTTCATCTCAAACGAATAAATTTTTAAAGACGGTATATCTTTACACCCTCAAACTACTAACATTTTTATTGAGTTTATGCACGTGACTAGTTTATGGATCCTAGTTGATAGTATATAAGAAATTCATGATGATCGTAATTGTTCGCAACTTCATTAATTAATGGATATCGTTGGTGACTTGTACAACTAATGGACAACATTTTCTAAAAATATCAATTTGAAAGAGTGAACATTTGCAAACTAATGCATCCATTGTCGTGGTGGTGATTTGACTGTAGAGACTTCCAAGTCATTAATGTTGTAATCAAAACAAAATAATTTGAAACCATAGTTAGAAATATAATTGCATGTAATTGATTAATTGGATAGGCTTTAAAGTACGTGATCAGCTTTTGACTGCAGGGGTACTGCATACATACACATATGATATAATGATTCCTTTTTGCATTGTATAATAGTGGGTATCTGTTGATAGACGGAACATATACAACCCTTTGCTTGGAAAATTCAAAGCAAATGATTAGCTTTGTGAGAGATATTAATATTATATACATATAAAGCAAGATCGGGATATTGAAAAGATTTATGGGTATATGTATGCTGCAACAATGTAATGAAGTGATATTGATCTAATTTGCAGCTTTGAGAGTAGAGAGAGAGAGAGGATGGGCAAAAGGTTAAAACAGCTGGAATAGTGTGGAGCCCAATTGTTTTGTAACCTTCTTTATTTATTCACATATATATATATATATGTAATGTAATGTAATATAGAGTCATGAATTAATACTACAGTGTATATTTGATCCCTCCATTTCTTTCCTTCTGATGGATATGGATATATACTGTACACTGAAATGACCTTTCACACCAATTTAATCTTCACAACATCTCTATTTTTCTTTTCTATCTTTTTCGATGCTATAATTAAAAGATAAAGTAAAATACAAAAATAATTTGTTTTTATCTCATACAGTATAATGCGTATGTCGTATTTATTGTGTTGTTGGACTGTTGCGATGTAGTTTTTTTGTAAGTAATAATTATCCCGTAAATGTGATCTAATGCAGTTGCGCTCAAAGTTGAAACTGCAATGTTGCGACCGTGACACGTGATGTGTCTACAATTTGAGTATCTGCTTCTACCCTTGAATTCAATGTGGTATATAATGTATATGTAGTGATTGGACGGTGGATTAATAAAACATGTGATATAATGTAGTTTATGGTGTGCTTGGTTACCCTTTATTTTTGGGGTGATTTGATAGGGAGGGAAGGGATGAAACCTAATAATATAACTAAAAAATTATTTAATTTTTTTTTTATGTTTTTTAAATTAAATACAAAATTATTAAAAATTACTCTTTTTATCTACTCTTCATTTGAAAAAAAAAATGTCTTTCTCCCCACACCTATCTTTCCATCCTCTACTTAAAAAATTATCCCTTCTTTTCTGTTAAATCAAACAAATCATTAATGTTTAAAAATTATCTAAACTCTAATAATTTACAACTTCCTAATACGATTGAGATGATATTGATTTGATGAATTTAGTTTTAAGAGAAACATATATATATATACCAAAGTGATATGTCGGTGCTAAAAGGATCAATCACACACTTAACTCTTACTTGTAGAGACTTATTTGTGAAGACCTACTCTGAAAAAACTCAAATTTGATTTTGAAAATAGATAAAACTTAAATATATAATTTATAATTATGACACCTCTCAAAATTCGATTATTTATAATTGTAGTATGGTGTTGTAGTTATAATTAAAAAGTACGGAGTTAAATTGATAGAGAATTTAGGTTTGATTTCCCTCACCTTTTGGTTTTACAAAAATAAGTGAGATCAATAAAAAAGAATCTAATATAATATAGAATTTATCATATCGGATGATCTCACATCTTATAACTGGAAGACATCCTAACCTTATAAAATAAAATAAAAATAGCATAGATAATACTTTAATATAAGTTATAAACAAGGAAATTTCAAACTTTACAAAGATATAAAATAAAATAAAGGTAATTTGTTAGAACTTAAGATTTGCTAATAAAATGTCTCTCTGTATTATAAAAGCATAATATGTAGCCAAATTTTAATTATATATATATATATATATATATATAGTTTAATTATTAGGTGAGTTGTGTCTCGGGAACTTACCACACTCAAGAAGAAACTCTAATACTCATAAATTATTTATAGAGATACTTATATATTACTTTTCGCATGTCCTTATATCGATTATGAGATTCAAATTTATATCCTTATAATGAACTGAAGCGATTTATATTAATACCAAATTATTATTATAAACATACAATACATAAATAGTTGTGATTGAAAATTATTTGAGTGTCACATGACTTCTTAAAAAATCACATGACATTTTGGTTCTAATTTTAATTATTTATGATTTAATCAATGACTATCATTCATTCATTTCACTGTTACATTATATATATATATATATATATATATATATATCACGCGAGAGAAATTTTAATATATAAAAGTGAAATGATTAAATTTAGATTATACAACCATACATAAATAATTATAATTAAAAATGTCACATGACCACTTAAAAAAATCACATAACTTTATTATTTTAATCTTAATTATTTATAATTTGATTAATAAATAAGATTTACTTATCTACATTCTCGTTATAAAAAGTTTATCGTTTAATAAGTTTCTATGTAATTATATATATGTTTAAAAATAAAAATAAAAAAGTCAAGAATTGCTTAGGAATAAATAGTCTTGCTGCTACACAGTAACGTGGAAGAATAATTTTCTCAAAATTAACACTATTCAATATGTCAGTTGATACCCATGTGGGTTACCAATTCCCTTCGTGACAGTGAAGAATACTATCAATGACAATGGATGAATTCGAACAGTGGACTACAAAATATAAAAGCATTTATTGACAATCAATATCCTACCCGTTTGTTGTGGAGACCAACCCTACCACTACACCCCCTTGGGACTATATGATTAGTTCCATCTCTAAAGTGCATGTGGTGCCTTGCAACATCATCTTTTGTGTCTAGCATTTATTCTTTTATGGGAAGTCTCTATCTTCAAATCACCCATACCCCCCAATATGCCCTGCGATGTAATACATACTACTATCCACAATAACAATTATTATCACCTCAATTTATTTTTTGGACAAAGTACTACTATATCTCTAAGAAATATAAATATTTTGTTATTAAATTACGAAAATTAAAAACTTAATGTAATAATTACAGGTAAAACATTTATAAATTTGGGCGTTGTATCTATCGTGTGCGGATTTTTGGTAGTGATCTATCTTGTAATTGTGATAATACCTGTGTTTGGATTTTTGTCAACTAATAAACTTTTGTTTTTTTTATAAATAATTTATTGATAATTAGAATTAGACTAAGATGCACTTTTGACCTCCAAATTTTACAATCTGTAAGATTTTTGTCCTCTAATTTAAAAATTATAATTTTAATCTTTTAACTTTACCTTTTTTAGTAAATAGTTAGGCCTTCTTGATTTTGATTTGGTCAATACTGATATATTCTTTTTTTTATATAATTATATGAAATATACCGTTCATTTTTTAAAGGTAAATTTGAAAGAAATCTTAAAAATACAGTTTTTTAAAAAAAATTTAAAAGAAATCTAATAAGAAACAAGGAAAAATATATATTAAAAAAAACTTATATATATAAAAAAGAGAGTAGTATATGAAAAACAAATTTATCTTCAACAAGGACAACAAAAAATAACAGAAGGTTGAGTAAAAAAATCGACTTTTGTATTTTCTAATTTTACTTTTTTTTGTTGAAGTTAATTGTTTTAGATAGTAAGACAATGCCATGTCAGCCGTATTAAGTGTTACTGGTCTACGAAAAAATTTGTTGTGAAAAATGTGAACAAATTGTTCAATTTTTTAAGGCTAGAAAAATATATATAGGGAGCATATTAATGGAGTTTTATCATGGGTGGGTGAGAATGTTAAATCTTGATCACACAACTCTATATAGAAGATCAAGATTAGAAGAATAAATCATGACCGTCCACATATAGTTATATGGTCAAGAGTTAACCCTTTCATTATAAACTCCTCTAATTTGATATGCTCCATATATATATATATATATATATATATATATATATATATATATATATATATATATATAATTCTAAGTCATATTTAGTCGAAATAGTAAAGAATGAATTATTGAATCATCAAAATTTAACCGTCGGATAATCGAAATTAGACTAATATGACTTAAAAATTTTAATTTTTGTTATCCGACGATTCAATCTTGACAAAGTAGATTGATTATGACTTAGAAATATTAATTTCGACGATCAAACGATTCAATCTTAATTAATTAGATTAACTATGAATTAAAATTTTTAATTTCAATGATCCAACGATTAAATGTTAAATAATTAGGCTAAAAATGACTTAGAAATACTAATTTTAATGATTTAATCTTAACTAATTAGACTTAACATGACTTATAAATTCTAATTACAACGATCCGACGGGTAAATTTTAACTAATTAGATTGAATATGAATTAGAATTTTACTTTCAACGACCAAACGATCCAATATTAACTAATTAGACTAACTATAACTTATTCCGACGATCCAACTATTCAATCTTAACTAATTAAACTATAGGACTTATCAACGATCCAATATTTCAATCTTAACTAATTTGACTAAATATGTCTCAAAAATTCTAAATCTATTGATCCAACAGTTAAATCTTAACCAATTAGGTTAAATATGACCAATAATTACTCATTTCGACGATCATTCAAATCTTAACTAATTAAACTTAATATGACTTATAAATTATAATTTTGACGATCCAACAGTTCAATTTTAATTAATGGGTACATTTGAAAAATAAATATATATTAAAAATTAAAAAATAATTTATTTTGAGACAATTTTTATTTTACAAATGAGTTAATTATTATGAAACAAAATTACTTTTCTATTAGTCTTACAAAATAAAAGTCATGTAATATATATTTGATTTGCTCACCACCAACAAACACATCACCTTGGGGGCAAATAATCCTGCATGTGAACTTATGGTTGTGGGTTCTATTCTTGAAGATATAATAAGATTAAAAAAAAATTAGTAATTGGTTATAAATTCAACTTCACAGAAAAATAGATTTGCCCACTTAGCAAAATTAATACATATAACATAATATAGGAGATAGTGCTGGCTTTCAATATATTAAATTAATTCACTAAAAATATAATTTTAGTCTTGGTCTTTTATTTTTTATTTAATATTTATTCATTTTCGTTATTTTTATTTTTACGTAATATTCGTTTTAACCTTTAATAATATAAAAATTTGTATAATTTAAAAAAAAATGAAGAACTAAAATGATTATTAAGTAATAGAAAAATAATTAAAATAAAATATAAATGATTAAAATAAATTATAAAAAAGATAAAAGATAAAAATAAATATTAAATAAAAAATAAATGATCAAAATTATATTAAAATACAAATTAATCAAAATTAACTTTTACGTTTATTAATTAGAATTAGAATACCCAATGTCTATATGTTGTAACATTGTAATTAATCCGAGATCCTTTTTGTCATTGTTGTTGACGTCGCCTTTACCTATAAACATTGATATTAAATTCATGAAAAACTCACAAATGTGGCAGTAATATTTTTTTTTTGTTTTGTTATTATCTATTCATCTCTAACACCTTTTGCAGTATTCGACTTGATCAAATTAATTAGGGTGTGCTTACTCTTGCCATTTTTGTATGGTAATGGTAATAGTAGAATTATTTTGATGCCCAAATTTTATATTGGAGTTTGCTTTGTTGGTTGGACTTCAACTTGTTTTGCATACAGTGGAAATTTGTCTTTTTCAATTTTGTTTGTTGTATTTTAATTTTTTTGATTCGCCATAAAACTGAGTAACGGTAAAATTAGACACATGCGGGTTATGAGTGGGAGTGTTGGCTTTGGGCTAAGGGTAGAGGTATATAAGATCCGGTTCGTCTTGAAAATCCAATCTGATCCATAAACAAAGGGTTGAGTCTGATCCGATCTAAAAAAACAAGAATGTAAAAGAAAGATAAGACAAAGACAAGATAAAAGAAAAAAGACCGGGTTCTCGTTACCCGTCCCGTCCTAAAATATATTAAGAAAAAATGATTTTATTTTATTTTATCTTATTATTGGTTTCACTGCACTAATTTTATTTTAAGGTTTGAAAAAATTTCTTCTTCTGTATATTTTTTTCTCCTCTTGTGTATCCACTTTTCTTCCTTATTATTATTATTATTATAAGACAATGTTAGTTTGATACTACTCTTGATTAAATAGTAAGACTATTAGGTGGTGAAAGATCTATGAATCTAGTAAATAGTAAGTTACCTGTTTTGATTAATCTTGGAATCAACCCGATCTCGTCTCATCTTTATTGTATCTGCAATTAATCGAATTTGATCGAGTTAAAGGACGGACTATAACGTAAAAATTAATCTTACAAAATATTATGACCTAATAAGGTACACATCAAATCAAATCCATTTCCTCATTTGTACACTTCTAGTTAATGACTACAAAACAGAGTACTCGAAGAATTAGACACATGTGCTATAATATTTTTTTTTAGTTTTACGCTGTTATTATTTTAGAAAAACAAACATATACAACACGCTCGTGATATTCGTGATATTTTCTTTCTCGATATATAGCATAGCTCTATACGGTGGTAGGGTATATATTGCTAGTTTAATTTGTAGCATTAGCATTTTTTACCGTGCCAAGAGAGGGGACACTAAACAAACACGCAAGAATGTTAAATTTGACATATTTTCCCTTTGCATTCATATTGCAATACATCAGGGACAACTCTGTCTCCTTGGCACAAATCACCACTTAACTAATCCTCCGTCCCTTATTAAAGGAATTCATTGTCAGAACTTAAATTAACCGATTTAATCAATTAATAGTTTTTAATTGTGATTTTTTTTACTTCAAATGATTGTATTGGGGAATGAATTATATCTCTTGGTTGTAGATTTTTGAATTATTTTAAAGCGTGTTGTGTATAATGTATGAGTGTTTTGAGCAACTGAACTAAAAAATACATAAAAATAAAGGGATAAAAATGTGTAAAAGCCTTCTTTGATTGATTGTATATGTGTTTGAAAATTTATTAGTATTCATATTTATATGCAAATGCTAGTCTTATTGGTCATAACATCGTCGCCTACAGAAATGTAGTCTTACTCGACTATTTAAACAGGTAGTGTGTGATTGCTCCCACTACTAGGTATACGTGGCGCCCCACAACCAGCTCGTCCTTCCAATTTTTACAACATTTTCCGTTGCTATTATCTGCGCGTGCTTTTTTCCTCATATAGCACTTCTGCACTAGTCGTTAAATCTGGTTAGTGGCACTAAACATGAAATACGAGTACAACTGTCAAATTGTCAAGTTCTTCTAAGCTTTGAGTAATTCTTACACCTTCACGACCTTTGTGGACTTTAGTAGACTTGAAAAAGATTTGACTAACTCGTATTCAGCTGCTTTTGCTTCGCCTAACTTTACTTTGTCTAAGTGGAATTAGGCTAACCCTAAATTTGACTATTTGTCGATCTCATATACTAATTTATTTATTTTTTAGGTGTAAACAAATGTCCCCTTGTGTTGTATTATTGGATAGCTGTGAGTTGAGAGATGATGCGACAAAGTAATTATTGTGCGTAAATAGTACCATTATTGCATCGTAAAACATAAAAGTAGTCGTTATGAACCTTGCCTCAACTTGCGAAAGGGCAAAACTTAATGATCCCTGTCGATATGATTACTCCAAAGGTAACCTTAATTTTCCTAAATGATTAAGCACAATACATGTCTAATCATTTGTAGACTTCCTTTATAAATAGTTCAACCGGTCACTTTGTTCTTTACTTCTTGCTCTTCACTTTCTCTGATTCTTTCTTGCCTTGCCAAGCAATCTTTTCTCTGATCTTTTGACCTCACTCTTGTTTTGAATCTTTCTTTTTATCCTTACAGCTTTCAACACGTCTTCCTCTGATTTTCAAAGTCTTTACCAAAATGAGGAAAATGTTACCATTATTTTTCCGGAGTCCTTCGTCCTCTTCAAGATCATCTCATTCTCCATCCTTCCACTTTCTATGTGAATGTTAAGGCGGTTTTTCTTGGAACCCATCGACTCTAAATTGCCACTGGATTGCAATTGGTTTAGCTCATAGTGGAAACCGAAGTGAGTTTAGAACACACCCTTATCTGACCCATGATTATTTGAAATTGGTTTCTAGGGTAGAAGTGATGGGTAATTATGACATGGTTATTCTCTCAAAGTTAGATGTGACCTTCAACATGGAACACCTATATGGTCTCTTTAGCAGTAAGTTGGTTAGTAATTTTTAACACCTTCATTTTTCCTTGGGGTATTATGACCCCTACCTTTCTCAATGTAGCTGCCATTCTTGGCTTACCACTTATTGGGGCAGAAGCTCCTACAACTCAAGATGTCTTAATCCCTTCATTAGGATTACATTTTTCAAAATCAACTTCTAGCTATGCTTCCTTTGTGGCACATAACACTACAACTTCAGGCAACAATACAGATGTAGAGCACAAAGCCTTCTTGTTGTATTGGTTCATCATGTTCTTCATTTGTACTTGTTTTGTGTTTATTGTTCAGGAGTTACAACTCTATGTTACCCTTCTTCAAACCTGGAGGAACATAGCCTAGGGTTCTTTATTTCTTTCTTCTTTATATTTTTCTTTACACGCCATTTTAGATCGACTAAAGGAAGGTAAGGATATAAGAACCTTGAATGGACCAATTTGGTTCCTTCAATTTTGGTATCGACTTTACTTTCTTGAATTTTTTAGCTAAGATTTTAATTCTAACTCAATTCCTAATGAGAGATAAGTCTTGTGGAGGCGACTGATCCATTTTATAGATGATGTCGAGCTTGCTTTCAATAGTAGAACGATTGTTTTCCCTAAACTAAATCTCAGTCGATTAGACACCAATCTTTTTAGAAATTTGTGGCCGTAATTGGATGTTTGATGCAGGAAGGGATGACTTACCAAAACATGCTCAAACAACTATAAATGAGATTTAGGCTATGATTTTACATTTAGAGATTTGCTCTATGGCCTCAATGTGTGGCATGGGAATTCGGGCTTCTCCAACATATCCCCATTGGCTACCATGGGCTACGATACTGCAGTTCCTAGTGGTGACATAGGTTTTACTAATCAACCTGGATTGGATAAGGTAACTTGCCAAAGCTTGAAAAAGATTCACGCATTTTCAATGGTGAAATTTCTCAATTGTCTTAGAGAATCCAACGCTTTTGCCAACTATTGGCCTTCTATTAAGGATACCTTTAAGAAAATAAACTTCCAGCGATGTGCACTTTTCCTAACGAAGGATACTTTTAGCAGTGAATTGACTCAACATATTGAGCCTGTCAGGGTGCAACTCCCTTCTTTTTCCAAACTACCCACCAAAAGAGAGCATTATCGGCTAGCCAAAAAGGCAACTTAATAATTATCTTGATAATTTAATTTCTTCTTAGCTTGCCAATTTTGACCTTTTCCTTACTTTTGTTCTTCATTTCCCTATATAGGTAAGAAGTAAGTCGTGGTTGAATTAGAAGACGAAGAGTGAGAACAACCAGTCTCCATTAAAAGAACGAGATCAAGTGGTATTCATATTAATGAGTCTTCAGTTCCAATGATGCCCGAGATTAGCATAAAATAGTCAACCGAAGCAACACTAGCATCAACTAATAAGAATAAAAGATCTAAGTTAATCTCTTGTTCATAGATTGTTTAGCCTGTTAGAATTCTTTTTTAGCCTTCAACATTTAATTTATTCTTTCTTCTCGTGTTTCAAATGGTGGAAACCTGCCATTAAAACCCAAGAGAGGAATGGTTACTCCTAATCCTCAAAGGACCAAAACCACACCAAAGCCTTGTACAAAAGTAAATGATTTTTCTGAACCTTCGTACGTTTATATTTTTGAATCGACTACTAGTTCTTTAACCTTCTACTTGTATGTATTTCCAGGCCAAAACATCTCCAATTCCTAAAGCAGCTGAATCTTATGAAAATCAAATGGATACTTTTCCTCTAAGGGCTCAACCATCGCCTCCTCCACCGGTGATTTCTAAAGAATAGTTGAGCAAGTACTTCTCCGAGGTTGACTTCCCTATCATGGTCTCCCTATCCACCCTAGAGGACATATACATGGTAGATGCAACATTACAAAAGGAAATCCCCACCAAGCCAGAAGAGGTTGCTTATCTTAGCACCCTGCTTTTTCAGTTGGGATCAACCGATGGAGTTCCTCATTCTCAACAAGATTTCCCTTGAATTAAGTTATATTTCAAGGGATTATCTTGGCCTCAAGGAGCAATATGAGCAGGCCGCTTGTAACACACCGATTTTTAACAGTGAGAGTGTCATTTTTTTAAACAACTAAATACTTTTGGAATATTCATAATTGTCCTTTAATTTAAATTAGAGTAAAATATTTAATTGTAAAATTCTTTTCCAAAAATGAAGATTAGAGTCATTGTTGCATTATATAAAATGATTTCAACACAACTGGCTTACTTACAACCAAACAATTCACAATGAAAAAAAAAAGTCACAACTGTTTCAGATACATAATTTCCATTGCAACAACAACATTGCAATAAGGAAGGGAAAATAGATAAAACCCTTAAATAAAATCCTAAGCTGATCTTGAACTCTTAATGAGGATGACTGGGTACTGAGGACCCACGAGTGGCATTAAGTCAATTGAAATCATCGCTCTTCCATGTCTTCGACGTCATTGTAATTCCCGCACAACTCAAAAATCTAAGAACCTAGGACGTAAGCCCGATCCACAATAATAGTAGAGGGTCACAATATAAAAAAAGCATATATACGAAAGTACAAAGCATGGAAGCATAACATGGCATGATATCAAGTGATAAACAAACATGCATATAAATATATCATCATATAACAAACATGACTCGTGTGACAAAGCACCCTAAGGCAATGCTTTAATGCTAGTGCACATGGTTCCATAATTTCAAAACCCTCCTCGAGGGGCATATATCATAAATGTACAGTGTCCAACAGACCAATACTATTTATCGAGGTGCAGTCTCTCACAAACTAGTGTGATTTACTAAGGTGCAGTCTCTCAAAGACTAGTACGACTCAATAATCCTCGCAAGGACAAGGTTGGCCATCAACACTTGAAACAACCCCGTGACCCATCACGATCACCACTAACTATGACATGCATAAGCATACTCTGACTCTATCACATTAATTATTATGTAAATGCAGCAATTAAAAGACTATACTTTTAATACTCATTAAACACTAATAATTTTTCAACACTTTTTCACAGAGCATACTCATGACAGTTTATCATCAACAAAGTTCATAACACATATGTTATCAGTTATGAATACATAACCACATCAAATACATAAACAATCATGTGCACATTTATTCACCACTAGCACAAAGAACATGTATGTATAAAGACACACTTTACATTCCATCATATATAATATCGTTAGAAAGTGCCCTTACCTCGACAACGCTTTATTACACAAGCAACTTACGCTACGCCAACATAACCTATCCAACGCTTTCCAACGACACCTATTAATTTTCTTGTACCTTAAACCAATCAATTGAGTTAATCAATACAAGTTTCTAAAACAATCCCCAAATTAACGCTAGGTTCGACCACTATCCAAATCAATTAGGGTTTGACTTTCTCTTAGGTTTTCTTACCTAATTAATTTCCCTAACTTCAAAAAGACTTTAGTTTAGGCACTTAGGCGAAAGTGAATTTAAAATCCTTTTCAAAACACTTATGCCATTATTTGAAAATTTTGAAATTATTTTTCAAACTTATTGAAGTTCAACTAAAATCTTTGTCTTTAACAGCTTAGAACAAAATATTTTCTTAACAAATAAATCAAAGACAAACATACTCATACGGTTTGAAATTTCGATTAAATCATCAATCAACTTCACAAATTTCAACACTTTAATATTTGAAAAATTAGTAGAAGGCTTGTATTAGGAAATCTTATAAAAAAACTCAAATACTAAGAGGTTCAACATTTTAACTATTCAAAATCATGATTTTTCCAATTTGACATTTTTGAAACCTTAATCTTTATCAACTATGCTTTGTATATAAACTTTCACACAAAGACCACATTTTCTCATCAACACAAAATATTTCCCAAGTTCACAATTTCTCCTTTAAGTCTCAAACTAAAATCTTCATTCCTAATAAAACCACATATCAATACCCAAAATTATTATCAATCATTGTTTTTCAAAACACCTAAATACTTCTTCAACCTCAAATTTTAGCATAAAGTTGACATCTTTACTATAAAAATTAAAACTTTCAACTTCAAAACTTAAGATTAAAACTTTGTTCATAAATTGAATATTTCTCCTTCAAACCTTTTTTATATACAAAGTTCGAACCCTTATTTATTTTTTATATGAACTATTCTCAAAGTCATAAAGTTTGAAACTTTGTTTCTCAAACTTAAATCTCTTCATAAAAATTGGAAATTTAATATTAAAGACTAAGACTTTTTGGTTCTAACTATAAATATTGAAACCTTATTTTCACCAAAACCCCATAGATAGAACTTTTAACACCTTAATTACAAAATCAACTTAAAACAAAAAATTTAAACAAAATTTTGAACTCTCTTTCTATATATATACAATTTGGGTAAAACCTATTTTACTCATCAAAGTCTTTCAAAAAAAATTCCAAATCCAAATCTAGTTTAAAACACCTTAAATAATCAAGGACAACAACTCATATGGTTTCAAAACTTTAAGCGACATCAAATTTTAATTTATACCACCATTAAAAATCACGAGAGAATTTTTTCCTAACTTCATTAAAGTTCATGAAATTTCTATCACTCAAAAATAATTTTGAATTAAAACAAAGCACAACAATTTATTTACCACTTTCTTTCAAAACTGATTCTAAAAATTTTGCCATGACCTTTTTGTTTTTATCTATTTGCCTTAAAAATTTCAACACAACAAACATAAAGTATTCAGAGTTCTCCCCACTACTAACTCAGTGTCAACAATCTTGATTCAATTTCAAGACTCAATGAGCTAACTACATAAACATAGGGAATTATAAAATTTACTTCAAGGTTACATTACTCAAGAAAACTAATCAATTTCTTTTTTATCAATCGCTCACTTACTTAAAAATCCTCATTTCACAACTTTGAGTTTTTTTAAAAAAATACATCACTTTGGTCCCCAAACACATTAAAAACTAGTTGTCATTTTAATAAAAAAAACAGAACCAAGCACACATGCAAAAGTCTTCTTAACTTTATTAACTTAAACCACACTAATAAAATTTCTATTATCAGTTCAAACTCTTTTATTTGAAAACAACTCAATATATTACTCAAACACATACAAAAATCAAATCTTCACATTATGACACATCACATTTGGTCTTAATAAAAATTTTGGGGGTTTGGTTCCTTTTTTTGTTGTTCAAGTTATTAACTCCTCTTATTTCCATATTAACAAAGCACAAAATAAAAACACTTTCATTTTACTCCCTTACTTAGGGTTTTTTTATTTTTGAAAGAAAAGGAGTTGAAAATGTTTCCTTTAACTTCCTAAACATTAATAACAACCAAAGTAGTGATAAACATGCAAGATTAAAGCTCAAAACATTAAAAAAAAAAAAAATCACTTTCCCCCCCAATATATGTATGCTTACACATTTGAGAGAAAAGAGGGATACATTGTTACTCAACTAGTGATCCTTAGCTCTTTGCAATCCTCTCAAGTAGTGAAACAACTTTGTAGTTGGAGGTTTTTTGATTGGAGGCTAGAATGCTAGTGGTTGAAGCTAAGTCTGCAAAATCAATTATTTTAGTAGAAATATCATAAAAATGATCAATATGCAGAGCAACTTCAATCTCAGCTCACATAGAACACAACTGAGTATCTGTGCAAAAATCACAAGTATAAGTATCATCAAAACCAGATAGTGAAGGAAAATTAGTAGCAAACATATCGGGGTACGTGTCATGAATCAAATCAGCAAGCAATTCAATTTGAAAAATAGAATGCTGTTCCATTGGGTGTTTCATAGCATCAAAGATGTTAAATTTTACAATGCTATCACCAAATTCCATGGATAGAGTTCCAACATGAACATCAATTTTTGTTTTAACAATTTTCAAGAACGGTCTTCCTAAGATGATAGGTGCCCTGTTCGACTTAGTTTCTCCTTCCATGTCAAGAATGTAAAAATTTATAGGAAATATCAAGTCATTAACTCAAACAAGTACATCCTCCACCAGTCCAGCAAGGCAAGCATTGCTTATGTTCGCCAATTGAATGGTAACACCTGTATTCTGTAAAGGTCCAAGGGCAAGATAGTTAATAACAGATGTAGGCATAACATTAATGGAAGCTCCTAAACCTAACATGGAATTTTCAAATTGACTATTGCCTGTGGTACATGAAATGGAAAAAGTCTCTAGATCTTTGCATTTTTGGGGTATGGGCTGAAGCATTGCGCCCCATGTTAACTCTTTCATTACCTTTTAACCTTCACTTATGTGTGCACAACTCTTTTAGAAATTTGGCATATCTTGGAATCTACTTAATTGTTTCTAGGAGGGGAATGTTCACTTCCACCTTCCTAAATGTATCCAAGATTTCCTTGTCCCTATATGCCTCGTCCATTCTTTTAGTCTTCACTTCCCTTAGAGGGAAAGGAAATGGTATATCTTGCTCAACATTAATAGGTTTAAGTGCCAAAGTGTCCTCAACAACTTTTTTATTTTTCACAGTTTCAGGTGCCTTGGATATTTCAACAGTTTTGCTAAACCTCGAGGTAATTGCACTGACATTAGGAACATTTGGATTTAATACTGACTGGAAAGGTAATTGGCTTGATCCTTGAGTCTGCATCTGATTGTTTGAAGTGGCCAGATGTCCAATCTTTGTCTCCAAATTCTGAATGGTAGAATTTTTCTTTGTTGAAATTGGAGAATTTGGACAGCCGTGTGTTTGAAAAGGTCTTCCAATGAAGGTGTGTTGTTCTTCTGCTGCCTGGGTTTTGTTGTGCAAATGAATTCCTCCATCTCAGGTTGGGATGGTTTCTCCAACCAGGATTGTACCTGTTAGATGACAAATCATAGTTGGCTTGAGGATTGTATATGTTTGCTGCATATGCTTGAGGAGCATCAACCATCGGATCTTCCTACAATGTAGGACATAAATCTGTAGGATGCTCTTCAAAAGTGCAAATACCACAGACCTTTGCTTCTTGAGCTTTACTTACTGCCAATTTTTTTACCAATGAAGTGAGCTCATCAAGTCTGCTCTCTAGATTCTAGTGGGAAGAAGCTTGAATCTCGTTCAATCCCTTTGTCAACACCATTGAATTGTTTCTAGTTGTAAACTACTGAGAATTAATGGACATATTCTCAATCAAGGCTTTTGCTGCTTTTGGGGTCTTATCGACAAGTGCTCCCCCACTAGCACCATCCAGGATGCTTCAATCCGTAGGTAGCAGGCTTTCAGAAAAATATTGGATGAGCAATTGTTCAAAAATATGGTGATGAGGGCAACAAGCCACTAGTTTCTTGAATCTCTCTTGATACTCATGGAAGGATTCTCTATCAATCAGCCTAATGCAACATATTACTTTTCTGATTGAAGCAAGTTGTCTTAAGGTTCTACTATTCATGTTATCACACTTAGAGTTAGAACTAAACACATAATCACTTTCACTTTCACTAATTAATGAAGGTGCAAACACGAGAAGGGGGTTAATTATGTTTGACTAAGTTGATAATTTTTTCATTATTTGATTACACTGGTTCAAACTTGATGATTTACTCAAAGTAAAATTAATAACAAAACTAAGGAATAAAATAATAAAGTGACATAAGTAACTTATCCTGGTTCACCACTAACTTGGCTACATCCATTCCCTACACTTAGGAGGATTTAATCCACCAATTCACCAACTTGAATTATAATGCACTTGACCCTCCAAGCTAGTCTTCTCAAACAGCCTGACAACCCCATACTTTTGAGGTACACACACACCTTGACTCTGTCGGCCAAGTCTTTTGCACACAATTTGAAAACCCTAGATTGTTGAAGGCACACTAACACCTAGGGATGGCAACAAAACCCGCACACGCGGGTACCCACCCGAACCCACTTGATTTGGGCGAGGAAAACCAGCTTTAATTGGGTGCGGGTGTGGATTTTCCCCGAAAATAAAATTCAGGCGGCGATGGGTTTTGGGGTGGTGATATCCACCCCGCACCCGCACCTGAACCCGCCTAGTACGTAATATAATTGTAATTTTTAAGTATTATATACATATACTTAATATATATACTTAATATTTTTTTAAATATTAAAAATTATAATCTTATCTTTATAGAAAATATTTTTTAATTTTATTATTATCTAATAATAATTATTTTATTATATTAATTATAATAGATATGATTTTTAAATTTATAATTTTATATATATGAATGGGTGCGGGTGTGGGCAGGAAACACGAACCCCGTTGCGGACGGGGATGGGGGCCTAAATTTCACACCCACTATGAAACGGGGGCGGGTGCGGGGGTGGAGGAGACAAAATCCGCCCCCGCCCCGCCCTGTTGCCATGTCTACTAACACCACTATCGGGTTTGAATTCAAAGGTTTGGAACATGAGTAATTGCTTCTACCAAGTTGATTATAACAATGACTATCGCGCCCTAAGAAAAGTACTTAGAAAATATTTCTCATTCGAGCAAGTGTTTCTCTCTTTGAATTCTAAGATGAATTTGGAATATTGAGATAGAGTTCTTCTACTCTTTTATGATTTTTTGATGATCTTATTCTTCAACCTTCAACATCTATTTATATATAAAATTAGGGTTTCAATTTAATCATTTTTTAATTTTGAATTGTATCTTCGATCTTATTCAAAAATAATTCTGAACAAGATGCTTTTTGATAAAACGTTCTTTAGCCAATTCTCGATTTCTAAATCCAATATGAGTAGTTCTTCTAGATTGATTATGTTTGTATTTTATTCAGATTGAGTTTGTAAATTCTTCAGATTGATACTGTTTGTATTTTGTTAAGACTGAGTTTGTAAATTCTTCAGATTAATATTGTTCGTATTTTGTTAAGATTGAGTTTGTGAATTCTCCAAATTGAAATTGTTTATATTTTGTTAAGATTGAGTTTGTAAATTCTTTGGTTTCATACTGTTCATACTTTGTTAAGATTTCTGTCGCAAATTCTTAATATGAAACCTCATTCCTATTGCTTTCTTTGATTTGGATGAGAACACAGTGTTGGACCAGTTCTTGAACTTTCACAAGTAGGAATATGACTAAGTCAAATTCAGTATTTTGTCCTTTTTCCAAATCTGAATAATATATTTGCAAATAATAAATGTATCTTCTTGTGAGTGTTTCTTCTTGCAAACAATTCTTGATCATTTCTTCTTCTAAATAATTCATTTCTTCATGTAGATTCTGATCAAATCTTCTTGTAAATAATTCTTTTATTTTTATAGATAAATCGTGATCAAATCTTATTGTAAATAATTCATATCTTTTTTTACAAAGATATTGATCATATATTCTTCAAATCTTGACCATATCTTCTTTTCAAGTTGGTCAAAGATTTTGTTCAACTATAAATCTGAATCAAATCTTATTTTAGATTGTCTTCAAAAACATGAATCTTCTTTCATACTCTGTGAAGTCAAATATATTATTCTCATAAAATACTTTTGTTAACATCAAAACTCAAAGCATAAAACCAACTTGGTTTCAACAGTGTCATCACTCTCTTCCCAAGTTAAATATATGCTCTATACCCTTTCTTCTCCTTTTTACTATTTTTCTCACTTTTCTCCATCTTTTCAAATTATTTCACAAATTCCAGTTTGATGTGTCCAGACTTTTCACATTCATAGCATGTGATAGAAAAGTTACTATTGTCTCTCTTACTTGTTCGCTATGACTTGTCAATAAACTTATCATGTTTTATCATTCATTTTCTCCTAAGAAATTTGTTGTACCTTTTAACAACGAAAATTATTTCTTCATGACTTGATTCTTCCTTTTCTCATCCAAATGATTCACATTATATGATATTTATTTGCAGTTTGGAAATGGTTTCCCTTTGCTTCATGCAAAATAGTTCATACTCTTGTGTAAGTGTATTAATTCTAGCAAGTTAAACTGCACTTGTACCCTAATGTGTGACCCCTATGGTGTTCCATATTTGTTGGGTAGTTTTACAATAGGAAACTCTAAATCATATTAAATTTTCTTCTTCGTATATATATGTCCAATCCATTTCATATTTATTAATTGCAACACCATCACGAATTATTGTCATAACAAATGGTCCATTTTCTATTGCTTTCCAAAAATCCAAATTATAACAAATGATATGAATTTTCAACCATTATTTTAGATACGAATAGCCATCCCCTTTGAAAATAGGTGTTTAGTTATACACTCTCTTAGGTTCCGGAATCACATTAGAAGCCATTTCAATAACTCTTAAAGTCATTATACTTGTAACACTAATGGTCCGATTGGAATGTGTGAAATGGAGACGAGAGAATGGACAATGAGAGAAGATGAGGAGAAATGTTAAACTCATCATGTTTGCTGTGGAGAGAAATAGTAAAGAGTGATTGAAAAAGGCATAGACCCCATTTAAATTCTTTCTCACCAATCTTGCGAAGAGATAAAGAGAGAATGAGTCGTACTTATACTTTTCCTCTGACACCCCAACTTTTTGCAAAGGTTTCAAACTTCTATATTATTTTGTGTTTTTTTTTCATCATTTGAACGTTCATTGGTTTATTTCATCTTGTATTTTAGGAATTGAACATGATTTATTTCATTTGATAATTGTTTATTTTATATTTATTTATTATTTTATAAATTACTAATATTTTAACATTTTAATTAATCAAATAATTTGGTTATAACTTGTTTTAACATTTTATCTCATCTCTTTTTTTTTTTAAACCAATCAGTACCTCAAATCTATCATATTCCTCATCTATTTCTCTCTTCTCACACTCTCTCACACCTATTTCACTCTTCACTATTTCTTTTTAGAATCAAACATAGTGTAAAAGATCAATTTCTCGATGCCACATGACCATTTTAATTCTAAAATGGGGTGGAATAGAGTTCATAATTTTATTAGAGGTTTTCGCAAGCGTAGTGTTTATGAAAAGCATAAAGTAGATGGAATTCGTATCAGATAAATCGTTTAGAAATTCAAATGATATTACAATTGATCAAACCACTCAAAAGTGACAATTTTAACACAAGAAAATAATTTGATTGAATTAAGAAAAGTTGTAACGATTCAAATAATAGAAGTAAACTTAAATTATGCTCAATGGAATACACAAATGATAAAAAGTCCATCCAAGCAGAAAATTCACTTTTAAACATAGTTCACAATTGTTCATCTCTTTTTGAAAACGGTTTTATTAATCAACAATTCAAACTACGGAAAAGTCTAAAACAAAATTTTCAATATCACTTGATTTTGTATCATTCAAAAATATAAAACCAAAATATTTCCTCCAATCACCAATATACAAAATAGTAACTAACAATGTATTTCAATTGTAAAGATAATACAGAAAGGAAAAATTGCACCAAGAATTTTATATTAGTTTCTTTCCTTCGTCCTCACTTGTAGAGTACATCCAATCTCCATTCAAATGAATGAGAGTTTATTCCTTTATGATGATATGAAATGGTTACAAAATATGTCAAAGATTGTTACAAATATGGAACAACAGACCTCGATGTTGAGATCAAAACCTATTTGATATATGTTTTAATGACAACAAACCTTACCGAGTAAATGTTATGTATTCTAAATGGTGATCTATTGATATTTGCACTTGAGATTTTGAACAAGAACCACATAAGTGAACAAGCTAGAAGCCATTCACAACAACAAGTGCATTGTATCTACTCGATAATGAAAGAATCAAAGTAACATCAGAAAATACAACAAGTAGTATCACAAGCCATGAAATTATTAAAATACCTCTATAAAATCATGAAATTTAGAACATTCTCAAGCTTTTAAGCTATACAATAGTATGTTTGATTTCATGTGACAAAACTAAAAATGAGTTTTTGTTTTTGAGGATATGCTACAAATGTACAAAATAAACTTTAAGTGTCATCTCTACAAAAGTCTCTCAAGAAAAGAAGGTTAAACATAAAAAGATTATAATAATAAAATGATGTTGCAATGATGGATCATCAACAACAATGCAAGTATAATTACACCTTGCATCTGTAGAATGCACAATAAAGGTTGTACCTTAATGACATACCATTTCAAGTAGTGTATCATGTCATTATTTCCACACCAAAGACTTAAGGATGAGGATGTCTTTGGTTTTTTTACACACTACAATATTAAAGAATGATTCATACTTGTGATGAGAACATTCTTTCCTATATTAATGCATCTTAAAAAATACTCTAGAGACAAGATACAATCTGTGCAAACACTAATACAAAATAAGCATCACTTCAACAAAAGTTTTTCTTTAAGGATGATTAAGCAAGAAGATATTACTCTCTTATATAAAAAAAAAAAAACCATTCTCATATATGAAGAAAGAAGGTTCTGTTGATGAACATGTTCATTGCAATAAAAAATGTTCTTATCAGTTTAGCAAAATGACACGAATCAACTTTAAAGAAGAAATCATTTCAAGATTGAATCATTTATTGATGATAATGGTTTGAGAACAACCAAGAGAAATTTTTCATATTTTAAGCAATCATTCTAATCAAGGGCATTTAAATTAACTATGTAAAATGACAATAATCAACATTGAAAAAAAAAATCCAATTGAAGATTAAATGATTTTATAAGACATTTATTAATGAGAATGATTGAAGAATAATCGAGAAAACATTCAAATGAAAATTCTATCATGAAGGACTTAACATGATCTAAAAGTGTGCCAAAACTATTTACAACCTATTTTGGACCAATGAGAATTCCACAAATCAATATTTATCATGAAGAAAATGTCTCACATTTTCTACCAGAACGTTTTATTAAGAGATCATAATGTTCTCCGATTGCATTCCACTAAGTTAAAAAAAGTGTACTTGAAATGAACAAAAGTGGGTTGATAACTTTTACATGTTCCCGTGCAATATTCATAAGTATTTTTAGGGGGCAATAAAAAAGTTATGATACTATACTTTTTTCGAGTAAAGTTGAGAAAGTTATGGCTTGATCAACACAAAAATGACGAAGTCGTGAATAAATGTGGCATGTTTAATAGTTTCTAGTGCCCAACAACATTATTTTTTAAAGCACAACTGAAGGCTTTCCTCATCTATAAACATAAGTGATTGTTGCACTTTAAGAACAAGAGCTTAAGAAAAGAAACGTCATTCATATTTTCTGTATACAAGTTACCAAAATTCTTCTTTTATCCAATACACTTTAGAAACAAATTTATGGATCAACATCTTTGATTGTGGTGATCTCATATTTTTTTATCAAATTGAACATAAGCTTGTCCTCACCTTCAAATGCAAGAAGCTTCAAAGTTTAAAGGCTTAAGAGACTATATTTCAATGATAGTCCACTTTGAAGCTTTAAAGGATTAAGAGACTATATTTCAATGATAGTCCACTTTCAATGATAGTTCACATATTCTAAGTGTGTTCAAATCATTATATTGTCAAACACAACTTGAGTTTAAAACCAATACCAAACACCATCATTTGTAACGTTCTCAAATCTTTCTTTTAAATTAGATTGAGTGATATTTGTGTAAGCTTGTTGATCTTAAGAGAATATAGTTTGTAAGTCTACTGCGATTTTGATAATTAGGTTGTATAGATCACAGTGTGATCTAAGAAAAGAGAGGTGGTGGTTGAGAATGTTTATATTAAAGGTTGAAAAACAAAAGAAAGGGGGGGTTGGATTGTGTTTTCAGTTTTAAAAACTATTGGATAAACTTGGTAATTAAAAACACATAATAAATAAGAAGTTGAGTGCTGAATTAGAATTTTACTCTCACAAAGTTTGTAATCCTCTAGCTGAATGTTGTATATGGCTGCAAAAATATATTTGGCTTATGTTGTTGACAGAGCAATCATGCCTTATCTCTTGCTTGACCAGAAGATCATATTTTACCAAGGAATGTGTACTTACCGCTGGTGCTTTTTCTGTCAAGCTTATCTCCTGCATAGTTAGCATCGTAGAATTTGACTAACCTGTACTTAAAGGATAGCTTATAAAACAGACCAAGATTAGTATTGGGGTACTCATGGGCTTGCATTCATTCATCTTGAACTTCATGAGAAGTTCTTTAGTGTAATTTGTCTGACAACACACCATTTTGATTTTGTTGGATCTGAATCCTTAAGAAAAACTTCAGTTCTTCCATCAGACTCATCTGTAATTCCTGTTGCATCATCTTAACAAAATCTTGACAAACCTTATTTTTAGTTGAACCAAAGATAATACCATCTACATAAATTTGAACTATAAGAAGGTTATGAAGGTGCAAACACAAGAATGTAGGTTGAATTGTGTTTTATTTAGTTGTCAACTTTTTCTACATTTGATTAAAGTAGTTCAGACTTGACGATTTACTTGGAGTAGAAGCAATAACAAAACTCAGGAGTGCAGGAATAAAATGACACAATTAATTTATCGTAGTTCACCACTAACTTGGCTACACACAGTCCCTTCACTCAGAAGGATTTAATAAACTAATTCAAAAACTTGAATTACAAAGCACCTGACCCTCCAAGCCAGTCTTCTCAAATAGCCTGACAACCCGAGACTTTTAAGGAACACACACACACATTGACTCTACTAGCCAAGTCTTTTCCACACAATCTGACAACCCCAGATTGTTGAAGGCACACTAACACCACTATCGGGTTTGAATACAAAGGTTTGGAATTTGAGTAGTTTATTCTAACAAGCTTTTTATAACAATGACTATCACACTCTAAGAAACCCTTATAAAATATTTCTCACTCGAACAAGTGTTTCTCTCTTTGAACTCTAAGACGAATTTGAAAATTTGAGCTTGAGCTCTTCTACTCTTTTTTTATTTTTTGATAATTTTCTTCTTCTGCTTCAAGTATCTTTTTATAGATAAAATTATGGCTTCAATTTAGTCCTTTTTAATTCTTGAATTGTATCTGAAATCTAGATTGATTCTCTTTGTATTTTTTTCAAATTGAGTTTGTAAATTCGTCAGATTGATACTGTTCGTATTTTATTAAGATTGCTTTTGCAAATTCTTCAAATGAAACTTCCTTCTTATCGTTTGCTTTGATCTGGGCGAGAACATAGTGTTGGACCGGTTCTTGAACTTTGACAAGTAGGAATATGACTAAGTCTAATTTAGTATTTTATCGTTTGTCAAAATCTAAATCATATCTTTGCAAATAATAAATATATCTTCTTGTGAGTGTTTCTTCTTGTAAACAATTCTTGATTATTTCTTCTTGTAAATAATTCATATCTTCATGTAGATTTTGATCAAATCTTCTTGTAAATAATTTGTATCTTATTGTATATATATCTGGATCAAATCTTCTTGTAAATAATTCATATCTTTTTGTAAAAAGATGTTGATCATGTCTTCTTCAAAGCTTGACCATATCTTCTTTTCAACTTGGTCAATGATTTTCTTCAATTATAAATCTGATCAAATCTTATTTTAAATTGTCTTCAAAAATATGAATCTTCTTTCATACTCTGTAAAGTCAAATATACAATAAATTCTCTCAATTCCTTTTTATTTTCAATTGCATATCGCAAATACAAATATATTATATAATATAATATATTATATAATATAATATATTATATATTTGTCTTTTTTAAAATGGCATCTAAACTGGATTAGTATAAAATTTAGATTCTTAATATTTTTGTACCCAAAACTCATTAAACTTCACCAATTTATATTATTTTCTATCTTATGATCAATTATGTGATTAAGAGAAATAATTAAGGATAAATCAGAATCAAAATCATTAAATAAGATAAAATAGAGGATAAATACCCTCTTATAATCGTACAAATAATGAATTTATCAAATTTTTATTATATCATTATAATGATGTGAATATGAGAGGTTAAAGTGTGCTCGAGATTGACTGTGATACTATGTATGTACCTTGATGAACATTGTGAGATGCAAACTGTGAATTATTTAGTAGTGATTATCCAATGACTAAGAACATTATGTGTGCATTGCATTTGACTCATATGATAAATAAATTAGATTGAGTTGAATTGTGATGAATCTGACCAATGTCGACAATGGTGCTCATGAAGGAGTGGTCTAAGATGACAAGGGGAGGGAACTATGTGTTACAGCCTATGACCTAGTGGAGTGTATTGTCATCATATAAGTTTAATGATACCATTACATCTTTCGATTTTGAAGAAAATCTTTTATGCATATACGGAAAGATCAGTGGGAGTAAGTTGTGTTTTTTGTCCTATATGTCGATTATATATTGCTTGCAACAAATAATATGAGTATGTTGCATGAGACTAAAGAACACCTCTCTAAGAATTTTGAAATGGATTATTTGGGTGAGGTGTCCTATGTGATGGGAATTGAAATAATTTGTGACATATCACAAGGGTTGTTGTGATTATCTCAAAAGGCTTATATGAAAAGAAAAAAAATTAGAGAGATTTAACATGGATAATTTTTCACCTCTGATTGTACCAATCCAAAAAGAGGACAAATTCAATCTTATGCAATATCCAAAAAATGACGTAGAGCAGAAACAAATGAAATCGGTTTCATATGATTTTGTAGTGGGTAGTTTGATGCATGTGCAAACCTACAAGAGATCATATGTTAGTTTTGCAGTTGAAATGTTAGGCAAATATAAAATTAATATTGGAATTGATCATTGGAAAGTTGCAAACAAAATTGAGGTATATGCAAGGAACTAAGGATTATATGCTTATGTTTAGAAGATCCAATCAATTATAAGTAATTGGATATGCAGACTAAAATTTTAGTGGATGTATTGACACAAATAAGTCCACTTTTGGATATTATTCCTATTTGGAGAAGGATCCATATCATAGAAAAGTGCTAAGAAATTGTTGTTGCTTCATTTACCATAGAAGTTGAATTTGTAGCATATTTTGAAGCTATTATTCAAGCATTATGGCTGCAAAGTTTTGTTTCAAGACTTAGAGTAATTGACACCTTCGCTAAGTTGCTAAAAATTTATTGTGATAACTCTGCAACAATTTTTTTTTTTCACAAAATGACAAATACTCAAAGGGTGTAAAATACATAGAGTTAAAGTATTTCTCTGTCAAGGAGGAAGTTCAAAAACAAAGAGTATCTATAGAGCATGTTAGAACAAACTTTACAATTGTTGACTCATTAACTAAGGGATTACATCCAAAAACATTTAAGAAACATGTCCTTATGAACGTGTCTTCGTTGTCCTATTAAATATGTATTTAATAATAATTATACTTTGAGCTCTTTATGATTATGAATTTCCGAACCTTTATAATTTGTTTCTAGTAATTGTGCACATAATTTAATACATGAATATTCTAGAAACATTAACTTGACCATAATGATTTTTATGTGGTGTTTAAGTATTTGTATAGTAGGGCACTAGTGTTTGTGGTGTATGAAATAAAATGTGTTTTATAAAATAATGATACTTGACCATCTCATGAGATTTGTTATATGAATCTTTATGTATCATACATATGTAATGGTTTCTCATAACTTTAGGGTAAGTGGGTGAGTGTTAGAATATTAATGTTTTGTAACCTTCCAATTTATTGACCTAAAATAAATTATTGTGATAGCAATTATTAAGAGTTAGTAATTGTAAAACTAAAGGTTAGTCACCACAAAAATATTAAATGAATCAATCTCATTCATTGATACTGATACTTGGTGGACGTCTGAGATTAAATGACACTGCCTATAAATTGGTTATCTCTCTACCCATAAAAGTTTATTTTCCGCTCATGTGAAAATATACGGGGCCACATCACAACTTTTAGAGGCTAAAATAGAAGTTGTGGCAAAATTACAAAAAATCTGAAAATATAGAGGCAAAATGTTAGATTTAGAAATGAGAGGATCAATTTCGTAAAAATAATAAAATAAGAGAATCAAAAATACAATTAAGTCTAAATTTTAATATGCAACCATCTCAGGAAGACATATTAATCATATTAATCATATGTTGATATCAATAGACCAACAATTGCCACGAAGGCCCTAACACAGTCAATCCACATGACATGCAACCACAAAACTCATGACATGCAACAACACAACAATTCATTTCTTCTTTCATTTTCTTCTTGAAACCACACACACACACACACACATATATATATATATATATATATATATATATATATATATCAAAACACTTAGCACAACCTACATGAAATTCTCAACAAAAATGACAACATATATATGCACATATTAACATTTGAAGGACACTTATTGTGCAAAAATTAAGGACAACAACTAAATAAACAAACAATTAAGAGACAAATAGCAACTAGATTAAAGATATATAAGACACCAATAATTTTTTTTTTAAAAAAAATTAACATAAAAACAGCTAATAAATCAAAAAAAATTATTTTTAAAAAGGGTTAAATATATTTTTTAGTCCCTATAAAATTATGAGTTTTCAAGTTTACTTCCAAAATATTATTCACTTTTAATCTCTGTTTTGATTTTATAGATACGTTTTTAGGGACTAAAAATATAACTTTTTTTACGAAAATATTTAAAAATAGAGACTAAAAGTAAATAAAAAAAATTATGAACTAAAAACTTATTTAACCCTTTATAAAATAGAGACTTAGCAAATAAAACATCACTAATTCTAACCATTAATCATATATTCATTTTTACATTTTTTAAGTCAATCATTTTGGTGATATCAAACTTTCATAAAAAAATAAAACGAACGACCGATGAACTATTTAGTTTAGAATTTTCATGATGTTTAAAATTTCAAGAGCCACACTAAATTCATTATATACAATCCCTCCGTTTTTATTAAAAAGAACCACAAAAAATATTAGCGTGGTTACATAAAAAATCTCTAAAATTTAAACAAGATAAATATACGCATTATTAAATGAAATTTCGAACAACAAGAATAAATACCTAGCATTAACCGGTGGTGAAGCTAGCCAAATTTCTACATGGAACAAATATATAAATAAATATTATATATATATATATATATATATATATATATATATATATATATATATATATATTTAACTTAAAATATTAGATTTAACCGCTGAGTGAAAAAATTCATCATAGTTTTACTTTTAAAAAATGTAAATTAAAAATGCAATAAAAATAAAAATAAATCGACAATAGCTATTTAGAAAAGTAGCTCTTGAGGATGCTTTGAGAAGTCAAATATTTCCATTATTGAATTGATAATAACTAGTAATTTATTTTTCAATGTTAACAACTAAACTATTTGTAAAAAATTCATCATCAATTTTATTTATGAGTCATTTCTTAGACATTTTTTATTGTTAAAAATATTTTATTTGAAGTTGCAATGGAAATTGAAAGTGTAAAAACAATACAAACAGATATATCAATTAAGTGATAGTTTTTAAATTTTTTTTCTCGGTGATGTTTTTACTAATAAATTTATTTGGCATAGCTAAATATATACTATTGGAGTGACTAAGTTTAAAACTATACTTGTTCCAAAAAAACAATGTCGTTTGGGATAGTCAAAGCTACCCCATGACTATCTATCATAGGCTTCGCCTCTGCATTCAACAACAACAATCTCAACAATCACATGCACAAACCAAGACTTAGTTGTTGAACTTGCAAGTGGGAACAACCCTTCTTTAGACCATTTTCTTTCTATCAATGCGTTCCAAGCCCCACGAAATGAAAAACAAGCGAAAGGTCCAAACTTCACTTAGATGATACTAAAAGGTAGGAAGAAAATTGAAATTCAACTTGGTGACGGTGGTGATGATGTAGGTGGCGTGAATTTGCATGAAAGAGCAATATGTTTCTTTTTCTTTCTTCCTTTTGTTTGTGAATAAACAAAATAAAACAATAAACCATTAGCAAATAATCATGCAAGAAATATTTATCATATAATTATCACGTCAAAATAATTAAATAAAAATAATAGCTTATGTCAAAATAATTAAATAAAAATAATAGCTCTATTTATTTAAATAAAATAGAGGGTGTTACAATTTATTTAAGTTCTTTACATATAATAAATTATTAATTAAATAATATATCAAGACAATTACTAACAAGGACACATATCATATATATGAAAATATGGGGGTGTTACACAAAATCCCTTGAATTAATGTTTTAATGGTAATAAATTTTAAATAGATAAATATCTAGATAATTCTGATTTTATTAAGTGGTCTAATATGTGCTCTTGAGTATGCTAATCATAAGACATATTTCTAATGAAGCTTAGAAAAACTTAACAGTCCGACCCCTCTGATCGCAGTGTTATTCACGATCTTCTTGCCTCATTTTCCCACAATTGGAAATTACTGAGACTTTGCCTTCCGTGAGAGTCAAACACGGGACCTAGGGGTTAAGTCAACAATTCATTCATTCTCACTACCAATTGAGCTACATCCCCACTATCAATTGAGTCAGTAGCTCAATTGGTAGTGGAAATGAATGAATCATTGACTTAACACCTAGGTCCCGGGTACGATTCTCACATAAGGTGAAAACTGTGTCTTTTCTATAATAGTCTGACCTAGCTCAATTGGTAGTGGAAATGAATGAATCATTGACTTAACACCTAGTCCCCGAGGACGATTCTCACATAAGGTAAAACCTGTGCCTTTTCTATATTAGCCTGACCTCTCTAACTGACATTGTTATTCATGATCTTCCCACCCCCTTTCTCACCATTAGAAATTAGCGAGATTTTGCCTTCTATGGAATTGTTAGCCCTTTTTTGTTGTTGTTGTTCTCTTGTAAATTTTTTTTGTAGACACAAATGAAGAATGTTCAGCTTGGTACCAATGCACAACTGAAACTTGGATGCAGTAGAAAGGATTGCCACCTATGTTGGGCACATGATGTATACATAGGTGTTATGGATGATATTTGTTGGATAGGTTACATCATAATATTTAGGACCTACCATTTCATTCTATTTAACAGCTCAAAGGGCGACCCATTATGTCACAATTTGTACATTCTTTCATCCGACTAGTGGCGATGCACACAACTATCGGTCGATGTTTGCACATAGGGTATGGGGATGTAGGTCCCGACTTGATAGGAATAAGTTGACACATGAGGCTACTTCATCCTTAATGACATCGAGGGTGTTTGAGTACACTCTGGGGCCACCTTATATTGGTTAGCGTGAATGGAAGAGTATGAGATGACCCACCGTCTCTTTCTGTATATTTTTGCCAGTGTGGAGTCCTTTATTGCTTTGGCTTGTTGGAGTCATCTGTCTCATCTAATATAGCGATGTTGTTTATGTCTTTTGGTTCTAATATATGTTATGGGTTGTACTTATGTGGTGTCCTAGTGAGGCCCACAAAACATGTTAGTTTTGTGCCATTATATTTTAGGATGTATAATGTTTGTATGCTTGTTACTTTCTGTATGTGTTTATCTGTCTATCTGATTCTATTAGTATTAATCACATCGTAAAAAATTGAGAAAAATAATCTATACATGATGTTAATTCTGAGGGTGATCGATGAAGAATGGGACATGGGTCATCTCATACTCCACGTTTTGTGATATTGTGCTTCCTACGTGCGCTATTGTCTCCTTCCTTGTCGTGGTTTCTTGAAAAATAGCTGTCTCATGTTTATCCATTTGTTTTTTGCTCGGTTTAGTCCAAATATTAGTTACAACGCTCTTGAACTCTTTTACCTTGACTTAGAATATAAAGTAAGACCTAATATGGCTGAGCAAGACTCGACTTCATCATCCTCAACTAGTTCTCAGTTCTTTTGTTAACCTCGATTGTCCATAATAAGGTTCATATAAAATTTAGTTGTTCACCGTTCTCGACTAACACCTTAAAACAAATTTAGGTGTAAAAAATTGAATACCCTTTTACTCGCTTCATGATCATAAATTATGGTTGGTTTATATTTTTTTTGTAAAAAAATGACTGTGACCTAAATTTTGTATTATTTTTATTGTTGCTACCGGCCATGTAACCCACACATTCAAAATTCGGATGAAATAATTATTTTTATCAAGATAAAATCATTTTAATTTGAATGTAAAATTTAAAGCAATAAAAAATGAAAATATTAGAGAAAATATTAAAATTCCTTCGTAAGACGACAAAAAGATATTTACGTCGTAAACGATATGTGAGGCTCGAAAAGGGAAAGTACGCAATCGTTATTCTTTCTCCTAGCTGGTATGATTGAGTATTTCTTCATACTTCATATTCTACAAATACAAAATAAATAAAAGTTTTAGTAAAAAAAATAAATAGAACTTATATTAATTTGGCATTATTATCTGTAAGACCCAGTTCAACTGACAAATGTTAATATGTTAGTTTAGATACCATGTCTCGAGGTCGAACCCAAAACCTCGCATATGTTAATCTAAATACCATATTCCAGAGTTGAATTCAAAATCTCACAATTGTGTACGAATTTATTTACCAACTCAATTACAAATATAAAAAAGTTGGCACTATAATGTTGCAATGAATGAGAATACATGTAAAAATGTACATGCTATGATGTTTCTTTGTCTTGGACCCCTGAAAAATGAAATGACACAAGAAAGAAAGTCCCGACAAGGAAGAGTACCTTAACCAAAAGTTAATGTGTGCCGTATGGGATGTTTTTATATCATTCTTTGGGGAAAGCTCTTTTGTACTACACAAATGCATATCTTTGAAAGAAATTCTGGTACACAAAAGTATATATCAAATCCATACCTATCATTCCTCAACCCAATCTTCTTCATGTTATTCCTCAATTGGTCAGTGGTTTGTCGGGTGATTTTCATATATGGCATATTAATGTGAGTTATGAACTCACATTCTAACACTTTAATTAGATTAGTTACGAGTATTTATTAGCAATTGAAACTCACGGGACCATTCTCTTCCCAGTAAAGTGAAAATGAATATTGCTTTGGGAGATTACATTTTTTCGTGTTCGCACTATACATTACATTGACGGGTGAGTCACACGATCAGTTAAATCAACATATTGATTGTGTAAAATTGGATTTTTCAAATTGTAAATTCAATATGGATCTCAACAGTATGATAATTTTTATCAACCGACAGATTGTTCAGAGAGACAGTTTTGTCTATAAAGAGTCGAAATTTTACGATATATGTGTGTGGAAGACAATAAGGAGAATATATAGCTACTCCGCATTGAAATTTGAAATATATAAAATAAAATAAAACAAAAGTTTTTTCCACTCACTTAAAGGTGTCACAGTTCGATGTTGCAGAAAAGCAAGAATCACTTGTTTATCATGCTTCCAATTAGATAACACAACCTTACCTTACAAAAATATTACTCTAAAATAAATATAAAAAAAATAATTGAAAATTTAATGTATTTTTGTTTTAATTTTTAATTAAATATATTAATTTTTAATTATTATTTTTTATTATATTTTATTTTAAAGAGAGTAATATGATTCATATATTTAATACATCACATATGAAATGATCAAATGACTCAATTTTTATAGGATGAATAATATTTAATAAAATATACAAAATATTAATATTAAGTATAAAAGAAAGAAAAATAGAAAGTATGTTTATATTGCTCAAATAAAAAAATAATTAAATTAAAATAATTAATTTTTAACTAAATAATTAATTTATAACCAATTTTCCATATATCTCTTATAATGTTTTCCCAAACTTTCAGATTGCGACTCTTTCAAATACTCCACGGCTAAACGACAAAAAAAGAGGCTTAATCATTACTATGACTCTTTAACTTATGTAATTATTTTGAAAAATAATAATATTTTATTACATGATACAATCATAAATATGATTGGAAAATTATTTAACTTAGAGTGACGTTGAATTTATAAATTACATCAAATTGTAGTAAAAATATTTCACGTCTTTTCAAAAAACTTTCTATCTATGAATTTCTTTTCTCATAAACAATTTAACTTTAATAAATAAAGACTTGTTAAGATTTTTGTTTGTTGAAACTAAGTGTTGTTAAGATATGTAAATAAAGATTTAATGTTTATTTATTTCTCTCTTTATCAAAATGTATGTGTAGGTCTATTTTCATATGATTGAGCAGCAACATTAGGGAAATAGATCCTCTCATATTGAAAAAAATATGAAGGAGGTATATTTTCTCAACCATTCATTTTTTTTATTTTTATTTTTACAAATATTTTCTCTTTCATTCAAGACATTAATTGACTAACAGAGATAAAAAATGACCCTTCAAATTTTTTCAACATGAGTTTTTTAATGAGGGAATTCCCGCAACAATATATATGTTCCTCATAAATGTCATATATACAAGCTAGGGTCCATCGTATCTCTTTATGCTAGACATGAAAACATAGAAATGACAAAGATACAAACTTTAGATCATTTCCTTTCTCTTTAGTATTTACCACTCTGTCCAAGGCTGTGGCTTATTGAATGGATGAACTCCTTTTTTATGTCTTTTGCTTTTACTTGCTCCGTAACTCAAGGTGTCTTTCCCATATCCTTTCAATAAAACTTTGAGCACCAATCAAAGCCACACCTTTCTTTCCCCTTTATGAGTGGATTTAACATTCAGCTTTCTTTAGACACACTTGAATGACTTCCACAAAATAACCATAGATTTATTGGATTTAATTTATATATGAATAATGAGTGTAAAACTTTTTGTCAATAACACATAATTAAACTGACGAATGTCGATATTGTTATGTTAAATATTATTTAGATTTAAATTTAAGATCCCACATTTATGTTATGAATTTCAAGTGGTCTAGAAAAAAATATAATTCTTTTACATATGTATGCAATTATATTTTATCATTTAGATGTTTGTTAGATATTTTTGAGATAAGTATAACAAAGTCATATCATAGTTAATTCTATGAATAAGGTGATGCATAAGTTGCCTTTGAAAAATTATGGGTAATTTATCCATTATCCAATAAAAATTTGGTACATTAGCAAACGTGTAAGTGATACCCACAAATTCGTGTAAGTGATACCCACAAATTCATGTTTAGTACACTAACAAATTTATTTATGTATTACATTTTCATTAGATGTTAGGTAAATCACCCGCAATATTTCAAAGAAAATTTTAAAAAACCAATGAACAAAAGGTCCAATCATCTATCTATGTCAACAATAATTAATTAATTTATATATATATATATATATATATATATATATATATATATATATATATTAGATATTTGGTATGTAAACGTAATGTCCTACCCTAATTATATGCACCTTATAGTAAAAAAAAATGTAACAAGATATAAATATTTTTTTAATTTATTAAGTGCATTTATTATTTTTCCTAATTAAATATACCTTTTATTGATATTACTAATTTATTTTACAATATAAACAATTAAGTTTAATACATTTAAAAAACACATTAACTACTCTATTAATTTTTTTTAATAAGAGTGAAAAAAATAAGAAGTGTTTATAATAAAGAAGAGAGCTAGTATTTTTTATCATTTCAAATCCGTTAAATAATTTAAATTAAAAGTGACATTCCCTTTAGAATTAACGCATAGAATGCATCACTTTAGAGATGTTTCAATCCCCAATATCCATGACATTAACTGATTCTTAGTGGGATGTCTAGGGAGTTTATGTGCCATCTTTAATGATAGTTATAAATGTAGATTTAGGAAATAGGGGATTTCTTGCCTAAAAAGGCCGGGCAATATAAAATTGTGGGCTTGCCTCCATATTAGATATCAATTGCATTTAATTCACATTCATAAGTCATATGGAGTGTGAAGAAACCAATCATATGATAATCTAAATGTTATTACAATTTTAATTTGAAGGAAAATGTTATTAAATGTCTGAATGACACTTGTTAAGAGTTTAAATATAGAAAAAATTTATTGAAATTTGTGTAATTCATATTTTTGAGTTGTTAAAAGATTTGATTTTTTATTCAAAAGTTATTTTATTTTCTTTTTAGTTTCTTTATCAAGTGATCTTGGATAATTTTTTAGCATGACCCTAATTTTAATATCCATAGAAGTAAGTGAAATAAGTATGTGAGTCCGTGCAATGCACGGAATAGGTTGTCGCTTATATAAACGATTTTAAATTAAAAATAAATATCAATATTAAGTGTTGTAGATAATATATATTTTTGTATTAATAATTAGGCTTAGGGATGACAAAAACATTCGTCTAAGCAGGTGTTTGGGGATAAATTATGTGATGGACATGGGACAAGTAACTTAAAAAATACACGGTAAAATAAATGAATATTTTGATTATCCGTTATATAATGAATACAAAGACAAACATAATGAAATCTGTAATGACAAATTCCAATTGACTTCTAATTGTCATGTCTCAACATTTTTTTGACACTGTTAAAATATTAAAATATCATTAATTTAATAATTTAACCATTTGATTTTTAATTCACATTTAATCTTTATTAATTTATCTACAACACCATATTGAAAATTAAATGCTTAAATTAAAAATTTAAATAATTAAGTTCTTAAATTAATGATATTTTAAGATATTAACAATGACATATTATAAATAAAAAAATAATAATAAAAAAAGTCATTTGACACTAGCCACATAGATTTTCATTAAAAAATGGTGATTAAAATTAATAATGGAAAAGTTTATTTATCTCCTACAAATATTTTTAGTATCTACAAATATTGTCTTCAAACTTCCAATAAATTTATAAGGACCAAAAAAAATTTTTAACATCTTTTTTTACACTTCAACCCTTTAACTTATATATCAATATATTTTTATGTAAAATGTTTATATCCATGATCAACTACATTTATCCTTACTTTATCATAATTTTGTTTATAGTTAATATTATAGCTTTTAAAGATGTTAATTAAGTGGCTTATGTGTAAGTTTTTTATTCTAATTTCATTAACTATTTATTTATTTACGGAAAAATGATTGCAGAACGCTATCTTAGCACTCGTTGTCCAGAAAAGTCCAATTTTCTACTTCACCTACTAAAGATTTTGGACTCAGAATCACCATCGGTGTCATTTTATCTGTTTATCAAAATTAGTTTAAAAAATAAAAACAAAAATGATTAAATTAAATAAGTGATTTTCATATGAATTAAATCTAGTTTTTCTTTTTCATTTTTGTGTGATTTTATTGTCTCAATGCAATGCTATTTGTTTTATTGTCTTGGTGTGATATTTTTTATTTTTTATTTTGTTGCGGTGTTTGTAAAATTTAAATTGATAGATCAACTTCGATCCATTGTAGATTCAATCAACCATTTTCAAAATTAATTTGAATGAAAGAATATAAAGCACTCATTTTCTTACATGCTTCTTCCTATTAATTGAAAGTTATATGAGCCTTTTAAAAGTCATACAAAAGTTTATATTATTGAATTTTGAAGTCTTATACAATATCCATTAGCAAAAAAGCAACTCAAAATTGTATACAAAAGTAAAAGAGGTGAACACTACAAAGATTAGTAACAAATTTAAAGAAGAAGCCTCATTTTGTCTTCTTAAGAGTATTTATTCTTAGATAATAATATTTGCAAGTATATTTTTTATATACAATCAATGATTTTAACACTAAAAGCTATTTTAAATCAAGTTTTAATTTGATTTGAAATTTTAGCAAATTTTGTAAAAATGGGTTGAAATGGTTTTATTAAGTGGGTGAATGTATACATAATTTGAAATGTATTGACATATATCTTATATTAATATGTTGATTTGTGTGGTTGAAATTATGGAAATATTTATTGTCAAATAAATATATTAGTTTTTTGCACTCTAATTTTTGTGTAAAAAATAAATCAATTTTGACGAAGAAATTTTAATGTTATTTTTTTTTTTTAATTAAATTATTAAAAGAAGTTTTCTATTATATATCTACATCTACACTATAAACAATTGTTTTACTTCAAATAAAATAGTACACATGACATTTATCTAATAAATTATTTATTTATTTATTGTGATACTAACTCCTACTTAAATCATTTATTTTCGAATGCAATAAATATAAATAGAATCTTTCAAACATATTCTATCTTTTTTTAAATTGACTCATAATTTGAATACTTTGCATTTCAAAAAAAAAATATTGAATATTTTGTATTTCATAAAATTAGTGGTGTTAATGTGTTTTAAAACATATAAATGAAATGGATTTTTGTAGTCCAAATGCACCCAAATAAATCACCAATCACATGATCGCATTTAACTTGCATAAATTATGTGATAGATTTTTTTTTTTTTACAAAATGTGATAAAAAAAATTGAATGTTTCAAAAAAGTAATTATATATATAATGACAAATAATTAACATATTATTTTATACAAACTTTTTCCTTTTAGATTTTTTCGTTCATTAAACATTTTCTTTTTTCTACATGCTACTTTATCTCTTTTTTTTTTGTGAACTATTTTTTGGATTCTTTAATCAATTTTCTTATTCTTATTTTCAGTACATATATCTAATTTTGCAGGTTCGCTGATGATCACGATATTTAAGTTCTCATCAGTGTTCAAACTAGGTATCTATATTTTGGCTCATAAAAGTTTTTGATGAGTGTATAGTATGTTGGTACTTACAACTGCGGAACCAATATTTGTCTTTTTACATCAAACCATTGATGTTTTTTGTTTTAAATATTTTAATATACTTATTTCTATGGATTATATTTAGAGTAAATACATGTATATATATACTTTAGAAGATATGATGCATTTTTTTATTTGTTTATCAGTTCTGAACTATTATATTATGAAATTAGGAAATCATTCATTCCTTTCACTTTTCAATTTAATTTTGTTTTGTTTTTTCATTTATATGCAAACAGTGTTGGTAATAACATTCTGATTCTATGGTAATTTTAGATTTTACATTCATATATCTTTTTTAACTCTACATATTAATATGTAATTTTATTATAAAAATTTGATCAATTTCTATTACACTTTCATCTTTTCATATTAAACCAGAAATGTAAGTGATAGAAATTTGAAATTAGCTTGAAAACGGAATGGTTACATAATAGAAATAGGCACCAATGATCAAGGTTATTGTGGTAATGTCTTTCACAATAGATTTTTTTTCTTATTAAATTTTACAAATTATGAAACTTAAGTAAAAAAGAAATTATAATGGATACTTAACATATACTTTTCTGCTCAAGTCAAAAACAAATATTCCTCTCATTAACTATTTTTCGGTTCAATATTTTTACTTTAGACTTCAGTAATGAACATCTCAAATTTTCCCAATACATGGACATTCATGATAATACTAGAAGACACAATCTAAAACATCACCGCAAAAAATTCAAACTTTTTTTAGTTTGTCATGTGTCCTCAATACTTATCTCAATCAATTCAAAAACATATTAACATATTGATTTAAATGAATCTATTACCAAAATAGGCATCTAAAGTATAAGTGATTTGGATATTCCATGTAAAGGTTATCTAAATATTTTGGGGACATCATTCAAACTATTATATGATATTAGAATTTAAATCATTTTCAGTGTAAAAAGCGTAAGTGCAACCAAAATGAATAATGTGAAGTGTTGTGAACAACTTAAACTTAAACAAAAAGCAAAAAATTTACTACTTTAAATTTATAATTAATTTTTTGAAACTTATTCATTTTTTAATTACCATTATATCAATGTATGGTCAGTTCAAAACAAGTTTGTCAAATTTTGTGTTTATGGTGTTCGTAACATCTAAACGATCTCAACAAAAAAAAAAGTGAATTATTTTCATGGAAACAATCATATTGAGGGCGTTTGTTTGAACTTAAATAAAAATGACTTGTTGTTTAAAAAATTTAGAGATTATTTTGTAGAGATTTGTTTAAAAATGATTTTTTTTTTATTTCCGTTTGTTTACTATCATAAATATGATTTTTTTTTAAAATGATTTTTAATCTGTTTGTATACAATTTTATAAAAGTGATTTTTTAAACTACCAAATTACCATAAAGGACATGACTTTTATAAGTTTAATCCATTTCTTATACACATTTTAAAATTGATTAATGTACCTTAAGTAATCATCAAAAAGCAATAAATAAACACACAAAAAAATCGTATCAACTTATAAATGATTAAAATGATTCAAATAAAAGGCGTAGAAACAATAAAAAACGATGTGGAAAAATTGAAAAGGAAAAGGAAACTTACTTCATGAAAACCTATCAGAGTCTCATGAAGGAGAAAAACTGTCACAATTGAGTACGTGAAACTGATGCAGTATGGAAAAAACCTAGTAAAAATTGATGGAGGGCAATTTTGGATTTTCCAAAAAAGGTAAGGGTAATTACATCATTTTCTCTTATTAGTGATTTTTGTTCCGTGTTTTTAAAATTTGTGGCATTTTTCTCTCTCATCCATCTCAGTAAACGGGAAGCTATTATTTTTAACTTTTCATTTTTAACCAAAAAATGATTTTTTTAACATGATTTTAAAAAAATCTGAAACAAACAAACACCCTTCAAACTCTACAAAATGATTTGTGGTTTAAAAAAATAGATTTTTTCATGAAAAAATCTGAAATTAAGACACCCATTACAATCATATTATCAATTTTATCATATATCAACTATATTTTATCGTCAATTTTATCATATATCGACTAAATCATATATATATATATCAACATAAATTTCGAAATTATTTATATTGTTTATGGAAGTGAAATAAATTGAAATTTAGAAATTTTTTGGATTATTACAATTTGGAAGGTGGCAATTAATGTTTTTTTAAATTGGCTGTACTATATTATGTAGTACAATTTTGTTTTTTTTTAATTAAATGTAGTATAATTGATGTTACTATTTTATTTAGGAAATACTACTATAACTTTGGCAATTGACGTTTTTTCGACAACATGATACAATTGATTCGGCTAACTACACAAAATTAATAGTATGGTATTAATGCCATATTAATAACCGAATTAATATTTTTTAAAAGAAAAAAACCGAATTAAATTGAGGAAGAAAACACCAAATTAAATTAATTGTATTTTGATTTAGTTTAATAGAATTATTATTTCATTAATTAATTGTAGAATGCACCAGAGAGTATAATGCATATGATGCCACATGTAAGAATTGTTGCTTGAAATTTGTATTTAATCTTAGTATAGATTCTTATAATTTTAAATTATATAATATCTATAAAACATAGTAATATATATTAAGGTCTAATTCTAACTCTCTCAAATCTTTTCACGAAAATATAGATCAATTTTAATAATAATAACAAATAAAAACAACATAGACTTATTCAAAAATCATTAATGAATTTACAATTTACATCTATAATGTAAATATAAACAAATGTTTTGCATCAAAATAAATAGTACACGTAACATTATTATTTGTAATTGATCATTAATTATGTTTTTATTGTTTAAAAACATTTAAATATAAAAAAAGTTATTTTTTTAAAGTACAATAAGGAAATTAATTTCTTTTTAAAGGGCATTTAATCAATTAGTTGTTACATATATATCCCTCACATAATGTCACCTAAAAACGTAAGGATATTTGATTTAGTCATTCCTGCATCTTTCATAAATAGTGACACACAATTCCTATATACCAATATGAACAAAATCAAAATAACAATAATATGTAAATCACAATCACCTCTGTATATTTTAGTTAACATTGCATTTTTTGTCTATATTACTACATATCACAATCACAATTTCGAACCTTAGTTTTATTTTCTTAGCCACAATACCAAACAAAATGTCTCTCAAGATTGAATACATTGCATAAATTAACTGACAATGATAAGGTTCCAACCAACATCTACTCTTTCACTAACCACTATGTTATTTCCATTACATTACTTTAATCAATAAATAGCATTTAAAAGAAATTAGTCTTTCAATCCAAATTAGTCTTTCTACTATTTTTTTACTTATTGAAAAAATATTTTTTCTTCATGTTAATAATCATGTTTCATAGAAACAAATTTTTATTTCTTATTTTTTATATTTTAGACATAATAGGAGTCTTTATATGTATTAATGAAAAAATATCTGAAGGCCAAAGAAAAACTCATCATTATAGTCATTGAGCTAAATTATGGATGATAAGTCACCCCGATATATCAAATGAATATGAACTCAAGTTAACTTTCTATTTCTTGAGATATCATTGAACAAAAGAGACCATCAATTCAAAAGAATGGTGGCACTTTCAACTCACGTCCTACTAAAAAAGTTGGAGTACCTTATACGATGCCTATATGAAAGCAAAACTTGTGCTATTGGAGCAATGGTATTCAGGGAAATAATTTGGCAGGAATAAAATGTAAGTTTGTTGTGGAATAATTAGATTAGTGGTATAACCATAGCTACTAGAGACATTTGAGTCAAATAAATTAGCTATGATGAAGTTCAAGTTCAATCCTACATGTATAATCTATATTGACCAACAATTTTTGTTCTACAAAGCAACAACTTTATGATATTTTCTTTATGTAATATCATACAATACCAGATTTTGATTTGGATATAACAACTTGAAACCTTTGTGTGAATTAGAAAATGAATATTTATATCGTGTATTAAACCAATTGATCAAAGATTTTCTCTTCATTAATGAACCTTTTTTTTTATCATCAAGTGAATTGTTTTTTGATCAAGTTTCTTTATTGAAAGTTTTGGAGTTGGATTTTGGAGGGGAGGACTTATTTTTCTTTTTCAAATTTAGGAAGGTATAAAATATTGTTTTTTAAATTAAGTAGAATTGAGATGTCATATGATCATTTAGAAAATTTTACCCCATACCTCGAAATTTAGATTCCTATTCCCATATTTTAATAAAAATTCAATTTTACCATTAAAAAAAAAATCAAACTTTAGGTTTTTTGGTACATGTTTGTGTTCCGAAAAATTTGAAAAAAGTTTTTCATAACACACAGTTTGAATTTTGTAGAAATATTTGTGTTCCAGAAAACTATACATTTGTATTCCAAATTTTATTTTCAAGTTTTCCGATATACATATATGTGTTTTTGAAAAAAATAGAAATTTTTTTTCCACAAAGTTCAAATTTTCTAAAATAAATTTGTGTATCGGAAAACTTGAAGAAGGTTTTTTGACACACAAAGTTCAAATTTTTTAAAACATATTTGTATACCTAAAACCTTGAAAAAAAAATTGTGGTACACAAAGTTCGATTTTCTAAAACACATTTGTGTACTGCAAAACTTGAAATAATATTCTCAGTACACAAAGTTCAAATTTTCATAAACACATGTGTTCCAGAAAACGACTATGTTTAATTTAGTGGGGTAGAAAAAATTTAGTGGGGTAGAAAAAAAATTAATTTAAACACATGTGTTCCAGAAAACGACTATGTTTTTTTAAGTTTTCCCGACCCATGTTGAATTTAGTGGGATAGAAAAAAAATTAATTTAAAAAAAAAACAAAGAAAATGGTAAAATAGGTAATATAAAAATTGGGGATATGAATATAAATGTGAGAGTATATGGTAAAATTTTCGATCATTTATTATATTATTCTTTCAATATATTTAAAATCTCAATATATAATAAAATATAAACTTAGCACTCGAAAACCCAACTCTCTCAAGTTAAGATACTCTAAGAAAACATATTATGTAGCCATTAGCAACAATTAATAAATCATATAATATTCAAATTCAATAATTATCAGCAACATTCATATTTGATAACATTAATTTGTTGTTTTTAATGCTAATTAATTGCCTCTCTTGATATTTTTAAATTTTATATTTATATTTTCTAACTAAATTTGAAAAACTTTTTGTCAAAACAAAACTTAATACGGAAAACTATAATAATAATAATAATAATAATAATAATAATAATAATAATAATTACAAAAATAATTCTATTATTCTATACATATTTTCATGCCCTACTACAAAATTACTCTAATTTACTCTTTCATTCTATCTTTTTAATTAAAATTTATACTTTTATTTTATAATTAAAATTACACTTTTAGTCTTTTAAATTATTTTTATATTTCACTTTGACCTCTTAAGTGTTATTTTGTTCAAATTTAATCGCTTACCGTCTATCACTTAAAGGACCAAAATGAAATAAAAAAAAAAAATTAAATAATCATAGTAAAATATATAAGTAACTTAAAAGACCAAAAATATAATTTAACTTATTTTATATTTCTATTACTTATATGGAGTAACTGATAAAAAAAAATATATAACCTAAACACGACCTAATTATTGTAAAAAAATGCCTCAACCTCACTCCCATGACACCAACACTAAACCTAAATCATAAACCCAAAAATCCAATATGCCATTCTCTCATTGATTTTTCAAATTTTATATTAAAATCTTAAATAAATAAAATAAATCAAAAACATTTTATAGGGTATATTTAATTTAATGTCAAAAATTATAAACTGCATTAATGACATTTGATATTGATTGACTCGTTTAATAATTATTTGTCAATTGCATTTATTATTCATTTTAATTTGAACTTGAAATTACTAATACCGACAATATTTTAGTAATTTAATCTTTTCAATAATATTTTCATTTTGCATATGTTTTGATTGAAACTCGATGAAAATTAGTTTGAAATGTATTATTCTATTGTGAATAATGGCTACCGACAAATTATAAAGTGATAAGGCGGCAGAATATGTAATTGGTAAATGACAGTAAAAATGAGTACTGTTACAATTTCTTATCTACATTTTTTTTATTTGGTTTGTCATTACATTTATGTAAATGTTGCAACTAATGTCGGATTTTCAATTATGTCAATTATCCTAAGTTTACCTAATATAAGTAAACGGTATGGTCAAACAAAACTAGATGAACAAATGTGTGAAAAATTTGATTTGGTGTTAAATGAAAATTGATGTTGTATAGCAATGAATGCATAAGTGATGTTGGAGGGGACATAAATCATGTAATATTGTTTTTAATTAGTATTAAAATAAATTATTTTCCGATTTACTTAAGTGTTTTAATACATAAACGATACAATCTACTTGATAGACGAGCTCCAAAAAATATTATGTTTTTTATGAAAAGCAAAATTAGAACCGGGGAGGAGAACAAATTTAAATCTTAAGTCGTTGCATGTGAGTGGAATCTCATTTGCTATTTGTTTCATCATTATTATTAATAACTCAATCAGGGAACATATTGCACAAACATGATGAGTTCTTTTCTCTCAATTAGATTTTTCCCTTACACAATAGTCAAATATCGAACTCCTAACCAATTGCTTAAGGGCACCAAGTCCCTTATCACTTAGACAAATCAATTGTTGGTAGATAGAGTTAAAAAAATATCTCACATCTAATCATGTTCAAAATAATAATGAATCGACGTTTTCTCCTTCTAATACTTCACTACACGTAACGATTTTCAACCATAAATTACAAAATAATAACTACGGCGATCATAAAAATTTTAAATTTTTGTACAATAATCTACCATTGCTTTCATAATGCATTTCTATAAATTATTGTGTGAGAATTTTGTTACCTTGCTTTGCAAGTTAAAATTTATAATCTTCAATGTTAATGAAAAACTAATCAAACTATGGAATATATAATTAGTACCAACCAATGAATTTAATATTTGTGATGATTTCTTTATTGCACTGACACAAACTACACACTAGAAAATATGTATATGTCTACACACTAGGAAATATGTATATGTCGTCATCGCAATTCGTGATGAGTTATTTGCATTTCGTTTGAACATAATAATTTGCACCAATAGAGAGATGTAACATTATTCTTGATTTATTATATTTTTGGATTTGTGTTTTTTTTTTTTTTGCAGGTCAAACAAGAAGTCCTATATTTTTGTCTTTGGTCCTTGGGGTTACAAGTTATTTGGTGTTTTGTTTTGAGCCTATTAGTTTTTTAAAATAAGTTTTAAAACTAGACAATTATTAAATACATTATTGGTTGTTTTTTAAAATACTTTTTAGTTTAATTGTAAAATACACTTACAAAACTATATATGAAATGTTATTAATTTTGTTCGATTGACACTATATACCATTATAAATTATTTGAATTTAATTTATTTAAATATTTACGGTTATGATAGGAAATTAACTTTTCAAATTTCAGATATAATTTGTTACTCACTTCATTCCTTTTTCTTGGATAAGATTATTCCTCTCCCTTTTTAGCGTAAACTATCTCTCTCTTTGAATATAAGATTACAAATATTATGATATAAAATCATATAAATTAATTTATGTAGATACCATCTAACACACTATACATATAATATTAAAATATAATATCAATGATTATGTTATAATAGGATCACAAAAACATTGGATTAGTCAAATTTATTCAAAACTCAATTTTAAAAATGTTCCAAGAAAACTTATACAAGTGATGACTAAAACCAAACTTGAAAAAATATATATCACATGAATCAAATATTTTTAAAATAATTTTAAAAAAATAAATAAATTTATTTCGGTGATAGCATGTCTCGTGTTTGGCACAACCTACAAACTAGTTTATTGTAATTTAAATTGTTATTATGACAGTTCTTTATATATTCATTCTTAATATCCCTGGCATTTATATTCGTTCATTTTATAAATTACAAATGAATCAATTTGAGAAACATTCTTTAATTCAAATATTTTCCACCATTTCGAATGTTTGCCGTTCCGTGCTTTTCAATATTTATTCTTTTGTAAATAGGGTTGATCTTGATATTTGAAGTGTTCTTGATGAATAGGGTTGTAACTATTTGAATATCATTTTTTTTCTTTTCTTTTTTTGTTTTAAAATCATCGATGATAGTTTATAATAAAAATGTTCTTTAAAAAAATTGATTTCATTATAAATTAAAGCGAGACTATTTAAAAAATTTTCATAATCAACACTGATATTTCACAATCAACAAATACAAATTTCATAATAAAAAATGATATTTTATAATCAATATATACGCTTATATTGGTGACATAGTAGATCGTATGTAAAATTTTAACATTTAAATTTAGAAAATTTTCTTTTAAGAGATGCAACAATAACATGAAAAGTAATAATATTACTATTGTATATTGTCATACATATATTAAGAAAACAATTATTATATATACGAATAATACTAACTAAAATAAAAATTTGATGCCCTTAAAAATATGGAGCCTTGGATCGCTGCTAGGGACGAATCCAAGAGGGGCGGGCATGGACCACAGCTCCTCCCTCTCATGAATATTATATACACATATATAATATGATTTAATTAATTATTTAATTGTAATATAATCTAAAATATGATTGTGGTTATAATGTAATCTATATATTTTTTAAATATTTCTTCAATATCACAATGAGTGACATATTTGCAAAAAATAATAACTCAAAATGAGTGTCAAATTTAATATTCAATGTGATATTAATTATTTTATTTCCAATTGAAATATCTACTAATTAATTTATTTTATTCCAATTGTACTCTCTAATTAATTTATGTATAAAATAAATAAGTGTGACATTTATTGTGAGACAAAGAAAGAATTATATATGATAACTTTTTTAGATCGCCACCAGTATAATTGTTTTCTGGATTTATACCTGGCAGTCGCCCAATTCACCCATCTTCAAGGCCACCATTGTTTTCAAATTAAACATATATACCCTATGTATTCCTATTTATTAGAAAAATGTGGTGTTCTCTAGGGGTGTTGTGACACCCTAAACCCCTAATTAATATTTAAATTTATTTATTTATTTTTAAAATAATGAAATTCTTAAAAAAAAAAAAAAATATAAACTTTCAAACATTTTTTTTTCAAGGTAAAGAGTATCACGTAATCATGAACATGTCACATTAACCCAAAATTTCCATGAAACATAGCAACTAGAAATCATTGTATCAGACAACAAAATCCTTTTGAAGTACACATACATAAGTTTAATAATAAATGCAAATGTAGTCCCAACCCGATGTCACTATCAGAGTGGGAATTCCCAAAATAAAACACGTTCAAATAAAACACGTTCATATAATAAGAGTCTTCAAGACAAGATGGATTCTGCCACTCTGATGGTACTAGTCATCACCTGCAGCTTGCAACTCGTCTGCGTCAATTGCAAACGCCAAACACAAACAATGAAAGGTGAGTTTCGAAATTATGTAACATTATAAGATAAACGAGGGAAACACGCAAGTAGTCAAGACAACACAAATAAAGAGAAGCATTCAAGAACATAATATTAAAGGTTAATCTAATTTAATCACAATAAAATAGTTACAAGGATGAGATGTTATGCATGTCCTATACTCTATTCTTCTTCATCATTTGGTACCATTCTACTCTGAAGTACTTGGTTAGGAGGCCTGATACTATGCTACTACAAGAGTGGACGGACAATTCATGAATGGCCAAGTCCTCATAGATCCCCACAACTCAATCCGAGACACATATACGCGACAGTCGGGGTACTCTTGTGTTGCACGGTAGCTCCCGACCTTAAGGAATAACCTACTAATCCACTTAGAATTCCCCACACGAGGTACCCCCAAGGTCTATCAGTATTACCTTACAGTTCGATTGTAGCCCTCCATGATCAGGCTCATTCAGTTGTATTTCCCCGAATACCTAGGTTTGTCAGACCTCCCTATATGATGACAAAATAACCCTCACTCCCAAAATCTACAACACCTATCTCATACTTACTCGATTATCACAACTCAATAAATTTTAGTTTGAATTCACAACATTCATCAGAATTTACATCATTATATACGTGTATCAGTCAATCACAATAAAATCCCAATATTTGGTTTACACTAATCACAATGCACAGTCCAGTCTTATCAATCACAGACTAAGAAATCAAACAGGTGGTGCGTTCAAGTAATATCACAATTTCAATCAAGTAAACAAGAGTACTGAAGTACATATCATTCATACAAATAACAATCAGCTTACGGTTTCATAAAATCAACAACATGCAATCTTGATATAAATAAATTCACGACAATTTTATAGGTTGCTAAATTATATTTTAGTCCTCGCTATTACCATTCATATATTATTTATTAATTATTAATACTCAAAAGGGCTCGACCATACGTAGTAAGCCCTATATGAATATCTGGAAATTACAGTATTCCCATTCATCCCACGTTATTTTATACTCATAAAATCGAACGTCATCTCACCCTTTACCTTGGCTGAAGATTTTTTCCAACAAAGCCAATCCACTGATTTAATGGTCACGTCTTCGCCAACCACCGTCTCTAACAGTCCGCGAACGAAAATAAATCAACACAACAACCAATTACAAATTAATTACTTGCTTCAATAGATAAATAATTTATTTATTAATAATACATAGATAAATTATCTGCTATTTATAATATAACTCAAAAATATATTTAATATCATTAAACACACATATTACTATAATCAGATTTTGTTTAAACTAAGCATGATAGAAGAACTAAATATTGTGTCTATATATATATATATATTACTTCGATTTTTAAATAGATTTTAATATATATCACACTGAATTTTATTATTAGTTATTGCTTATTATTGACTACACTGAATTTTATAAAATAAACTAAGCCCTTTAGAACCAACTGCATCTCAATATTGCTAAAAATTTGTATGACAACAACTCTTATATAGCATAGTCCTTCTTTTATGTATTCGTCCGTGTTTATAGTAAACCAGCAAGGTCTCTTAAGTATGCAATTATCTCCAAAAAAATCATCATTTCTTAGCTAATCTACTCATTTATCCAGCCGATTGTCTTTAGTCGGCACTCTGTCATAAGTCAAGGCTGTTCTATCACAATCTAAATCATTTTGGTTAATATTTTCTTATGGCGCTGTTAAGACAAACTCTCAAATTAAGTTTTGATGAAAATAAACAAAGGTTAATTAAGAATGTTAATTATGATTCTAAATGTTATCATTGAATGCTCTGCAAAATCAAGATTGATTGTCGCAGCCACTTCACCAATCATTCTCCACCACTTTAACAAACCTTCTGCCTTAATTCTTTATACTAAGTTCATCAGTACATGGCAAGGAAAAAGTAGGAATCCTTCTTGTTTAAAGAGGCTATCGAATCACTGAGATAAAACATCATGAATTAAAGCAAGTCAAAACGGATTGCAACTTTCTGCAGTCTGGAACTGTCATGAAAGTTGAAACAAAACTGAACTTCAAGATTGATTATCAGTCCCTAGACTGTCCAGAAGACTATCAAACCAGATTGATCATCAATCTCCATTTCTGATAATCATTCTCTGTTTCTGAAAGAACAATCTCCGTCTCTGTAGAAACAGACTTCTTAGTTCTGCAGAAGTTGTTTACTTCTTTCCAAACAGTTTTGGATTAAATCAAGTATCCAAATCAAAGCCCAATAATCAACGAAGATTTTCGAAGCTTAAGGAATCATAAAATGCGCAGGAAATCTGATCAAAATTTGAATAAAACTGTCCAGTTCAACAAGGCCCAAAACTGTTCACATGAATGGATTATTTTTATTCACTTATATTGTCTTGGTAAAAAGAAACAGAGCACTTTCAACAGCTCTTTCTGACCATAATTAAATGCTCAAATCGTCTATAAAACGAAGGCAAATACGCAGCTTCATTCAGAACTTCAAGTGCCAAGTATTCTCATCAAATCATATTCACTTGCATTCTTGAAGGCATCTCATTCACAAAAAGATTCAGTCCGAAACTTCTATACACTTCTAGCTTATTATACTGAGTTCTTTTTATCCTAAATTTATTCTCAGATGGTGAGTTGATTATAGATTACTTGTATAATAATGGTAAAAATATCAAATGCCTAAAATAATTCTCATTTTTCCTCCAAGAATGCTAAAAAAGATAACTTGGATTCCTAATCATGATAATCAAGTTTAGAGGCAAGTTACAGATTGCCATTCTTTGTGTGCCAATTTCAATTGTATGACTCATTCTATTCTTCTATCAAAATCTATGTATTTATCAAAATCTAATTGATGGAATTAACACAATTATACCTGATCGCAATTGGATATTAAGAAGCGACTATCGGCAGAAGCGCAAATCCCTTATTTTTTTCGCTTCTTGTCTTCTATCAGTACAAAGCCATCACGTACATACATACATACATACATACATACATACATACATACATATATATATATATATAGGGATAGCTAGGTTTCGTATAATTATTATTATTATTATTATTATTATTATTATTATTATTGTTATTATTATTATTATTATTATTATTATTATTATTATTATTATTATTATTATTATTATTATTATTATTATTATTATTATCGGCTCGCTCTTTTAACGCTAATGTTAATGTTAAATAGACTAGTGTGCCAATAAACAGGTTAAAATATAATATATCATCATATTATTAAAATATAATAATAAGAAATTGGGGTGTTACAGGTGTAAAAGGTCGGGTTGATTCGGTTTTCAATGAAAAATAAGTCCGAACCAATAAAATCTGCACGAATTGGTTTAGTTCGGTTTTGTTTGTTTTTTATGATTGGACCCGAAGCAAACTAAACCGATGATATACGAGTTGGTTTAGTTCAGGTGATTGGATTTGAAAAAATACAACTATAAAAATTCTAATTTTTTGATAGAATCAGAATATAATTTGAAATGCACAATTAGAAAACAAAATATGCAATTGCAACTTTAATTTATTCCTCTAACAAAATTTGGAATAAGTTTTAACTACAAACCCATAATTTTATCCTCTAAAACAAAATACGCAGTAGTAATAGAATTTGATTCTCTAAAATAGAATTTTGAATAACATCATGCGGTAACAACCCCAAATTAAAATACAAAATAGGCATTAACAATGTCAAATTAAAACAAAATTTAATTGTGTAGAATCTAAATGAAAATTTTAAATACAATGCAAATAAACAATGTTAAAAATAGACAGCAATTGTCCAAAATAGACAACAGCAATACACTTGAATGATACAAATATAAAATAAAATGAAACAAAATAGGTATTATATTTTCATAATTAAAATATTGGGTTGCATTGAGTGAGTGAGCTTGAATTTTCCTTTACTTTACCAAATGTTATGAACTTATAGTGTAAAAATGATATATAAAAAATATGAACAATGTTGGTTTGGTTAGGTTTTCATTGGTCTTTTAAAACTAAAATCCGTTACTCGAATCAATGATCTTCAATTAACATTGGTTTGGTTTAGTTTGGTTTGGATGGGTTCATTGGATTTACCGATTCCTTACACCCCTAGTTTTCTCAATACCAAATTGTATGCCACATGCATTTTCTTTTAACCAACTATACACTTGTCTATAGTGTAGATAAGAATAGAAAAAACAACAGAGTGCTTCAGTTGCAAACAGATGGAGCATTGGAGGAGGGATTATCCAAACAAACGACATGGTTCATCTAGTTTTGCAATTGTGGTTCAAACTAATGACTGACAATGACAGAGATATTTTTTGTGTTTCATCTAGCAAGTGCACAAAAGCATGGATTTTTTTACTCTAATTGTTCCTATCACATGACGCCGCACAAGGAGTGGTATACCACATTCAAGTCAAGCAGTTTTGGTTTTGTGTATTTGGGTGATGATAAAGCATGTGCTAGGATTGGAATTGGACAAATTAAAATTGCCATGGATGAAGGTGGCATGTGAATGTTGAATGATGTTAGATATATTCCTGAATTGAGAAAGAATTTGATCTCTTTGGGTACTTTACAGGAAAATGGTTTCTCATATAGGTCTGATGGAGATAGGGACATTCTGAAGGTCAGCAAGGGTGCATTGATAGTGATGAGAGCAAAAAGGACTGGAGGTAACATCTACAAATTATTGGGTTGTACTGTTGCAGGTAACATCTACAAACTTGATCCGAAGTCGAAGAAATGTATCTTCGTCGGTTACGCAAAAGGTGAGAGGTTCAAGTTACGGGACTTGGTTTTAAAGAAGATGGTGATTAGTGGAAATATTGTGTTTGATGATCAGTTCATATTGAAATAGTTAGTTGAAACAAATGTGTCTACATCAGAGAGAGAAACTTCTAGCAGTTAGGTGATTCAGGTCGATGTTGAGCCACTACTAGTAAGCAACACTCGGGTAGTACCTGAACCACAAGCCGAACTAGACTCTAAAATTTAAAATTCAAGTGGAGTACAAGATTACTCTATTGTACATGATTGAGAGCGTCGTTAGACCAAGCCATTAGAAATATATGGGTATGAAAACTAGACATCTTATGCACTTCGTACTAGTTCTGGAGATCGATCCACCTTTTGAGAGACTATGGCTAGCCAAGAGAAAGATAAGTGGATGGGTGCTATTGGTAACGAAGATGAGGTGCTTTAAAAAAATCAAACACGAGAGCTTGATCAGCTTCCTAAGGGGAAAAGGGATATTGATTGCAAGTGGGTGCCCAAGAGAAAACTATCAATAACAGAAAAAAGAAGGGGAAAATTTCAAGGCTTGTATTGTAGCAAAGGGGTATTCAACACAGGGGGTTGACTATGATGAGATTTTCTCTCCGACCGTTAGACATACTTCTATCAAGGCAGTGTTAAATTTGGTAGCCAGTCAAGACATGCATTTAGAGTAGATGGATGTGAAGACAACATTTTTTCACCATAATCTAGATGAAAAAATTTTCATGGAGCAGCCAAAGGCTTTCAGTAATACTTAATAGGGTAGACTAGTTTGTAAATTGAAAAGGTCTTTGTATCACCTAAAGTTGTCTCCAAGATAGTAGTACAAGTGCTTTGGTTCATACATATTTCTAATTGACTACAAAAGGTGTGAGTATGATTGTTGTGTCTATGTTAGGAGCCTTAATGATGGCTATTTTATTTTCCTGTTGTTGTATGTTGATAATATGTCGATTGCTGCTAATCATTTACATGATGTAAATGAATTGAAAATCATGTCGGAAAAGGAGTTTGACATGAAAAACTTGGGTGCTGCTAGGAAGATTCTTCGTATGGAAATTGACAGGGATAAGAGTGCTACAAAATCATGGCTTTCTTAGAAAAACTATGTTGAAAAGGTGTTAAACATATTTGATATGAGCATTTCAAAGGCTATAAGTACTTTCTAAAGGTGCAAACACGAGAAGGGGGGTTGAATTGTGTTTGACAAAGTTGATAACTTTTTGCTAATTTGATGAAGGCTGGTTGGTTTTTATGAATTACTTAGATAAGAAGCAATCGAGTTTAGAGGCAACAAACAATGAAAGCATAAATGATTGGACCCATAGATTCATCTTGGTTCACCACTAACTTGGCTACATCCAATCCCCTCATTCAGAAGGCTTTAATCCACTAATTCAAATACCTTGAATTACAAAGCACCTGACCTTCCAAGCCAATCATCCCAAACAGCCTAACAACCCCATACTTTTGTTCAGATTGCGTTTGTAAATTCTTCAGATTGATTCTGTTCATATTTTGTTGTAGATAAATCTTGACCAACACTTCTTCAAACCTTGATCAAATCTTGACTAAATCTTCTTCAAATCTTGATCAAATCTTCTTTCATACTCTTTGAAGTCAAATATATTGTTCTCATAAAATACTTTTGTTATCATTAAAACTCTAAGTATAAAATCAACTTGGTTCCAACAATCTCCCCCTTTTTTATGATGACAAAACTTGTATTTTTTATAACAACTTTTCTTTATATTTCTTTGACTCCCCCTAACTTAGGGCTTTCCCTAAGTCTAAGTATCATTTTATCCCCACTTTATCAAATATCTTTCTCCTTTTTTTTTGTTCTTTTTTTTTTGAATAACATGAATATAACATATTACAAGTTTGAAGTTATCACAATATCAGTCAGGTATGAAGGTAAGGTTTAGGTTTTTCTTGATGAAGTCAAACCTATCTTTAGGTAGTTTGGTGAATATGTCAGCCCATTGGTGTTCAATGTCTACAAACTGAATGTTTAGTACCCCTTTTTGAACAAAGTCCCTAATGAAGTGGCATTTGATCTCTATGTGTTTAGCTCTAGAATGTTGGATACGGTTTTTGGTTAGAAAAATGGCATAAGTGTTATCACAATAGATGAGAATGTTGGATTCTAGGATTTTGTAGTCTTCAAGGTGATTCTTCATCCAAAGTAGTTGAGAACTGTAGCCAACTATTGAAATGTACTTAGCCTCTGCTGTTTACATTGCAATAATGTTTTGTTTTTTACTTAACCAACATATTAAGTTGTCACCTAGAAAAGTGCAGTTGTCACCTAGAAAAGTGCAGTTGCCACTCAGTTTGTACTTAGGAGATTTCTTGTAGAACAAAGTAAGGTTGGTAGTGTTTTTTAGGTATCTAAGGATTCTCTTAATAGCAGTTAAATTTGATTCCATGAGGTTAGTTTGAAATCTTGCAGACACACATACACTAAACATGATGTGAGCTCTGAAAGCGGTAAGGGAAAGTAGGGATCCTATCATTCCTCTATTGGTTTTTTTGGTCAACTTTTTGGCCTGTGTCATCTTTTTCAAGTGAACAAGTAGGGTGCATTGGTGTAGGCATATGTTTGCAATCACTCATCTTAAACTTCTTGAGAAGCTTTTTTGTATATTTAGTTTGATGAATGTATATACCTTTTTGACTTTGCTAAATTTGTATCCTTAAGAACAACTTAAGTTCTCCCATCATACTCATTTGAAATTCAAGTTGCATCAATTTAGAAAATTCTTGGCAAAAGAGTGCCATTAGTAGATCCAAAAATAATGTCATCAACATAAATTTGAATAATAAGAATGTCATCTTCTAATGATTTTCTAAAAAGTGTATTATCTACTTGTCATCTTTCAAAGTTATTTTTAAGCAAGAAGTTACTAAGTCTATCATACCATGCCCTAGGTGCTTGTTTTAGACCATACATAGATTTCCTAAGTTTAAAAACATGATTTGGAAACTCATTGTCGCGCCTAAAATTTTGAGCGTTTCTCGAATTCAATGGAGTCGCCACCAAAGTTTATTTTGAAAGAGGGAAAATATTGGAAAACCCTTAAAAATAAAAAATGGTCTTTGAAACCAAGTTTTGAGTTCGGCAGTCGATTATGCGTAGGGAAGGTATTAGCACCCTACGACATCCATTTAAAAACGGTTACCTATAATTAATTGTGCAAAATTAATATTAATTTAAATATACTTATTTCTCCTTATTATTAAATACGAATATAAATTGTTTTTTATAAATGTGATTTTTTGAGATAAAAGTGTGTTTTTAAAAAAGAAAGGAAAATAAAGTTTTTATTAGTGTAATCTTGCTCCTACGTATCTCCCAGTGCTATGGAGAAATCAAAGCTACGTAGTTCTTGGGTAAAAAATGCGGATGTGTTGATTGCTTTTTTAAAGAAAATGCGTATTTTTATGGATACAAAAAGTTATTTTAACAAAAAAATGAGTTTGTTTGATTTGATTAATTATTTAAAAATGTGAGTTTTATGACTATCAAGTTGTACAACTCGTGTCTCAAAAACTCAAGGAGTAAAAAGATTTCACATCTAATTTAATCCTGTTAAGAATATTTTCTTATTTTTCGAGTTTTTAAAAATCGAGTTTTAAAACTGCCAAGTAGTACCACTTGTGTCTTAAATAATCAAAGATTAAAAAGATGTTACATCTAATTTAACCAAAATTTAAAGATTGATTTTGGATTAGTTTATTAAAAAAAAAAAGAATATTAGAATTATCAAGTTGTCTCAACTTATGTCCTAAAATATTAAAAAGGTAGTCATATCTAAACAAACAAAAAAATTTAATTTTAATTGTTTAATATAGTAGGAGTTTTTAAAACTAAATGGTCCTAATATGTGTCTTAATAACTCGAAAAACTAAAAAATGTAGTATCAAAATAATCATTTTAAGACAATTTGATTGACTTAAAACAAAAAAGATTAATTATAATAAAACCCCCTAAAAAAACAAATAATAGGCCCATATGTATAAGATTTTAAAAATGATTTTTACTTCATATTTTTTAAACATAATTTTTATGAAAATTTATTTTGAAATAAAAGAAGTTATTTAGACTCATTTGTTATCAAAAAATAATTTTGACATTTTAACTTAGATATTCATTATTAAAGGTTTTTAATATGATAAAAATCACATCTTTTAAATAATGTATATTTCAAAAAAATGATTTTCTGAAGAGTTTCTCAAAATAGTTTTTTCATCTTAATAATCTTGTTTTGAAATTTTATTATATATAAAAAGTTGTGGAAAATAGATGAAATACCTAAAATCATATTTTTTAAGACAAACTATTTACATTATTTTTTATTTAAAGCTTTATTTTTTTTAAAAAAATATTACAACATAGAGATAAAATAGTATAAAAATTATTTTCTTAAAAAAAACTTAAAATGAACAAACGCATGTAAAGGAAATAGCTTGGACCCTACAACCAAACTAAAATCCAAAAGCCCAAAAAACAATTACTTCTCTAAAAAAGCAAAACATAAAAAAGAAGAAAAAAAAAATAAAGAAAAGTGGGAAACAGTCTGGCAATTGGCAAATAAAAAAACTCATAGCATAACAGAAAGAAAGAAAGAAAGAAAGAAAGCAACAAAAGCAAGAAAAAATGAAATGGGAATGGAAGAGAGAAGAAAGAAAGAAAGAAAAAAGAGAGAATCATGTGGAAGGGTGAGAGAGCAAACATGAGAAAGGGAGAGTAACTCACCAAGATGTGTGACGGAGCGACGAAGAAGAAACCACCGTGCACAACCGTGTTGGGTATCTGATCTACCGGAGATGGCGGTGACGGTTACGGTTCCTGATCTTCCTTTTATCTCTTTCTTTGTTCTATTTTTTCTTTAATTTTTGTTGAATATTCTAATTAAAAGGTTTTCTCTGGTGAAATACGAAATTGGATCTGATTTCATATCTTTTATTTTTCTGGGTTTTTTATTTTCATGGTGAAATGCATTTGTGGATGGTATTGAAAGAAAATAAAGCAAGGTTGCCGTTGTTTTTCTAAATGTTATTTAGAAAAATCCCTCTCCTCTTCTTTTCTGATTTCAGTTTTTTTTTCTTCTCTTTTTCTTAGTCTCAGATCTATTTCAAAAATCGTTTTTCTTTTTCCCATTGATTTTTTGTTTGTCTCAATTTATAGGTAAAATAGTGAATATTTCTGTTCATTAGATAAATTTGAGCTCTGGATTTTGTATTCTTTTGCAGTAAATATTAAACAACAGATTTTGAGTGCATAAGTGGTACAAGTAATAACCTTATTAAGCTAAAAAATAAATCAGATGAGGCAAGTAACTGGTTTGTAGCATGTTTGTAGTAGGGATGCTAACAAGGCAAACAAAATAAAAGAAAACACATAGTGGAAGAGTGAAATAACTGGAAAAGAAAATGAAGACACGTGTGTTGGCAGGAAAAGAATCGTGTGTGTTGGCATGAAAACAAATTGAAGTGAAAAAGTAAAAATTGAAAATGTGTGAAAATGAATGTGTGCTGGCAGGAAAATAAAATAAAAAACAAGAAAATAAAATGAAGTGAAACAGGAAAATAAAATGAAAACTATGTTGGTTGATTCACACCTCTTTTTTTCTTTTTCTGTTTTATATTATTTTATTTTTGGTATATACTCAAATTTGAATTAGATTTGTAAAATGATGATTTTTTAGATTTTTTATAATTATTGTAAAATATTTATTAAACATATTAATATATATATATTTTTTAGAGTTATCTTTAGTTGGTTTGACAAAATTGAGGTACTACCCCTATTTAATTATATTTTACTAATAAAAATATTATTGTGGTAAAAGATAATTAAATATAAGGACCTAAATTTTGTATAAATTATGAAAGTAAATTAATTTCGAATGCAAGAGGAAAACAGAAAATAATTTGATATGTAATATAAAAAGGGTTGGTGATTGGCAAAATAAAAAGCATCATCGTAGTTTCAGATGGATGGTTGATCGACAGAAATAAAAACATGATCGTCTTCGGATTGGTTACCGATGCGTAGATCGACATAAATAAAATGATCGTCTTCGGGTTGGTTACAGATGCGTAGATCGACATAAATAAAATGACCGTCTTCGGATTGGTTACCGATGCGTAGATCGACATAAATAAAATGATCGTCTTCAGATTGGTTATCGATGCGTAGATCGACATAAATAAAATGATCGTCTTCGGATTGGTTATCGATGCGTAGATCGATATTAATAAAATGATGACCATAAGCAAACATGTAGGTCCAGTTTAGAAAGTAAATAAAGAGAGAGAAATTTTTTTTTTTGTTTTTTTTTTAATAAATAAATAAAAATAAATAAATAAAATAAACAAAATAAAAGAGAAACATGTTTATGGTAATTGCAACGTCACAAAGGTCGTTGAGTATAAATATAAGATATGCATGATTCATTCATTATGCATTGCACAAGGTTGTTGAGTATATTTGAAATATGAATGAAGATGCATAGATCATGTGTGACTACATGAAAAATGTAAGATGCATGCAATGTAGATAAAATCTTTTTTATTTTTTGGTTCCACGATCATTATCGCCTCGATCCTTATGCGACTTTATACGCCTACAAGATTCAATGGATCAATGAAGATAACAACCGTTCTTTGCATGATGACTCTAGTATATCTTGTATATATGACCTCCCCCTTTTTTTTTCGAGGCGAATCAAAAGTGCATTGTTTAAAATAATTACCCTTTTTTATTTTTTTTTATACCCCATATATGTTGAGAATCTATCGAGTTCCCGTGTATATATTTTTCAAGTGTCAAAATAATTAAAATATTTTTTATATTTACACATATTTCAAATTCCAAAATTTATTATCATAATATAACATTTTTTTTAAAAATACTAGAACCAACAACGCTAGTCATTCCTGTAATTTAGGACTTCTAAGAATAATAACTGCCCCAGTTTGAACCACTAGATCTTTTTGTTATCCCTAACTTTTTCATGGACCACTCTTTCAAGTTTTCAATCCATCGAGATGCTCTAATTTTTGCCTAGGTCGCCTTTTTAGGTTTTCAACCTAGCGAACCCATTTTTTCAAGTTTTTTATTTTATTATTTTGTTTTTGTTTTTCAAGCATAATATTTTTTGACTGGAAGTGGAAGCTCATCTCCATCCATTTCTACAAGTATTAGAGCTCCCCCAGAGAAATCTTTTTTCACAACATATGGTCCCTCGTAGTTCGGGGTCCATTTTCCACGAGAATCCCTTTTTATGGGCAATATTTTCTTTAACACTAAGTCTCATTCTTGAAACTCTCGAGGACAAACTTTTTTCTCATATGCTTTTTTAAGTCTTCTTTGATATAGCTGGCCATGGCACAGAGCTATCATTCTTTTCTCTTCTATGAGATTCAATTGGTCATATCGTGATTGAACCCACCTGCCTCTTCTAGTTTTGTTTCGATCAGCACTCTAATCGAGGGAATTTCAACTTCAATGGGAAGTACCGCTTCCATTCCGTACACCAATGAGGAAGGAGTTGCCCTTGTTGAGGTCCGTACAAAAGTTCTGTAGCCATGTAATGCAAAGGGAAGCATTTCGTGCCCATCTTTATATGTCTCCACCATCTTTTGTATGATCTTATTGATATTCTTATTGGCTGCTTCTACAGCTTGATTCATTTTCGGGCGATATGGAGAAGAAATATGGTGCTGAATTTTAAAACTATCACACAAATCCTTCATCATTTTGTTATTCAGATTAGTCGCGTTATCAGTGATTATCTTATTTGGCAAGCCATATCGACAAATCAATTCTCTTTTGATGAATCTGACAACCACACTTCTCGTTACATTGGCATAAGAAGCGGCTTCAACCCATTTTGTTAAATAATCAATAGCTACTAGGATAAACCGGTGCCCATTTGAAGCCTTAGGCTCGATGAGTCCAATAACATCCATTCCCCACATTGAAAATGGCCATGGTGATGTTAAAACATTCAAAGAGGTAGGTGGTACATGTACTTTATCAGCCTAGATTTGACATTTATGACATTTCTTTACGTAACTAAAGCAATCGGACTCCATGGCCAACCAATAGTAGCCAGCTGTTAAGATTTTTCTTGCCATAGCGTGCCCATTTGCATGAGTTCCGAAGGAACCTTCGTGAACATCTTGAATGATTTTCTCAGCTTCCGCTTGATCCACACATCTGAGGAGAACCATATCATGATTTCTCTTATAAAGCACATCACCATTTAAGAAGAAGTTCATTATTTAAGATTTTTCTTGCTATAGCGTGCCCATTTGCATGAGTTCCGAAAGAACCTTCGTGAACATCTTGAATGATTTTCTCAGCTTCCGCTTGATCCACACATCTGAGGAGAACCATATCATGATTTCTCTTATAAAGCACATCACCATTTAAGAAGAAGTTCATTGACAACCTCCATAAAACCCTCTTGTCGTTCTCTGAAATACCCAATGGATATTCCTTATTCTTGACATAGGATTTGATATCATAAAACCATGGCTTGCCGTCAGACTCTTCTTCTATTGATAAGCAATATGCTGGTTTATCCTTTTGTTGAATTTTTATGACTGACACGTCCTGACCGGTGCTTATTTTGAACATTGACGACAATGTGGCCAGGGCGTCAGCTAATTGGTTTCCTTCTCAAGGGATATGGTGAAAAGTAATCTTCTCGAATTGTTCTGTCAATTCTTTGATATGGGTATGATACGGAATCAATTTGGAATCTCGTGTTTCCCACTCTCCTTTGGTCTGATGGATGACCAACAATGAGTCTCCATATACCTCAAGAACTTTTGCTTTATATTCAATAACTGCTTTAATGCCCATAACACATGCCTCATATTCTGCAATATTGTTTGTGCAATCAAAACACAACCTAGTAGTAAATGGAGTGAACTGGTTCTCTGGGGAAATCAAAATGGCCCCAATTCCATGCCCTAATGCATTAGAAACACCATCAAAGACCAACGTCCATTTTCCTCTATTAGTTGATTCAGTCTCTTCAAATAAAGTCATTATGCCTTCATCAGGGAATTCACACTGCATTGATTGATAATCTTCTACAGGTTGTTGGGCCAAATACTCTGCTAGGGCGCTTCCTTTGATAGTTTTTTGTGTAACGTATACCAAATTTATTCTGATAACAACATCTGGCAACGGGCAATCCTTCCAGTAAAAGCAGGTTTCTCAAAGATGTATTTAATTGGGTCCATTTTAGACACCAACCAAGTTGTATGACATAACATGTATTGCCTCAACCGATGAGCAGCCCATGCTAATGCACAACGTGTTCGTTCAAGCAGTGAATACCTTGTTTCACAGTTGGCGAACTTTTTGCTCAAATAATAAATAGCATGTTCTTTCTTACCAGATTCGTCATGTTGCCCCAATACACAACCAATTGACTCGTCAAGTATTGTTAAGTACATAATAAGCGGTTTCCCAGGAACATGAGGCACTACGATTGGAGGTTTTGACAAGTACTGCTTAATCTTTTCGAAAGCTTTTTGACAATTTTCATTCCATTCAACCTTTTGGTCCTAGCGCAACAACCTGAAAATTGGCTCGCATGTAGTGGTTAGATGTGATATAAACCTGGAGATGTAATTCAATCTACCCAAAAAGCTACGAACCGCTTTTTCCGTGCGCGAAGCCGACATTTCTTGTATTGCTCTTACTTTATCTGGGTCCACCTCTATCCCTTTTTGACTAACGATAAACCCAAGTAACTTTCCTGATCTCACACCAAAAGTACACTTAGCAGGGTTCAACGGAGTCTAAACTTCCTTAGTCGCACAAATAATTTTTGAAGGTTAACGACATGGTCTTCTTCGGTTCGAGACTTTGCAATCATATCATCCACATAAACCTCTATCTCTTTATGCATCATGTCATGAAACAAAGTTACCATTGCCCTTTGATAGGTTGCCCTAGCATTCTTCAACCTAAATGGCATCACTTTATTACAGAAAGTTCCCCATTGTGTGATGAATGTAGTTTTCTCCATATCTTCAAGAACCATCTTGATTTGATTATACCTTGAGAAACCATCCATTAAGAAGAAATGAGAATATTGAGCAGTGCTATCCACTAATACATCAATATGAGGCAAATGAAAGTCGTCTTTAGGACTAGCTTTATTTAAATCCCGATAATCAACGCACATTCGAATCTCTCCGTCCTTCTTTGGAATTGGGACAACATTAGCCACCCATTGAGGATATTTGGCCATTGGTAGAAAACCAACATCACATTGCTTTTTGACCTCTTCTCTAATTTTAAGTGACATATTAGGCCTTATTCTCCTCAACTTTTGTTTAATTGGAACACATTCAGGCTTGAGCGGTATCTTGTGTTCAACTATGTTAGTATCTAGGCCAGACATATCCTGATATGACCATGCAAAGACGTCCATATAGTCAAACGAAAGTTTAATCAGCTTTTGTCGTTCACTTTCTTTCATAGACATACCAATTTTAATTTCTTTCTTATTAAATTCTATTGCCAAATTCATCACCTCGACAGGTTCTTGATAGGGTTGGATTATCTTAGCTTCCTGTTCCATTAGCCTTTCTAATTCTTGGGGAGGCTCACAATCTTCTTCACAATCCTCATCAGCGTGATTAATTGGGCCTTCAAAATTACAAGAAGGGGTTCTAGCATTGCTATTTTCAACAGATTCATTTTCTAATCTGCATTGTTTAAATTAAGAAGAAAAAAAATGAAAATATGAATAAAGATTGCCATTTTAAAAAAAAGAAAAGAAGAATAGAAAGAAAAGAAAAATAAAAAACGGTTGGAGAATTCAAAAATGCATTTATTGATAATGTGCCTTAATTAATTATCCTTATAGCCTTGGACAGATCAAAAGGAGTTGAAATACATAATTACTTTGAACATGAATTAACAAACGCGGGAAACTCGATGATCTTCCAAATGTTGAGACGGGTGTTTGGAGGACAAGGGTACACTAATTTGAGGATATCATCATCAACATGATCTTCTTCCACAACAGCCACCTGATCAACATATATTATTCCGGCGCTTTGAAAGGTTTGGCGAATGTCACAAATAGGAATATTATGTGAATTTGGTACCGAGTTTTCTAGACGAATTGTCTTGCTTTCCCTTTTTTCTTTCACAACCTTTTCTTTATTAGCTTTGGTAGGTACATATCCCAACCCATACCTATTGTTCTTCTCTGGTATTTCCAACAATTTTCCCAATTTAACAAAAACCCTTCCTTCCAACATGGCTTTGGTAGACTTCAATGATGTGATAGACAATTTTGGTTCTTTTAAACGAGATCCTTCACCCATGAAGACAACATTGACGATTTCTAATGCTTGGAAGGAAGTCTCTATGGCTTCCTCTGTGTCTTCGATGTAGCCCATGGAAGATAGATGACTCACTATCATATCTTCTTCCCCAAATATTATTACCAGCTTATCGTTCACTGTAAACTTTAGCTTTTGATGGAGAGTGGATGTCACAGCTCCAGCAGCATCAATCTACGGTCTCTCTAAAAGGAAACTGTATGCTGGTTTAATATTCATCACTTGGAAAGTTATTTCAAAGCTACAGGGTCCGATTTGAATCGGTAGGTCAATCTCACCAATAACTTATCTCATGGATTCATCAAATGCTTTCACCACCATAGCACTTGGCTTCATACATGCTCCATCAAGAAATAGCTTTGGGAGAGTCAATTTTGGCATAACATTAAATGACGAACCATTATCAACTAGTACCCCTGCAAGAATATGATCATGACACTTCACAAAGATGTGTAGTGCTTTATTATGCTATTTCCCTTCAGCTGGTAATTCCCCATCGCTAAAAGTCAGACAACTACTAGCGGTGATGTTACCGACAACTCCATCAAACTGGTTGACAGTGATATCATGAGTAACATGGGCCTCATTTAAAACTTTCATTAGTGCCCTTCTATGTGCTTCAGAGTTCAATAACAAGGAGAGAACAAATATCTTGGTAGGGGTTTGATTTAGCTGATCCACCACCTTATATTCACTTTGCTTGATAAATTTCAAAAATTCGTTAGCTTCTTCTTTAGACACCGTCTTTTTGCTAGTCTCTTGTCCTTTTATAGCATGATACATAGCTTCTTTCCCTTTTTCTCCATGACCCTCGTTTTTCCTAATTTGTTCAGGAGCGTATACTCGACCACTCTGAGTCACCCCACCAATACCTGAAATGTTAGTGACATCAGTTCCTTTAGGTTCACAGGTATCACTTGATTGATGATTGGCCAAGTGGGATGTGACTTCGTAGTTCGATGGTTGGTATTTTCGTAAGGAAAATGGGTTGGTGTTTGGAAAATTATTGCATTTGGCCTGCTAGGAGTTGGCTTAAGATTCTCTTTTCTATAGAGAATTTCCAATGGCTTTGGGAAAGATATATTATTTTCCACGCACAGCTCTATGGTCAACACATGATCATCTTTTGAACATTGGTCTATCTCATCTTCAATGACATTGACAGAGGTATCACTGTGGCCCGGCAAGGGATTACTCCCTACGTTGGGACCATCTTCCTTGAAAGTAAGCCATTTTGCATTAATCAGTTCTTGCACTTTAGATTTTAGGGCTTGGCAATCTTCGACGGAATGCCCTACGGCTCTTGCATGGTATTCACATTTGGCATTTGGGTTATACCATTTTGGGAATGGTGGTTCCAGTGTTTCATTGGTCTTATGACTGCCATTGAATTCTGAAGTAGGTGAGGCAACAGTTGGCTGTATGTGACGGGAATTGGGTCAAAACGGGTTATCCTTTTTTCTCGATTAACTGGTGGTTTGTAGTAATTCAGGATTGGATTTTGGTTCCATTGGTTTTGTTTGGAAAACGTGGCAAGTGGTGGTTGGACCAGGGGTGGTTGATAATAAGGTGGCCTTGAAGGGTGATATTGGGGGTATGGAGCTTGTGAGGTCGCAGCCACATATGGATAGGGAATGTAGGGAATTTGGGGTATCGGAGGTTGAAAATTTGGAGGTCGATAAGAATTCATGGTTGGAGAATAAGAGACCCTTGGGTTTGCCATTACAGCGTTAGCATCCCCTTCTTTCTTCTTTGTGAATCCCATATGGGGTTTCTTCACACCACTCGTTGCACATACGATCTTACCACTTCTCATACCACTTTCTACTCTTTCTCCTATCATGACCATGTCAGAAAAGTTCGATGACATATTTCCGATCATCTTATCATAAAAGAACGACTGAAGAGTATCCCTAAACATACCAACCATTTCCCTTTTAGATAAAGGAGGATATACTTGCGATGCCACTTCTCTCCACCGTTGTGCATATTCTTTGAATGTTTCATTGTCCTTTTTCAACGAATTTTGCAATTGCATCCTGTCAGGGGCAATGTCAATGTTATACATGTATTATTTCAGGAAGGCATCCACCAAATCTTTGCACGAACGGATTCGATTTCGCTCAAGATGCATATACCAATTTAATGATGCCCCACTTAAACTGTCTTGAAAAAAATGGATGAGAAGTTTGTCATTATGAGCATGAGAAGCCATATTTTTACAATACATGGTCAGATGGTTTTTAGGACATGTGGCACCTTTATATTTTTCAAACTCAGGTATCTTGAATTTTGAAGGGATCGTCACATCGGGAACCAAGCACATATCAAAATATTCGAGACCATAGACACTACTTCCTTCAATTGCTTTTATTCGTTCTTCTAAAACATGGAATTTTTCTTTCGACTGTGTATCATCACCAACATGAGGTTGTTGCCAATTTCCGTTAGCATCAAAATGGGGTACTTGGGGTGCACTGAATGGAATACTTTCTGAGGGTATAGTGTTTTGGGGTGGCACGTATCCCATAGGAGATGAGATTTGTGGTTGGTTTAGGCTTTGGGTGTTGATAGTTGAATGGTTTGGATTATTGTCCATGGGGTTGATGACTATGGGCGGAGTATAACCAGGTGGGAGACCATACATAGGAAATTGCATGGCTGGCGCGCAAAACTGTTGGGTAGTTTGGGTAAATCCTGGTGGGTGAGACGGGGTAGCTTGATGTTCTTCATTTGTAGTTGGAGGATTCTCATCTGTATTATCCTTCGTTGTTAAAGCCTGTATAGCCTCTAGGATTCTATTAACCTTGTCCTTCAGTTGGCTAACATCTGCTCTCATCACTTCTTGGTTTTGCTCAAGTTCATCCATGATCTTGGATTTTGCGCGAGTCTGATAAGGGTGTCGGGGAAACAACTTTATTGATTTTTTCTGAAAGATCATATGATGCTAGTTAAAAAAATGAAGATTTATATGCATGCATGTGGGTATTAGAGAACCATTGATTTTGCAACCTATGCACAAACATCTTTTTAGAGAACTCAAAACAAGCTCATTCATTAATAATTAAAAAGGTAAAGGTGCAACATTTCTCTATATCTGAAATACATTGTTTCTACCGCTCTCGGCGAATTAAACTATTCATTGCTTCTATCAAACTATTACAATGTTGAATGAAAGTAAGAATCTCAACAGGTGTGACAGATGGAACTATGCTTGCTTCTACTTTCCTTAAGAGTACGGGACCCTTTCGATGGATTGGTTGGCTATGAAAGTGAGTTTTTCACAACGATTCGTCCACATTATCCCTTTTTGCCCAAGCATCTCTATTGCTTCCACTTGTTCCATCATTCGGTTTCGTAACATATTTTCTTCCTCTTGTTCCTTCCACCACGCATCACGGTACATAGCAACAACTTCTTGTTTTTCAATTTTTTCTTCTTCTATCCTTGTCTTATATTCTACTACCACTCTCTCCAACTGTTGTTTTAAATCTTCCAATTGTCTTTTTGCATTTCTTTCACTGATTTCTGAATCTTTCAACCATTTTCTCAACTTTTCAACCTCCTCTCGTGCTTGGTCTCTTTCTTGTCTTCTCAAACATAAAGACTCGTTTGAAGCCCTTAAATTGCATTGAAGCTTGAGCTTATAATCCTCATCTACCTTCGCCCTCTTATTTAATCTTTCAAGAGAAATCGTCTTCTGCTCATTTTCCAACAGGGCAATCTAATATGCTCGACAGACTACCATCAACTCTTCTTGCATATTCTTCTTTTCCTCTTCTGCCTCTAGAATTGATGCTTGCAACTTCTCAATTTCTTCACTAACGATAATGGGTTGCATTGGTGTTTCATTATCACCTCAGATGTACGACGAAAAGGCAGATTAATCTTTTGGACCCTATTCTTGACCCACTGTCGGTAGCAATCATCTGCACCACAACTTCTACTTCCTAGTTCCTTCCCTTTTCTGATTATCGTATTCCAAGATTGACGTACTCTCCTCAAGGCCAATATTGGGTTATAATTCACACAAACTCTGGTCCCCATAAGTGGCACATTAGGGAATGTTCCACATTGGTATATTACTTCTTTTACCTCTCGCTATCTCGCATACCATCAGACTGTTTTTTCATTAAGATCTACCAACCTCCGAGCCCATTCTCGATTATCCTTTATGTCAACACAATAATTCTAGAAATCATTGATAGGGCAACGCTTTTGGCACTCACTATCAAACATATGATTCACCAACCAGACGTACAAAACAGGTAAACAATACAAAATTCGCTTGCCTTTTTTTTTCATGACAGTAGTTAAGTGTATAGTACACGTCAGCGAGGACGGCTGTTGTAGGATTTTCTCCTCTATTCTTCAAAGCTAGGAAGACATCGATTGCTGCTAAATCAATAATTTCTTCATCACTCGGGAATAGAACAACTCCATAGATGGTGAGAGCTAGCACCTCCATAAGAGCACTCCAATCTTGGGATTCAGCTAAATGATGTGCTCTTTCCTCAAAAAAAATTCTTAGAAAACCAGAAGCCCCTTTCTTCTTTTGGCTAATCAACATTTCCTCTTCAACCCTTAGTATCTCAGCTACTTTGGTTGTTGATGGATAATTTCCCATGTAACGATAAGGTTTCCCTTTTTCTAGTGAGTAGCCTAAAATTGGTCCAAACTCTTCCAAAGTAGGCACAAGTCGGAAGTCTTGAAAGGTAAAACATCTCAAAGGAGAGTCGTAGAATTGAGCCAAAGCGGTAATATTTCTTATGATTTCTGGGCTTTCTTCTTTCTTATTTTCTGCACACTCAATTAAATTATAAGTGCATTATTTGTTCCCAAAAAAACCTTTTCTTATCATCAAAACAAGATAAGGAATTTGTTCTCCAAACCTTGTCGGTTCAAACAATCTTCCCCTTTTTGATGATGAGAAAACATCTATTTTTGTGAACAATTTAACAAAGATAATAAAGCATAATATATAACAATAAAGCATAAGGCTCCCCCTAACTCTATGCATATTTAACAGTAATAGTTTAGAGTAATGTCTTAACTTTTACAAGACCTCGCCCTGTTTGAAGGTTTAAAAAAAAAACGAACTGGGATTTTTTAAAATTGTTCTAAAAAACTATTCTCCTATTTTTTGTCATCAGACAAAAGGAGTGAATCAGTCGGACTTATTACACAAACATATTAAGATTAGTTATAGAAACAATATTAAGATTTTCTTTTATAAACTCAAATATGTCTACAATAGGGGTTATTTTAAAATGTCTGTCCACTGATAATCAATGTCAACAAACTTAATATCTAAGGTTCCTTTTTTAACAAAGTCTCTTATAAAGTGATGTTTTATTTCTATGTGTTTAGCCATAGAGTGCAAAATCGGATTTTTAGTTTAGGATATAGGAGAGGTGTTATTACAGTTTATAGGAATTTTACTCTCATAAAGCTTGTAATCTTCCAGCTGATGCTTCATCCATAGGAGTTAAGTACTACATCCTATTGCTCAGATATATTCTGCTTATGACGTTGATAAAATAATGGTGATTTTTCTCTTGCTGAACCATGAGATTAGATTGCAACCTAGGAAAGTGCAGTTTCCACTGGTGCTTTTTCTTTCAAGTCTGTCTCATGCGTAGTGAATCACACTATGAAAGTGCAAACACGAGAAGGGGGTTGAATTATGCTAATTTGTTGAAGGCTAGTTGGTTTTTATGAATTACTTAGATAAGAAACAATTGGATTCAAAGGCAGCAAACAATGAAAGCATAAATAATTGAACACATAGATTTATCCTAGTACACCACTAACTTGGCTACATTCAGTCCCCTTATTCAGAAGGCTTTAATCCACTAATTCAAATACCTTGAATTACAAAACACCTGACCATCGAAGCTAGTCTTCCAAAATAGTTTGACAACCCCAGACTTCTGAGGAATTAACCACTTTGACCCTACTAGCCAAGTCTTCTCCTAACAACTTGACAACCCAAGATTGAAGAAGGAACTAAACCATTATCGGGTTGGATACAAAATATTGGAACTTTAAGTGTTTGCTTATAACAAAGCTAAGAATAATAATAACTCTCAGACTCTAAGAAAAAACACTTCGAAAATATTTCTAACTTGAACAAGTGTTTCTCTCTTTGAACTCTAAGATGAATTTAAAATTTTGAGCTTGAGTTCTTCTACTCTTTTATGATTTTTTGATGATCTTCTTCTTCAGTCTTGTGTATCTATTTATAGATAATATTAGGGCTTCAATTTAATCCTGGTTTAATTATGAATTGTATCTTCCATTCTAGCTTGGTCAACAATGATCTTATTCAAAAATAATTCAGAACAAGATGCTTTTTGATAATATGTTCTTTAGTCAATTCTTTATTTCTGAATCTAATCTAAGCAGTTTTTCTAGATTGATTATGTTCGTATTTATTTTTTCAGATTGAGTTTGTAAAGTCTTCAGATTGATTATTTCGTATTTTGTTCAGATTGAGTTTGAAAATTCTTCAAATTGATTATGTTCATATTTTGTTCAGATTGAGTTTATAAATTCTTCAGATTGATTATGTTCGTATTTTGTTCAGATTGAGTCTGTAAATTCTTCAAATTGATTCTGTTTATATTTTGTTGTAGATAGACCTTGATAAAACCTTCTTCAAATCTTGACCATATCTTCTTTTCAACTGGGTCAAATATTTTATTCAATTCTTATCTGAATCAAATCTTATTTTAGATTTTCTTTAATTATAAATCTGAATCAAATCTTATTTTAGATTTTCTTCAATTATAATTCTGAATCAAATCTTATTTTTGATTTTCTTCAATTATAAATTTGAATCAAATCTTATTTTTGATTTTCTTCAATTATAAATTTGAATCAAATCTTATTTTAGATTTTCTTCAATTTTAAATCTGAATCAAATCTTATATTAGATTTTCTTCAATTATAAATCTGAATCAAATCTTTATTTTAGATTTTCTTCAATTATAAATTTGAATCAAATTTTATTGTAGATTTTCTTCATAAACTTGAATCTTCTTTCATATGTTGTGAAGTCAAATATATTGTTCTCATTCAATACTTTTGTTATAATCAAAACTTTAAGTTTAAAGAAACTTGGTTCCAACACACTATCCCACTAACATGTACTCAGAAGATTGCTTATAGAATAAAATAAGGTTAGTTGTGCCTTTCAGGTATCTAAAGATCATATTAACTGCCATTAAGTGGGATTCTTTTGGATCTGCCTGAAACTTGGCGCGCACACACACACTAAACATAATATTAGGCCTAGATGTAGTTAAATAAAGTAAATAACCTATCATGCCTCTGAAGGTTTTCTACTCAACCTTGCCTGGATCATCTTTGTCTAGTGAGCAGGTTGGATGCATTTGAGTGCTTATTGGTTTGCATTCATCTATCTTGAACTTCTTAAGAAGCTCTGTTGTATACTTAGTCTGATGAATCAAAACTCCATTGTGCTTATGTTGAATCTACATTCCTAAGAAGAACTTCAGTTCTCCCATCATGCTCATTTTGAATTCCTTGCCTCTGGAACAAATGTCTCAGTGTAGTCAATACCTTCTTGTTGACTGTAACCTTTAGCTACTATTCTAGATTTATTTCTTATCACTTCTCCTTTTTCATTCAGCTTTTTTCTGAATTCTGACTTTGTTCCTATGGGCTTCTTATCCTCTGGTCTTGGAATAAGATTCTAGGAATCGTTTCTCTTGAATTTATTCAGTTCTTCCTGCATTGCCAGAATCCAACCATTTTCCGATCGAGCTTCATCTACAAATGTTGGTTCAATTTGAGATAATAGACCAAACATTTATGTGTTCTTCAAGGCATATCTGGTCTTCATAGAATCACTTGCTTTTCCAATAATAAGTGAGTCTGGATGTGATTACTTGTATTTCCATCTAGTTCTGGATTCTAGAGGGTCTTAATTGGTTCTTATGTTATCCTCTAGTCTTACCGATTCCTCTGATTTGCCTTGCTATTTTGGTCTGCCAGCATCTTCTAATTTCTCTTCTACTTCTGGTGCTTCTGGTTTTCCTGCAAAATCATCATCTTGCTCTGACCTTTTAAAGTTAAGTTATTTGTCGTCAAACTTAACATTGATGGACTCTTCCACAATTAGAGTTTTCAAATTGTATACTCTATAGGCTTTAGACCTTTTAGAGTATCCTAAGAGGATGCACTTCTGTGATTGAGTCAAATTTGCCAAGCTTTTCTTTGGTGTTTAAAATATAAAAAATATAGCCAAATTGTGTAAAGTAGGAAATGTTGGGATTTTTACCCTTCCTTAGTTCATAAGGAGTGTTGTTTAGAATTTGTCTGATCTAGACTCTATTCTGAACATAACATGCAATATTTACTGCTTCTGTCTAGAAGTGCTTTGCAACATTCATTTCATTAATCATGGTGTGTGCCATCTCTTGAAGAAACCTATTTTCCCTTTCTACAACCCCGTTCTATTGAAATGTTATAGGAGAAGAAAAATTATGTAGGATTCCATTCTCTTCACAGAAGTTTTCAAAAAAGGAGTTTTCAAACTCACCACCATGATCACTACGAATTGTTGTGATTGAAAGACATTTTTCATTTTGCATTTGCTTACAGAAGGTAGTGAATGCCTTATATGACTCATCCTTGTGTCTTAGGAATTTTATCCATGTCCATCTAGTGTAATCATCAACAATAACAAGTCCATATTTTTTACCATTGACAAAGGCAGTTTTAACTAGACAAAACAAATTTATGTGTAAAAGTTCACGGCGTCTTGTTATGGATACAATTTTTTTTAAGAAAAAGAACTCTTAGTTTGTTTTCCTTTATGGTATGTTTCACAAAAAAACATTTGATTTGTACTCGAGATTTGACAGCCCTCTAAGTAGTTCTTGTTTACTTAATTTATAGATTAATCTCAAATTAGCATGACCTCTTGTTCCTTATTCCTTATTCCTCTTGTTCCTTATAATTTATAGATTTGACATCTGATGTGCCAAGTCATTTATTCCTTATTAACAAACATAAGACACTTGACCTCTTGTTTTTGTAGATTAAAAAGATTTATTTTGTACAAGTTATTCTGCCTTTGACCAGTAAAAAGTACACCCCCATCAGTTTAACAAACATAAAACATAAGACTTTTGATTGAAGACAACATCATAACCGTTGTCGCTTAATTAACTTATGCTCAGTAGGTTATGCTTCAATCCTTTAACAAACAAAACATTTTTAATATAAGGTGAATAACCATTAGCAATTGTACCAGAACCTGCTATCCTTCCTTTTTGGTTGACTCTGAAACTTACTGTTCCTCATTTCTTCAAAATCAAGTCTTGGAACATAGACCTTTCTCACGTGATGTGTTGTGAGCAGCCACTGTCTAGGTACCATGATTGGTGTTTTAATCCTGCAACTAAGGATATCTGCAAGAGGAATTATTTTGTGTTTAGCTACCCAAATCAGAGGCAGTGAGCCTTCATCAGATTTGGTTTTTTAGTTGCGTGTAGAGCGTGTGCCTTCAGAGTCAATTTCTAGAGTCACGACTTTTATCAAAGTTAGAGCCATTGTCTTTTTTTAACCATGAAAAATGATACATTGACTTTTCAGCTTGTGTTGACTTTTTCTATTGTGTCAACTTTTTTATGTTACGTTGATTTTTTCATGTTGTGTTGTTTTTAATGTTATGTTGACTTTTTCATCAGAGTGAGACATAGTACGAAGTTCTGAGTTAGACCTAATCATCTTCTGGTGTTGAATCACTGGCGAGAGGCAACTTAGTAGAGGTAGAGTCAACATTGTACATCAGAGTTAGATGCTTGCCTTTGTTGCTTTGTTGGAAGCAGCTTATTGGAGCATGTTACCCTTGACTTCAAAGTCTTATCTTCATAGGTGAAACCTTGGAGGTAGATTATCAGAGTCATATCCTTAGACTCAAATACTTAGAGGCAGAGGCAAATCCCTAGAGGCGTCTCCTTTAAAGACAACGAAGGGCGTGTTTTGTTTCTTTCCTCTAATTCGTCCTTTTATTCCATTTCCTCTTAATCTAGTTGTTTCCTCTTATGCGCAACACATTGAAGGGCGCGTGTTGTTCCTTTCCTCTAATCCTTCCTTCAATTTCATTTCCTCTTAACCCGTTTGCTTCCTCTAATGCACAACACATCGAAGGGCGTGTGTTGTTCCTTTCCTATGATTTATTTGCTTCTGATTGTTTCCTTTTCTCTGATCTATTTGCTTCTGATTGTTTCTTTTCCTTTGGTGGTATCCTCTGGTTGTATGATTCGGTAGTATCCTATAGTGGTATGCTTTGGTGGTATCCTCTAGTGGTATGCTTTGGTGGTATCCTCTAGTGGTATGCTTTGGTGGTATCCTCTGGTGGATGCGTTTCCTCTGATCCTATGGGTGTTTCCTATGATTTATGGGCTTTCTTCTTTCTTATTTTCTGCACACTCAATTAAATTATTAGTGCATTAAATTGTTCTCACAAAAATGTTGTTTTTGGTATGAATTTTGACAATGCTCTAGGACCTAATGGTTTTGGTGCTTATTTCTTGAAAAGTATTGAGAAGTGGTTGGTCATGATGTTTTCCAAGATGTTCATCAATTCTTTATCCATGATTTAATTCTTCTTAGTTATAACTCTAATGATGTTGTGCTAATTCTTAAGATTGCCGATCCTAGTAAAATGGAGCACTATAGACCCATTGCCCTTGCCAACTTAAAATTCAAAATTATTACTAAAGTTCTTGCTGACAGGCTGACCATTATTATGCCTAATATCATATCTCCTCAATAAAGGGGGCGTCATTCAAGGTAGATATATTGGTGATTATATTTTTCTCACTTTAGAAGCTATTAATATGCTTCATACTAGAACCCTTGATGGAAATTTGGTTCTCAAGATTGATATAAGAAAAACCTTTGACATTATAGATTGGATTCTTTATCAAAGGTCTTCAGGGTTTTGGTTTCAACAAGTTCTTTCATTGGATTAGAATCATCCTCAAGTCTGCTAAGCTTTCCATATATGTTAATGGTAAGTCCTTTGGTATCTATTCTCGTCAAATGGGGGTTAGGCAAGACGATCCATTATCTTTTCTCTTATTTTGCATTGTTGAAGAGGTTCTTAGCAAGGCTATATCCAAGTTGTTTGATTACGACTCCCTATTTTTGATGAATGGTTCTAGAGGCATTTATATTCATTTCTATGTTATGTACACCAATGATTTGATGATATTTGTGCAAGACCTCTCTTTCCAATGTTAAAAATATACAAAGTCTTTTTGATTGATATGCCAATATCTCTTGTCAATAGGTTAATCCTAATAAATCAACCATTAATGTTGGAATTGTTTCCATTAGAGGACAAAATATCTTAGTTGTTTTGCGTAGGTTTTCTATTGGTTCTCTCCCTTTCACATATCTTGGAATACATATTTTCAAGGAAAAGCCTAAAGTTTGTTATTTATATTCTATTTTTGATTGAATAAAGGATAAATTTGCATCTTGGAAATCCTATCTCCTCTCTATGGCAGGTAGAATTCAATTAGTGCAAAGTGTCATTCATAACATGTTAATTTATAGCTTCCACATTTATTCTTGGCGGATTTCTCTTCTCAAGGATATATGGATTAGGAATTTCATCTAGTATGGCGATACTGAGCATGGAAAATTGGTTACTGTTTCCTGGCTTAAAATTCAGCATTCTCTTAATGAAGATGGTCTTGGATTAAGGTCTTTGAGATACATTAACAATGCTGTCGTTATTAACATTGGTTAGAACTTAGTTCCTTCTAGTCAACATTAGGCTATTCTTCTTAGACGTTGATTTTTTCGAAGGCATGGGCACATTAAATATCATGTTGATTCTTCCATGTTGGGTGTAGGTAGAACTATGCTACCTACTATATACGAGAACAACAAATGAAACATGGTAAGAGTGACTAGATTTACTTTTGGGTTGATACTTGGTGGAAATATTCTTTGGCTTCTACTGTCAATAATTTCATTTATAATTTCATTTAGGATCAACATTGGAAAGTTCCTTTTGTTCTCTTACATAATTATCCTTAGTTGATTGCCTTGCTTGCTAAAGCTACTATTCCTCATTGTGATTGTGAGGATAATCTATTTTGGAGATTAAACAATTAGGGAGTTTTAAGAACACTTATCTATTCTTCAAGCCATTAGGACAACATATTTTTTGGGCCAAAGCTATTTGGCATAATAACATTCCTTCTTCCAATTCTCTCACGCTTTGGAGATTGATGTATAAGGTTTTTATCGAGGCAAAAGTTTGTATCCTTGAGGATTGTTTTCTTGGGGTTTTTGTATAGTCCCCTAAGAATCTTGTGTTTTTTTTTCTTCTATTTTTACTTTTAATAAATTTTTAGAGTGCTGCAAATGATAAGTAATTAACTTAGGGTGCCAATATAGTTGGGATGTCAGGTTAATCATGTCATGCCTTTGCATTTTGTTTTTGCTAAAAAAATATTTGTATGTGTTAAGAGTCCCAATTGGATGAGATAAGATATGACAAAATGTTTATAAGTGGTGAGTAGTCTTCATCCTACAAGCTGGGTTTGTGGGGTTGTGTTAATCCAACTTAAATTCTAAGATGATATCAAAGCCTATTAAAGATGCATTGAGAACCATATGTTATCAGGTTACCGCTATTGGGCCACTCGGATCACGCCCAAATGTTTAGTTCTAGGCGTGATGGGGTGTTAAGAGTTCCACATTTGATGAGATAAGATCTGACAAAATATTTATAAGCGGTAGATAATCCTCACCTTACAAGTAAGAGAATTTTTACAGACGAATCCAAAAATCCCGATGTCGAGGCCTAAAAATTATGCGAATAAATATCATTTTTTTACATATAAATAAATATTAATTAATCATCTCAAAGCATCCGAGGCTGATTTGTTCTTCACCAAAAAATACTTTTGTGCTTTTGATGTCTCATTTTTGTCCTCTTTGTGTATGATTCAGCCCACACTTTTAAATCAACAAAAAAAACTCCAAAAACAATCCAAATTTAAGTTGGGCTCCACACCTATATATCACGTGCAGTCATGATCCATACTTAAATAAAAAACATATAAGAAAATAAATTTAAGTCTCTGTGCCTAATCAATTAATATTATGCACCCAAATTTTTTTACTACAACTAAATTAAAATAAACATGAACGAGCAACACTTTAAGAGTCGAACCCTTCTTTTCTATTCTTGAAACTAACTTTTTATTCTTAAAGATTGGGTCTAACGTGTCCCTTCTAGGTTTTCACCATTTCCTCTCTCTTCAAGAAAATTCGACCTCGAATTTGTAGTTTCAATACCCCTGGGTCAAAAATAAATCGAAAGAATCCATCATATGTAACTTTTCATTTAGAGAACTTTTCATTTTGATTTGAAGGATTTGTGTGCCTTACATCATCTTGCAGTTTTTGAACATAATGATTTTTTTCCATGTTTGTAATGGCTTTCTAGTTGTTGAGAAAATCCTTCTTTATCCACTTTGTTCCCTTCATGACGTAAATAAGAAATGTTAGACAATTGAATAATATTAGAAAAATCCCAACAATTGAGCACACAACCCAACTTAGAGGAAGGTATTAGTGTAGTAGTATGCCATGACTTCCCAACATATTTCTCTAGCAAATCAAGATCTATGTCTGCATTACTTTGTTCGTATGGAAACACTTCTACATTTGTTTTTTTGCAAGCTTCCTTTGGAATTTCATCCATAACCATGCCTTCTTGATAATAAAATCATCACAACTAGGAAAAATGTTAGGATTCCAACAAGTATCTAAGATGACATTATTTACCTCTATTTCTTTTAGATCTCCCTCTCTTTTGGTAGTCTCTTTTTCTTTCGCCTCACTTTCTTTTACAACGAGACTATGTCTTTTTAGCATTTTTTTTCATTCACTCTATACTTCACTTCAATTTTACGGATTTCCTCTTTAAATATTTCAAAACTAACGGTCATCTCTCTTTCCATTTTCTCATTTATTTTAACTCTTATTTCATTATCTCTACTTGCCCTCTCATTTTCTCTATCTCTTTTTTCATAACTTCTACTATTCCTTCCTAAGCACTCATTCCTTTTAGAAATTCATCGTTTTGTCGATGGATTAACCTCTCCAAATGTTCAAACAATATTTCTTCTATTTATGGAGACATTTTTTTTTTCAAATTTTTTTATATCTCTCACTTTTTTTTCAATACTTCAAACAAAATATAAAATGTGAAGGGATTGCAAAGATAAAATGGAAATTTTAAAATTTTAACATAAAATGGTCCATAGAGAACCTTGATCTGGTTACAAATTGATGACAGACAAATGATGATAAAATATGGGAAGAAATTAAAATAAATAAACAAAAGGTGGATTTGAGGAAGGAGATGGTAAATGGTAGATTTTTCCTTCCACAATCAAAATGATTAATAAGCCAAGGGGAATAGCCACAATGGTAAAAAAACCATTAATAAGATTCAAATATTTCTAATCCAAGAACTTAAAGAGGATGAGAAAATTTCACTCTCAATTATCAAAGAGAAATATTTTTTTTATTTAATCCAATATGTCTTTTCTTCATATATGAGGCATATATATTTAGGAGTCATGTGCTGATTGGTAGAAGAAAAGAAAAGCAACATTAAACTAACTTTAATCCTAGTGGCTAGGTTAACTTTCTTAATAAAAGTATTGTCTAGTATTAATTAGAAAATAGTTACAAAACAATCAAAGAAAAATCAAGAGAAAATTTTTTACAACCCTTTTTGTTTGTGCCTATTTTTTTTATTTTGATAATATTCTAATAAACCCCATAAAACAATAAAAATAATACAAATTCGTGGTAACTTCTAGCCCTAAAAGCTGAATTTGATATTGAGTCTAAAAGATAAATTGTAGATAATTCTATAAGTTTTTCAACGAATCAAAGGTCACTTCAATTAGACATCTACAAATATGGCAATTTCAATCAAAATTAATCTACAAAGAATTGATTCAAAACAAAGTAGACAAGTCAACGTCTACAAAAATGACAATTTCAATCAAAATTAATTTGATTTATTTATTTATTTTACTATTGAGTTAATTTTTTTTGTAATGAGAGATCATCTTAGGATCTCATCAATCCCTTCCTCTTCAAGATTGAATTTGAAATGATGACTTCCTCAACGCCGTCGAAATCAAATTAGGAGTTGCGATGGTGAAAATGGTGAGAGACGCCACAATTGAGGTAAATATCCGATTGATAAGTTGGAAAGACGTCACAATCAACTATGATGGTTTTGATCGATAAGTCAAAGATGTGTGCTATAGAAAAACGATAAGCTCAAAGGTGATTCAAAAGAACCAAGATAATCAACTTTCAATTTTGATTTTCAATTGAATTCTAATTTTATTCAATCACAATTCACTTACAAATAACATAGAGAAGAAACTTTTTGTCTTCCAAAACCCAAGACTTAAAGTCAATTGAAAGCCTAATTGATCACTATAATGGCTGCTCTTCAATTGGACATTTACTAGTCCCATAAAGTGTATGTTACACCTCTCCAACAATCATGTCTTGCTTAACAAAAAAAATACATGCAGATGCTAGTATTATGCCTTTGAAAAAAAAAACATACTCCATTCGTCTCACAAATCACAATGAATGTCACTTTACCAAAAAACAAAATTGTCTCAAAATGAATATCATTCACAATTTTCATACTTTGCATTGATAACAATTAAAAACTCACCAATAGTTAAGATGAGAAGTTTGATAAAATGACTAATCTCTTCTAATTATTGTATTTCTTAATATGTGTAGAAAAATCATAAACGACACTCATTATGAGCCAAAACAAGTAAAATGCGACTAATAAATCCAAAACGAAAATAACAAGCTTTGGTGGGCCAAAATGCAGCAAACAAGTGTGGAACACCATTATACACATTAAAACTTATTTAAAATAAAATTAAAGGGTCCTTCAAACATGTATTCTAAGGGTACATATTATGAATTTTAAAATTGGAAATTGTTTGTTAAAAAATAAAACTTTTTAACCTTTCAATAAGTTGGAATACACAACTTTCATGGTAACATCTCTATATTTGATATCTTAAAATCTACTCTTGGAGCATAGGTTAGCTTTAAACAAAAATTAAATTAGATAAAATGTATATCAAACTATTCTTCTTTTAATTTTTAAGATTGACTTCAAGTATTCTTCGTAGGTTCTTATTACTTGAACAAGGGAGGGGCCACAACTTATGCATACCCTCCCTTAGTTCCGTCTATGGATCGGAGCACCACGGTAGCGGTGGTGCGCAACTGTCTCTTATAAGGCCTCCCTCATTTCCCCCACGGAGCATAAATAGTTTGGAGAAGGGTCACTTACTCCGCCGCGCAACACCACTATAAAGTTTTTCAAATAAACATTAATGAGATGGCCACATGGCGATATTTCAACCATAAGATTTATCCAATGGGTTAGAACTTTGAAAAGGTAGAGCAATGTTTCCCGCCGCGTCTACATCAGTTAATCCGGATGCGTTATTCTTTCTCCTAGCTTGTATGATTGAGTATTTCATATTTCATTTTCTACATATATTCGAAATAAAATTAGAGTTGTATTAATTTGGCGTTATAATGTTGCAATGAATGAATACATGTAATTAATTGTACATGCTATGATAGTTCCTTGTTTTGGACCCCTGAAAATTGAAATGACACAAGAAAGAATGTCAAGACAAGGAAGAGTACCATGGCAAAAAGTTAATGTGTGCCGTATGGGATGTTTTTATGTCATCCTATGGTGAAAACTCTTTTGTACTACACAAATGCATATCTTTGAAAGAAATTCTGGTACACAAAAGTATATATCAAATCCGTACCTATCATTCCTCCACCCAATCTTCTTTGTATCATTCCTCACTTGGTCAGTGTTTTGTCTGATCATGTTAAAATGTTTTTTTAGGGTACAAGATACTAAAAGTATAATTTTTTTATAAAAAAAATATATTTTGACTTTCATAACGTAGAAAATACAAATTTTAAAATAAAATTTCCATATTGAGTTATTAATATTTGAAGTACTCATTCCCCTATTTTAAACTTTCAAACTCATAAAACATAAAAAAATCATCAAACTCGTTCCTCCTATTGTCCAGTTTTATACTTCCATCATTGTCAAAGTAGAAAAATGAAAAAATAAAAAAAGATGTTACAACTCAAATAAATTGATTTGATTTGGGTAGTTAGTATGATCAGATCTGAATTGAAATCGAAAAAGAGTTGTGAATAGTGAAACTGTGAATTTCGAGTATGTGAGGGGTGAGAGGGATGAGTGAAATTGTGGTATATCTAAGTCTTAATTGAATTTGAGTGTGAAGGTTATGAGTTAGTATTTGAGATTAAATTTGAAAGTTATGACTTTGACCAATTATGAGTTAATTATTGAAAAAATATTATGTGTTTGGAATTGAATAGTTTTGTTAAATGATTAAATTAATTGATATTGATTTTTTTAAAACATTATTTTTTGTTAGCAGTAGAAACATCACTCAATTCAGTGTCCATAAAATGCAGAAGATAAATGAGATGAAGAAAATGAAGGTTAAATAAGAAGAGTGGGTTTGAGGATTTTTCATTCTTCCTTTTTCTTAGTTTGAAAAGTTGGATTTGAATTTGTAAGTTATTGATTTAAATATTATAGATTTGATTAATTTTCGAGATTTATAGATTGAAGGAGATCATAAATTTATTGGTTTGTTAGATAAAACAGCTGACACACGTACAAAACTTAATGTTTTTTTGGTAAAAATTAACGAAAATGATCAATTTAACTAACAAAAATATAATTAAAGGATAAAAACAGAACGAAAAAATAATTAGAGAATAAAAGTGAAACTACTAAATAAATTAAAAAACTAAAAAAAAGTAATTTAACCAAATTTTTTACATATTACATAAAAATTGATTGCATATTTATTTACATGTCCTAGTTTTTTGGTATATACTTGTACTGTAATACACCATTCGTTGTCTATGGAGCTTTCAAAAGATGATTCTTCGTCATCCTCCCATACTATGTAGGGTCTTCAACCTTTTCCTTCTGCTTTTCTAATTTTTTGAACCTTTTCCTTTCTTCTTTGTAAGATTTGGGCAGTCGCTCTTACCAGCTTTGCCACACTAAAACAAGTAACATAGCTTGAATATTTCTTACTTGATCTTCTATACTTCATGAAGTTCTTGTCACTGTGACTTAATCCTTTCGTTTAATAAACCTGATTTATCGCTTTACGAACAAGTTCATTTCTTCATCACTTGTACAATCTTCGTCACTTTCACTACTATTTGATTGCTCTCCCATTTTTGCCTTAGACGATGAGGCTTTAAGAGCTACAGACTTTTTATCCTTGTCTTTTTCTTCTCTTTATCCTTAATTTTCTTCTTAACAATTTATTCATGCTTATCCAATCTTATGAGCTCATGCTCATGTTCTTCTAACATTCCGAAAAATGTAGTGATAGTCATCGTTGCAAAATTTCTTGACTCTTTGATAACAGTCACTTTGGGTTGCCACTCTCTACTAAGACATCTTAACACTTTGTTCGTTAAATCCTTGTATGGTATTAAATCCTTGTATGGTATAGTTTTACCCAAACCATCTAATTTGTTCATATGTGTGAACCGTTTCGGCATATTGGCAACAGTTTTCCCTTGCTTCATGCGAAACAGTTCATACTCTTGTTTGAATGCGTTGACTCTCGAACGCTTAATTCACTCATGCCCTCGTGGGTAACTTGTAAAGTGTCCCACATAGTTTGTAAATTCTTATAATGTAAAATTCGATAGTATTCATGAACTCCTAAAGTAGAGATAAGAATATTTCTATTGACATGTACAAAAAGAAATTTCCATTGAATGAGGTTTCGATATCTTACACCTTAGTAAATCAAATTTCTATTTTAAAAAGGTTCAAGTATCATACATGCGAAAAAATCATCAAGAACATAATTTTTTTTATCAAAGATTCACAAAATTGCGTCAACAACAATTACATTAATTAAAGAGATTAGGAGATAGAGAAACCAACACCAAATTTATACCGATTCAACCATCTTCTTCCTCTCACAATCGAGTCCTCTCCAGTCTAGTCTTCTCACAATGAGTGAGCGAGTTTCTTCCTTTTTCAATATAGTCGAATGAATGTTTGATTACAATAAAAAATTTCCTTGAGCCCTATGATTCTAAAACATTATGAATCAAATGCCTTCTTTCCATTGAATCTTGAAAAATCCCAAATTTAGAAATCCTTCAAAATTTGGTCTTCATGATCAACTTGAAATAGCAACAATTCAATCATGAAGCATCCAACCCTTAAACCTTCGATCTGTATTTAATTTTCCCCCTTTCATAGCTTGAAGGTTTTGAAATCTAAAAACTTAGAATTCTTAAACTCGGTGAAAATAACGCAATTCTTTTCCTTCAACAGTTTCAATTGAAATACTTTCAATCCTCATAAACTAGAACACTCACAACAAAGAATCTTAATAGTTTTCACAGGGACATTGTGATGAATGAATTTAATAGAAAAAGTGAACGATCCTTCCATTAGAATTATTGATGAAGGTGTATAAATGTAGTGAAATGAGAAAACAAATTTGAGGTACTAAAATTTTGAAAAGTACCTGCTTGATTTGAATCACATTAGTAGGTTGATTCGACTCAACATAATTCCAATTCAAAGTGATTTTGACAAGGTGATTCGAATCACATTTCTATCACTTGCTCAAAAATGCAAAAAATAAATAGTGATTCTAATCGCATACAAGCATGATTTGAATCAACATAATCCAATTTAAAGTGATTCAAATCACATATAACAAATTTGAATTACAATACAAAATGTGTGAAAATTGTTATTTTAATGCATTTTTGATATTCAATGTTTCAATGGCCATAATGACTTAAAAACTAGTTTTAATGCATGTTCAAAATATTAGTTTTCTCAGATCCAAAGATAATGGGGATTATTGAGAGAGATTTATTTACATCATCTAATCTAAATCTACTTTTGACATCACTCAAAATACACCCACATTAAAGAGGAACAACTTTTGGATGAAATTTTAAGACTTTGGGAAAGGATTTGCATCCTACAGAAGGATGATTGTGGAGGAAGAACACAAGATAAGTTAAGTTTTCATCTGGGAGCAACTAAAATGTATCCAGATCTAAAGATGTTTTTGCGGTTTAGAATGAAGTGGCGCATAGTATAATATGTTCAAAGTTTTTAGTTGTGTTAGAAAGAAAAGATTGAGCACCAGAAACTGACAAGATTGTTGCAACCCCTGTATACTACATGATGGAATAACAATGGATTTTGTGAGTGTGTTACCAAAAACTCAGAGGAAGTTCGACTCCATATCGGTAATCATTGATAGACTAAAGAACAGTGCACATTTAATACCCGTTAATTAGACCTATAGTTTGGAGAAGTTACCCCAAGTATACATTAAGGAGATTGCCAGACTTCATGGAGTTCTCGCAGGCATAATTAGCGATAGAGATGCCAAACTCACATCAAAGTTTTGGCAACAGCTGAATTAGGAACTTGGCAAAACAAAGTTAAGATTAAGTTGAACTTATCATCCATAAATATGTGGTCAGTTTGAAAGGACGATTCATTCATTAGAAGATTTGTTGCAAGTTTGTGTGTTGGAGCATGAAGGGAGTCGGGATGAATTCATACCATTAACATAATTCACATATAACAAAAAATTTTACCCCAATATCATGATATGAGACGTTGTATAGACACAAATGTCGTACACATTTATGTTTGTACGAAACTGAGGAGAATAAGATTCTTAGATTTGAGTTCCTTTAGAAAACAACATAGAAAGTTAAGTTGATTAAGGACAAGATAAAGATAGCCCAAGATAGACAAAAGAGCTACAACGATAAGCAAAGAATACCGCTAGAATTTGAGGTTAGAGATCATGTATTCATAAAAGTTATACCTAGGACCCGAGTGGGACGAGAAATCAAGACTAAGAAGTTGATACGTACAATGGTTTATTGGAGCTTTTCAGATTCTAGGAAAGGTTTCCCAGAAACTTATCATATTGCGCTACCACCTCACATGTCAAATTTACATGATGTATTTCATGTATTTCAACTAAGGAAGTTGTTGGAACCAAGTTGGTTTTACATTTAGAGTTTTGATTTTAACAAAAGTATTTTATGAGAACAATATATTTGACTTCAAAGAGTATGAAAGAAGATTCATGTTTTTGAAGAAAATCTAAAATAAGATTTGATTCCAAATTATAATTGATGAAAATCTAAAATAAGATTTGATTCAAATTTATAATTGAAGAAAATCTAAAATAAAGATTTGATTCAAATTTATAATTAAAGAAAATCAAAAATAAGATTTGATTCAAATTTATAATTGATGAAAATCTAAAATAAGATTTGATTCATATTTATAATTGAAGAAAATCTTTGACCAAGTTGAAAAGAAGATATGGTCAAGATTTGAAGAATATTTGAAGAAGATTTGATCAACATTTGAAGAAGATTTAATTAAGATTTGATCAAGATTTGAAGAAGATTTAATTAAGATTTGAAGAAGATTTGATCAAAATTTGAAGAAGATTTGATCAAGATTTGAAGAAGATTTGATTAAGATTTGAAGAAGATTTGAAAAAGATTTGATCAACATTTAATGAAGATTTGAAGAATATTTGATTTAAAGAATTTAGAAAGTCAATCTACACAAAATAGGAACATAGTCAATCTGAAGAATTTACAAAGTCAATCTACACAAAATAGGAACATAATCAATTTGAAGAATTTACAAACTCAATCTAAACAAGATACAATTCAGAATTAAACAAGGACTAAATTGAAGCCCAAATTTTCACTATAAATAGACACTCAAGGCTGAAGAAGAAAAGTATCAAAAAAGTAGAAAAGAGTAGAAGAACTCAAGCTCAAGATTCCAAATTCATCTTAGAGTTCAAAGAGAGAAACACTTGTTCGAATGAGAAATATTTTCTGAGTGTTCTTTTCTTAGAGTGTGATAGTTATTATTATTATCAGCTTTGTTAGAAGCAACTACTCAAGTTCCAATCTTTGTATCCAACCCGACAGTGGTTTAGTTCCTTCTTCAATTTGGGGTTGTCAGGTTGTTAGGAGAAGACTTGGCTTGTAGGGTCAAGGTGGTTAGTTCCTCAAAAGTTTGGGGTTGTCAGGCTGTTTGGGAAGACTGGCCTGGAGGGTCAGGTGCGTTGTAATTCAAGGTATTTGAATTAGTGGATTAAAGCCTTCTGAATTAAGGGACTGGATGTAGCCAAGTTAATGGTGAACCAAGATAAAGCTATGTCAAATTATTTATGTTTTCATTGTTAGCTGATTCTGAATCTGATTGCTTCTTATCTAAGTAATTAATAAAAAACCAACCAACCTTCATTAAATTAACAAAAAATTATCAACATTGGCAAACACAATTCAACCCCCTTTCTCGTGTTTGCACCTTCAAAAGTATCAACCAAATATGTGTGTAAATTTTGAAGAATTCTCTATGCTGATCCTAATTTTCTAAGAGAACTTGTAATGTGTTGTGATGTATCACTTACTTCAAGCCACATGGACCACATGCCAAGCTCGGGATGGGCTAGGATACGTGGCCTTACCTTATTGAACAAAATAGGTGGTTGAAGGTTTATAGAAAAGTTGAATTCGTTAAGTGAATTTGCTGAAACTTGCCTATAAATAACATCATAAAGACTTATACCTCTTTAGTCATTATTATCTCAACTTTTTTTTCCTCCCTCTCTCTATACATCTTTTTAAGGGAATAACACCCTAATTTGTTTATCGACGCATAGTTTTGAGGACGAAGCTAATTTTTAGAGGGGTAGTAATGTAAGACCCTGAATTTTCTAAACTCTAATTTCTACAATTATGTGTTGAACTACTTAGACTATTAGCCCAATTTTTGTTTTATGAAATTAAGTACCAAAAGTATAATTTTGTTAGAGTCAGTAATATGTTTAATATATATATATATTGGAGATCTGATTAAAATTATTAATCCAAGAATAATTTAATTAAATTATAGATAATTTATTATCAATAGAAATTTTAAGATGTTACATGTTAAAGATAAATTAACCTTTCAGTAAAGTTATGACGAGAATAGATATTCTTACTAAAGTAGAGTGAGAAGTGAGTTATAGGACATAAAATGAGTTATATATTTTACTAACCAAGATATTTTTAACAAAGGTAGTAAGATTTGTGTGGCCATAAATAGACCACATCTCTTTAATTATAACATGAAACTTAGACTTAATTGGTTGACTTATAAAGTAAACCAATCACTCCTCCTTTTTTTTCTCGTTCTGCTTCCTCCCCCACTCTATTCTTCTTTCTTTTTTTTGGTAGACAAAAAACATTGTTTTGGTGCTTTGTTGGAAACACACCAACCTTCATTTTTCTTCAAGATCAAAACCTTATTTGAAGAAACTCCTTGAAGAGAAAACTTTCCTCTTTTCATGTGAAGATTTCAAGCAAACTTACTTGAGGTAAACTTTATTTTCTCTTCCCCATTTATGTGAAAACAGTGAGCTTAATTGTTGTAGGGAAAGAATACTATTTTTAGTTTTTTAACAAACCATTGATGATTCTTGTTGTTGTTAATAATGGTTAGAAGAAAAAAAACAAAGTAACCTCTACCTGTTTTGTCTCTTAAGCCGTGAGTGTTCATATATGGGGGAGGGATGGTGATTTTAAATTTATTGATTATGTAATTATGAAGTTGGTATCTTGTAATCCTTGAATAATGAGAAAAGAAAGTAAATCCCTAATATTATTTGAGGTGGCCAAACCTTAGGGACTAAAAGGAGGAAATTTGAATATTTGTTGTGTCTGAGTTATGTATTGACTTGTTTTCAAATAAATGAGTTTGAACTGAAATTGAAACTTTACAAGACAATTTAGAGTTGTTAAAGTTGTGAAATAGTGTTTAAAATCCTATGTTTATGTAGTTAGCTCATTGAGTCTCAAAAAGGAATCGAGACCGTTGACACACAGTTAGTGATGAGGAGAACTCTAAAATATTAATGTTGTTATGGTGAATAAAGAAAAATTATTTTCTTAGTTTATGTCTTTCCAAAGGTAGTTGTTATGGTTGATGGTCAATAATATATACATATTGTTAACAAATCCTTAAACTTGTTTTTAAAAGAAATTGGTGAATTGTGGGTTCAAGCTTTATATGTATACTTTCAATCTTTAGAAAGGTTTTCATTATTTTAATTAAAGTTTCAAGTTATTAACTAAAGGTTCAAGTCTGAAGTTAGAGTTTCAGATTTTTTTAAAGATCTTAGGTTTCATGAATTAAAAATACAAGCTTTTTTGATAAAAAAAAAAATATTGTGAAAGGAATGAAACCATTTCAAAGAGTTAGATCTTTGAAACTAGAAAAACATTTATTGATAATTTTTGGTTATGTTGTCATGAGGTAATAACTTTGATTGAACACTTAGTCTTTAAAAATGTAATAGATCAAACTTGTAGTTATTTGAAAAATAAAAACAAAAACAAATGAGTTATGGAAAATTTGAGAAAATTTGTGGTTATGTGAAATTTTTTGAGAAAAATAATTTAAGACGTTTCAAATGATTGTTTGTGAATTCTCTGAAAAGTTTGTATTGTGAATAATAATAATATTAGTTCTTACTCGTTTCAAAATCTTTTAATAAAATATACTCTAAGGGGATTATGAGTGAGAAAGGGATTGTAAGGTAGTTAAAGTCTTTGGGATTTATTTGACAAAGTCAAACACTATTTGATTGAAGGTGTTAGCACATAGAGACCTTATATGTGTGATTGATGTGTGAATATGTGATGGTTAATATTGATGTGATTATGCATTCATGATTGATAATATGGGTTGCTACATGTTATGAATTTCATTGATGAGAATATGTCTTGAGTATGCTTTGTGAAAAAGTACTAAAAATTATTAGTGTTTAAATGACTATTAAAATGAGAGTCTTTTAATAGCTGCATTTCGATAATAATTGTTGTGAAAGAGTCAGAGTATGCTCATATATTTCATAGTTAGTGGTGACCATGTTGGGCCACGGTGTTAGTGGTGACCGCGATGGGCCACGGGGTGGTTCCATGAGTTGATTGGTCCACCTTATCCTTACAAGGATTTTTTTTTATTTGTGTAGGTCTATGATAGACTGAACTACAGTAAATCGTGTTGATCTGTGATAGGTGGCACCTCGTTAATTAGTACTGGTCTGTGAGAGGCGGTACATTTATGATTTACGCCCCTTAGAAGGGTTTGAAAATTCCAGAATTATGTGCACTAGCATATAAACATTGCATTAGGGTACTTGGCACGCGAGTCATGTTTATCATGATATGATATATGTATATACATGCTCTGTTATTGTCTGTTATCATGCCATAATTGCTAAGTGTTTATTGTTTGTTATCATGCCACAACTTCTAAGTGTTTATTGTTTGTCATCATGACATAATTGTTAAATGTTAATTATTAATTTTGGTTTGTGACCCTTTACATTATTGTGGAAATTGGGGTTTGCCCTCATATTCCTGGACTTCATTCTACCGACTGTTACCCTGACGATGAAAACGTCTTTAGACTTCCCTGATTGGTAATCGTTGATTGCTTAGGAATACGACCCTATCTCAAATAGGGCTACATACACGGGAAGAGTAGTAATGACTAGTAAGAGGGTTGGGGCAGTATTTCAAGTGGGACTCTCACACGAGAGGATTGACTACCTGGTACCTTCAAGATTGGTACTCAGGGCGAATGGAGTGTTGGGAGATGTAGAAGATGCTTCATCTAGAGGTGAGACGGAGGCCACCGTAGGTGTGGTGACTCCCACTGCAAGAGCAGGGGGTGCAGTGTTTGGACCGAAAACTAGCAAGAAGGGTGAGGGGTCGGTGCCAGAAGGAGAGGATATTGTGGACCGTCCAAGCTGGTCGGGGACCAGGGCTTCGTTGATGGATCACTAGTACCTTGGTTGGTGTCACCCCGGGTCAGGTTAGAGCTTCCTTTTCCAGTGAGTGATCCTCTACCGACTGCCTCTAAGGTAGAGAACTGTTTTGAGATTCCAGCACCGCCGAAGCCACCTTTCTCGTGGGTGGACCTGATCTTTGAGGAGATTGATCCCTCTATGGAAGATAAGGAGGAGGAAGTTACTTCGAGTAGAGATAATGCATTAGAAGGAATTTTGTGCGGTGTGTGGAGGTCACCCTAGTTACTGTAGTTGTTAGTGGATGATCAAATTAGTTTTTTTTTTTTGTTGAATAGGGCCTTGGTGCCTCTCTTTTGGTGATTGTTTTCATTTGGTTGTATCTATGACATACTTTGACAGTTGATTTTTGTTGGTGGGTCCATGTTCCATTTTTTTGACGCAATTGTGGGGGATAGCATTCTTGGAGCAACACTTCTGCGTAGGTATCTGCCGAGAATACCCCAGAGATATGAGCGATGTGTGATATGTCTCATAGCCCTAGTATGTTTTCTAGTTGTATACTTTGGATTACCGTCCCAAAAACTATCTTTTTCCAATTTGTATGTATGTTGTAATTATTTATGATTCTTGTCGTTTTGTGTTACAACATATTATATTATGTAATTGCACTCGCGTTGTTAAAAATCGAGGTGTTACATTGTGGTATCAGAACTTTGATTAGATTGTAGGTCGACCTATAGATTAAGAGTGTAACAGCCCTTTCACTATTTTAGAAGATTTAGATAGTAATTATATCATTAAAATAGATTATTAGAAATTTATTAAATATTAATACCTTATTTTTAGTAATAGCTGACTTAAGTTTAAAATAGAAATGAGAAAGTGGTACTATTAAAGTTGTCCAAGTGTCAAAAGGGAACCATGCCACTTTTCTTTCTCTCTCCTTCCAAATTCACTAACCAGTACTAACCATCCTTCACTTTCATTTCTTTCATTCCAGTTAAACACTCCCAAAAACATTTTGAAAAAAAAAAAACACCAACCCCCATTACTGTTCATTGTCTTCTCCATCCATCCATTTTCCCCTTCTTCCAAATTATTTCAAAAACAAGAGTCTTCTACAATAGGGAAAACCCCAAAGCTAACATAAGAAATGAGAGACTGGAGAATTGAGAGCTGATAGAGTAGGTATCTTCCACAAATTAGCTCGAGTTAAAGGGGGAATATCCTTAGAAAACTGTGAATTCTTTTCTAATAATAATTTCACATTTTGCATGGGGGTTCTAGGTTCCAATTCAGCTTATTTTACTAATTTTAAATGATTTCTCTAGGTTTGAAATAATGGGTTCTTTAAAATCTGAGAGTAAGGAAAACTGTGAAGTTTAGCATATAGGAAATGTTAAAACTGCATTTTCACTTTTGCAAAATCATCTATTTTACATATAGTTGTGTGATGATTATGATGTGTTGAGATTTAGGAAATGGGGATTAACTGTGATGGACGAATTTTTAAATTTATGCATTTTCCTTAAACCCTCTGTTATGCGTTCTTTGCGTTTGATCAGTTTTGCCTCTAATGGGTTTTATGCTTTTGATCAGTTTTAGCCTTGATTCTTTCATTATTCTTATGCCTCTGATTCTTTCTTCTTCTGCCTCTGACTCTTTTATCTTTTACCTTTAATTCTTTTCTTCTTCTGCTGCTTTGATCATGATGCCTTTGACCAATGTATCATCGGATCATGCTTCCTTTGATCCAAGTTCCTCTGATCATGCTGTCTCCGATCCAAGTTCCTTTGGTCATGTCTTTGACCCACGTATCCTCTAACTATGCCTCTGGTCACGTATCTTCTGACTATGCCTCTGGTCACGTATCCTTTGACTATGCCTCTGGTCACGCATTCTTTTACTATGCCTTTGGTCACATATCCTCTAACTCTAATTATGTTGCCTTTGGTCAGAATGCTCTGATTAGACCTTCCCAGGTTACGTTGCCTCTGATCTAAGAATGCTCTGACATCGTGCCTCTGATATAAGTATACCTCCGATTATTTTACATCCAGTTGGAATAAGTTTTGATTATTAATGAGAGCCATAGTATTATACTCTAATTTTATAATTGTAATGTTGAATGAAGTTAATAATATTTATTCAACTGATGATTGAGATATGCATTGCATTCATGATGTGAAGATACGTTGCCTTCCATAAATAAGATTATGATCTGCACATTAAGGTGGGACATTTCAGCTTTGTTTCGGGCTAGAAACAATGGGTAAAGGTAAAACAATTGGGACGCCAATTGGGGTCATGGCCAGACCACCTTTGCAAGAGACTCCAATCATCTAGGTTACCCACATTTGTGTAATTGGAGGAGGTTTTCCTTATAAACGGAAATGCATTATAAAGCTTTTCTTAATTTAAGAAAAGAAGAAGAAACGAGAATGTATAGTTTTTCCATGCTTAAGTAAAAGAAAAGATTTTAAATATTTGGCTTATGGCTAATTAAAAGCATTGTATATTTATGTCAAGCTTTCATTAGTTTCTTAAGGAAAATTATTCAAACTACGCTCCCCTTTTTATAGAACTCATTGAGATTATTATTTTACCCTTATTTTCTTATGTATCATAGCAGAAGAAAGGAAGTAAGGCTAGAGTCAGAGATATAGGATAGTGATTAGTAGTCATATTTTGTTTAGAAACTTACATGTGATTTAATTTTGGTTTTTTAAAGGATGATTGTAAACTATAAATTTGTAGTTACAATTTAAATTGTTGATTGTACCTTGTAGGATTTTAAAATGACTTATTTTGTTTTGTCAAAATATATGAATTAATTACCATATTCTAGACAATTGGTGTTGGTCTTTACATTTTGGTATCAGAGCCGGTCGAACAAATTTGATTGTGGGTAATGGGTTAGGAATTAGGATAATCTTTCTTTTGTTATATGTTCTAAGTATCATTTCAACAAATATTAAGCCCAATCAACTTAATATTTTGTGCTTGGTATATAGAATTATGGCAGAAAGATCTGGAAGATGTGGAAGGCCAAGACGCAATGCTCCACCAGAAGATAATGATCCTCCTCCACCACCACCTAATGTTGGACCCTAGGAACATATATTGGAAGCTATTCATCTTCAAGCAATGGCTACAACCAACCAGGTTCAACAAATGGCAATACAAGTGGGTGGAAATCAACCTGCCAACATAATCTTCTATCATTTCTTCAATCTGCAACCCCCAAAATTTAAAGGAAGCCATAACCTTACTGAAGCTCAAGCTTGGCTCGAGGAAATTAAAAATGCATTTGAGATAGTGCAATGCATTGAAGAACAAAAATTGACATTTGTTGCCCACCTACTGAAGGGTAAGGTTGAACACTGGTGTAAGGGTGCAAAAGCCCATTTACTAAACCTGGGAACACCCTTTAGACTAGGAGCCCTTTGAGGAGACTTTCTTAGAAAAACATTACCCAAAAGTACTAGAAGGAGCTAGAATTTGTTCATCTACAACAAGGAAGTATGCTTGTAGCCAAATATGTTGCAAAGTTTGAGGAACTAGCTAGATTCTCCCCACATGTCTAATGCCCCTAAATGAGGACTGGAAGATCAATCATATTCAATGGGGTTTAAGGTATGATATTAGTAACAGTATTGGTCTCTAGAGATCACTGGTTACTCTACCCTGGTGCACAAGAGTTATATCATTGAAGATAATTTAAAAAAAGTGTAGGAGGAAAAGGAGGCTTGATGGCAACAGAGGAAGAATACTAACAAATTTAATCAACAGTTGAAGGTGAGGACTTCCTCTAGTAAAGGGAAGCAGGTGCAGACTTCAAGTTCTCCTAAGACAAGAAGATGCTTAAGGTGTGGAAAAGAGCATAGAGGAGAGTGTTTAGGAGGAAGAAATGCCTACTATTTCTACAAACAAACGGGCCACATGATGACTTCTGCCCAATACTCCAGAGATAAGGTGAATCAAACCCAAACAAGCCAAGTTCTGGGAGGGTTTAGGCCCTTGATGGCAAGAAAGGTAAGAACAATAATTTGATTACTAGTACCTGTTACATAAACCAAAACCCCTTAATTGTTATGATTGATAGTGGTGCATCCCATTCTTTTATATCCTCTGATTGTATTTCGCAATTCCATCTTCCTACATTAAATTTACCTTCTACCTTAGTTGTAACTACTGCAACTAAGAACAATATTGAGACTTCCTTAGTATCTCCTCAATGCCAAATTAGCCTATTTGATATAAGTTTCAATAATGAGAGAAAATTAATTATGTTGTACAATATTGTTAGCAAATAACAAATTAGGAAAGCTTGAAAACAGGAAGGGGCATAAATATTGTAAATTTCACAATATGTTTGATCATGTTACTAATGATTGTGTTATTTTCAGGGGCTTAACAAAAAAACTCTCATGGAAGGAAGATTGGAATTCGTTGACAAATCTAAATAGGATATGAAGGCCGATATTGATCATTTTGAACAAGGGATTGCAAATGTCAATAATGCCTATAAAACACTTATCAACATGGTAGAATTTCAGACTTAGGAAACCTACAAGTGTGGGATCAAGAAATTTTTTACATATCCCTAATGAAAATCGTTTTGACTTTATGAAAAGGAAGAACGAGGAGGGTTTTGTCAATGTTGTGCCCTCATTATGAAAAATATCTTAAACACTATGAGGAAAAGGTGGCTAGGCCAACACCAATGCCAAAAATAATACAATTGGTAGTGGATGCTGATATTCAGGCTAAGCCTAAAAAACCATTGAAAACGTGTGTAGTGGTAGAAGATAGAAATATTGATTTCCTGCCTAATTTTAAAAATTAGAAGAAAAGGAAACCTTAAGTTAATGTGAAAATCAATTAGTGGATTCATAATACCTCAAAACTGCAAATCCAACACAAGCTTGGAAAACGGTTTGTGAGTCACATATTTCTTACAAAGGGAGGTTTCCCTTTTGGAATGAAGACTATGTCAATGGAGGCCAAAACAAATAGGGTCAATAAGTTCGATAGAGCCACCTAAATTGTTTAAAATCCAAAAAAACGGGTCACCCAATAATAGTGAAATGCCAACATCCATAATTATACCTAGAACTACTCCCCAACGTAAAGAAAAGTTGAAAAGCATGGTAATAAAACATAACATGCAGAATAAAGATGTAGCATCTTCTTCAAGCATTGTTGAAAAGCCAATTTATAAAGTGGGACAAAATTCACCTCCATCTTTAAAGAAAAGACGACCTATAGGTTTGAAGAAAATGGAAGAGTTGAAAGAAGCTACCATATAGAGTAAGTTTGTATATGAATTACTAGAAGGTGAAGACAATGAGGAAATTGAAGTGCAGTTCAAGCCTCAATGTTCGTTAAATAGTTCAAGCCTCAATCTATATCTATGATGAAGTTATAAAAGCTTTAAATCATCCCAATGATCTTTTAGGGATAGATTCCAAAGAAATGTTTGATGATGATCTAAACCAAAGTGAAGATTTAGATGATATCATTTAGATAATGATGGAAGTAAGTTTGCAAATAATAAGAGAAACAAGTTGATGATTTAGTCAAATAGGATGTTGAAAGGGAAGTAAATTTTACTAGTGTCATTCCTGCGAAATTATGAATCTTTTTGTGAAGTGCATTTGATGGTATGAATGAAGAAGATATAGATGACATTCTAGATCATTATTTCTACGTTGCTGAAAAAGTATCATTACATCTTTGATGATTTTTCCCACATTGAAAGGTTAGGCAAATCACAAAGAAAACATCTTAAACCTATTCATGTGAAAGTCTTGATAGAAGGTAAACCTACTACTCCAATGCTGAAAATTTGAGCAGCATCAATAAATATAGTCCCTAGAGCTATGTTTAAAAAACTAGGAAAAAATGAAAATGAATTGATGCAAACTAATATGGTGGTGACAGACTTCCATGGCAAAATTGCTCCATCAGACGCGGTCACTATGCTAAATTTAAAGATATGGTAAGTAAGTAGAGTAACACTATTTGTAATTATCCCATCTGTATCTAATTTCAATGCCCTATTGGGGAGAGATTGGATACATGTAGTATGAGCTATTCCATCTACAATTCATCGCTAATTAATGTTTTAGAAGGCGAAATTATATACCAGAAAGCATTAGATGCTTGTCTAAAGGACCATTTTGGTCTAAAAATGGTGAGTACAACCAGAGAGCAACAACAAAACCTTAATGATATATTGATATCTGAATTTGAAGAGGAAAATGTGTCTACAACACAAGTCGACATAGAACGCCACATAGAAGATTACATGTTGGGTGATTTCATTATAGATGATGAACCTCCGGGATTTGGAAAATGGCCAGAAGAGATATTATAAGTGGAGTTGGGGATTTCTTGGAGAAATTATAAGTCGAATTTAGGGATCCTTTGAGGTGTGACATTAGTGAAACTTAAGCATGGTATTTATAGAAGAAACGCACGAATGAGGCAGAGATTATCACGTTAAACACTCATTAATCATCTCACCAGCCAACATAAAAGTAGTCAAAAAAGAATTGATTCCATTAAGTCATTGTCATGTCAAATACATAATAGTGAGTGTTAGGGAGTTTTACAACAAGAGCAATCAAATAACTATTTTAGAGTTTGACAATGATAATAAAGTAAATAAATGGAAATTACATAGGATGTCACTTGAAAAAAGGGATTGAATATTGGCCCATGAGATGGCCAGAGTAGTTTTTATTTCGAAAACCATGTGATACTTTTCTTCTTGTGTGATGGATTATTGCAAAACAAATTCACCTTTAAGATATTCCTCTTCCATCTTCGACACTAGCTTGTCTGGCCTTGGAAGTTTAAAGTTTTCCTTCCAAAGTTTAGATAAGTTGAGCAATCTTTGAATCCTCTTTGGCAAGGTTTTCTTAGTGTTTTTCAGCAGCTTTCTTTTAATGCTCAAGACGTTTAAATCAGTTATTAGTATCCTTGCTTTCTTTGTTGAGATTATCGAAAGTTGCTAGAGTTGAGTTGATAAAGGGCACATCAATGGGCAAGTTGTTGATATCAACTTGTGCAAAAAAAAACCCAAGTTTAGAATTGTATCTTAATATTTCTCAAAGTTGGTATCCTGAACTTCTTTTCAAGGATAGACCTCTAGATCACGTCCTTGTTTACCGCTATAGACTTCCTTCTTCTACTCCAAGATCATGCCTATGGTAAAATAAGAGTACAAGAAAACAAATAAAATATGGTAAAAGATTTACATACAAGTATAAAAGAGGAAATGTGGTGTAAAATAGAAATACATATATATATATATCACAAACACAATTATTCACATAGCACACCATTCTTAAATGTTTCTCTCATATCAAGCCTAGCTATCATAATGCAATCTAAGATTATATGTAGGCATCGACCTCTAAGCGCTGTCAAGGAAATCCTCCCAATTTCAGAGATCAGACATCACTTGATCACATTTTCACAAACGTCCCCCCATTTTTAGAGAGTAGATGCCATTTGACTTCACGTGGAGTCTAAGTGTTATAAGTTGATTTGTACTGAAATAGGTCCAAGCACCGACCAAGCTAGCAATAACAATAATCCCTTCGGGATGCAACTGATGAATCAAACTCGTGCCCCCAAACACACGGAAGTGGACTTCACCACACAAATTCAATCTATGACAATCAACTAATGGCCACTCTCTAAGTACTAACAATTCATATAAACAATTCATTATAAACAATTCATTATAAGTTAGTCACCTAGTTTGAGTGCCATTGATTCCATTCTTTATCCTCACTCCTATCTCATTTCAATACGAACATTAAATTCTCATCATAATGCAAGGTTATTCAATCTATAATTAATCTAACAAACACAAGTGTTCAAATAACACATAGCACATGAAATCAATCAAGCAAACAATGCACAAACATCTCCCAGTCAACACTATGATCAATCATATGATAAACTACATAAGGCCTACGTAACCTCATTAATAACATCATGAGTTAGTAACGAGTGTTAGCTCTCCTTATGTGTTTATCTATATTTATTATTTTACGCTAACTATCTCAACGTGTACTGAATCTTGACCCACTTTTGTTTGTTGATACCAAGTTTATAAAAATTATGACTAGTAAGCTGCAAGATACTATCCTTGAAAGGTATGCTTTGAATGACACCTTAGACATAAATCCTACTTACATCGTAATTATACATAATTTGCAAGGAGTTCGAATATGTAATTAACTAACTTTTATGGTTACCTTAGGGCATTATAATGTCTTAGGGAAATGACGTTTACAAGAAAATAGGTTTCACAAATGTCTTCCAAACATAACCCTAACAAGGTCCTAGTAACAACATAAAAACCCTAATTTCAAAACGAAACCCTACTTCATTATAATAACATTTATCAACATTTTTAAATTAATTTCAGATAATTTGGAATACCCTTAAAAACCCGAGAACAATAAGAAAGCAAAGAAAAATTTAGAAATTACCCCCTTAAGCTTTTAAGATAAAACCCTAACTCCTCCTAAAGATCGAACAGAACCTCGTTGCACTGATAACTCGCTCAAACCTGAACTGAAACCTCAAAACCTCGCAACCTAGAAGGAGATTCTTTGATTTTGAAAATGTTTAGAGAGGGAGAATTGAGAATCAAATGAATGAAATGGGAAATAGGGCAATATATTTATATTTGTTTAGAATGAATGTTGACACTAGCATCAATAATGGAGATAGTGTCTCGCTGATAGTATAACTACCCACACAATTATCAAAGACAAAAGATATTTATCTTATTTAGTAAAGCAAAATTTGATGTTAGTACTATATTTAGTACTACAAAGATAATTAAAAGCTTCGGAAGAGCTAATGTTATATCATATAATGGAACAAAGTTACATATTGAGAATGAATTATATTCCTCCAAGTCTTGTAGAAATTTATTAAATTTCAATGATATTCGTCTAAATGGATACCATATTGAGACAAGAAGTGAAATAGGTATTCAATACCTTTGTATCACAACTTGATTTGGATAAACAAGTGTATTGGAAAAGCTATCTTCTTTTTCTTCTGATTTTTACTACACTTATATTAGTACAATTGAAGTACATGTAATTGTAAACCAGAAGTTTAGAAATGATGATAAGTTTGTTGTTTGGCATAATCGTATGGGTTACCTAGGTTTATAACGATACAAAAAATAATTGAGAATTCATGTGGTCATCAATCGAAGAGCCATGAGATTCTTCAGTGGAATAATTTCTCATGTTTTTCTTGCTGTTAAAGGAAGTTGATAATTCTATCATCACCAACAAAAATTGGAAATGAGTCAATCAATGTTTTAGAATGTATATATGGCGATATTTGTGGGCCATCCATGTGGACCATTTCGTTATTTTATGGTTTTAATTAATGCACTAACTATATGGTCACATGTTTCTTGTCGTAAACTTGCAACCAAACGTTCACGAGATTACTTGCTAAACTGATTCGAATAAGAGCTCACTTCCCAGATTATCTCGTCAAGAGAATACATCTTGATAGAACTGCTCAGTTTTCGTCTCAAGCATTTAATGAGTATTGTATGTTCATTGGGATTGATATTGAACAGCTTGTAACACATGTTCATACACAAAATGGACTTTCAAAATCATTTATTAAGCATTTAAAGGTAATTGCAAGACCATTTCTCATGAGATGCACCCATTTTCATTTGTGGACATGCAATTTTGCATGATGCAACACTGATTCGCATCAGGCCAACAAGTTATCACAACTTTTCCTCTTCACTGATCCAAAAAGTGTGACTAAATCATATGTATCAGTTGCTAATGCTCCAATCAAAATGGATGTTCTTATTGGACAATACAATGTTGCAAATGAGTCTCAAACGTGCCTAAAGTGTGGTAAACCAGTCCGTTCAAAAGATAGAAATCCTTGAGCAAGAAAATGAGCCAAAAAGAAAGATGGCCCAAGTGAAGAGAAAGAAACTCTGAAAAAGTTTTCTGACATAATTAACATTTCAATCCTATAAGAGACTGATAGATACTTGAAATTCATGAAAATAAAGAGATCTCAATAAATTAGGTCACTAATAGAATTTGATGGCACCGGCATGAAATCGACATTGATAAATGATAATGAGGATCATGAACCAAGGTCCATTAAGGATTGTAGACAAATAGATGATTGACCAAATTAGAAAGACGTAATTGAAACTAATTAAGCTTACTTTCCAAGAGAAAAGTTTTTGGACCTAGAGTCAGAACACCTGAAGGTGTGAAACCAATTGGATACAAATGGGTTTTTGTGCAAAACTAAATGAAAATGGTGAAATTGTGAGATACAAATCCCAACTTGTTGCCCAAGGGTTTTCGCAACGACCTAGGATTGATTTGAATGAGACATATTAACCTGTAGTGGATGCAACCACTTTTCGATGCTTAATTAGCCTAATAATACATGAAGGGCTCAATTTGCACATGATTGATGTTGTTACAACTTATTTATATAGCTCACTAGAAAGTGACATTTACATGAAACTCTCTTAATGTTTTAATTTGCCTAAGACACATAGTTCAGACCATTGAGAAGACTACTCACTCAAATTGAATAAGTCTCTCTATGGGCTAAAACAATTTAGACGTATGTGGTACAATCGTCTTAGTAAATATTTGTTAGGGAAGAGATGTAAAAATGACTAAATTTGTCATGTAGTTTTTTTATTTTTAAAAGATCTGGAAATGAATTTGCCATAATTTATGTGTATGTTGATAATATAAATACAATAGGAACTCTTGAAGAGCTTCCAAAAGCTATAGATTACTTGAAGAAAAAGTTTGAGATGAAGGACTTGGGAAAGACAAAGTTTTGTCTAGGATTACAATTGAGCATTTGAATAATGGAATTTTTGTACATTAAGAAGCGTATATAGAAAAAGTGATAAAATGTTTCTATATGAAAAAATATAATTCGTGATGTACTCTGATGGTTGTGAGATAACTAGATTTGAATAAAGATCCTTTGAGGCCTCAAAAAGAGAATGAAGAACTAATTGATCATGAAGTATCATGTCATTGTGTGATCGGAGTGCTGATGTATCTTGCTAGTTACGCCCGTCCTGATATATCATGTTCTGTCAATATATTAGCAAGATACAGCTCTTCACCTACACAAAGACATTGGAACAGAGTCAAACATATACTTCATTACCTTAGAGGTACAATGTATATAGGTTTGTTTTATTCTAAACCACTCAAACTAGAACTGATTGGTTATGCAGATGTAGGTTATTAGTCTAATCCTCGTAATGGTAGATCACAAACAAGTTACTTGTTTACATGTGGTGGTACCGCCATTTCATGGAGATATGTGAAACAAACCTTAACACCAACAACATCAAATCATGCAGAACTTTTAGCGCTACACGAGGCAAGTCAAGAATGTGTTTGGTTAAGGTCTCTAATCCAATACATACAAGAGACTTGTGGTTTGTCTTCTGAAAGAATGAGCGCAAAAATTATTTATAAAGATAATATTGCATGCATTGCTCAATCGAAAGATGGGTACATTAAAGGAGATCCAACAAAATATATTTCTCCAAAATTCTTTTTTACTCATGATCTTCAAAAGAGTGGTGATATAAACATTCAACAAAGTCATTTCCAAGTAGAACATTTGAGAAATTGTTACAGCAGATTGGTCTTCTCCATCTTAGAGATGCTTGTTTGGTTGAGGAGGAGAAATAAATATATTTTGTGATTCTCATAAAAAGATATTGTACTCATTTTCCTTCACTAGAACTTGTTTCCACTAGCTTTTTTCTAGTAAGGTTTTAATGAGGCATATCCTCATGGATATTCCAGGGGAGTGTTATGAATAATATGTGATAGTAGATGTCCATTTCTTGGTCTTCCATATTCCCATAACACTCATTTCCTTAACTCTCATTAGTGAATGGATTTTGGTGGTCTTTAATCTTTGTTCTTTCACTTACCTATCTATGTCCTATAAATAGGACTTATCTTATTTTGTAAATCACACTTGAGAAGAGAATAATACAAGAAGTTTCAATTTCCTCTATTCTTATTGTTGATCTCTTTTAGTTTATTTATGACTAGCATATTAATATTATAATGTGTATATCTATCTACTAAGAGTAAGAAAATTTTAGGGTGGTCACGGCAACCCTATGTCCTAAAAAAAATCCACCACTACATGGTGTCAATTCATCCTAACTAGAGTTGTGGGTATACAGGTTGGTCCGCCCTATTTAACCCGCTCCACATAAATCTACATATTAAAGGGATGAAGTTGGTTCGTCCACAATTTAAGATATGTTAGGAGTTAGTTCAAAACCGCCGGTGTTGATCCACGATTAAAAAGGAAAATTTGTGTGCCATAAAAAAAGCACAATTTTGTATTAAAAAACTAAAAAGTTGGTATTATAAAAATATAATTTTTTATAAATAAAAATCTACTATTGTTGATAATTTTTTACGAACTTCCAAAACTGTATGATAACAATTTGTCCAAAAATATATAAAGTAATATATATATATATATATATATATATATATATATATATATATATATATATATATATGAGTGAGGATTCATTGACTCAAATAGTAACTCTTGTTTAAATTACTTTGCATAATAATTTTTTGTTGACAATATATTTTATCAATCTAACAATTAAATTGACCGTTTTTATTGAGCAGATGAAATATGTACTTTTTTTATAAAGATTAACCTGTGGTAGAAGAGCTAACCAGGTATACAAATGAGTAAATGGACCAATCACCGAGCTTAATTGTAAGGATTTATTTTCAAAACGAAGTAGATTCCTATATCTCTCAATAGTCCAATGAGAATCAATCAATATCAATATCAATCATCAATATCAATATAATATATTAAAACAAACCCCCAAAATAATATGTTGACATGTGACACTCATTTAGACACATCATTCAATAGTATGATGTGGCACCTCTAGAATTCATTCATTTTTTATTCCACATTCTACTAATTCTTTGTTTATATCTCTATAACTAAAACAACAACAATAAAAATATAACTCCCATTACAAACTTGATTTAATTGTTAATTACTTTTTTAATTCATTGCATATAAATACATCACAATATTTAAATTACATTTTATTAATTAAAATGTAGCAACCATAAATTACCACAAAATATATAAAAACACAATAATCACATGAAAAATCAATAATCAAACTTATGCACAAACAATCCAATGAAGTTTAAATTAAAATAAATAAAAAATATTAAAACACATGCATTTAAATTAGCAAACCTTTGCAAAAAAAACCAACAAAGAATATTTTTTTAAAAATAAAAATGTTAAATTATACATTAAGTATTTTCAAAGTAATATAAAATTTGTGTTAATTTTTCTTTTTAGTGCTCGGATACATATTTTATTCCTTTAATACAAAGAAAGTATTTGTCTATATAAATTGTTCATGAAAATAAATACATTCATTTCAAAATATTAAACTTATAGATTTGATGAAGTATAAATTAGAGTATAGTTTCAATTAAGGGTAAAAATAATCAAAATCAAGTAGTGATTTCTTATCATTCCCAACATTATTTCGTGTTTTTGTCGTAAAAAATAATACTTTGAGTTTATTCATTATATATAGTTTCCAAAAAGGATAATTGAATCAAAATATTTTTTAAAGAAATACGTGGCATAACACTTCTAATTAAGAATCATCAATATCAATCAATCAATATCAACATCATCATCAATATCAATCAATATAAATATCAATTTAATATCAATCAATCATCAATATCAATATCAATATATCAATATCAATATAATATATTAAAACAAACCCCCAAAATAATATGTTGACATGTGACACTCATTTTGACACATCATTCAATAGTATGATGTGGCACCTCTATAATTCATTCATTTTTTATTCCACATTCTACTAATTCTTTGTTTATATCTCTATAACTAAAAAAACAACAATTAAAATATAACTCCCATTACAAACTTGATTCAATTGTTAATTACTTTTTTAATTCATTGCATATAAATACATCACAATATTTAAATTACATTTTATTAATTAAAATGTAGCAACCATAAATTACCACAAAATATATAAAAACACAATAATCACATGAAAAATCAATAATCAAACTTATGCACAAACAATCCAATGAAGTTTAAATTAAAATAAATAAAAAATATTAAAACACATGCATTTAAATTAGCAAACCTTTGCAAAAAAAACCAACAAAGAATATTTTTTTAAAAATAAAAATGATAAATTATACATTAAGTATTTTCAAAGTAATATAAAATTTGTGTTAATTTTTCTTTTTAGTGCTCGAATACATATTTTATTCCTTTAATACAAAGAAAATATTTGTCTATATAAATTGTTCATGAAAATAAATACATTTATTTCAAAATATTATACTTATAAATTGGATGAAGTATAAATTAGAGCATAGTTTCAATTAGCGGTAAAAATAATCAAAATCAAGTAGTGATTTCTTATCATTCTCATCTTTATTTCGTGTTTTTGTCTTAAAAAATAATACTTTGAGTTTATTCATTATATACGGTCTCCAAAAAGGATAATTAAATCAAAATATTTTTGAAAGAAATACGTGACATAACACCTCTATATAAGAATTAGTTATCGAAAGTTTAAGTGAAAATTAGATATGAAACCTAAAATATAAGAAATAATATTTCGTTCAATTAGTCAAAAAAAGAATAAAGAAATAATAATGCTCAAGATAAAAAGTAAAATAAAAATAAAAATAATAATCATATAAAAACCAATTCTTACAAATATATCTCAAATCAATGATTGCAAAATATATATTCTATTTTTTATCGAAAGATAATATTCTATAATGATTGAATGTTTAAAATAAAACAAAATGAATACAAACAATCACTCATCTTTATTTAATAATATTTATAGAGTCAAAATCACTCATTTTATTTAAATCTTTTTAATTGTGTATACAAACACTAACTTATCTTTTTTTAATCATATTATTTAGAATGAAAATCACTCATTTTATTATAAACTTTTGAATTGTTTCTATTCCATTTATTCTTTTGTTATACAACCACTGTTCTTATAAACTAAGAAATTTATAAATTTGAAACATTTTTTCCGATCAGATTGATACATTTATACACCCTAAATATTACATTTAAACTTTTTAATAAATTTATACTGAAAGAATATTTTACAAATTACACCCGCGCAACGTGCGGGTTATATTCTAGTAATATATTAAAACAAACCCCCAAAATAATATGTTGACATGTGACACTCATTTTGACACATCATTCAATAGTATGATGTGGCACCTCTAGAATTCATTCATTTTTTATTCCACATTCTACTAATTCTTTGTTTATATCTCTATAACTAAAAAAACAACAATAAAAATATAACTCCCATTACAAACTTGATTTAATTGTTAATTACTTTTTTAATTCATTGCATATAAATACATCACAATATTTAAATTACATTTTATTAATTAAAATGTAGCAACCATAGATTACCACAAAATATATAAAAACACAATAATCACATGAAAAATCAATAATCAAACTTATGCACAAACAATCCAATGAAGTTTAAATTAAAATAAATAAAAAATATTAAAACACATGCATTTAAATTAGCAAACCTTTGCA